>HG995291.1:2400000-3068039 GCA_905332915.2 Hecatera dysodea
CAGATGTCGCATCTACATACGTATGTATGTACATCTGAAGATATACATACATATGTAGCTATGGAGACACAAAATAATTTATTGATAGATGTCTGCAAAAATCTAATCTCAAAAAATTAGAATCAATTCGATTCCGAAAATTGTTCAACTGATAGGAAGCTTTACTATCGTTGTTATCTTATTTTTATTATTGCGTACTACATAGGCCATGTTTTATTCCGAAATACTCGTATGCACGACTCTTGCAGGGTTTAAATGACCAACGCCTTCGTAAAATCAATTTTACATTTTGCTGTCATCATTTTCATTGTTCTAAGTAACAAGTCCTTTGAACTCGGAGTTTCTTTTCAGGGTAGCCAGCAAAAAAGATTCACGTGTAGCCGCCTTTTTTAACGTATTTATAAAATAAAGATCGTTTAAAAGTTCAAAATAAATAAACCGCACACCTATTCCCCGAAAATCACCGTAAAAAAAATTCTGTTGCTTACATGCTACGCCGAGCCTAAATCGTTACCAATTTTATAGCTCGCCCGTTTCCTCGCATCGACACCTCTGCCACCAGATGTCGCTCCACGTGTTACAAGTACATGTTTCCAGACTTACGCCTAAAAGGACAATGTGACCTTTACGGCAGCGAGAGGGTTGAATTTTCTTTTTGAAAAAGAATTTTCGTTTACCTTAAATCAGTCATTATGTCGGTAATTTTCAGTCATATCTTATTTCATACAAATCCAAAGTGCAATTAAATACTTAATTAAAACAACAATTATATTATGGATTTTAAAGCTTTTGCAATGAATTTGATACGGGCTGACCTTCCACCCTACCTATCTCAACCCTTAAAAGTTGACTATTACTAATAGTAGAAAATTATGTAGAAAAAAATGTAGAAAATTTAAGTGTGTGTTTCAGAACGCAATAAAAACATAAAGATAGAGATAAACATGAAAAAAGTTATTAATTCACTAATATTCTGCCTATATTACGTTTGTGAAAAAAACACAAACAAATTAAATTTTAATATTGATTTCAGTCATAGTCACGATCTCACATTCAAAACGCAAAATCGAAACAGTCCTTCAACAAAACAGTACAATCACCGACAAAAGTCACTCATAATAAAACTCACTCCAAATAATATATTGATATAATCCCCGCATACGGATAATGAAGATGGATAAGTGGGGAAACATTTATACCAAAAATAATAAAAGACAAAGGCTGAAAGGGAATATATTATCATAATATATTAACATGTTGATAAATGATCTGAACAGATTTATATGCAAACGGTACTAGTAGTTATTCAATGACGGGTATTAGATCAGCTTGCTAATACATAGTAGAATTATATTAGATATGGTTTATGTAGATACTAATTGGCTATTTGCGATAGTAATTTGTGTATTAACATTACAAAGCTTAGGAGATAATTTTGACTAAGGCTGTTTGCAATATGTAATCTATTTGAGACCAATTATTTGCCAATGAAAGGATAATCTTATCGTATTGTTCTGCCCATCTTTGCGTTCATGTTGTTATTTAATTTTGAGAGCTATACACCTGTCAGGGTTTTGGTTTCCAGACTAAGTGGACCATTGTGAGTGGCGCCAATATCATTAAGCTCAATACTTTGCCAGTACACGAGATAGTAATAGCTTATAAGAAGGAAAGGACAGTAGACGCAATGAACATTATTTGTACGACAAAAACACGTGCTCCCAAAGATAATTTAACAATGTTGTGTTTTTTTTTTGTTTAATATTAAAGATTTAGAAAATAAAGCAACAAAGTCGACAGTGGGCACGTTTATATGGACCCATTTATTTTAAATTGGCCACCACAAAAAGCTCTAATAACCACACTCCATAAAGAACCACAGTAAAAACTTATTTTATATCTCTGCCACCAAAAGTTCTTAGACAGTTCGCAAAAATGAATGCATACCAAACTAAGTAGGTCTTGTAACCGGGCGGTAAATTATACCGACGACGGATCGTAAGTAATTGAGATTATGCTGATGAGAATAATGCACTGAGACGGTTCTTCGCTGCGCAAGATTTTTTACGGATACCCGGGTACCCGGGAGATGAGTTATGTCTGTCTGGCTTAAACAACTCGTTTTGTGAACTACTTACTGAAATTAAAATTTAACCGTGGGTTTTGTTGGAGTATGAATTTCGTGTCCCTTTTGTGTGCTGAAAAAGAAAATGTGAATGTGTATTGTCACGGTTGGGGGAAAGAAAAGTATAGCACCCATTTTGGCTTGGATAGTGATGCGTCTTTTTTATCTTTGGAAAGGTAGTTTAAACAATAGTTAGTATATTGAAAGTTGATGAATATTCATGCAGATTTTCTTGTGTAGCATGGATAGATTGGTTGGTTGGATGGATAGTAATGATACATGATAGATTTTTAAGTTTGATAATACCAAAATTCTGTATTTTTTCATTGCCGCCAAATTGAGGCTTTATTTTGAAATCAAAAACTATTCAAAGTGGAGAAGTACATATACACTAAACTCGAAATAAAAACCATCAAATTCATGACACGACAGCGAAAATACCCGACCGAATATATTTTTTCGAAAAACAATAAGTTACACTTCCAACCTTATAAAAATTGTATCCACGTACAGTCACCGACAGTCTCATTCCGGAGACTATATTAAAAATTCCAGTTGAAACACCATTCCCACCTGGCGGCTTAATGGACCAACGAAATACGAATAGAATAAAATACATTTAAAATAAAATTTGTTGCCGTAGAAGTATTGAACTTGTGTTAGAAAAAAATGCCTTTTCTCTCACGGACACCCTACAAGGCGTCTGTAAATGGATTATTCATTTGATTATCGGAGCAGTCGTAAAGAAATTCAATTTTGGGTTTCGCGAAATTAAATTTATGTAAACTCCTTTTGTCGACTGCAAATAAATTTACAGCTGGGAAAAGGTTGGCTCACTTCGACTTACCGTTAGTTGCAAATGTGTAATACGTGCATTTTACCGGTTTATTGGTTAAGAAATCTGAGACTATTTTTGTATGAGTAAACAAACTAGTAAAATCGTTAGATTTGGGTTTTGATTTCAGTTTAATTAAATAATCAATACGTCTACATCACAAGTTGTCTTATTATATTTGTGTATATATATATATATGAAATTATTCTGATAAGGTTTTTTGTTTTAGGTAAGTTGAAAGATAGTAACTGAAAAGTTCATTCTGTGAGTTCATACAAGGTTATGCAAAGTGTTACTAAAAATACTTTACAAGTTGTAAAACTCAAGTAAAGATAAATGATGTACTCACTCTTGTGAGTGCTTTTTGCGTTAGGCTAATAACCTTTGGTGACTCGTAGTATTTTGAACCTACACGAAAAATGTGACACAAACGAAGTTGCCCTGGTCAGCTAGTAATTTATAATTGCGATACTAGGTAACTATATAATTAGAAAAATCCGGATTTCATGGTCTGTAAAATATAAGATAGATAAGGATAAAATAAGGTTAGGCATATCATTAATCTGCCAAACCTTTCTAAATTATCTCAAGCTAGAGCTACACGTAAAATATTTTTACAAAATCAACCACAACACAAAACCTACTTAAAAATTTCCTAAACCCATTTAACTCAGCTTCTCTACAAAAAAGCCGGCAGAATTTTTCCCAACACCATTTGGCAGCCAAGAAAAAGAGCCGGTCATAACACTCGTCTTCAGTCTCTCGGCCCGAGTCCAATGAAACCATAATTAGGGCCGGGTTACGTAATCTCCTTGAAATAACTGGCCCTCTCGATGGGCGAGATTCGACGTTCACCGACGGACTGAATGACGGTAATAGACTCGGTAGCAAAGAGGTTAAACTTCTTTCGCGTTTGGATTTGCTTGTCTTGCGAAATTATGTTGTGGGTCGAAGCCTAAAAGTAGGGTTAAGTGCTTGACCTGTATTTATACAGTATTTTATTTATTTATTTTAGGATCTCCAACATAGAATAGTGTATATTCTAATACACACATAAATAAGAAGTTACAATAAATATCGAGTAGGTGTACTTCTTCACTTATAGGAGACCACAGCATGCACAGATAACTAAGCTATAAATGTTAAATAATTAAAAAGGAAAACTTTATTTACAATTGAAATGAATTTAAGCACAATATTAATTAATAGGTAATACGGTATTAGGTTCGTCTTGTTGTTGCAAGTGTCACATAACAATTCTTAAAAAATGAAATGGCGGATTTTATGTGCTTTACTGCGCGCGGAACGCTTCCAAAATATAACTCACTAAAGTGAAGGAAATATTTTATTTTTGTTTAAGGATTACAACGAGTAAATTACGATAGGTATCCAAACCAAACTCACAAGAGATATAACTGACCCTCTCAATGGACGAAATTCGACGTTCACTTACAACTGAATGACAGTAATAGACTCGTAGCGTGGATGTTAAACTGCTTTCGGGTTCGGTTTTTCTCGCCTTAATATTTTGATTGATTCGCTTGTAAAATACTGTGTTTATTATAGGTAGGGTAGGTAGTTGACTAAAAAAAAAGATTCCGTCAGATAGATAAAAAAAAATATATATTTTATACGTTTTTTTTTCACGTAAATTTAAAACGAAGATACAATTCGTTGAAAACTCGTGTAACGTTACTACTAGCTACACTTTTTACCATGACGTGAAGTCATAAGCCCCCATTACTGATCGTTGATGCTTTTTATCTGCGTATTTTTTTTTATAGATTTGATAAAACGAAAAATACGTGTCCAATATTTTTCGATAATATAACTGACAGAGTAAATAGAATCATATTATTAAAAAAAATATGATTCTATTTACTCCGTCAGTTCTGGAAAAATGATTATTCTTACCTAGATTTTTAAATTTTATCACTAAAGACTCATGTCTAAACAATTAAATAAAATTTACACAAACATCCAGAAATTCACATTAAAGACATTAGTAGTAGGACAAGATGCTTTGTTTAATTTTCATCTACAAAGATTACGCAATGCGTTAGTTGAATGAAATATCTTTAGTACGACTATCTACCTTTTTTTTTTGTTTTTTTTTTGGATGGGAAATCATCAAATGACCCGATGATGAATTGTTTCGAAAGAGTCACCGCGACCCTGGAACGCAAAAGGCACTAGAACACGGATGGGTTTTAGTCAGTAAGAGTCTGACACTCCCTTCTGCTCCGCCCTTCTTCTTCTGCTTCCATTAGCTGAACCATATACACCATTTAGACAAACGTTTAGTTGACACTTCGCTTGACTCAAGGACTGACTTTTACTTCGGATAGATGATAAGCATTGCTGCAGTCTTCTGGGTTAACTTCCAGTTGATAGCGATACGAACGAGTTTTTTGATAACATATTGTAGTTAGGAGGATTTAATTTATTTTTAGGCTAACGGCCGAACCCAATAACCGATCTATCACATACTGGAGATAGAAAAACAAATGAAACAACAGAAAACCGATATAATTTTTCTGTTGTTTCATTTGTTTTTCTATCTCCAGTATGTGATAGATCGGTTATTGGGTTCGGCCGTAAGTGTATACAAAATATATATTAATTATTACAATCAGAATGTGCTCGTATTTCGAAAATAAACTACTAAATTTAGACAAAAGCCGGCTTTTTCTCAAAACTATCAATGTTATGTTTGATTCATGTTTACATAAGTAGGTCCAGTTGTAAACAATGTAGGTACAGTCTGTTGTCAACATTATCTGACCCACCCTAAAAACAAACGAATTTGGACCCTCTGCCTGTGACATTAAAGTTTATTCAATTTATATGAGCTTATTAGACGAGTGCGCGAGGACGCAAATTTGATCTTTAACACGTAACGTTAAGGTAAGCGTTAAACTATTTTAATCATTATCTCGTTGACATTAAAGTTGAAAATCTTCTAAGTCACAATATATAATTACAACGGAATCTTTTATTTCGCACATTATCAATAAGTTCTCGTGGCTTAGCGGTTTGACGCTGGATTGGCGACCAAAACCACATTGGTTCGAAAACGCGTTTCACTATAAGTATCTTTTTTAATTTGTTATCATTTCTACACTATTGCTTGCATTATTAAAGAACGACCAATAATGATTTACGCTCAATTACTTATCTTGTAAACAGGTGGGTATAATAAAAAACTTTCAAGTTCACAGAATTTATACAAGAATTTGGTTGGATACTAAGTAAAACATATTTGCTTCGTGAGGTAGATAGTAAATTCATCTAAGTGACAAAAGTTACACTACGCCTATTAGCAGTGACCGCGCACACACATTTGTAAATCGTTTCTTATAACTCGTTAAGTATTTTTAAGCAATTCGGTGTAAAAAGCATCATGTCGCAACTTAATGACTATACCAAACACAAATCATATTTTTACATGAGCAGCATGTTGGAATTAGAGAAATTAGTCGTCGACTTAATATAGCAGTAAGTGTTTTGTATTATTAATGAACGTGTAATTGGTTATTTTACCATTATATTTTATTTTTTTCATTCCTTACAAGTTACCTACACGGTTCCAAACATGTTTATTTTTTGTTTTAGAGAAATACGGTCAGACTATGGCAGACTACTAAGACGTTATGGAGACAATGGAAATATTCAGCGGATTCGTCCAGGAGCAAAAGCCATCAAGTATAGTCCCGAATTCGAACGCCACCGGGCCATTGTTTCTAGCCATATTGAAAATCCATTTTTGCCCGTTCGTGTATCCGCAATAAATCACAATATTTCAGTCGAAACAGTGAAAAGGCATTTACACGCTGCTGGGATAAAGAATTATAAGCCGGCACAGAAAATTGCATTGACACCTGCTCATCGCGAAGAAAGGGTCCGTTTTGCCCAGGAATATTTTAATTTTAATTGGGAAGAAAATGATGTGATCTTCACTGATGAAAAATCATTTAAATCAGATAAAGATGGACGTAAAATCTTATGGAGACGGAAAGGAGAACGCTACAATGAGAAGTGCTTGCTACCTTGTAGAACCAGTGGTAGAATAACCTTGGGCTACTGGGGCTGGATGTCGTCTATGGGCCCTGGTGAATTGGTGGAAGGTTTAATAGTAATTTGTATTTGGAGATTCTGCGTGATAAACATCGCACATTTATTTCGTGCACGATAACTGCTCCATCCACCGTGCAGGCATTGTGCAGGATTGGTTAGCTGCTCAAGAAGGTGTGACAGTTATTAATTGGCCATCTAAAAGTCCTGATTTGAACCCTATAGAAAATCTATGGGGTCAAATGGTTTTAAATTGGGACACAACTGAAGTGCGAAACAAACACAACTTGGTTGAGATCGTGACGTCGCGTCGACTTGGGCGCACATGAGAGGCAAAGATTTGTGTTGGAATATGGTGCGCGTTATGCGTAGCCGCTTACAGCAAGTTATAGCAAGGGACGGTGCGCCACTCCGCTACTAATTAATCTAGTAGGGATTTTAAACACACCATGTAAGTAAATGCTCAATGGATTGACTGTTAAACAATTAAAATGTTGCAGATTATGTGGTGATGTTATTGTTATCAATAGCTTGTTTCTATTTAAATAACATGTTTATTCACTACATATACGCAGCTATAAATCTGTAGTTAAAGCATTTCACGGATGAATTCATTTTCTCGAAAACAAAATTTTAAGCATAAGCATGCCTTTTTTAATATTTATAAATTGTTAGATTTCATTATGGCATACTAATATAAAATGTATATTAATTTGGAAATATATGAGCATTTACTTACTTTATCTTACCTAAGTCTTTTAATGAAATGATAAACATTTTTAACTTGCAATTTTCTTTAGTTTTATTTCTATACAAACTACCCTTTTAAAATGACAAGACCCCATGTCGTCCATTAAACAAGTGTAATAAAATAAAATAAAAAACAGCTGAGCAATAAGCCACGTCTAGGTCAAACTTGGTTTCGAACGTATTAACACAATGAACTCAGCACTATCCTAGTGACCACAAGACCAACTCAACTCTTATATGTCGTATTTAAATTAGAACGTTGTTGTAATGCTAGACACAATATTCTGAAGAATTTGACCCATATTATAGTTTATTCTTACACTGCACAAGGAACCATCCTTCTCCTCGTGCAAATAGATTATTTTGTATTTTAATTAAGTAACCACTCCATTAAGACATGATAATAAAAAACTAGCTATACAATAGAAAATAACTGATTGTATAGAGCCGTTGTTTTTGCAATTTTAAAGCAAGGTAAAATATGTTTACGCGAAGTCATTGCATACCCTCAGTAGCATAGTATTGAATACCAGTTTTAAAATGAATCCGAGTATTTATTGTTGAACTACCCACATATTACAAGTTATGCGAAAATATTACATTCCAGAAAGTTTATATCCGTCTATAGTTCTTTACATTATTACAAGAAATAGTTTGGAATAAATTTTAAATTGAAAAGCAAAACGACATCTTTGCCGCGGGATTTGATCTTACAACTTGTTTCTCAAAGTCATATGCATAGACCACGAGACCAGAATACGATAACTATTTTCTTTAAAATAAGCTATTAGACTAATTATGTTATAACAAGTAGTTATAAAATATAACCTAATGACAATGGTATAAAGATCAAATTTGCGTGTTTGTATTATTAT
Organism: Hecatera dysodea; assembly: GCA_905332915.2. Taxonomy (NCBI): domain Eukaryota; kingdom Metazoa; phylum Arthropoda; class Insecta; order Lepidoptera; family Noctuidae; genus Hecatera; species Hecatera dysodea. The sequence goes on from HG995291.1 coordinate 2,408,660, forward strand.
TGTATTTGTTCATCGATTCCTCGAGCACTTGTCTGATAAGCTCATTGCATTGAATAAACCTTAATGTTATAGATAGAAAGTCCAAATTCGTTTGTTTTTAGGGTGGGTCAGATAATGTTGACAACAGACTGTACATGATAAGCATTGAACGCCACAATGGCGTTGCATCTGCAATGCGTGTTTCGTGTTTAATTATGTATTGAGATATCACATGGTTCATTGCTTACAGATTTGCTAAGCTGTTGATAGGCTGATAACATAAGAGAAAGCACGAATAAGCTAATAAAACTTCATTTTAATTAACTATCATTATACTTACACTTAAATAAAAAACTCTGAAACAGCCAAAACTAAACATAGTCAAAAGATGGCGTCGAAAAATTTCTCCGCATCGCTGGCCACTGGTAATGCAGCATTGACACGCTGTATGGCAATGCTTATCCTTTATCCAAGTTCAAAGCCAGCATTATGCCACGGGAAGTGTCAAGTAAACGTCTTGAAAAATCTTTAGACAACAGAGTAATAAATAGAGGGCATACATTACATAGTGCTGAATAACAGGATGGTATGATAAGAACTACGAGCGAAATACATAACTTACTTCTTTTGTTAAGTTAATGATGTCACCTGTTTTAGTTTTTGCTGTTGAAGTCTTAAATCAAAACGATCTATATGAGATATATATATGTATGAGGTTGGCTGGATGTACATATGTTGCGTCAGAACGGCTGAACGGATCTTGATGAAATTTGGCAAAGATGTAGATTATAGTCAGGAAGAACACAGAAAATAGTTTTTATCCCGGGAATATGTTCCCATGGGCAAATAATGAACATTCTCACGGGTTTAGGCGCTGGTGGCAACTATTTCTTATAATACATAAAGATAAAAGTTTGTTTGTAAGTTATATTGTTTGGAAATAACTACCGATACAACCCCCAAATTTCTGTCAGTGATAAGTAGCTTCGCTTTTACTGATGGAAGGAATAAAAGTAACATACGGCACATAGGCCACAAAGTGCACAATTTTTGTACAACTAGGCCACACAAAAACAATGTAATTAGTTAAAAATTGAATCTAAAATCAGCATCATATTTTGTGATACAAACAGATTCCTTTAAATACAGCGGTTTATTTAGAACCACTTTCAAGTCTGGTCGCCATTTTTCTATCGCCCGTAACGTCATAATGATGATTTATGCGCTAAGACAAGCTCAATTTAGAATAGATATTTGTGGTGATTGTAACAGATAGATAATTTTACACTCTGGTTTTATGGTAGGCGGCTGAACAAACTTGTGTCTAAATGATAGAAACTCAATACAGAGATCATTAAACTGAATGTAAATGGTCAGGATTACAGAATTTGTTCGAAAGATTATTTGGAGGAACATACAGTATGTTAAATAACAGAGGGCGTTCCCTTAAATTCGTTAATCTATATCATTAATAGATTAAAATATCAGAATAGAAAAATAAGCATAAAATAATCCGAATTAAAAAAAAAAAGACACGTAGCACGGAATATAACCTACTCGTAGTAGCAAACCCAAACCGGCAAGTACGCGTGTACAGAGTGTTTCTTTACCGTATCAATGTAACATTTTTAGTGAATATTTTAATATTAAAAAAAAAAACATTTTGTTTTTGAATGGTAATATTTTTTTATCATAATTATATGGATGCTATACTATTGCAGGTTAACGGGAACGCCCTCTGTTAGTTAATATACTGTATATGGATTTTAATAATAAGACGTTTATTTAAAAAAAATAAACAAGCTTAAAAACAAACAGAAAATAAACGTTTCATTTAAATCTAAAAACAGTGTCAGGACCGGGCAGGAATATCGGGGTAAAAAATCCTATATGTTAATCCTGGTTATAAACTATCTATGTGCCAAATTTCATCCAAATCCGTTTAGTAGTTTGTTTTGTTTTTTAAAGAGTAACAAACATCCATCCATACTTATAAACTTTCGCGTTTATAATATTAGTAGGATATTATTTACCATGTACAACATAATCATTGTGAGGGTTATCTTAACCACTCAACCTTAATTTACACTTATATTGTACAAAAGAAAAATGTTTGTTTATGTATATTGTAAAAGTTAACCCCTGTCTCCTACTGTACAGATCTAAATGCATCAAAATGGTCTTTCATTGATAAAAACCCACAACGCAAAAACAGGAGCAGGAAAGAAGTCACATAGTTGCAGAATTTGTTCGAAAGAATCACCGTGGAAAAAGAGGAGCAGTGGTGACCGAGTGGTAACGGCTCCGACTAACGAATTGTATGTTGTACATAGGTCGCGGGTTTAAACCCAGCCAGGCGCATTACTTTGTGTCATTAATTTCATCACCACTACTCTCAAAACGGAGAAAGAAAACATCGTGAGGAAAGTGGCATTTCCTAGAAACAAAAATTCGAAAACACGTGACATTCACCAACCCGCACTGGGCCAGCGTGGTGGATTACGGCCCGTTCCCTCTCGTAGAGTGGAGGCCTGTGTCCCAGCAGTGGGAACTTTAAAAGGCTGATTATGCTAATTACCGTGGCCCTGACATTCCCGTCTACTCTGACCAGGGTGGAAGAAGTTATTTGATGATTTCTCATCCAAAAAAAGGTACGAAGTCGCATTCAGAGTTGTCAATATTTAGACTCTTCACAAAACAGCTGTATGACGTAAAAAGAGGACTTTCTTCTAGAGGCACACGCATTCACAAAGTTCCAACTTCCAGTGTCAATCACCGAATCAGCAACCAGAACCAACTCGTACGATTTCTATGAAAACAGGATAGTTATTTTAACCTATAGTACTACGCACAAAGCTATTCCTAGTATGTGGACTTCAATAAACAATATCGAACTGTGATCGCTCTCAGAACGAATTGACACTCGAATACAATTTCTACGTTTTCCTTTGTAGCAAGTTGAAACTTTATTTTTCTATTTTCTTTCATTCTTGCTGTTTGTAACGTTATATTAAAAGGAACTCAGAAATCTAGCGGCTGCTGCTTCAATTTTGTTAAAACCTTAAAACCATTATATTATTAATCGTCTGCCTAGCCTTTTTCCCAACTATATTGGGGTCTGCCTACCAGACCTCCACAACCCAATAACTGGGAAATACGGTACTTCTTGGCAAGACTGATGTCAGATTTTCTGGCTTCTTATAATCCGTGACGACTGCCAAAGATCTACAAATGACAGCTGGAACCGACAGCTTAACGTGCTTTCCGAGGCACGGAGGGAACTAGTTATGTTAAGATCGTCACCCATCCACAGACCAACCTCGGCAAGCGTTGCTTAGCCTCGAATCGACCCGTGTGAGTTATAATTTAGCCACGAGCTCCTCCTAATAACCATTCTGTGATTACGAAATGGTAAATAGAAACTATTAAATTCATTTTTGTTTATTCACTTTAAAATTGGTGCCTACTTGTGATAGCATGTAATGTTTATTTGGCCATAAGAGACTTTTAAATAAATAGATTTAGTTCTATTCATCGTTGTAGGTACAGAAATAATACTAAAGAGATAATCTTTCAATCCCATTCGTTCTGGAGCTACGATGCTACAACACGTCAAACTTATAACGCTCTTCATTTTGGTCGCGGTTAAATAAATGTTTCTTTCTAGCGCCATTTTAACATACCTGATTAAAAAAAAAAATGGACGATCAAATTAGACAATTTCAAGTATTTAAATCTTCAAACAATTCAGATATCAGGCAAAACCGTCAAAGAAATTCCTCTCCTAAATTATCTTTGTACAAGCCGAGTACGCCAAGTATTCAGATGCATTATAAGGCCAGCATTAGAGCGCCTATCGAATTAGGTCACTGGAGGAATGTCTAGGACATTAGCGATTAGGTTTCAAGTGGCTGCTGGCTGTCTGTGTTTAACGTTAAGGCTTCGTGGCTTTAGTTAAAGCCTTATGAGAAGTGGTGTTTAGAAAATGAGAGGTATTTTCTATGCTGATTTTGCTGTGCTAATAGAGAGGAAAAATAATGTGTATTTATTGACACAGAACTGATATGCATAAAACTCATTGAACTTGCTGACTAAAAAGTGTAATTAGTCAGTCAGATAGATTTCCACTTACAACTGAATGAAAGAAGAAAAGAAATAGACTCGTAGCGTGGAGGTTAAACAGCTTTCGGGTTAGGTTTTTCTCGCCTTATTATTTTAATTGATTCGCATAGGGTGTAAAATACTGTGTTTATTATAGGTATTATTATACCTATAATAAACACAGTATTTTACACCGTTTTTTTGTGATATTTATAGTTAACTACCTACCCTATTGGGTAGGTAGTTAACTAAAAAAATCTAATTATTCCGTCAGATAGATTTCCAAAAATATTGGACACGTATTTTTTTCTATTTTCACGTAAACAAAAAATGTAGACGATACAGTGCGTTGAAAACTCGTGTGACGTACGAAGCTTTTAATCTACGTTTTTATAAATTTGATAAAACAAAAAATACGTAAAAAATATTTTTTGATAATTCAACTGACTAAATAGAATCATATTTTTATTCATCAGGAAACATCCCTATTATGAACGCCAACTAAAATTCTTTAAAAGTTGTACGTAAATTATATTTGTAAACACAAATATTAAGAAGCCACCTCACGCAATGTTCTTTTTGACATTTGTGCGTGAATACTGTTGGTCAAATTATATCTTAATTTCTGTTTTTTATTATATTTGCCATTAAGAGTTTTGTAATAATGTACCTAAACTAAAATAAAAAAGAGAAAGAAACATCACAAAAGAAAAAAATGCAAGAGACAAAACATTGACACAATTTGTTCGATAGAGTCACCGCGGCCCTGGAACGTAAAGGGCACAAGAAGGATCACGGGTGGGTTTTAGTCAGTAAGAGTCTGACGCTCCCTTTCGCTCCACCCAGAGCGGGAAAGTCATTTGATGATTTCATATCCAGAAAAAAAAAGGACCATCACAATATAAATGACCAAAGGCAAGAAACTGTGAGCCTAGTAGTTTTCGAATCGTCGATCGTAAAATATGTACCTAAATATGAACTAATACAGTCTATAAACACAGAACTACCAAATTTCCTATATAGAAACTTTACCCGAACAGTTCCCATAAACATTTGCATAAACCACATTCCCATAAACATTTGCGTAATACCGGGGACTCTCAAACGTCAATGTTTTACCATAACATATAACACACTACCTACCCTCTGATATACAGGGTTATTTGTAAAACACCAATAACCTCTTAAGAGATCATTTTACTCATCATTATGAACAACTTTTACTATGGGAACAAACCTAAAATCACGAAAAAAAAAGTCAGCTGTTCTCTACATGTTGATGAGTTATACGAACATAAATAAAAAACGGCTTAGCGTGCTTTCCGAGGCACGGAGAAGTCTCGTTATGTTAAGATGGTCACCCATCCACAGACCAACCTCGGCAAGCGTTGCTTAACCTAGAAGATCGACCCGTGCGGCTGTTATAATTTAGCCACGAGCTCAAGCCGACCCCAATATTTTTGGGAAAGGCTAGGCAGATAATGAATGAGCCAACACACGGCGATTGAAATCTTAACTTCATACGACCCACATTTCGCTCACAAGACACAATATACTCGCTAATTAATACCACGGATTACATTTCAAATAAGTCAGTTACCGTGGCAACGAATATATAATCCGAGCGCTCCTTACAAACGCAATCAATTTCACCTCTCTCAAGTACGGCAACCAGTTATTAATAGCAATGTACCTATTAGTAAACAAACCGTTATTGGGGCAAGCCACTAACTCCGGTCGTTCCCATTAGAAAGAGATTTTGTTAGTGATATCATTATTAGAAGTGAGTTTGAGTAGTTATTGGGCTGAGAGCTTAAGGAGAATAAAATGAGGAGAGTATCTATGTTTGTATAGTCGCATTCGAGATGGTTCTTAATTAGAAAATAAAGTCAAATTCATCTTTTTATACTAATAATATAATGTAACTATCGACCCTCCCTGATTTCGCACGAATGCAATGTAGATAATAATGTTTTCTCTACTATAATATGCATGTTTTATACATATAAACCTTCCTCTTGAATCACTCTATCTATTAAAAAAAAACCGCATCAAAGTCCGTTGCGTAGTTTTAAAGATTTAAGCATACATAGGGATATAGGGAAATAGGGACAGAGAAAGCGACTTTGTTTTATAATATGACGTAGTAAAGCTGAAGAGTTTGTTTACTTGAACGTGCTAATCTCAGGAACTACTGGTCCGATTTGAAAATTATTTCAGTGTTAGATACATTTATCGAGAAAGGCTATAAGATATGTATGAATATATTATCATAGGCTTATACCAAGAGGAGCGGAGCAGTCATGAAAAATATGACACAAACGAACTTGCGTAGATCAGCTAGTTTAAAATATTTTTATTAGAAATAGACTTAACTGGGCCCACGAAACGTGTTAAGCTACATGACTGTGTCACGCTGGGTCGTAGACGCCTCCAATCAAACGAATCTATTCTGATCTACGTCATAAATATTGTGACGTTGAATTTGTAACCAACCATTGGGTTGGAATAACACAAAGTTGGCCTCAGGTTGCGGAATTTATACGAAAGAGTCACCGCAACCCTGGAACGCAAATGGCATTAATAGGAACACCGATGAGTTTTAGTCAGTAAGAGTCTGACACCTCATTCCGCTGCGCCCAGAACGGAAGAAGTCATTTGATGATTTCCCATCCATAAAAAAGGGGCTGTACACTAAGTCTACCAGCGATAACCAGTGTCAAACTCCAATTTAATTTGAGCAATGGCCACGTGTTCTTTCTGTTTACATCATATATTTCGCCCCCTTAGAATGAAAGGGACCAAACTCAAAAATTAAAATTTTTAGCAAATGAGGAAGAACTGAAATCTTTAAAAAGTGTTGATTAAAAAAAACAAATATCTCCCAAGGCCTACGTATAAGCTGTCCCTTTCTCAATTATATTATAGAATCTTTTTCATCACTGGCTTTAAGAGAAGAGTATGTTTTTACGTTAAGTTTATTGCAAAATTATAAGTAACAGCCTCTTTCATTCAAAGAGCGTGATTTGTATTACAATAATCGTTATCGATGATAAAATACCAATTCTTTTAGAGCGGACCTGGTACAGAAAAAACAGTTATATCAAATTTAGAAAAGGAATTTCACATTTCTTTATGCCATTTGGCAACTCATTTTAGATCAAATTTTCCTAGAGACATTCATACCAATTTTATTACACTGTTTGAACCAGTCTGTTAGATCAAATTACTTGAACGTCTATGGCCCTGATAAGAATGATGAGAATGAACAAATTCCTACAGGTTTTGTGTATTACTAGACTAGTTAATGGAAAAGATTTAAAGGCTATATTGATCTATCGGCTACAGGCTATATTACAACCATAATTATTATGGTTTTACCACCTAACCAACCGGTCAAACACTTTCTTGCACGTCATAAGGAAATATCATTTAAGTTCCTTAAATAGAAGCCCGAGCATATTTGGCCATATTTTAAGCATGGTTATCAACATACTTTGAGTAGGTACCAACTATTCAAACTGGGTAGTTTAACATAGATGGTTAGTGGTTGGCAAAATGCAATTTCTCACAAAGTAATCGTCTAAAAGAGAGATTTTTAATTTGCAATATGTAGCGTAAAGGTATTTTATTTGTAGTTGACGAAAACCATTTCAAGATTTTGGAAGTCGAGTGGAGCAGTGGTGGCCGAGTGGTAACGGCCCCGACTTCCGATTTGTAAGTCACAGGTTCAAACCCAGCCAGGCGCATTACTTTGCGTAGTTAACCTAACCGTCATCACCACTGCTCTCAAAGCGGTGAAGGAAAACATCGTGAGGAAACCTGAAGATATCTGAAAACCAAAAATTCGAAGACATGTGACATTCACGCACTGGGCCCGCGTGGGGCATTACGGCCCATTCCCTCTTCTAGAGAGTAGCCCTGTGTCCCAGCAGTAGGAACATTAAAAGCTTATTCATAATTTTGGAAGTCATGAAAAGAGAAAGGGAGACAAAGGACTGTGTCTCGATTCTTGGTTCTTGATCACTCCGCTTGATTGTAGTTGCCTGGCAAGGACTTAATACGGATTGAGGCCGATTGCTATCAAGGGAATTGATTACTAATCTGACTTCATGTACTAAGTAGGGCTATAAGACAAAGTAAGTACCATTATTATATGGATGATGTGTTATTATATACCCTGTATTAATTCAATTTTGGTGTCCACAATTTGTAGGTTATATTCACTTGTACAAGTAACATAATTCAACTAATTCTCCTCAACAAGACTTGCGCTAGATTGTAAGCAATTCCAATTCCATTAAACATTCCGAGGTATCTGCAAACACAAACCTGCAATAGAGCTGCGCGGTGGCGTTACAAACTCGGAATAAACGTGCACCTCTAGTCTGTACGTCAGTCACGCGCGCGGAAATGCAAACTAAGACACCTGCGTTTCCCCTCTCTAATCAAAACTGTCAACACTAGAAACAATCCTTGTACAACCGCGGATTGAGAGCAGATTCGCTCGGCTCCAATTTACACAAGTACAAGCCGCATCGCAAGCTCATTCCGGATTTCGCGACGCATCCCATTAACAGAAACATCTAATTTTGAAGTTTGTCGGTACGAAACGGAACAAACAAGCCCGCACCTCATTAAGTCGTGTTTATTTTTGCATTATACAAATATAAGCTGTTTATAGACAAACTTACGTCTTTGATGTCGTCTCACACGGGACAGAGTTGGAGTTTTCGGAGGTTTGGTTTTGACGCTCCTAGCGTAGCAGTATTGAGGATCTTCTTTGCTTGTTTTTTGCTTGAGCATCGGCAGTTTGAAGTTGGAGAACATTGCCGTGAGCACATCACACACACACACACTTAGAAAACAAAACACTGCCACTGTCACGTACGTGAAGATTTCATTTTTGAAACGATCGTGGAATACACCGTTGCTAGAAGCGTGCGTTCCCGCGTCGGTTTCTAAATATTGTGACTTGTTGTTTTCTGAGCACGCGGGTAGTTTAAATTTAGAACGCACGCGTCTGGTGTCGGCTCTGGCCGTCCGTTATACATATACATTCGTTTTTAATAAATAAAACTCGATACAAATATTACCGGCAATAAAGTATTATAAATAGTTTGTTCGTCTTTTATCTTGAGTTAATGGATGGTTCTCTGTGCACGTGTGATTGGTCATGTTCGGTAGACAGATGTTTGTTTGTTATTAATGGTTCGTATCAATGGGTTGTACCGTATTTGTGACGTAAGTTGCAACAGTTGGTGGTCGGTACTCTGTGACCAACTGACATTAAAATTGACATTTGTGGAACGATTCGACAGATGACAGACTAATCGCTGTGGCAATTTAGCTTCACAGGTGCTATTTGAAATATCATTCTCTTTCTTATAAACGTATGTATAGAAAAAAAGTGACTCATAGTAAGAATGAATAATATGCCTGTCTCTCGCGTTAGTCATGCAATTCTAGGAAATTCTCGAGACGTTTGACTGAAAACCGTCTAGGCAAATCTCCACAGACCAGATGTCCATGATGTAATCACTGTCAAAGCATACGGAGTTAGAACTTAGAAATTACATTATAATTAAAAAATACAACTGATTTCTACATAAAAAAAAACAAAAAGTACAAAATAACTTTAATTTCGGAACTCGGTGTCTGTGGTTGATTTTTCGATTTTTGAACACCGATTTCCGAAATTAAAGTGAAACATGCGATTTTAGCAATCCCGAAAGGTTAGCTATCATTTATTGAAAAGTTCCGTTTCCAGACTAGAAAGGTACGTTGAAATACTCAGATGCCAAACTGTCGTACACAATTTTTCATTTTACATCGACAAGAGGGAATGAGAACGTCGTCAATGTAAACTAAGCCACGCATTATTAGGGATAACTCAAATACTAGTCGTCAGATCTCAATCAAATTAAACAAATAACAGCTTTCGAATATAAAAAGAATAATCAAAATCGAATGAGGTAACAAACATAGGGCCAAATTGAGAACCTCCTCCTTTTTTGGAAGTCGGTTGATAAAATAAATATGGGCTCCAAAATTGGATTTTGAGCTGACGCAGACCAGCTTTTGCCTCCGATTCAACATTAGCAAACTAAAAAACCAACCTATCCTAAGTTTTTTTTCGTTCAATTCTAATAAAAAACAAGTGACGAAACACTAACACTTTTATATAAAATATAGGTATTATGACTAGGTACCTAAAGAAGACTTTACCACAAAAGAATACTGAGTCAAATGTTGACTCAATGTCATCTGATAGAGAACGGACGATGCCAACGGTCGCGTCATTCAAGAAAAACACTCTGAAAATACTCAGTCGCGGACCACACCGGAAATCGGCCATCTTGAATATTCATCAACGGATAAAATTATGTTTTTTTTTCGGAAGTTTAATTTGAAGCTGAGTTATAGAGGATGGTATTACTATTTTGATAATATGTAGTGGTTAAAATCGGTTTAATTGAAGTATTGATATGGGTCGCTACCTACAAGTAGTAAGTAGGTGAATTTGTTCGAAAAAATCACTGCGGCCCTGGAATTCAAAGGGTATGTTTCAAGTCAGTAAGAATCTGGCACATTTGATAATTTCGCACGTATACAGAAAAAGTTGGCAATGAGAGGAAATATCATGTAGTTTACACTAATTTACTCAAAACCATATTATGAAGAAATAAGGAACAAAGAACACATTATTAGGTCCTTACATATGAAATTGGCATTTTGTCGCACTGGCCATTTTGATTTCAAATTACTCCTATTGGTTAGGAATTCCAAATTCAAGTTTAAGTATACAACTAATATAAACTCATGCATTTTTGTTTCGAAAACCAATAGTTCATTTGTTTTTTTTTTCCTCTTTTGTATTTTTTCTTTGCATCACCTAGTTTACAAAATAGAATACTTGAAATATCGCGTTATTTACGAGTACGAGTTCCACCGTGGCACCAGTGCTGCAGAAACGGCTCGAAGGATTAATGGCGGCGGAGTCGCAAAAGAAAACACAGTGCAGTTTTGGTTCCAACGGTTTCGTTCTGGAAATTTCGACCTGCAGAACAAGCTCCGTGGACAGCCGAAGACCAAAGTTGAAAATGAAGAATTGAAGGCTATTGTAGAAACGGATCCATCGCAAACCATGTCCGAGTTAGCTGCTGGCTGCGGTGTTAGTGATAAAACTGTTTTAATCCACTGAAGCAAATTGGGAAGGTGAAAAAGCTTGAAAGGTGGGTACCACACGAATTGAGTGAAGTAAATCGACAAACGCGCGTCGACTGCTGCTGCTTACATTACTTAACCGGCACAATAATGAAGGGATTTTAAATCCAATCATTACCTGTGATGAAAAGTGGATCCTGTACAATAATTGGAAGCGCACATCGCAATGGCTAAACCGAACTGGTGAACCAGCCAAATCATGCCCCAAGCGAAAATTGACTCAAAAAAAGTTACTTGTGAGCGTTTGGTGGACAAGGGCTGGTGTTGTTCACTACAACTTTCTTCTCTTTTAAAACCATGACAGTAATTTGTCACGGTTTTAAAAGCACACTTCTTTAATATGTATGTAAAACACATAAACAACATAACACGTGTTCTTCCTACAACCTTTGTAAAAGGACCTATTGAAAAGTTTTCTCATTAGAACATCGTCTAAACTCCCTGTACCAACTCGACTACACATCTCCCTTCCATCAATGGCACCTCCATAAAATAGTCCTGTAGGGAACTAAGAATGGACTCATGAGCACGAGGCAGGTTTAATTACACCCTTAACGAGGCCGATGGTGTGTCGTTAAGACCTTGTTCAAAGTGCTTTTCCACCAAAGATGTACAAGATGAGCGAACGCGGGGAAAATATCTTGCAATGAGACACATCATGTCGCTAGCTTGGTTTAGCGTAGCTCTCTCTGGTGGGTCGTTCACGTGAATTGAAGTTTGTTTACAATAAATATTTTTACTTTCTTACTAAAAATATAGTTACCAAAAATCGAGAGATGTGTGCGGGGGATGCGAGCGAATAATGTATGTGAGGTATACAACGTGAAATGTGTGCGCACACAACTGAAAAGTCCGTTACGCATCCTCGTACCACTCAGCTACGCACCGTTCCACAGCTTCACTACAAACTCCTCGTACAGCTTTAGTGAAAACAATAGGGATGTTGCCTGAGTAAAAAATATATGATTATGTTTAGTCCGTCAGTTAGATTATAGAAAAATATTGGACACGTATTTTTTCCTTTATCAAATCTATAAAAACTGACGAAGATAAAAAGATCAGGAGTGGGAGCGTGTGACGTCACTGCCCGGTAAAAATTGTAGCGAGTAGTGACGTCACACGAGTTTTTTACGCACTGTATCTTCTTCATTTTTTATTTATTTGAAAAAAGAAAAAATACGTGTCCAATATTTTTTGGAAATCTATCAGTCGGACTAATTAGATTTTTTTAGTTAACTACCCTATTATTTTAATAACGTTTCTGTACATCCTCGCACCGCTTAGCAACCTCGTATGCCTCTAGTGGATATGCTCCTTTAGTCCAGGTGGTACTTGACAGGTTGAAAATGAACTAACTTTTGCTATTAGCGCTTACGATGTGTTTTTGTTTTCAGGTCCTTCCATGGTTTTTAGATATTTTGTGGCCTGACCCTAAAGTTTATAGGTACATGTTTCTAGTAAATTAATGTGGATTTGGATAAGTTTTGTGTTGTCGTGTGATTTGGATTATATTTATAGTGGTTGAGGTACAGTTTTGGGTCCACGTGTGTGGCAATGAAAAAGTTGGTGTAATTATTTGGGTTTTGCGTCATTTACTAAAAGAGATTTATAAATACGTTGTTTTATACATTACATACATGCGAAAACTTACGCTTTTTTCCTGTGGCTTTACAGAAATTAAAGTAACACCACCAGACTGATGATGTATAGCTATAAAGTTGTAATTGAAGCATTTCATCCATTTGAACTTCGTTATGATTATCTTCATTGTCAATATATTGTGTTATATTCATAAATGTCGCTGATTTAAAATTTATTTGAGATAAGAGAAGGAGCATTACATTAATGCATATAATATTTGTGCTTTATTTCATTTGTATAGCACAAATCAAAAGTTATAGTCATATAAAACAAAACAATCACTCAAAATTTCACCAACGCAGCTTCAAAACAAAACAAATTATGAACATCCAAATTAGTGCTAACATACAAACATTAAAATAATCCACCGAAAATGGTAAAATTAATTTAAAAACTCTGCTGGCTCCAAGTTAGTGTTGTGCTACCGTAAATCCCTAAACTAAACCCACTCAGGCAAGTTAGATTAAGTCTAAGAAGTTATTACCCGCCTAGGTAACGCATCAATGGGCGGCCTCGAGCATGATTTGAAGGATATTTCATTAGGCTACCGTAGAGAGATGCGATACGACAGAGCGACAATGATGCAACGCTCATTTGTTATATAAAACCTACAAGTACATATAATATGATCATCATTTAAAAGTAATATTATTGAACTTTATTGTACTGGCAAAGCCATAACATAGACGATATACTATATAAATGTACAAACGGAGCAAAAAGAGGGCGGGGGGAAGAACTCATAGGGCATTGAAAAATTCGTTCACATTGCTGTCAACGGGAAAAGTGCCCAGAACACTGGCCGCATTTCCACGTTGAATGTTTAAATCAAATAGGTTGTCAAATTAAGAAAAAAAGAAAGAAAACGAAATGTTTATTTGGCACTCGCACAAGACAAATAAAAAAAAACTACTAGAAAAATAAATTCACAAAAGCTCTCGATACCAGTTGTGCGAGGCTTCTCAGCGTTGCTACGAGTATCTCAGCATATGCAGAGCTATTTAAAAAAAAATACAGCGCTGGTATACTGATATAATTAGGTGTGAATGAAAAATGATGTGTCCATTCCTGGTAATTTAGCTGCAATTGCGACCGGTTTGACTAGAAACCGACCAACAGAATAGGGTATTTTACTGTAAAAATCTAATTAGTCCGTCTGATAGATTTACAAAAAATATTGGACACGTATTTTTTCTTTTTTCACGTAAAGAAAAAATGAAGACGATACAGTGCGTTGAAAACTCACGTGACGTCACTACGTTGCTACAATTTTTACCAGCGACGTGACGTCACGCGAGTTTTCAACGCATTGTATCGTCTTCATTTTTTGTTTACGTGAAAAAAGAAAAAATACGTGTCCAATATTTTTTGTAAATCTATCAGATGGACTAATTAGATTTTTACAGTAAAATACCCTATTGGGAAAAGTCTATACAGATTATGTCATTATCAACTTTTAGAATTTAATTTTAAAATCGACACCCAACTTAATATAACCTCAAGATCTTCATTCGTTCTTCTATTTCAAATTGCAGGATTCATTATAGACAAAGATAAAGAAACTCCATTTGGATCCTTTTAATCTTAGAAGTCGTACTAACTTCACCGCTAGTATTGCCCGTGTATTTCATCAGGCTACCGAGTAATCCTTTATTGGAGTGAGGAGGTAAATAGAATTGATAGACTTTAAAACTGCTTTAGAAAATTCTGTCTTGGTTCAAACTTAGTATTTTTCTTAATCTTAAGAGCCTGGAAAAATTTATAGCGGTGTGATCATAATTAAACAAAATTAATCGCGTTTCTGTTTTTTTTATTTGATTTTGCACCTACTACAGCTATGATTTTCTGAATCACCCAAAGGCTGACTTGTAGAAAATGCCTGAGACATTAAGTCCGTCTTCGTACATCTGTGTGCGTAAAGTATTAAATAAATTATATATATATGTATATATATATATATATTTCATGCTTATATTCTTGTAACATGCAAACATTTGATCGAAGTATAATGTTTAAAAAACAACTAAAAACACCGACGTCCGATATTAAAGTTATTTCATACTTTTGTGTTTTTTTTTTGTTTATAAGTCGGTTTTTTTTTTGGTAAAAATGATTTATTTTTCACTTTTTTGGTGATACAACCCCCGCCACCTAAACGTACCCATCACAGCGTACACGGTATAAATTAGTCTAAACAAAAAATTTGCCCAACATTTGCGCAGACGAAATCGCGGGCGAAGTGCTAGTAAATAAATAAATAAAATTTGATGAAAAGTATCAGACTCTTTGTATCTAAATCCCACTCGTGTCTCTTAATGCCTTTTCGTTCCAGGGCTGTGATGACTCTGATGATGAGTCTTCGAACAAATACCGCCGCTATTACAGCGATCACGGCGAGGATGATAAAAGTCATGATGCTGAGGCGCTCCACGTGTCCTCCGATTTCTTTGATAGCATCATCATTGCTTCCGCCTGCCGCGTTTTGGCTTAGGAAGACGTCTTCCTTTTTAACCGACTTCTAAAAAAGGAGGAGGTTCTCAATTCGGATGTTTGTATGTTTTTTTTTTTATTGTTTGTTCGCGCATAACTCCGTCGCTTGCCAACCGATTTGAAAAATTCTTTTTTTGTTGGAAAGGATATACTTCCCAAATGGTCCCATGAAAATTTTATCGAAATCGAACAAGCGGTTTTTGAAAAATCAACAAAAATCTAAAAAAAATGTCTACATTGTCTACATTGACGACCTTTTAGTTTACTCTGCATTGGAGCAGTGTGTTTTTTTTACACTAATGTATTTGGTTCGTTTAGGTGGGGGGAGGGGAGGGGGTTTAGGTACCACTAAAAAGTGAAAAATAAAAAACTTTTTACAAAATAAAAAACTTTTTACAAAAAAATGCAACCGACTTCTACACAAAAAATCAAAAAAGTGCAAAATAACTTTAATTTCGGAACTCGGTGTTTGTGGTTTCTTTTTCGTTTTTTGAACACCGACTTCCGAAATTAAAGTTATTTTGCACTTTTTTGATTTTTTGTGTAGAAGTCGGTTGCATTTTTTTGTAAAAAGTTTTTTATTTTTCACTTTTTAGTGGTACCTACACCCCCTCCCCTCCCCCACCTAAACGAACCAATCACATTGGTGTAAAAAAAAGCACTGCTCCTTTGCAGAGTACACTAAGAGGTCGTCAATGTAGGCAACGTAGATATTTTTTTTAGATTTTTCGAAAACCGCTTGGTTGATTTCGATAAAATTTTCATGGGACCATTTGGGAAGTATACCCTTTCCAACAAAAAAAGAATTTTCCAAATCGGTTCACAAGCGACGGAGTTATGCGCGAACAAACAATAAAAAAAAAAAAAAAAAAAAAAACATACAAACATCCGAATTGAGAACCTCCTCCTTTTTTAGAATTCGGTTAAAAATACAACCGACTTTTCCACAAAAAATAAAAAAAGTACAAAATAACTTTAATTTCGGAAGTCGGTGTTCAAAAAATGAAAAGGAACCACAAACACCGAGTTCCGAAATTAAAGTTATTTTGAACTTTTTGATTTTTTGTGGAAAAGTCGGTTGTATATTTACTTGAATAATGTCGAGATTAGGAAAAAAAAATTGTAACACTTTTCTTATGGCCCCTTGGCAGACCTTCGGTAAGGTCGCCATGTGATTTTGGGGGTACGATGGGATCGTAAAGAAGTATATTAAGTATATAAAGTATTGCAGATTGCAGTTAAAGTACATAGTAAGCATAATATGGAATCTATACTTCTATACTAATATTATAAAGAGCAAAGATTTGTATTTTTGAATGTAACGAATAAACTCAAACATTACTGGACCAGTTTCAAAAAATCTTTCACTGTTAGAAAGCTACATTCACTCTGAGTAGCATGGGCTATATTTTATCCCCATATTCCCTCGGGAACGGGAACTACGTGGGTAAATCCGCGGGGCGCTGCTAGTATCACTATAAAGTAGCGCACACAATGGGTTAACTCTACCTAAAGACCCTGGAAGATCTTTCCTTGCCTTCTTTGTCAAGTAGCTCAAACTAAAAAGTAACATTTATTAATTCAAAACTCATATGAAAACAGTGAAAAGTAACATTTCAACGTAGGTAATTCATAAAATAAGTTCAAGTGCCTAAGTCAGGCGGTGAGTAAGTTGCATGAATATATTCCATTCATAAAGATTTGAAATAAAAAATATTCCTCGAAAAAGCAATAAAGCAGAATGTAAAAGAATCTTATATGAAATGTTTTACTTTTATATGGAAATACAGACAAGTATAATATGAAAATTATTTAAATGTAGTCTAGTATTTGTTGAAGATGTATTTCAATATTGATATTCGTATTTAGAAATATCAGTCTTTCCTCTCTGTTTTAACTACGCTTATTTATTTTGTCCTTTAATAATAAAATGGTTCTTGCTTATACAGAAATACACCTTTCACGAGGTAAATAAAGCCTGTCCCGGATTCACATGGGTGAATATTTATTTATTTTATTGTAGCCTATGTTACTCAGGGATAACGTAGCATTGTAACGGTGCAAGAATTTTTGAAATCGGATCAGTAGTTTTAGAATTTATTCGTCACAAACATACAAAAATAAAAATCTTTCCTCGTTATAATTTAGTGTAAAAAACCATTTACAAAGTAATATAAAACCCTGAAGATCACGTTTTTTTCTTTACTGTCAAAAACTTTCAGGGTTCCCAAAACAGTTTGACATGGCCTTTGTATAATATACTTTCTAAATCATGTAAAGAATTAATCTGAAACTTTTCCATCCGCAAACAGTCAACAGCAAAAAAAAAAGACATGTCAAGAACACTGAAGTGGTGGAAAAAATTTACAACATTCTCCACTGACAGCCAATTCGGGCGTATATGATAAAATCACCGAAAAACTTTCAATTGTCTGCGCAATCATCTTTATTCACGAGGCAGTAAGATTCATAATCGTTTGAATTTTATTCGGAACACAGTTGTACAATTTTATCGGCACTAACGTTCTTATTTATTAAACGATAAGGTTCATAATTGCTGGTATTTTATTCGTGACATAGTCGTACGGTTTACTATGATGGTACGCCTGTTCGCCTTTATGGCGACAACTAATATGAAAGAATCAAGTTTTTGTAAGTACCGAGGATTGTTTGTTTTTGTTTGGCGAACCGATTTAGTGTTAAAGTGTTTTGTGGCTCCATGTCACTTGTTCTACAACTGGATAAATAGTTTTGTTATGGTTTGTATATTTGGCGGACTGAAAAGGGTGTCGCTGTATAAGTTCCTATTCTAGTGGGTCAACTTTACAGAGAAGTAATTAGTTTTTTTTCAGGATTTGTTTGAAAACTTCTAGTTTCTTCTAATGTTAAACAATTCAATACATAGAGCATTTTCATTCGTAGAATAAGTACATAAGGCCATTGAAAATAAAATTAAGAAAAATAATTAAGCTTTTGAAAATAAGGACATATCAAAGATTTAGCGACAAAAGAAGTAACTGAAAAAGATAAGTAAAACAGATTTGCAAGAATAATTAATTACTTGTCCTTACGATCATGGCTTTGGAACATTAAGCATACGAAACATTAATAATCCAAATAAAAATAACAGATAACCTCACCACCCATGCGAATATGAAAACAATAACTTACAAAAGTCATTTATAAGAGAAAAAAGCAATAAAATAGACAAAAACGAGGAAAAAAAAAATAACGTCCCATCATACAAACAGGCCGTGAGTTTGGCTCACCCCCGTCTACATAAGTCTGATTTATTCGAGCTATGTCGGAGCCAAAGTTGTTTAGTACAATGTGCTTGTTATTTACATACATTTGTGTAAATATTACAAGTTACAGACGTTGAATTATGTTGAACTGTAATAGTGGAGTTTGGAACAGTTTTGGGTCTTCAGTAGGGACTGCTGTTTTGATTATACATACATACATAGTTGTGTTTTGTGGTCCCCTGCTTTAGAATAAGGGTCATGAGAAGGTATTATTAAATCTAATAGATGTTCATTCTCAAAGGGTGCACCTGTTGACTCACAGATACTTAAACATCATCAACATTCAAGACAGCAATTCGCACAACACGTTTTGGGAATACTTTCGTTGTGCATACAGCTAAAGAGTGTAGTTCGCTGCCGCAGTTTGTTTCCAGATAGTTACAACCTTGGGGTCTTCAAATCAACAATGAATAGGTTACTTCGAGGTAAACCTACTCCACTTTTGACTACCACATTCCATCAGGTGAGATGGCGGTATAACTCAAGCCTAATAATAAAAAAATAACCTTGAATTTTAAAACAAGAAATTTCTGTCTGCAGCAAAAACTTTTAACTATAGAAAACGAACAATTACAATGAACCACGAGCAAGCTGCAAAAGAAGGAAAAGAGAGTTCATTACAAATAAATACTGTGAAAGCAACCAAATCACATATTGCCAAAACAAAGCTAGAGGATACTGTTCTCTCTAGGCTATATACAAGTAAAGTTACTACACTGCCTTGAAACGCAATTCCACAATTCCAAGTTGATATGGGAGTTGCGTTATAGGCTCTGGAGAGAATGCAGCATCGGAGTACCAATTAGTAATAAACTGTTGACTGAGCTCCAGCACAATTTCACACCAATTACTCTTTGCGCATCGCAATATGCAGATCTTTGGTTCAGAAGAGATTCTTGACAATTATTTTGAACCAGAACTGCTACCAAGGGTCTTAGTCGCCAGTTTTCGCCGTTCATTAGTTATGCTATTTGTCCAACCATTAGGTTTCTATCAAGCAGCACTTTACTAACTAGAATTTACCGTTCGCAAACCGGTGAAGAAAATTTCAAGAACAACAGAAATAGTCTTTATTGTATATCAAATAAAAATAACACGAGCAATACAATAAATATTTGCAGTACAAAAATAAGTGACATTTTCACGAAATCAGCATGTCCTAAAGCCAAAAAAATAAAAGCATTTTGTCCAGAACTTGAAAGGTGGATTATGAGCCACTACTTCTCAGAAGAGGCCTCTGTTACTGTTTAGCCAAAGCTATAAGCTGATTATACGGATACAAAGAAAACAAAATCACATAATAGTCAAGAGTTCAAGGTAAAAAGATTTTACTAACAGAAGGCTCAAATTAAGAATAGTCTGTTGAATAAACGAGATCAGAACTAAAAATCGATAACAGCGTACGTTATTTTTTACACACGAACGAACAATCTTCAAAAACTTATTATAAAATGAGATCACATACCAACAATAAAGAACACATATTATCATATAGCTTCACAAACTGCCAGTAAATTCAGTTAAACTTCCACAGTGTAGGGGTACGGCGTGCTAGAAAAAAGCTGGTCGTATATCATTATCAAATAGTTATTAGGCGGGCCTTGAAGCGTCCAATTTATGGCCAAAAGAATCGGTGTAGCTGCCAACTTAAGCGTGATCATTATAGTTTATTGGTACAGCAATGGTGATAATAATTTCGGATGGAAATTACATTTTGATTTACGTATGCTTTGGGTGGAAAAAAATGAATAACGCGCTTGTTAATTTTGTAGTTCCACTTTTTTAGTTCATAGTTTTAGTTGAGAACTGTGTAGTGTCATAGGTGGTCGTTACGGCCTCAAAGAGGTGTCAGCAAAAATGACGGGGGTCACTAGGTTCAGTGCTTGCTAGGGTTGCTGAAAAGAAATATTTCATTTCGAATTAACTGGTAGATCTAGGTGAACTGCACATTCACATAACACCTAGAATGTATTGTAGGTACATATGTATTATGTTCAGCTATTCATTGATTAATTGATTTATCTATTGAAATCATTATAGACATTTATATATTTTTTCTAAAAAAGTTGCCCTACACCATGATTTAGTCTTTTATCGTGGGTGCGTTCACAAACATGTAAACCCACATACACAAGACACCCAGACCCAGAACAAGTATCTGTAGGCCATACAAACATTTGTTCCTTGCGGGGATCGAACCCGCGACACGTTGCGAAGCAGCCGAACGCTCAACCACTGCGCCAGCCGTTTCGTCAAATTGATAGAATATGAATTTACAAAAGTTATGAGTGCTAAGATGCCAGGACAATTATCTTTCCAAGAGTACTGAGATGCTGCGTTGCGCAGCTGTAAAATACTGGTATCAAATGCATCAGGCCAGACTGGATACCGACCCTAATGTAGTTGGAAAAAGGTTACGCAGATCGATGGTAACTTTGTGTCCTTTTTTGAGTAAAGCATTCCTTTTAGTTCCATTTTCACAATGAATGCTATAGTTATTAGAACCGAAATTTTCCCCAATTTTTGCTATCACTTTCGTTGCAAAGATGTTCCTTACAAAACATGGATCTTTTCTAAAACGGTACAATGTCTGGGTTGGTCGTTTCCTAGGGGAATGCGCAACAATATTGGATCTAATTCTATCGTCGTCGGGAAATTGTAGGTTAAGTCGTTCGAGAGATTAATATTATATCCTTCAACCTTAACTCCCACAACTCGCATGGCCTTTCTCAAAGGATCAGAGTATTTTTCAGGGAAGAAACATCGCTTATAACAGTCACCAATGATGATTTTCTTTTTCAATCGGATTACAGCTTTCGGAGATTATCTTTTACAAAGTCACAATTCAACCTTTTTGGTTACAAAGAGAGAGAGAAAAACATGTTTTTTAGGCTACTTCCCGTTGTGTCACATTCCCGATTGGACAACATGTCAAAATTAACACTCATAGAATACACCTGGTGTATAAGGTAATTCTCGCCATTGACTCAATTCTAAAACAATAACTTTGTGTGTGATTTAGTAAAATGCCTTTATAATATTGATTTAAATATTTAGGTTAGTAGATACTGAAACCAATTCTGTGAAAAAGGTTACACGTTATAACAACAGGATCATTCTCCTAAAAAGGCGATAGATTACAAACACTAAAACTTTTATTAAACCTTAAAATTTTCAACAAAACATGTAAGTCTATACGGCGATAGTTTCCCAACGGATGCGAGGCAGTATCCTCACCTTTTTGGAACAATTTTATGGGCAACTAAGCCTCTACGTATGCCTTTAATGGGCAAAGACACTTAGTCACTTTACCCATGATAGTGTAATATGGGTTTTTGTAAGGGGATTTTTGATGGAACTAAGCTATAGTTATGTGTGCCTTTTCGCATAACAATTTTGTGGGAAAGCTTAAGATTCATTCTAAGATATTCTATTTATTCGCGTGTGTAGCTGGATTGTCGTAAAATTATTATTTATTCTTTTTGATTTTAGTTTTTATTGCAGGATTGCTGTTTGATTCCTTGGGTTTGAATTTGGAACTCTGATCGAGCTGTTTTTGAGTTTCTCGTTCTAATGGAAAACTCGGAGCTCAAACTCGGAAAACATATTTTGGAACAAGCCGTCTGGATGTGTGCTCAGATTTATGAATCTTTGATTCTAAGTAAAAATGGCTATACGCTCATTGGGACGAGCCTGATATAATTTTAAACTATATTTTTTACCTACAATTCAACGGCAGACCTTAACATAATAAGCCAATTTAAATGCACTGTAAGTAGATCTCTTTGGGAAAACTTTAACACCATGAAGTTAACTGATGTCATAATTTATTTTTGTAGTGAAAACTTCTTTAGCCGTGTTGGACACTTCTTGGTAGAGGACTCTTTTATAGGTTCGGTTCACTGACATGCTCATGACTCATGCGTATCAGTGACATTGAATGGATTTAATGAAAGTTCAATATTGTGTATTGTTAGGGTTTTTAATTTCAATTTTATTAATCGATTTATTTAATGGATATTCGTATTTAATATAGCTTTCATTTTAATATTTTACACTGGCAACTTACCTTTTAATATTAGTGGTCGCTCTGTGATTGGTTTCATTTGAAACCGTGCTCCTATTGGTCGCCGGCGACCGGCAGTTGCCTGTGCGTCGCCACTGCGCGGCGAGTCGCCGAGTCGCCCGGGCAACCGGTGACTAGTGCGTAAACACCTATTTAAACTATACAATATTACAGTCGTCGACAACTGAGTCGCCGGCGACTAGTCGACAGTGCGTAATAGCCCTTATGCAAATTGGCGGCAACCATTCACAGAGCCCGTTTCTTCCTGCTGAAAAGTGGATGAGCTAACATAACGTTTTGGCGCTTCTTTTTGGGTTTTTGGTGGCACTCGACGTGATAGCTAGTTGTGATAGCTAGCACGCGACGTGAGTTATTGGATCATCTACTAATAAATAAGTATCGAGTGCTAAGTATTGATTCTTTTAAGTGCAGTTCATGAAAAATATAAGATAATTTTGTATAATACTTGTACTATTCATTCAACTATATCCTGTTCCCGTTGGTGTTAGTTACAATTATACGGATATACTGTGCATGGTTGACATAGTGTTTTTGTTTGATTATTATTTGAATAAAAACATTATAAAATTTCAAATTTTAATACTAAAAGTTCTAAGTTTTCTTCTATCGGCAGTCCCTTTAACTGCCAATTATTTTTTTACTTGTTTTCCAATCAAAATGTATAAATTGCCTTAGATACGGGTGATTTTACAGCACAAACGAATTTAAATTTTTCTATCCTTATTTATTTTATTACACTGTTCCAACTCTAAATGTTTATTCATTATGTATTTTTGGATCTCTAAAAACATTCACGATACGGGCAAAAAAATAAACGAGGGGCCATTTTTAAACAGGTTTATATACAACGTGAACAAAAAAAAAGAAAAACGTAATCCCTGAAAAGGAGTTATTGTCTACTAATCATTATGAACACCATGAAACATCGTGAGGAAACCGGCATGTCCTACAACCAAAAATTCTAAGACATGTGACATTCACCAACCCGCACTGGGCCCGCGTGGTGGATTACGGCCCATTCCCTCTCCTAGAGAGGAGGCCTGTGTCCCAGCAGTGGGAACGTTAAAAGGCTGATTATGAATCATTATGAACAACTTTTAGTATGGGACCAGCCCCGAAATCGCACTTCACAAAGTTGA
This sequence comes from Hecatera dysodea, assembly GCA_905332915.2. NCBI lineage: Eukaryota > Metazoa > Arthropoda > Insecta > Lepidoptera > Noctuidae > Hecatera > Hecatera dysodea. Next base: position 2,432,629 of record HG995291.1, read on the forward strand.
TTTCCGTTTTTTCTCGGAAAAACACGGAAATCAACAGCTTTTCAGTAAATTTTGCCGAGTTATGCGCTCATAAACGGGGTAATCGATATTTTGAAGTGAAAACTTCTTTAGCATCGTTGTGATTTGAAATTTTATGAAACGAAAAAGCGACAGTAAAAAGAGATAGACACATAAATTCATGTGTCTGTCTTTTTTTACTGTCGCTTCGTCTCATTATCTTGAAGCCAAAATTTTTGAAGGTTTCACTTCTACCACGTGTGAAATGCACACATGTATTTTTTTTCGCGATTTGGGTTTTTGTTCCACATTTAAAGTTGTTCATAACGATGAGTATAATGACCCCATTAAAGGTACTGCGTTAATTGTGTTACACGTCGTATTTTCAACCCTCCAATCAAACTATTTTTATTTTTATACAGAATCATAAGGGAATACCACAGAATAAGCGCGTTCTAATGTTAAACTGAAATATGTACTGAGTGAGATATTTCTCTAGAGAATCGGAATTACGGCGGAAATTTACCGGACGGTCGTTATTGAAACCGGAGATGCATCGCGAGTTAATACCGAACGTGTTTAGTTCGAGTGGATAATGTTGTCACGTTATTAACCTTTCATTATACATTTATTCTCGAATAGGATGCTGTTTCTGATAAGTTGGACGTAGTTTTTTTTTAATGGTGTGTTTTGTTTTTTCGTTGTTAAAAGTTAATCTTCAATGTTGCAGCTTATCGAAACTATAATATTTAGATATTAGGTAGCAATGTTTTTCTTTTTGTTCAGATACTTAGCTTTTTAACAATTTAACTTTGCTTTTGTGTATCATATCTTTATGTCGTACTAGCATCGCCCAGCGGTTTCACCCGCGTAGTTTCCGTTCCCGTGAGAATATGGGGATATAAATAAGGTATATTCACCGGAGACAATGTAGCTTCTCAACAGTGAAAGAATTTTTCAAATCGGTCAAGTATGTAGTTTCGGAGATATTTAATGCAAACAAACAAACAAAAAAGCAATCAAATCTTTCCTCTTTATAATATTAGTGTAGATTGAATCAAATAAATTTATTTATCTATTATATCTATCCAAATGTATCTTCTTTCTCTCTCGCTCTTATTCTGATTCACCTGTGGTCGGTTCAGAATGTCTTCTTCAATACAATGTATTCAACGTTATCTCATTAGTCTGTTGCTAGCCATATCATCTTTCGTATACCTACTCCATCTATCGTATCTTTTGTCGATAACCTAATATTTCACAATGTCTTACAAAATGAACACAATACCTCAACAAGTGTCATTGTACTCATATTTATTGCGTTTATTCTGTCTCGCGTTGTATGTCATTAATATCGAAGAAGAAGGCAAAATTGAACATTTTGAAAAAACCCACGACGGTAAAGACACAAAATAATAAATACCCCCGACTTTCAGAATTAAAGTAACCCAAGAATATCCGTCAGGGCTGCCATTAATGAGCTAGTTTTGCAGATAGTGATGGCAGCCTCTAGTATTTTTAACATCGTAGATATTTTCAGAATTATCAATTTTGCCTTTTATCTCAAACTTTTTAGAGAGAACTTTACTATGAATATTGTACTACACAAACAAATTACTGAAAATAGCATCAATATCGGAGTAGTTTTGTTTTTTGCAAAAACATGTGTTTACTGCAGCGCTCTCTCGTGAGTTGTCACCATAACACATATCTAAGAACATGCACCAACCAAAATCCAATCAAAATTGGAACAGTAGTTTTGAAGATAAATGTCAACATTGGTTTGCACAAACAAACAAACATCTTCTCAACCCAAACGCACACACTGTCTCCGTTCTATCGTGGGTAAAAAGTACGACAAACATATTTCTGTATTTAAATAGTGTGCCTATGTAATAACGGCTACTTCCCGTTATGTCAGATTCCCGATTCGATAACATGTCAAAAGTTTTAAAAACAACTGAACGCTAGTGGCGTTTGGTCAAGATTTTGATCTTCATACATTCATTCCCGATTCGTCAACATTTGAAAATCCCTATATTCTTTCCCGTTTGGTCAACCTTTTGCTTAGAAAGTACAATCAGGAGCAAAAAGAAATGCCTCCGTTAATGTTCTATCTACTTACAAGCTTTCGCCCGCGGCTTCGCTCGCGTCAAAAGTGTTTTGATTATCACTTTCAGTTTCCTCTAGATCAGTATTGAATTCATGATACTAACATATTGTTATCCCGGTAAGCTCTTTGTATTTTGTTAATAAATTAGCTTTTATCTGCGAATTCGTCTACGTACAGTTTTGAATCTGCTCAGATTAATATTAGACACAAACCGGGCCCTCTATAAGAAAACTTACCTTAAAACTCATTTGTTCAACCAGACCATAATGAAACATTTATTTTCAAGTAATTAAACAATCAATTACCCAGAAAAGCCTAATCGATTCTCGAAGTATTTGTAAAACAGCTATTACGCAAGCCTTCGGGGCCGGAAGTGGCGTAAGTAAAGCAAATATGGCGGCCGGATGTCGATCGTAAGTCACGCCACAAATACCCGGGCAGACTTCCGGGCGACTGGCACAAGACTGTCTGTTTGTTTGTCTCGGTTCACTTGAGAAATTCACTGATGATTAGTAATTGTTTGATTTGGTAGACGCGATTGGATTTGTTTGTTCTTATTGTTGAAGCGTGATGGTTTAATGAACTGTAGTGGCTGATATTCTACACTCAAGACCTGTTTCGTGATTGCTGATTAAGTACTAGTTACACAATCCAATTAGTATGACATTATAAGTAACTGTGTCTGCCAGTATGTTACACTTCACTTCAATGCTGCCGTTATAAGGAAAAAGGACGTATCTACACAAAACGAAGTAACCGATTTCCGACGTTAAGATACTAATTTAAGTTCGGGAATCGGTTACTTTTATTTGTGTAGATACGTCATTTTTTCCTTATGACGGCAGAATAGCTGAACAAATTTGACAGATGGGTAGACCTAGGATTTGCCAGGGTTGCGGAATTTGTTCGAAAGAGTCACCGCGGTACTGGAACGCAAAGGGCATTAGGAGGGACACGGACGGGTTTTAGTCAGTAAGACTCGCCGTCCGATAATGCGGTGCGTCGTGTTCCAAAGAGATATCAGCAAAGAAGACGGTGCCCCATAGGGTCAGTGACTGCTAAGGTAGCAGAATTTGTTCGAAAGAGTCACCGCGGCTGGAATGCTAAGGGGCTAAGAGAAACACGGATGGGTTTTAGTCAGAGTCTAACACTCCCTTCTGCTCCGCCCAGTGAGGAAGAGGACATTTAATGATTTCCCATCCATATAAAAATACTACAGATAAGGAAACTTTTACTTTCACGCTGACACGAAGTTATAAGGAGTTAATAGTTGAACGAAATTACTATCTAAACACTACACTATTGCTTTTAACTGAATTCTTAAATGATCTATAACGGCCGAACTCAATAACAGATCTATCTCCAGTATGTGATAGATCGGTTATTGGGTTCGGCCGTAAATGAATACGCTATCCCTACCTATTTTTAAAAAGCTTCTGAATTTAAACATCCTATTCGCAAAACATCTTCTTAGCACAACGTCTTTAAAACAACGTCATAAGGTTTTTAAATTTTACGAGCAAATGCCGATTTTTTTGTCGCGAACAATTAATAAAATAGAAACTTTTTTCAATACTTACATCGGTCCGCGACTTCTTCTGCATTTTTTTTTAAATTGAATACAGAGTAACATTTAAAAAGTTATTATCATGCCAGTGCGGCTCCATCCAGAAATTCTTCTCCATCAGCTTTCACGAAAAACCGATAATAATTTATGAGCATAACTGTACATTGCTAACAGGACGTTCTGTGAATTGAACGATTTGCTAATAGCAAGTTTTGATAACTCGAGTCCTGTTGAGAATCTTTCGTAGAAGCTTTGAAGGCCCCCAAACTAATAGCGCTAAATACAACAAAATAGTCATCGTAAATTATATTGTGTACTAAGTATCTGTTTTACAATCAATCAACCATTAATTAATTTTTTTTGAACTGCAAAAAATATTCCCGGAACGAGGCTAAAATAGCCATTTAATTCACTACACACCTACTAAACCTACGTTTGTTAAGGCAGCGGTAACATATGACTGGTCAATGGTGTGATTCATTGGTTCAGTTCACAGTTTCAAAGGCAGTCCACATCCGTAGATAAACTAAGTGTGGGTGTTGCGTTGTCGACCAAAGATGGACAAAGCTATGAATGACAGATGCTTTTGAATGACAAATGATCGAGTTAATTAGGTTATTGATTGCGAATATATTTGCTATGACCAGAAAATGCTGGTGAGGAGCTCGTGGCTAAACTATAACAGCTGCACGGGTCGACCTTCAAGGTTAAGCAACGCTTGCCGAGGTTGGTCTGTGGATGGGTAACCATCTTAACATAACGAGACTTCTTCATGCCTCGGAAAGCACGTTAAGCCGTTGGTCCTGACTGTCATTTGGAGATCTTTGGCAGTCGTTACGGATTGTCAGAAGCTAGAAAATCTAACACCAGTTCTTGCCAAGAAGAACCGTGTTCCCCAGTTAATGGGTTGTGGAGGTCTGGTAAGCAGCCGCTTCACGTAAAATACTGGTATTCAGCTGAATCCGGATTAACTGGGAGCCGACCACAATATAGTTGGGAAAAGGCTAGGCAAATGATGAACAGGGAATGCTGGTGAGATAAATTGTGGTTGTAAAGGGTCAAGTACATTGCGTGATCATAATTTCAGCCGAAAGTCGTCCACTGCTGGATATAGGCCTCCCCCAAGGGTCGATCGGTCCTGTCTCAATTTATTTTTTATTTTTTTATTGTTAGATGGATATGCTCTTGACTCTAGTCTAGTAATTCGGCTAACATGACTTGGGTCATTGGTTAACCTTGTGTGTGTTTAAAAAGAGTATTACGATTATATGGAAGTGTTCATTTTAGAGCTCCTTCACACTAAATGGCAATCATCGCGGCAGTAGCAGAACGACTGTCGCGTGACAGTTGCGCTGAAAGTTACGTTACGAATTCGATACGAAAACTTACTTGACTATGTTCGTGCTCACAAATTAGTTCAAATTACGCACACCAGAGGCGCTGGTTCATGTTTCCATATAAAATGCTCACGTTAACGATACGAATACTTTTTCGCAAGTTGTTCGTGCTAGGGGCACTGAAGCGGCAGATTTCCATACTACAATGTGCAGAGAGACAGTTGCGTGACACGTGACTGTCATAGCGGATAGCAGAGCGGCAGCTAATTCAATATTTTTTATTGTGAAAGAGACGTTGATGGCACCGAAGGAAGACCAAAAGCAGCAGCAACAATGACATTTCCTCGAGGCCTTCCTTTAATAAAAAAAACCCCCACGGCTTTAGTTGTAATAAGAAGGCATTTGCTGCAGTTGCGCTGCTGCCGCACCACTTGCGACCTAATGTGAAGGGGCCCTTAAAAGAGGTTCTTCACTAATGTCTGTTGCATCCGAGTAATCTGCAAAAATGCATACTAATCGTTTAAAAATCAAAGTCAAAAGCATTAAATCCACGAACAAAAACCAGCACAGAAAAATACAAAGTAATCATCATTGCCAATTCACTAACGAGCAATACTACAAAGAAAGATGCCAAACAACAAACAAAAATAAAGTACTAAGCTAAGCATAAGCAGTAATAAATCTTCCTGTTTGGTTATCGTATGGGTATTACCGAGGTATCCATTAGGCTAATAATATATGCATAGACTGGCTTACTTCCACGGATATAGACTGTATTGTATGATAAACATTTACTTACATAGGATTATGGGTGTTTCAGCTTTTGGTTTGGTTTGACTTGCTTGAAAACTACTGCAGGTATTTTCAAGACTAGGGTTGCGGAATATGTTTGAAAGTGTCACTGCGGCCCTTTACGCAAAGGGCATTAAGAGAAATACGGATGGGTTTTAGTCAGTTAGAGTCTGACACTCCCTTTCGCTCCGCCCAGAGCGGGAGAAATCATTTGATGATTTCCCATACAGAAAAAAAAAACTTTTTATTTTGAAGTCGTATTTATGTTAACATAATTTAAGTACTACTTTGTATGAGTAGTATCTCTTATAATTTTTCGTTCAAGCTTATTATTTGTATTGCATGTCATTTCCGTGACAGTAAATACTTTTTAATTTTTTTTGTATCAAGTTTATAGACTTTACTGGTGGTTGTGATCACAGACATATAACTTTATATGTCTGTGGTTGTGATTGCAATTTGCAGTAAGGCAGCCTGTTTTCTTGTGGTGTGTACTAATATTCCTTTTTATTTATTATTGTGGTTATCTTTGTGGACATTGAATTAGATTTCGTCAAATGACGGCGATAATTGGCTAAACAAATTAATGGCTAGTATGCAAAGGCATGCCTACTGTGACGTCTTATTATGATTCTAGTGTGAGAGAGACGCAGCTAAACAGGACAAAGAGCACTGTTCCTTTCTTACAACGGAATCATAATAACACAAGCAGATATTTTTTTAATTACCTACACATACTATACCTCAGTCTGACCTGTGGCCGTACTACGAAGTGCCAATGCTATCATGATTCAGTGTGAAAATGGGATAGTGCTATTCGTCTTGTATAACTCCGTCTCTCTCTGACATAGGAAGCATGATGAATTTAAGACGTCATGGGGCTGCTGACTCTAAAACTGACCTCGTGTCTATAACGTTCGAATCTGTACTGAAACAAATTCAACTGAGTAATAGGGATGTTTCCTGAGGAATAAAAATATGATCCTATTTAGTCCGTCAGTTAGATTATCGAAAAATATTGTACACGTATTTTTTGCTTTATGAAATTTCTAAAAATTGACGAAGATAAAAAGCTTCAAAGATCATGAGTGAGGGCTTGTGACATCACCGCGTGGTAAAAATCGTCGCACGAAGTGACGTCACACGAGTTTTCAACGCACTATATCGTCTTCGTTTTTTGTTTACGTAAAAAAAAAATACGTGTCCAATATTTTTGGGAAGTCTATCTTACGGACTAATTATATTTTTTTAGGCAACTACCCTATTCTCATTATCAGATGATTGTGTTGACTTCTACTACTAGACTATAATACTAATAGTCTAAGATCCCGCTATAGAACGACCTTCACCGAGATGCTTATTTAATGAAACATATTTTATATTTAATTTAATATGTCAATAAATATAATCCATATGGGTTGCCTAGCAAATTTCAGTCCAGAGTATGTTTAATGAATAATTTAAAAAAAAAAATTTTTTAAACATTTCACCGGTATGATTATTACATAAATTCTATACCAATCGAAAGTATGAAGCCCATAGAATATGCAAACGTTAGGTTGCCTATTCTTTTCCGGTCACAACTATTGGGTTGCCAGGTATAAACAGGTAAATCTGTACTAGCATTTTGCAACGGTCTGTTTATTCAATGAAATTTAAATGAAATTAAAGATTATTTTATTCTGAACACGGTGGTATAGGGTTGGCTGCGAAAAATCAGTCCAGAATTGCGGTTGTCGAATTTAAAAAGTAAAATATTGCTCCGAGTGAATGTGTGCGACTGAGAGGTCCCAACCGACCATCCCATGCGATAGAAGAGGACACAGCATAGCAGCTGTTTAAAGTCCGCCCACTTAAAGAAAGAAAGTGCGCATGCTATTTGGGCTTGGAAAAGAAAAGGATAACGATAGACTCGTATATACTATGCATCATTTTGGAATAGAGTGTCGCTATAAAAACAATTGAAAAAACGTGCTACTAATTTCAATCAGACCCAGCCTGTCCCTTGCTGCCCCTCCTCAATGACCCCGCTAAGCCGAGGCCCGTGTCCCACAGGGGATGCCCTTAGCGAGCGGCCATTTAGTTTTTAAGTAGTTTTAAGCCCCGGCTGGGGGCCTTAGAATCTAAGGCAACCACGGGATTGCCCGGTTGAGCAGTAACCAGCCTTAATGTGCTGAACTGCGAGTAGTCCATTCAAAAAAAAAAAAAAAAAAAAAACGTGCTACTAATTATTGTTGGAAAAAATGGCAAAAAACTGTTTTTTTGTGTGGATCGTATGATGAAATAATGATTTTAATGATAAAACTAGGATAGCGACAGACGTATATACTATGCATCATTTTGGAGTAGTTTATTATTTAAATAGAGAAATAGTTTTTTTTTTTAATCAATTAATTATTTATGTGTATATTTTTTATTTGACACTAAAGTATATATACATCTTTAGTAAAAAAGAAGGTTTTAGTGATACATATATAATACTACCCTGATTAAAAATATTGATTGAAAAAAAATAAAAAAAATTACTACATGCAAATTATAAATCTATAAATGTAAACAGAGAAATTGAAATCAATTGAAACTATTGGAAAAAATTCAAAACCCATAAAAGTGTTTTTTTTTAATCAAGGTAATCTTGTAAATTTTATTTTTATTATAAGAAGACAAAATAAAAAAGCAAACAATTAAAAAATTACTTCTATTCATTGTAAAAAATTAAAAATACAATAATTAAAAATACAATTATTTTTTTTTACGAAAAGCTAACTTTAATACACAGTTTTTAAAATTTTCATCATTAAAACCAATTATTTCATCATCCGATCCACCCCAAAAACAGTTTTTTGCCATTTTTTCCAACAATAAATAGTAGCACTTTTTTTTTTTTTTAAAGGACTACTCGCAGTTCAGCACATTAGGCTGGTTAACTGGGCAATCCTGTGGTTGCCTTAGATTCTAAGGCCCCTGCCAGGGCTTAAAACTACTTAAAAACTAAATGGCCGCTCGCTAAGGGCATCCCCTGTGGGACACTCGGCTTAGCGGGGTCATTGAATTGAGGGGGGCAGCTAGGGACAGGCTGGGTCAGATTGGAAATAGTAGCACGTTTTTTTCAATTGTTTTTATAGCGACACTCTATTCCAAAATGATGCATAGTATATACGAGTCTATCGCTATCCTTTTCTTTTCCAAGCCCAAATAGCATGCGCACTTTCTTTCTTTAAGTGGGCGGACTTTAAACAGCTGCTATGCTGTGTCCTCTTCTATCGCATGGGATGGTCGGTTGGGACCTCTCAGTCGCACACATTCACTCGGAGCAATATTTTACTTTTTAAAATTCGGCAACCGCAATTCTGGACTGATTTTTCGCAGCCAACCCTATACCACCGTGTTCAGAATAAAATAATCTTTAATTTCATTTAAATTTCATTGAATAATCAGACCGTTGCAAAATGCTAGTACAGATTTACCTGTTTATACCTGGCAACCCGATAGTTGTGACCGGAAAAGAATAGGCAACCTAACGTTTGCATATTCTATGGGCTTCATACTTTCGATTGGTATAGAATTTATCTAATAATCATACCGGTGAAATGTTTAAAAAAATATTTTTTTTAAATTATTCATTAAACATACTCTGGACTGAAATTTGCTAGGCAACCCATATGGATTATATTTATTGACATATTAAATTAAATATAAAATATGTTTCATTAAATAAGCATCTCGGTGAAGGTCGTTCTATAGCGGGATCTTATACTATAAGGCTTCCATAAAATTGCACCCATAAAATTAAATTTATGCAATTAATTTTAGTGTACAACATTCTGTTGCGCGCTACAATTAGAAGATAACGGCAATCAGTACCACTAGCGCCATCTAGTATCGAGTAGCAGAACTAGTAAAGTCAAGAACCTTCGAGACTTTTCTATTCTCGAACTCTAGTCAGTCGCGACCGATATTTACGCGAACTTTCTACGATGGAAGTTTCTGGAATTTACGGGCGCCCTATATAAGGCTGGCACTAATACCGACCGGGTCTTGAGCCCGACGACCCCATCACCCAGACCCAAGAGAGTAGTAGGGAAACCAGCATCCTTGGGAAAAACAAACACAGACCGCGTTCCGTATACCGACCTCGCCGACGAGGTCTATCGCGACGCCCCCGTCAAAACGGCAAGACTTTTGCCTAACGAGCCAGCCCGCGCCGCTGAGCCATTAGCGTTAAACCCCCAAAATAATATCAACCTGACCCAGCCTGTCCCTTGCTGCCCTCCCTCAATGACCCCGCTAAGCCGAGGCCCGTGTCCCACAGGGGATGCCCTTAGCGAGCGGTTATATAGTTTTTAAGTAGTTTTAAAAATACCAACCGGGTCAGTATTGGATTAGCGATACAAGTGATAACTTCGAGAGCGATCTTCAACTGCGAACGCAAGTGATTAGTAGTGCGATTGTGTTTCATTTAGTGAGCTTAAAGTGTATATAAGTGTTCTATAATTAAAATGTTATTTTTGGTAATTCAATTGGCTGTTTTTACTGTCACGAACCCGAGGCTCGTAACAATACTATGTATATTCTATCAATCATCTACCTAGCCTTTTCCCGACTATATTGGGGTCTTCTTCCAGTCTTGCCAAGATGTATCGTGTTACCAAGTTAATGAGTTGTGAAGGTCAGGTAGGCAGCCGCTCCACGTAAAATACTGGTATTCAGCTGAATACGGTTTAAGAAAAAACATTCACGTTTAGGTATTCAGTTTTTCAGTTGTTTCAAATCGACTGTCTGAACTGCTACAGTAATATTACCTGCGCCGTCGTTATCTATGTTTTCAGAGCATTACACATTCATTTTTATGATCAAAATGGCCGTATAGTAATAAAAATAAAATACTTTCTCTGTAAAGGGTATCAGGCGTTAACATAAGAATGTAAAGAGCTGGAACATATTGATGAACAACTTTACATAAGCACTGAAACTTTTAGTAAACTACACTAATATTTACTACACTACTATTTTTCGAAGTCATAATTTTATTATGACTTCGAAAAATAGTAGTGTAGCCCTGTCAAGAAAGTACCGTGAAAAAACCAATAGGGAACATGCAATATTTTCATCTTGCTTTCATATTTTTGAATTCCGAGTAAAATAGACCATACAAAAGTTAAAACGATTTGTGTAAAAACGATTGCGATTATAAACTGACTGTTTTTCATTTCCCGCGAAAACGAATGATGAAGGCACTCCTGTCTGCCAGAGATCATGAACTGTCATGTATTAAAATTTAAGTTCGTCTTTTCGTTGTCATAACACTAGTGACGTCACTAGACGCTGATTGTTTACGTTCCGTTTCACGTTATTCTTATATTAATTCGTAACAGTTGTTAAAAATCAATATTAACTACATTAAAAACATTACAGTGGCCCTTCTTTTATGCTATTTTATCATTTAAATAACAAAATGAATTCTGTAATTGCATCTTCCATATTATACACAAAATATTAGTTATTTATCCAACTTTATTTAATCGCCTTCAAAGTATGCTCATTCAGAAACGATACACTTACGCCAACGAATAATCCAGTCATCAAAATATTTTTAAACGCTTTTCCGGAATTGAGTTTCGTTCTTGCCGCGAATTCTCTTTTATGTCATCTTTATTTACCGAAAAAAAAAGTTTTTTTCTCTCATTGGGCTTTTTGAATCTTTGGGCGTAACAGGTGTCACGTCACATTCAAAATGTATCCCAATTAACGCCGGTGACCTGATGACCATCCATCACTATGATGTGGTAACACTTCATGCAGGGCATCTCCAGCAGTGCCTTTTTTTGTTTTCGGGGGGAGAAACTTCAAAAGGCGCCTGGACTTTTGGGGTAAAAAATCAGAGAGTATGGGATTTTTACCTCACTAAAACCACCCCAGTGATCACCATCAGCGCATGGAAGGGGCCCCGGTATCTATCTCCAGCAGTGCCTAGGCGTCTTTAGGCTGAAATGATGATGCTGATATCAGAAAGAAAGAAAGATAGAAAAATGTTTAAATGTTTGTTGTTTGTTGTTGTTTGTTTGTTTGTTGTTGTTTGTGTTGTTGTTTGTTTTGTTGTTTGTTGAATGTTGTGTGTGTGTTTGTGTTTATGTGTTTGGTTGTTGTGTTGTGTATATCAGGATCCACTTCTATCAATTTTGCAATAACGGTTCACTTTACTCGCAATACAAGTTTCAATATCCGAAACGTATCCGCGTTCTGAGGATGATAAATTATCCGATGAATAGAGTATTCCTTGGCGCAATTTCGCTAATTAAAATTGATGGAAATGTGTGTAATAAGGTTACGATGGTGTTGAGATATTACCCTATGCATTTTTTTATAAAGAAGATGGACTTTAATTAGGCTTTGCTTTATTTTCGATGGCTAAAATCAAGTAAGCTATACTAATATTATATAGAGGTAACGTTTGTGAGTTTGTGACGTTTTAAGGGGAAATCTCTGGTACTACTGAACCGATTTCTTAATTAAGAATTTCAAGATTAGTACGTATGAAATGTAATCATTTAGTAAGTGTTAGCTTTAAATACACACATTTTCTTTTTACTGTAACGATATATCGCATGTGTTAAAATTACAGGAATATGAAAAATAAATTATCAAAACATACTTGGAATGACAACCTCATCGTGCATTAAAAACTCGCAATTAAAAGTCGAATTTCGATCATCTCATTATCAACAATTTTCGTATGGATATCGTGTCAAAGAGATTTTAATGAGGGTAATAATTATGTATTCAGGCAGAAATAAGGTTGCCAAATGCATCGTAAAGAAATTTTACATAATACCAAAAAATACCTTTTTTTTCTGGATGGGAAATCATCAAATGACTTTTCTCGCTCTGGGCGGAGCGGATAAATTCATTTGTCCAGGTAATTTACGCCCATTTCATACTATCCATAAATACATAAATGAAATAACACCAAATCAAACAAAATTAAAGACTGACAAATACTACGACTAATGTCCCGTTTTTTTTTAAAGAAGTGAAGTCATCAAATGTCTACTTCCGCTCTGGGTGGAGCGGAAGGGAGTGTCAGTCTCTTGCTGACTAAAACCCATTCGTGTTCCTCCTACTGCCCTTTGCATTCCAGGGCCACCCACGGTGACTCTTTCGAACAAATTCCGCAACAACTCTAAAAAACCTGGGCATAGCCTTAATGAAAGCCGCGAACAAAAAAAAACTGTAACTCTACAGTTAACATTGAAGGGTTGACTACCCCCGGTAGAAAATACAGGAACCGGACTCATAAAGGCAATACCAAAGAGAGTAATTATGAACAATGCCAATTAATGTACACAGTAAAAGTATCGATGGAAACAGAAAATGCAGTTTTTCATTTGTGCTATTGTAAACACCGGAGATTTCTCGTTATTGAAGATATTATTGAAAAGGTTAATGTGTACAGGTGTTTTGAATGTTTCGGGGAATATGAGTGTTGATTCAATGGCGTTGATTTTCAGGTGAGTAATAATTTTAATTAATTAAAAGGAGATATTGTGACGAGTGAGCAGTGGTGGCCGAGTGGTAACGGCCCCGACTTGCGAATTGTACGTCGCGGGTTCAAACCCAGCCAGGCGCATTACTTTGTGTAATCAAAACGGTGAAGGAAAACATCGTAAGGAAACCGGCATGTCCTAGAACCAAAAATTCGAAGACATGTGACATTCACCAACCCGCACTGGGCCCGCGTGATGGATTACGGCCCATTCCCTCTTGTGGAGAGGAGGCCTGTGTCCCAGCAGTGGGAACATTTAAAGGCTGATTATGCTTTATTATTGTGACGACAGTAGCCTCCTTGGGCTACGGGTTACTGGCAGACAAGTTTGTAGATAGAATTTTGGAAGTGTCAGGCAAAAGAATAAAGAGTATTTTTAATTATGAATGCGGAAAATATGCTTTGTTTTTATATAACGCACTTATAAAGCAGATGCCCTAAATACGAAGTTAAATCCCAGTCCATGTCTTATTCATTAGAATAGTAAGTATACTAGGGGTGAGGTTCCGTGCTGTTACAATATGAATTGTTGTAATGTTGGGTGTTGGAGAAGAGTAAAACGCTCTGATTGCTCGTTGATACCTCATCATCATCTGCCTAGCCTTTTCCCAACTATATTGGGGTCGGCTCCCAGTCAAGCTGGATTCAGCTGAATACCAGTATTTTACGTGAAGCGGCTGCCTACCAGACCTCCACACCCCATTAACTGGGGAACACGGTACTTTTTTGAAAGACTGGTGTCAGATTTTCTGGCTTTTGACAAGCCGTAACGACTGCCAAAGATCTCCAAATGACAGCCGGGACCAACGGCTTGACGTGCTTTCCGAGTCACGGAAAAGTCTCGTTATATTAAGATGGTCACCCATCCACAGGCCAACCTCGGCAAGCGTTGCTTAACCTCGAAGATCGATCCGTGTGGCTGTTATAAATTGATACCTATCTCATTTATTAATCAGGATTGATATTTAAGTACACGAGTAACATAAATAGGTATATGCGAACTTAGAACATAGTTCTACACTACATTATATTGCATCGCTTCATTCTTCAGATATAACATTCACAACGTAGTTCCTCTACCCTACAAGGCAACTTCGCACTTTTTTAAAATTACCCTCGCAAATTTATTTTTCTCTAGTAACTCTTAGCAGTCCTTTCAAACCTCATTCTTTTTCCGTGCGAGGCAACGAAAACACGAGTTCTCTGATAGCAGTCCCCTTTTTTCAAAACTAACGGTTTTATTATTTGATTGAGTTGTTTTTTCTTTCTCTTGTTAACTATGCCTAAACGCAGCGCTAAAGATAAGATTGAGCGTTATAACAAAAAGATTCGTAAACTCGAACAAAAAGAACGACAACATTGTCGTCGTATGGCGCGAGTGTTAGAATTTTCGGATTCCGATGTGGATTGTGATGGCGCCGTCGACGGTGAGTACCTCATGTTAATTTATGTGAATAAGTGCTACAATGTCGTGACAACCTTGTGATAACCTTGAAGATCTCTTTGTTGCCTTGATTCGAAACCGAACGTGGCAAGCCTGGGGGTTGGCCGTGAGTCAACACGAGGGCATAAAAGCAAAACATAAGCGTATCTCACGTGAGATAGCTAAACATTTTTTGCAAAAAAAAAAAAAAAAAAAAAAGACAAAAGCCTGGGGTCTATCCGAGAGATAGAACGAAGGTATATTATTTTTGTCAAAGTATTTGCATTCTAAAAATAAATTATTTTATTATTAAAGATGCCGAAAAAATCGAAATGGAGGAGCCCGCTAATCCACCACTAACTAACCTTCCTGAGATACCAGTCTCTGATCCAGGAGTACCGGAAACGACCGACTTACCTCCTGTCGAACATGAGATCGACCCAGAAATTCTATCAGCATTAGGGGAGCCCTCTGACGACATTCCTGAGTTTGGAGAAAAAATCCATGAAAATTTAGCACAAAGATGGCAGCCCATTTTAAAAAGAGGACTCCCGAAGGAAGTCAAGGACAAGTTATTAAAAGAATATCTTGTTCCCTCCAACTGTCCACTTTTGCAAGCACCAAATCTTAATGCCGAAATTTCGGCAGCTATAACGGATATGGCTAGAAACCGCGACAAGAAGATGGAGTTATCACAACAACTTCTTGGTACAGGGATCACTGCCGTAAACAGGGCGATGACCCTTCTCATCACAGGTGAAGAAAAAATTCAGGCAATTAAAATTCTAAGTGACAGTTGTCGTATCTTGACTCATCTTCACCATATGGATACTCAAGCACGTATCAAACTGGTAACACCCGGCTTGGAAAAATCATTCCTAAATGTTATCAAAGATAATGAAAGGGATAGTACTTTATTCGGATTAAAACTATCTGAAAAAATCAAAGCTTCAAAAGCTATCGAAAGGCAGGGCCTGCAAATAAAAAAGACTGCGGTGGCTCAAAAACCACCACACACAGTTCAGTCGGCAGTCACAAGACCTCGTTACCAGGAAAACTGGCCAGGTCCTTCGCGTTACCCGTCGAACAGGGGGGGGCGCGGAGGCCAGAGGAGACAAGCCCCTGCAGTACGCAAAGCTCAGCCAGCGGCGCAAACGAGGTATTTGAACACGAGCAAAACGCGTGCTCAGCCCCAACAATAGACCAGGTACATGCTGGACGAATACATCATTTTTATACTCACTGGCTTAACATAACTTCTAATGATATCGTTCTCGAATGGATTCGTAATGGCTTTTCTATACCTTTTTCCATAACTCCGGTTCAAACCATGTTACCTCGTAATTGTCTTTCACAGACAGAAAAAGAGGACATGAATTTAGCCATCAAAAAGTTACTTGATTTAGGCGCGATATCAACATGTTCATCATCTAAAGATCAATTCATATCAAAAATATTCCTAACTGCTAAACCGAACGGTGATAAGCGCTTTATTTTGAATTTAAAACCACTAAACAAGTTCATACCAAAGTTCCATTTTAAAATGGAAGATTATAGAACCGTTTCTAAATTAATTCCTCAAAACGGCTTCATGGCCACCATAGACCTGAAAGAAGCATACCTTTTAATTCCTATCACAAAACATCACCGTAAATACTTACGATTTTATTTCGAGGACGATAACTCACAAAAGCTTTTGTACGAATTTAACGCTATGCCGTACGGTTTATCTGTAGCACCTAGAACCTTTACCAAGATTATGAGAGAGGTAGTCTCTCATCTTAGGAGCCAGGGTTTTAAATCAGTCCAATATCTTGACGATATACTATGTATTGGTGATAATTATTCTGAATGTCGTGATAACGTCACAGAAACTTTGAAATTATTAGAATCTCTTGGTTTTGTAATAAATTATAATAAGAGTTCATTGGAACCAAAACGGAATTGTAAATTCTTAGGCTTCATGTATACTTAATTCAAAAAAAAAAATTAATGATATCCTTACCAGATGAAAAACGCAATCATATTGCTAAGTTAGTTGATAAATTTTTACTTTTGCCAAGCTGCACATTAAGATGCAATTTGCTCAATTAATTGGAGTTCTTACCGCTGCTTGCCCCGCAGCAAAATATGGATGGATGTACACAAAAATCTTAGAACGACAGAAATATCTGTCATTGAAAATAAATAACAATTTCGATACAAAAATTAAGTTACCAAATATAATTTTAGATGATCTGAATTGGTGGGCGAAAAATATTTCCATAACGTCCAACTCCATAAGAGCTCAAGAATTCATATTAGAAATATTCACTGATGCGTCTAGGACAGGCTGGGGTGCTTGTTGTAATAACGAGCGCATAAATGGCGCCTGGAAAAAATCTGAATTGATGTTTCATATTAATTACCTTGAACTGTTAGCGGTATTTTTAGCTTTAAAATGGTTTGTTCGTGATTATTCTGATTGTGTTATATTATTACGTATTGATAATACGACAGCCATTAGTTATATCAATCGTATGGGCGGAATACAATTTCCACATTTAAGCGATTTATCTCGATCTATTTGGCAATGGTGTGAGAGGCGAAATATCTGGTTATTTGCATCTTACATAAATACACACGATAATGTTATAGCCGACGAACAATCGAGAAAAATTAATACAGATACAGAATGGGAATTATCAAATGTAGCATTCCAATTGATAACACAAGAATTAGGTAAGCCAGATATAGATTTATTCGCTTCTCGCACCAATGCAAAATGCGAGCGCTATGTGTCTTGGCGACCAGACCCTGATGCTATCACTGTCGACGCCTTTACTGTTAGCTGGCGCTATAATTTCTTTTATGCCTTTCCGCCATTTTCTTTAATATTAAGATGCTTACAAAAAATTGTTTTAGACAATGCCAAAGGAATTCTTGTATTTCCTTTATGGCCATCACAAGCTTGGTATCCTACGTTAAAAAGTATGCTTGTGTCAGAAATTATTATTCTGAAAGCAAACAAAGATCTTTTATCTTCCCGTTTCAGAACTCACCATCCACTTTACAAGTCGCTTACCCTGGGTGCCGCAGTGCTCTCCGGCTTGCGTTCACACAACGAGGAACGCCCTCAACTGCTCTCGACTTAATGTTAGCCTCTTTGTCTAATAATACTGTACAGCAATATAATGTCACCTTTAAACTGTGGTGGAAATTCTGTATATGCAATAATGTTAGCATGTTTGAGGTATCAATTCCACGGGTCATGACCTTCTTGTGCGATCAATTTGATAAGGGAGCATCATATGGCTCCCTAAATAGCCATCGATCTGCCCTATCGCTACTTCTAGGAAGTAGTATAGGAACAGACGACTGCATCAAAAGGTTACTGAAAGGAGTGTACACGTTGCGACCGTGTTTACCTAAATACACGAGCACTTGGGATCCTCAGGTGGTACTCGACTTTATCTCTAATTGGTTTCCAAATAAGAATCTCCCAATGGAGAAGATCACAAAAAAGCTGGCTATTTTGTTAGCTATTTGCACAGCTCACAGAGTCCAAACGTTCTCACTAATAAAGACCTCAAACATAAAAATAACTTCCAGAGGCATTGACATAGTCATAACTGACATAGTAAAAACATCGGCCTCTGGCCGAGATCAACCAATATTATTTCTACCATACTTTGTAGACAAACCAAGTATTTGCCCGGCTACGTTATTAGAAGATTACCTTCAAGTGACTAAAGAAATCAGACCTGAAAACGTACCTAATTTATTCCTAACGTTTAAACGACCCTATAGAGGCGCGACGGCACAGTCAATAAGTCGTTGGATAAAACTAGTATTGTGTGAGAGCGGCGTGGACGTGGCGACATTCAGCGCAAACAGCACGCGTCATGCCGCCACGTCCACAGCGCACCGCGCTGGCCTTTCTATAGACGCCATCCGGAAGGCGGCTGGTTGGACAGAAGCTTCTCAAACATTCGCGAAATATTATTGTCGGGCCATACGCGAAGAAAATTCCTTCGCCAGTTCTGTTTGTTTTCCGTCAAACACAAATTAAATAAGGTTGATTAATCATATTGATCTATTATTACATTAAGATTGTATGTAGTAATCTAAATAATTATTTAAGCACTTGATTCTAGACTAAACAATACTAATTAGATGACAAACTCAAATATTGTCAAGGTATTATTATCTCAGTGTAATAAATAAACAAGAATTGATTAAACAATGTATAATTATTGAACTCTAAAAACAGCTAAAACTTCATCTCTAAACATCTACGTTGTGAATGTTATATCTGAAGAATGAAGCGATGCAATATAATATAAGATCAAACGAACTTCGACAAGTGAAGTTCGATCGATATTATATTAATCGCTTCATTCGAAGATATAAACACCCACCCACCCTATTTCCCCTAAATGAAGTTTTCGCTAGATTCACTTACTCTAAAAAGAATGAGGTTTGAAAGGACTGCTAAGAGTTACTAGAGAAAAATAAATTTGCGAGGGTAATTTTAAAAAAGTGCGAAGTTGCCTTGTAGGGTAGAGGAACTACGTTGTGAATGTTATATCTTCGAATGAAGCGATTAATATAATATCGATCGAACTTCACTTGTCGAAGTTCGTTTGATCTTATATTGTGTAGAAGATGGTTTCGAGAAGTAGAGAGTGAAAGTGATGAGCTGGCTATAGCATGCATTGATAACTAATCAGCAGAAAAACCAAAGAACTTTAATAAATTGAAACAATTAGTAATCCTTAATGAACCAGATTAACTTCATATTCAACAACCAGACCCCTCATGGATGTCCTCCGCCCTGGGGCGGGCGGAGGGGTCTGTCAGACTCTTACTGACTAAAACCACCCCGGTGTTCCATCTGTCACCTACGCCGGGGATCGCGGGAACGTATACCACATCCGTAATCCCCGGCTGGTGCCGGCCCGCCTCTGCGGGCCACCTCGCGTCTACGGAGGGAGTGAGGTGTTAAACACCCTCCGTGACTTCAGAGAGGGGCGCACGGGAACACGTCGCGCCGCCACCTCGGGTCCGGATGAATGGGGCGCGACAGACGTCCCCAAGTCCGCCGCCCCTGGACCCAGTTAGGGGGGCCGGAAGAGGGCAGCATACGCCCTCCTCCGACGCCCGGTGCGCCTGCTGCGGGCGGGGTCAGAGGTCGAGATCTCTCTTTCCCTTTCCGCAGCCTCCTTCTGCGAGATAACTGTTTCGCAGAAGGAGACCACCGCGTCCCAGGACTCCTCGCCGCCGACCATAGATTGGACTACGGCCGGTAGCGAGAGGTCACTGCTCACCACAGAGATGAGGTCACGGCGCGGCTCCTCCCAAGCGGCACACTCTGCCACCGTCTGTCCTCCCGACAGTCGACGCAGTAGTGACACCGAGCGTCCGGCTCCCTGCCTATGCGAAACAGGAACTTCCCGAAGCAGCCATGTCCCTAAAGGACCTGTGTCGCACGAAACGTCAGGGAGCCGTGCCTTCTCCCGAGCCAAAGGTCGAGCACTGGCCGGATGGCTTCGATAGTGACGAAGCCGGCGGAAGGGCGTGAAAGCCTGTCCCACCATTCCGCCACCAGGACCTCGCGCAGCTGCGACCGACGCAGCTCGATGTGTCGCTGCATCAGTCGCTTGCCGCGCGCCCGCGCGTCCTCGCGCCACCGATACAGTGACGCGAGAACCTTCGCCTCCAGGTCCCATGGCGGAGATCCGGCCAGTGTGCAAGCCGCCTCGTAGGAGATCGTGCGATAACCCCTGATGACTATGACGGCCATCACCCTCTGCGGCCTCCGCAGAACAGTGATAATGCTGGCCGTCAGGTCAGCCACCCAGATCGGGGCCCCGTAAAGGGCCATCGATCGCACGATCCCCACGTACAACCGCCTGCAGGCGGTGCTCGGGTCCCCCAGATTGGGAAGCAGCGTTGACAACGCCCCAGCCGCACCCAACAACTTGGGCGCCAGCCGCCAGAAGTGGGGGCCGAAATCCCACCGGCTGTCGAGCACCAATCCCAGGTACTTCATGGTGGACTCGACAGCGATTCGGACCCCCCCGACCACGATGTGTGATCCCGGCGGCGCGGCGGCGGTGCCCGCCGGGGGCCATGAAAAGCTATGGCCTCCGACTTGTTGAGGGCCACCTCCAAGCCGAGGCGACGTATGCGGCTCACCACCTGTGAGACCGCAGCCGTCGCCAGCAACGCTGCCTCCCTGTACGAGCTCCCCCGGGCAGTGACCAGCGTGTCGTCAGCGTAACACGTCAAGTCTACCCCCGGCTGGAGTTCGCCCCTCAGCACCCAGTCGTACCCGATGTTCCACAGGGGCGGGCCCAAGACCGAACCCTGTGGAACGCCGCACGACATGGGGCGCTGGTGTCTGCCATCACGTCCCAGATAGGTGACACACCTCTCCGCTAAATAAGCCCCAACTACGCGGCGGAGGTAGGGATGCACTCGACGATAGCGCAGTGCCTCCCGAATACAACTCCAGGGCAGGGTGTTGAAGGCGTTGGATATGTCCAAGGACACCGACAACATCACCCCACCCCGGGACACCGCTTCCTCCGCCAGGACTCTCACTCAACAACCAGACCCAGTCCAACCTTAAAAAAAAAAAACATCTAAACAGTTTTGACTGTTCCAAATATTCTCCAAAAGATTTATTCTCAAGAAACTCTTCCAACTACAAGACGTTGATTTACATTGTTTTCAAGCAAACTGTAAACGGTGAATGTGCGATAAGGGAAAACTACATTTTTGTAGGAAAAACTTTCTCAGAGTATAATGGCAAGGTTGAGTGACCGATGAGAGGCATACACAAAGGACCGCCAAACTTCTAATATAAATAGCGTGAAATCTATTAATTCTAAAGGCTTCGAGTTTTGATATTGTTTGATTAGTTAGTCGAGTTTCGATTAGAAATGTTTTTGATGTTCTGTTCAGGTAAAGAAAAACAATAAGCTTTTGCTTTTGGACTTTGGTCTTATTGTTTGAATATTCAGGGAAGTTATATTTGGTATTGAGCTTTCGCCTAAGCCTTGGAGGCTGTTGTTGATTTTGGGTTTAATTAAGGTAGAAATAATACAGGTATTTGAAGTCATCGACACAGTTGATCGAGTTAATAAACCTGTATTGTTTGGAAGATTAACTCGTGTTATTAATTTATAACAGACACAGAGAAACTATTGGAAGTTCTAGTATGATTATAAGGTTTAATTCGTAAGTTGTTATTCTATAATTTTTGTATTCAGGCACCATTAATGATTAGTCTTGTTAAGTGATGACCTGAAACACAGGTTTTAGAAACCTAGCTCAGGAAAGTCGCTAATTATATAATTATAATTGTAGGTTTAAAATAAATTTACCATAAGTCCAGAAATATTGATAATTTAGTTATAAACATAGTTATTTGTTGGATACTACCATAATTATTTATTTAAGATTACTTGTGGCTACTAATCTGTAACTACATATATTGTGTAAAAATATTTAATAAAAGATTATATTATATTATGGCTGGCTAGTGAACATAGAACTTATGTTATAGTATTCAGTTAAATTGAAATAAAAACATACGCTCATAGAAAACATTAACCACGGTTGCAAGATACAGTTGGTGATTGCAGAATTATCGTTATTGTAAGTCGGGGTTTCCCTACCTTGTTTTTATTTACCAATATCAATGATCCAAGAAAAAAGTACTATGTTTTTTATTTTTTTATTATCTATTATACATCCCCATCCATTTTTACCCATTATCTATTATATAGCCCCATCATAACCTAATTGAATAAAAACTTTACACTATTCCTTATACTATTTTATAAAGTAAAAAAAAAAGATAGCTGCATTCGGGACAGGCTTTGATAATATGCTTTGAACAAAACCAACATAAACACATCAAAAGTATCTAGGGATCAACATATATTTTTGCAATAACTTTTCTCCTGATTGATATTAATTAAAATTTTCTTTAAGGATTCATCAAATAAAGTGTTTTCGTTTGTCACAGTAACGATAAACCAAGTCACCTTTGCATTAATAAAGAAATTTGCCATTTTCCTAATAAAGGGATTTTTGACATTTGAACCACTAACATTAAAGTTCGAAAAAAAGACTGAAATAACAGTTTTCTTTAAAATTTTATTGGGTAACTTAAACAATTAATAATCCGTGTTTCTACCGCGAACACTAACAACACAAGAACATCGGTTTGGCATACTCAAAATGAGTTCATCCAAATCACGCTGTGGAATGGCCGCCCATGTTCGTTGCAACAACAAAAAAAGGTCTTCTTGCGACTGGATACCCTCCATATTCGGCAGAGCTCTTCGCTTACCTTGGCTGAGCGCCATGGAGGACGGTATCGCTGCACCACACGGAGACAAGACCGATACATTCAAATCTTAACTCGAAGAGCTCCAACAATAACCGCCATGATGTTAGCCGTGAGGCTTCATCACTCTTCAGGGAACTTAATTAGCGACCAAACAGTCAGAAACCGCTTGCATGAAGTGAACCTTCATTCCCGAAGACCGCTACGGGTACCACCTATAGCAATGCACAATCGTAGGATTCGATATCAATGGGCTCTTGAACACAGAAATTGGGCAGAAGAACAATGGCGTTTCGTGTGCTTTTCTGATGAGTCTCGTTTTGGTATGAGACCGGATACAAGACGTATACGACACTGGAGAACCCCTGGACGCCAACAGCGATTAAAATCCTGCCAGGAAGTCCATCCTTATAGTGGTGGAACCATCATAGTATGGGCGGGTATTTGGATCGGCGGAAGAACTGAGTTGATTTGGATCAGAGGCAACCTCAACGCTCAAATTTATGCTGAGACGATTGTATCAGACGTCATCGTTCCTCTACAAGTGCAAATCGGTCCCTTATTTCAGTTAATGCATGATAATGCACGACCGCACACCGCAAGAGTTGTAAGACAGACTCTCGCCGCAGCTAACATCAATGTCCTGCCCTGGCCTGCTCAGTCGCCAGACTTGAACCCGATTGAGCATGCATGGGATATGCTACAGAGAAGAGCTCTGCCGAATATGGAGGGTATCCAGTCGCAAGAAGACCTTTTTTTGTTGTTGCAACGAACATGGGCGGCCATTCCACAGCGTGATTTGGATGAACTCATTTTGAGTATGCCAAACCGATGTTCTTGTGTTGTTAGTGTTCGCGGTAGAAACACGGATTATTAATTGTTTAAGTTACCCAATAAAATTTTAAAGAAAACTGTTATTTCAGTCTTTTTTTCGAACTTTAATGTTAGTGGTTCAAATGTCAAAAATCCCTTTATTAGGAAAATGGCAAATTTCTTTATTAATGCAAAGGTGACTTGGTTTATCGTTACTGTGACAAACGAAAACACTTTATTTGATGAATCCTTAAAGAAAATTTTAATTAATATCAATCAGGAGGAAAGTTATTGCAAAAATATATGTTGATCCCTAGATACTTTTGATGTGTTTATATCAAATTAAAGAAGAACTATGTTGATTTTTCATACACGTGTGATATAGCTCTAAGTTTTTCCAAACAAAAAGCATCATCCACACACACTGCCAAGGTATCATCATCTGCCTCATATTTTCAGTCGACCGGATACCGCAGAGTAATATATATACGTTTAACGACTGCATCTCTGATTTTCATAATTAAAGAATGACCAAAGGTTCGGTTTCGGTTTCGGCTCAAAAATCTCCTTTCGGCCACAATTTCGGTTTCGGCCAAAATTTACCGAATCTTTGGTCCCACCGAAACTCAGTGAAGAAACTTCGTCACTATCGTGCGTCGTTCGGCTAACTTTGGGTGTCTATTGTACTTGATTGTCTTACAAACTATTCTAATCTTTGTTGAGACTGATTTTCTTAGTCGGTTAGAATCTTCGTTGACTAGTTACGATTTTTTGTTAAACCGAAAAATACAAGATCTCAGTAAATTTTGTTAATCATAAAAATATTGTGAACACGATAATTCAAATATTAAGTACTCGTAAGAATAAGAGGCTCTTGTTTAGTTACTATGGATTTTTGATAATTTATTTACATGACTAAGTTTTAAAATAACATAACTAAGTCATTATTTTTGTTACTAATTTTGTTTGTTCTTTTTATCCTATTTAAGAAAACTTAACCAAATATTCACATCTATACCATCTTAAATACATTTTCTTCTAAATCCATTTAAGTAGTAACTTTTAAGATGCTAAATATGATTGTATTTTATTTGAAAAAATCTATTCAATATCGATATAAATTACGGTTTCGTTTTTAGCCGAATCTGACATCAGAAAAGAAGGTTTGGTTTCGGTTACGGCTTTCACACGGAGGTGTCTTGGTCATGTTAAGATGGTCACCCATCCACAGACCGCCATCGGCAAGCGTTACTTTACCTTGAAGATCGACCCATGCAGCTGTTATTATTTAGCCAAGAACTCCACGTTGAACAACACTATGTATATACTATCACTTTATTCATAAAATCAAATGTCCCTAGTAATAAACGTTTACACGGTACTTCAGGCGTGCGAGACATGTCTGAAACTCTGCAAGTTATAATGAAAGTCCGTCGAGGCAGACTAAAGAACTTTACATACGGTACGCAGAGTTGAGAGACAGTTACTAGTTTATCAGGTTATGTTCTGAAATTAACTTGTCTTTTAGCTTTGTGGGACGTATGAAATTCGAGTTTTTAATGTAATGTGATAAAAACTTTTTTGTTGTTGTGTATTGGGTACATTTTGGGTACCATTTTGATTTTTTATTTTTTTTATTGGTAGTCTCGAGTTTCATATGATGGAAAGCGATGATGGGGTCGACAATGAAGCATCCTTGCCTGAATATGCACCATTGCACAGCAGGGTATGATAGTCAAATTAAAGTCGAAAAAAAATACTTGACATAAATGACATATTATATCTATACTAATATATAAAGAAAATAATCTGTTTGATTGTTTGCTTGAACGCGCTAATCTCAGTAATTACTGGTCCGATTTGAAAAATTCTTTTAACGTTAGATAACCCATTTATTAAGAAAGGCTATGGGCTATGTATAATTAAACTAAAACCAATAGTTACGGAACAGGTATGAAAAATGTGACACAGACGAAGTTTCGCGGGTCAGCCAGTTATCATTAAAACAAATGGAGTAAGTATACTATTTGTAGTACACATAGTAGTAGTATTTTGCTTTATGGTATTTGCTGTAGTGTTAACAATAAATAAAGATTATTTCCAGATTACTGGTTATCTAATCATCAGTGGCCGGAATAGGTAGATTGATTTGGGGTCAATAATCCGAAACGCATGTAGATATTAATATGGGCATGCCTCCGAGATTTTGGGATCTAAAGTTTTCTCCGGAATTCAAAAATTGTTTGGAACATGTAGAATGTGTAGGATGAAGACGTATCAGCACTCGCTAGTGCCCGCGTCTTCGCTCGCGTGTGTTTCGATAGAGTTCACGTGAAAACTTTAATTTTTCGGGATAAAATGTAAACCATGTCTTTAATAATAAAGATTTTGATTTTGATTAAAACTGTTATTTTTTATAGGATATTAATAGGATTATTAAACGCTTTATTTAAATATAAAAATATTATTCAAGTATTTAAATATTATGTGTATATAATTTAAAATGTTTAACTAGCGTTCTATGAATTTCATATGTAGTGGCTTAAACATCCATACATTCAAAATATTTAATTAAATCCCGTACTCTTATTAAAAAGGCTTATCCATATTATGATTTCTATGACAGTTTATGATACAAGTAAATATAAAATCAATATTTATTATTCCGGCCACCGCTTATTCTTTATTGTTTTTTTATTTTTCTAATTTTAGCTGCCCATGCATTTTTTTCATGTTATATAATTTCTGTTGTTTTTTTTTTATTTTTACCTGTTTGTCATTATTATCTTTTTTATAACTCTAGTAATACCTTAGGAAAACTAAAGATACTAATACGAGTATGTCTGTGATTGCGAATTGGATAACATCTATTTTTCATCCCCCTAAATGTTAATGGTGGTCCACCCCTATTTTTTTATTATTTTATGTTGCAAAACGACGTTTGCCGGATCAGATAGTCTTATGTATAAAATTGTCGTGTCACGGTGTTTGTAGTTGAACTCCTCCAAAACGGCACGACCAATTTTCGTGAATCTTAGCGTGCATATCGGCTAGGGCAATCGAACATCATCTATTTTTCATCCCCTTAAATGTTAAGGGTGGTCCACCCCTAATTTTTATTTTATGTGGCAAAACGACGTTTGTCTGGTCAGCCAGTCAAAATATAAAATCTCTTCATATTGTTAAAGTCGTGATTACTCCTGTCTCGATTTCTGAGAGTTCTCATTTTCTGTTTTGATGCTTTATTTGACGACAAAATAAAGTTGCGTGAAGTGACGAGTATCTATGTACAATATTCATAGAATCTATATTTCAAGTATATATTCAAAGTATAGGTGTTTGTTTTTGAAGTACTCATTTTATACTAGAAAGTGTTATTTCGACAAGCGATAAAACATGTAGGTATCACAACACTGTGAACGATCTAGGTCTAAGAAGATCACAAAGATAATTTCAACATAATCCCAAACTATAATAGCCCATATCCCGTTCGAAATAGAGGCCATACTGACCGAAACTACCTTTGGTAATTTACGATCACATCAAAATAGACGAGTTCTCAAAGAGAAATCAACTTTATGACCTACAAAATTAAGTTCAGATTGCTTTGGGCTCGCAAATGGAAGTTTCACAGCGTTATAGGACCCAACAAGTAGGTACATACATAACGCTCGAATGGTGTCAGATATTCGTTTTAGTATTCGCTGAGTCTCGAAAAAATCAGATAATATTTCTATGGGTTTGAGAATGGTGGCTCTCAAATAAAACGTATCACGTAGGCTGAAGAAATTGGAAATTGATCAGTCGCAAGATTAGACTCCCTATCTGAGATTTTTATTTTATATTTTACGATTTAGGACATTCGCTTGAGTATTTACCTACCTAAACCCTTGATTTATGGCAATCTATGTACATACAATTTTATATGCCTATGTCAAATAAATTTAGTACAACATACACACACATAGCCTATATATAAATTCTTATTAAACGGATCACGTTCAAATAAATCTGTTGCCCCAAACGTTTTGGCCTAAAAGCAATCTGCTTACACAAAATACTTTTCGCACTGTCAGTACCTACAGTAGTATGCTCCTATATTATTTATTTCTTCAACAAATTCCGAGCAAATTCTTAGACAAACATTTTAGGGCTCATATCTTTTGGCTAACAAAATGCGCTCCATCCAAAGGTTGGATCTCAAATCTTATTCCTTTTATATTAAGTCGAGTATGCAAAAAATCCTCATAATATTTTATTGATATTACCAACAGCTAGTGCGTTTTGCTTGATAAATACGAGGGTCTATACGGAAGTATATTTGGCCAGTTTATGAGGCCTATTGGCCTCCGAATTGGTGGGAAAGAGATCCATCATCTTGGCCATGGAATTTATCCATGCCGATTTTTTTAACAAAAGAAGATCGTAAAATATGATGGGATAGTTGCTGCTAAATTTAGGTCTATTTAGAGTGCATTAAATGTGAATATGATACATAAATTCTAATTTTACCTAATACTAGCTGTCCGCACAACTTCGTTTGTGTCACATTGTTCATGACTGCTCCGCTCCTATTGGTCTTAGCGTGATGATAGATAGCCTAAATCCTTCCTCGATAAATGGGCTATCTAACACTGAAAGATTTTTTCAAATCGGATCAGTAGTTCCTGAGATTAGCGCGTTCAAACAAACAAACTCTTCAGCTTTATAATATTAGTATAGATTATACATTAAAAAATTGGCTGTCTGTAAAGTCGGTTTACGAACGATAGTTTAACGTGACAACGTCATAACAAAACATTGATGAAATGATCGTGCCTCTCGCTCGCTCGTGCAGCGCTCTCGCTCCGATTGTAACGTTACAATGAGTCATCCTTTTTCGTGCGTGCAACCAACATTCATCGCTTTATTAGACGTTGTCACGTCAAAAGTAAGTTTGTTTGTAAGGATTTCACGATGAATTATAATAAAATTCATTTATTCAAGTAAATTACACCCATTTCACCGCAACTATTCACAATTTACTAACACAAACACCATATCAAGCACACATAGACAGACAATTACTTTACAATACCCACAGTCAAAGGATATATTCAATACAATTACATTAAAATCAACAGAAACAATTTAAATCACTCAATTAGATTAAAAACGATTTTTTTTATTATGTTACAACGATATACATACATAGGCGAGACACTAATCATTATCTGATCATATAGACAAAAGATAGTATTATTTTATTAATAAAAGAGTTTGTCGAATTTCTGTGTCATCAAACACCATATTTTATTGGGAATTATCATAGATATAATAAACAAGGAGATATGTTCTGTAGCCGAAAATGTATCGGAACCTGTGTCTCCTGTTTTGCCCTACCACCCGGCAACTACTACGCATGCAGTTCAGTAAAAGCAATAGATACGCAGTCGCGCACACACCCGCATTTCTGAAATCGGACTGTACTACACAATCAATTATAAACCTTATCCTACTAAGCATAGCGAGTATTTACCGTACACCGTACAACTTACTCACACAAAAACAACGGTGGGTATCGTTGTGCTGTGCAAAAGCAATTTATTTTACATATACGCTAGTGATTGACTAAATCGGAAAGTTATCGATTCTGGCATTTATTACACACACCATGCTGCCCATGTATAACAAATAAATAGCATGAAATTATTGACTTATTTTAAGCAAAGGTCACTAATATATTATCTTAAACATGCCGATTACTATAATGCATTCGAAACTTTATCGAAAGTAAAATACAATTACCATAAAAAGTAAGGAAGTAGCACGAGAATGAGGCATAAATACGATAATTCAAAGCCAAAAACACTTGAACGATTATTTACCAAAAATTTAATGAAATCTAAGAAAGTTTGGTACACTTTTGTAATATTTCATTCAACAATCGACATTGTTGTGGACAGTGTATCTGCACAATTACATCACTAACTCGCGGCAAGAAGCAGCGGCCGTACTATGCGATACATTGGCTTGCTAAAGTATCGTTTTGTGATTTTTACATTGCTCATCCAGTCACTTAGCGACAAACTTAGGTAGTGGTTAAGGAGCAGTGTATTCATTGTAATATGTTATTGTCGCTGTGACATTTGAAAACAAAAATAACATAGTATAAGCAAGAAATATTTTACGATTTGTTGTTTTTCATGATTTTAAAGACAAATATAGTAAAATACTTGTACTTTGATATGGTAAGTGATTCCATAATTAACAAAGTTTTGGTTTATGCTTCGGTTTTTACAAGAAAACACTGAACAACACGGCATTCTTATATCTTAATACGATCACGGTCGGAAGCGCACTAGTTCGCAGATTCGACCATTGCGTAAGACATGCTCGCCCAGACCATGTCGCGAGGACGCCGACACGCCCCCTTGCCACTTCTCCTGTATTTTATATTTCTATGGGAATTATGTATTTATTTGAGCCACTTGGGGTTGAAACACTAAGGCCATGGGGTCTGAGTGCTAATCGAGTTTTTCGTGAAATCAGCAAGCAATCGGCTCTTCATGTGACCAGAGGCCTTTTCTTGGTCAACGAATTAAAAGTGCCTAGAACACGTTGATTGGCAATTCAACGTGTTCTGGGCACTTTTCCTGTTGACAGCGATTTTTCTATGTACTATAAGTTCTTCTCCCTTCCCCCTTTTTACTCCAGTTGTACATTTACATATATGTATTTGTATTTTCTATGAGTTTGCATGTATATACTATCTAATAAGTTTTTTCCTAAATTTTAAATAAAATCCATCTTGTACAATATACGTATCATTCACAAAATTACACTATCTATATAAAATACAATTTTTATGTTGAGGAGGTAATGCTTTCACTTCATTTATCTTCACAGAACTATAAGATAGCGCCCGTAGAACTTCAAGTCTACATTTTTTCCTTAGAGAACCATTAACTTAAATAAAACAGTACTTTTATTCACAATAATCCTTCTAAAACTTATCGCCCACGACGAGAAAACTACCATTTAAACTTTTAGTTTTCTTCTTTAACACAATATTTTTCACTTTCAGCGACAGAGAACTAAGTTATACAATAAAAGCAACTTGACACGTTAATGTGAAAAGTTGCAATTTTTATCGGAACGTAAATCATCTAAAACGGTTCAAAGCCCTGTATCTCCATTTTCCAAAGTTGCAATTTTAAAAATGTTATTTGTCGCAAGATTGGCAACGTTGCTTGGGGCCGTTGCAGGGCTGCTTCTAGCAAAATACTTCGCTTTGCTGCAAAAATGTATGCAGTTTTGACAGGTTATTTCAAATTGCATGACTTATGCCTTATGGTGGAGGAAAATGTCGCGAGGAAAGTCGGATATCGTTGTTTGAAATAGCCAACGTACAGCGTGCAAGCGTAGTTATCGCGGTATATGTCTAGTAAATTGTCTACATGCGGAGAAGCTTTGTCTTAAGCCAGTGCTACTGTGACCAGACTCATATGATAATACTGTGGAATTATTGCATCAAAGTAAGGACGTCTTGTGATAAAAGTAGGGAATTTAATGCTCCAAGTTCCACTCCTCGATGCCTGTTTACTGTTTTATTTACTTTATTCAAATATAATAATATAATATTGATTCAAATGAACCATACTTATATATTACTAGCTTCTGCCTGCGACTTCGTTCGCGTGGAATAGTTACTAACCTAACCATTTTGAAACATTGATGCTCCGCTCTTTTTGGTTATAGCGTGATGATAAGCCTATAACCTCTAGATAAATGGGTTGCTGCAAGCTGCAAGAATTTTTCAAATCGGACTAGTAGCTCTTGAGATTAGCGGGATCAAATAAGAAACAAACTCTTCAGCTTTATATATTATATAGATATTGATTCAAATGAACCGCCACTCCGAACCATTTGAAAGGATTCATGAACCGTTTTTTGAAAGGTTAATTAGAAAACTAGCGTCAGACAGCATCAGTCTGTCTGAAATTGCAAAGTCAAAGCCCCGGAACGCAAAGAGCACTAGGAGGACCAGGGTTGGTTTTAGTCAATAACAGTCTGAGACTCCCTTCTGCTCCATCCAGAGCGATAGAAGTCATTTGATGATTTCCCATCGAGAAAAAAGGTACCTCAAAAAGTTTGTAGTGAAACATAGACACACACATTGTAAAGTTCGATATTTCATCTACAATTCTACATGCACGGTTTCATCAGGTGCTGCCACAATATAAATCGAAACACGTTTCAATACGATCCAGTTTCAACGTTATTTTATTGAAGTGTAAAAATATTGTGAAGCTAGAGGTATTTCACAGATAACGCTGAGTGACTTAAAATCTCAGAAAATACAGGACAACAAATTAAAACGACAGTTTAAAAAAAAAGGCAACAATAGGCGGTTATTGCACTGCAGTAGTTATTAATTACCGAGTTTCCGCTAAGCCGTTGGTCCCGGCTGTCATTTGTAGATCTTTGGTAGTCTTTATTACCCAGTTAATGGCTTGTGAAGGTCTGGTAGGCAGCAGCTCCATGTAAAACACTAGTATTCAGCTGAATCCAGTTTGAGTAGAAGCCAACCGATGATGAGTTATTAATATAGTGGTATTTTTTCAAACCATCTGATAATTTCTGTATAACAATCTCCCACCCTCCCTACCAGGACTGTCTAGCATTAGATGCCTTTAAGCGAAAGACGTCATCAGATGATAACAATGATGAAAATGATGACTAACAATTAGCTTGTAGAACTCAAAAGCGCTACTTTGCGCTAAAAAGATACATTCTTCAGACACATTTTAATAATAAAATGTTTATTTGTACATAAAGAAAAACATAATTACGTACATAAGGATTAGGGAAATATTGTAGAACAGAGTCACATTAAATGGCGAACTGATGCTTCCTAAACTAGGCCAGAAGCCAGTGCTAGAGTCAAAGTTCCTCCAGGCATAGTGGCATATAACTGGCATTAATTTATCGTGGAAGTACATACAGCTACAAAAAACATGAACTAAACAAACATTCCTTAATTCAAAGACATAATTAGTTTTAATAAGAAACATTTTCGTCATATGAAAAAGGACAGATAAAATTGCTGACACTACCCATAATCAACTTTTTAACGTTCCCACTGCTGGGACACAGGCCTCCTCTCTAGGAGAGGGAATGGGCCATAATCCAATACGCGGGCCCAGTGCGGGTTGGTGAATGTCACATGTCTTCGAATTTTTGGTTCTAAGACATGCCACACGATGTTTTCCTTCACCGCTTTGAGAGCAGTGGTGATGAAATTAATTACAAAAAGTAAAGCGTCTGGCTGGGTTTGTACCCGCGACCTACAATTCGTAAGTCGGGACCGTTTCTGCTCGGCCACCACTGCGTTCAAAGACAACGTTACTGGGAAATTCCCTCCCTAGGCAGAGCCCAACTATATTGGGATCTACTTCTAGTAAAACTGGATTCCGCTAAATCCCAGTATTTTACGTAGAGCGGCTGCCTACCAGACTTCCACAACCCATTAACTGGGGAACACGGTACTTCTTGGCAATACTGGTGTCAGATTTTCCGGCTTCTGACAATCCGTAACGACTGCCAAAGATCTCCAAAAGACAGCCGGGACCAACGGCTTAATGATCATTCACACGGAGGAGTCTTGGTATGTTAAGATGGTCACCCATCCACAGACCGACATCGGCAAGCGTTACTTAACCTTGAAGATCGACCCATGTAGCTGTTATTATTTGGTCACTAGCTCGACGTTGAACAATACTATGTATATACCATAGCTTTATTCATAAAGTCATAAAAACGTTACCACTCGGCCATCACTGCTCTTACACTGACACTACCCATAATCATGAAACCAAAATCAAACTTAAATTCTGCCACGATATTCTCGCAACCCTGTGCTATGTATACAGATCGTGCATCGCCTTCCCTCCAGCTCGGCATTCATTCCAACCATTACACCACCCTTCGTGTTATTGCGTTCTTCTTGGGTTTTTGGGTCATAGACAACCGGTAGGAGCAATCTGTCTATACTTATGTAAAGTTAAATTGGTGCTCGCCCCCTATTACGTGAGATTTGGCACTTAGCTGGTGAATTATGGCTGTGGGATCGACCCACAAAAACCTTAACTTCTATAAGGTTTGTCCTATATAATCTTGTTAAATGTTTGTATTGTAAATTATAGTCGGTCTTTGAAAACTTGAACTTTATTTTGAGTTTTTTTTTTTTCATATTTATACAGTAAAATTTGTAACATCCATCTTCACTTTCACGCGAGTATTATGGAGCCTGCTCTGCCTGTTCGTTTGTAACTAATTTACGTCTTCACGATTAACGGATTTCGATAAAATTTGGTACACGGGTAAATCTATCACGGGTGTACGCGTCCTGGCAAGATAGATCGATTAGAATTGTTAAATTGCGTTTTTTTATTCTGTTTTCACTGTTAGTATGTATTATTTACTATACTTTATTCACATTATTCGATAAACTGGTTAGATTATAATTTTTTTCATAATAATTCCCTATTATTTTTACTTCGAATTCTTTTCTTTCAGAAAAGCTTTACCTCCTATCTTATACAAAACACAGCTAGTATCCAATAAAGCGTTCAAATACACAGAAAAATATCAACCCTAAAACAACAATATCAAAAGTTGATATTTTCAGATTATATAAAGAAGTTAAAATAACATAACTTATTTCAAGCTGCTTACGTAAGCAAAGGAACGTCCTCGAGAAAATAAAGTTTGAATAAGTTGGATGTTTGATATCTCCATCCAAATATATTATGATGTTCAGTTTACATCGATCAATATGTGGCAGGCTCGTCTATCTTGTTAGTTTTATAAAAATAAGTGCCTAGGCAGATGATGATGAAAAACATAATTCGATACTTGGGTCAGCTCCCAGTCAAATCGGATTCATCTGAATAATAGTATTTTACGTGGAGCGGCTACCTACCAGTCCTCCACAACCCATTAACTGGGTAACATGGTACTTCTTTGCAAGACTGGAGTCAGATTTACTGGCTTCTGACAATCCGTAACGAATGCCAAAGATCTACAAATGACAGCCGGCTTTCAGATGGTCTGGTCAGCCATCCACAGATCAACCTTGGCAAGCGTTTCTTAATCTTGAAGATCGACCCGTGCGGCTGTTATACTTTAGCCACGAACTCCTTGAATTATGTTTTTGTACGTGAAAAATGTCTTAGTAACTAAATCGATCTTCTAATGTTTTAAATACTACATTTGGTTTATTTGAAAATTCAAAAAAATTGATTTTATTTTGTATTTTGAATTTGAATGCATTTTTTTTAATCTCTATTTGACGATCTCTATTGTATTATCCGTTGCGTAGTTTTAAATATTTATTTATACAAAGACGCTTTCTCTGTCCTTATATCCCTATGTATGCTTACATAGGGATATAGGGACAGAGAAAGCGTCTTTGTTTTATACTATGTAGTGATAACACATTATACATTCTATGCATGAACATTATGTCTAGTATGTGTTGTCTTGTCTATGGACTTTTTTGTCTGAAATAAATAATTTTTATTTTTATTTTATTTTTATTTATTATGTTGATATCATGAGGTAGGTAATATGTCATTGAGTACCAAACCATGCACCCTATTAATGAGTGAATATAAGGACTTTAGGCACTTTACCCTTTTCAAACGTCTGAATGTCAATATGTCCAAACGTTTTGTGAAAAACACCAAGCACATGTTTTTCATGCTCACGTTGACAAATGAAAAATATGTAATAACATCGAACAAAATTATTAATGCGAAGGTTGACTAGAACATGCCTACAGTATTAAGGCCGCCTTTGTGCATTGTATTTATTAGTGCATCAAGTTTTCATTAGTAAATAAAATGATGTGCCAGTATTGTAAGTTCGATAATTTTATCCTTGAGAACGTTAACTTGCTAACTACTACCACCATATTTACATAACTAATCCTATGGACGTATTACATTTCACACAATTCAACAATATACTCCAACTGTATAGTTACATATACTTGCATAATAATTCACCCAGCACAATGCTATAATCAGCGCTCACATGAACAGCTAATCGGTTTAACAAAGTCGGAGTGACGCCGTGCTGAATGTGTACTGCTAAGATATTGTACACTGTATGCTGGATACATTTTCCCGGCTTCATGTGTATTGTTTCATATTTACATTGAGATTCGTAAAGGAGAACAATGCTGA
This sequence comes from Hecatera dysodea, assembly GCA_905332915.2. Classification (NCBI taxonomy): domain Eukaryota; kingdom Metazoa; phylum Arthropoda; class Insecta; order Lepidoptera; family Noctuidae; genus Hecatera; species Hecatera dysodea. The sequence goes on from HG995291.1 coordinate 2,468,791, forward strand.
CGTAATTTCCTTCAATTCAGAAGGTGGGCTATTCAGGATATATAATTTATTGGTATGTGTTAAAATCTCGGGTCTTTTTTATGTGGGGTGGAAATCAACTCGCACTGTTCCCGTATATTTTATAAGTAACTAACGACCCACCCCGGCTTCGCACGGGTGCAATGTAGATACTAATGTTTCCTCTACTATAATATGCATGTATTATACATATAAACCTTCCTTAAGAATCAGTCTATCTATTAAAAAAACCGCATCAAAATCCGTTGCGTAGTTTTAAAGATCTAAGCATACATAGGGACAGACGGCGGGTAGCGACTTTGTTTTATACTATGTAGTGAAGCATTCTACTGGTCCGTTGAAAATTCACTACCTATCGAAAGTAATGATAGATAAGCACACAGCAAAGGATTGGAACTCTCTGCCTCCGTCTGTATTTCCGAACGCATTGAACCTTTATCTCTTATAAGTGAACAGGCATCATCTGGGTAAGCTCTTTCCATCGTCATTTTGGTCTCTGTCATCTGTGACCCAGGCTAGAATCAAGAGCAAACCCATGACAAAAAAAAAACGAAAAGAGATGGCATCCAAAATGACCCACATACAGTTGAATTACTTGTTTTTTTTTTTTAATAAAATTATAACTGTTTCCATTAGCTTCACATGTACGCAGGTACCACAGAATTAAAAATACTTCGCTTCGAAAAATAATCTTAACGACACGTCTCAAAAATGGCCTCCTCAGATAAGGCAAACGCGATAAAAAGTAAGATTAAATAACATTAGACAGAAACACTCTAACACACAATAAGAACTTGAGTTCATTTAATTGAAAAACTTTTTGTTGTTCAAGCAAAAAAAGCGCTTTAATTTCATTAACGTGGAATGACTTCGCTTTGTTTTCTCTGTTACTATCGCGGATAAAAAGAAAACTTATAGCGGCTTGATTGCTGAAAGAAATTGGGACTTCGTTGTTTGAAGCCGCTTGAGAACAAAGGTGGGGTTCCGACGGGATGGAGAGGTCGGGAGGTTGCCCATTTAAATCATTCAATATTCAGTTTGAAATCTTTTTTTAAACGTTGCCCCACACTAAGATTTACTCCTGTATCGTCTCTCCGAACGCTCAACCAAAGCGCCAACTGTACCGTCAATTAAAGGTGTTTTAACGCCTTGGTTTTCTAAGAAGAACTACGTGCCAATATCAACATTAAAAAAAACAGAGAGATAACCAGAAAAAAGGACTACACTTGAAGCCCGGGCTTTTTGCATAGCTTCTACTTGAGCTGAACTATACTCTTACTTTTAAAAAAAAGTATTCTATGTACATAATTATGTATATTGACAAAAAAAAAACAATTCTCAACCTATAAAATTAATCGACCCTATTCTATTTACTAATAATAAAACATTACTATTTATAGGAATCTAACAGAAAACTAAAATAAAAATAGTCGGACGCGGCGAATTACTAATAGGTAATAAATTATTTCTAGAAATTGTTATAAGAAATACAGAACCATGATATTATTTAGCTGTCATCTGAGATCGATAGATTTTTGCAGTTTCTTTGTTCTTTCTAAAAATAATGATACACACGATTGTGAAACCTAAGAAAATAAAGCAACGACAATTTAAAAAAAAACGGTCAAGTGCGAGTTGGATTCGGAAACAATGGTTTCCGAACGCAACTCGATCTTGTAACATGTTACTTTTAAAACATAGACTTTATAAAGGTTTTCCTGTGATCTATGTATGTACCTACAATTAACAAATTTATGTATTTTTTCCGTTTTCTACCTCGGTTCCTCATCAGATCTTCAGAAAACTAGAAAATGACCATCTTGAAATACTAATTTGCTCTTCCAAACCATCATATACAATTTTATTTTTTTCGTTTTACATCGACAAGTGAGAATGAGAACATCATCAATTTAGCCAAAGCCACGCATTATTAGCGATAACTCAAATATTCATCGTCAGATTTCAATCAAATTTAAATGAGACTACACGACAAGCACCAGCTTTCGAATATAAAAATAATCATCCAAATCGGGACACCCAGTACAAAGTTATGAGGTAACAAACAAACAAAAAAAAATACAGTTTACTTGAGAACCTCCTCCTTTTTTGGAAGTTTGTTAAAAAGATGATTTCGCATTTTATGCTCAATTTCAGGAAACGACCAAGCAGCATTTCTATAAAACGGATGACGAAACTCCTCTCTAATTCACAGAAAAGGCGCTCTTAATTCGTACCAAGTGTCTTGATACCTTAGATCGTCGGGGATAATCTGGTAAAGCCACCAAACCATTTCCTGGACTTAATCCATCCACAAATAGGATAAGACCCATCGAGTTGGAACGAATCAAATGAATCGACGATCGAATTACTCGATAAGACACTTGAGACCTTTAATTTGTTTTCTAGCTTTCGTCATAATTTGTTAAGACGAATCGAGTCCGTGTTAGTTGTCTTGCAAACTGATTTGCTGTCGGACAGTTGAGGAATGTTACTAGTTACTAATGAAATACTCAACAACATACATACTAATATACTTCTTTTTCTATGCAAACAATAATAAATTTAATTAAAACTTAAACATAAATTTACATGTGGAGTAAAAAAGGGGAAGGAGGAAAGACTCATAGGGCATCGAAAAATTTACCACATCGCTGTTAATGGGTAAAGTGCACGCATTGCCACGTTGAATGGCAATGCTTATTCGTTGACCAAAGAAAAGGCCAGCCCTCTGGTCACATGAGGAGTCGACTAACTGCTTACTGATTTCGCGAAAAAGTCGATGAGCACTCGGACCCCATGGCCCTAGTGTTTCAACCCCAAACGGCTCAAATACATTATTCCCAATAAGGTTGTTGTATTTGCGCCCCGTTTGAGATTTTCTGCACCTGCCGTGCTAAACAGATGACATGTTTTGCATCCCACATCAAAGGCCTACCCACCTTCCAAGGCATTATGGTCATCCCAATTGGCCTCTTCCTATCGTCTCGCGCCAAGCCATTTGGTTCTAATACAGCTTGCACCCCGGCAGTGACAAGAGCCCGCCCGATGATGTAATTTATGCTGGCGTGCCGTGAATTACTTTGGTTGGTTTAGTTTCTTTCAATATTGAAAAGGCTTTCCATTCAAGACAACAATGTAACATACTTAGACATAATTTCAAAACAATTATGCTGAAAAATGTACATACCCCATCATTCGTTCTAAATGAGTAAACCCTAAAAATACACAGCCGGCAACCAAAATAACCATTTACATTTAAAAATACAGTGTCGTGCAAATAAAATGAGCCGTTACGTTATTCTTGGTACAATTTTACGCAAAGAAACATTACAGTGAGTGGCCAGAAAAACTGCATATATATCGTATAAATTCACACAAATTCTGACGGCTACGGTTGATTTGTGGCCGCGGGAATCCACTATAAATCTCCGTTCTTTTCTTTTTTTCGTTTAAGTCATGAACTGAGAGCGGGTGTCGTGCTGTAGCGATAAGACGACTTACATGCTGAGTATAATAAATATACAGTTTTATTTTAAAGCTGAAATTCTTAGTCTTTGAGATTTGAGATTGAGAATGACCGTGTAATGGCTTTTAGCAACCGACATATTATTATTTGTGTACTAGCAGCGCCCCGCGGTTTTACCCAAGTAGTTCCCGTTCCCGTGGGAATAAAATATAGCCTATGTTACTCAGGGTTGAATTAAGCTTTCTAATGGTGAAAGAATTTTTGAAATCGGTCCAGTAGTTTTTGAGTTTATTCGTTACATACAAAAATACAAATCTTTCCTCTAGAGATTAAAGTGTATTAGCAATCACGGCAATTTCAGGTAGGGAATTGACTACTGTTTTACTTATACGTGTAACATAAGACAATAGTTTAAATTTGTTTTATTTCAAAAGCCATTATAAACTACTTACTGGTTTGAAAGCTCATTCGCTTTTCCTTTTTTTTTTCTTGACGTCATTTCCGCCACCTCTCACCACTCAGCCCACTCTATGGCAAAGGCATTCCCTTTGTTCCGTGCGCGAGTTTATTATTAAAATGTTATTAGGAAGCGGAGTGGATACTGCCATAGCTTATGACTTGGCAGACACTGTATATTACTTTTTTTAGCCTACTTCAAAAGGAGGTCTTTCCTGCCTGCTTCGTAGTACAATTGACATTACAATACACTGCTGGTTTGTTCTCGGGGAAGAAAAACTCGTTTTAACATGAATAGCATCGTATTGTGTTAGCTTTTCTTTCTGTGAATTGTTTTGGTGGGCCAGTTTATTGTTTTGTATTAAATTGACGTTAAAAACATATTGTGAGGGGTCTTTATTGAAGTTAAGAGTCGATTGGTTACTTTTAGACAAGCGTGGTCCATTGTCGACCAAATTATCACTTTTCAACAGGTGAGATTCGGGCTCATTTCGAACGCAAGCCTATCTTGCTACTATATGAATGCGTATGTTTGGATAGATGGTTGTTTGTCACTCAATCACGCAAGAACTGCTTTTAAAATCCGGGTGAAACTTGGTACCCAGCTAGACTATGTCCAGATTTAGGACGTAAGACAATTTTCTTCCGGAAATATGTTCCCTTGGGATAATTTTCCAATTTTAAGCAGGCAAAGGCGCTGGCCGATAACATATAAAAAAAAAATATTTTGTCTTTTCTCCACACAAACGATGCGTTCGAATACTTTCACTAAAATAATTGATTGTTAATCTACCATATTTCGATGCGTAACGGGTTCCTAATTAATGCAGCCTCGGTTGCCGATATAACGGTTATTATGTATGGCCCGAGTGTTTGTTATTGAATGCAATTAGAGAAATGTATCTTGCAGGATTACGTCATTAGCTTGGGACATTGTAGGCAGGGATAGATCGATTTGATGGTCGATTTTCGACACAACTTATCCCCCAAAGGACTGGACAGAGATGTTGGTACTACTTATGGAGTAAGAAAACTCTCACATAAGATAAGGTGAATTAATTGCTTTTAATCTAATAAATTAATGATAGAATATTTTTCTTACGTCTTCGAAGTTCCGTCCAGCTCTATACCAAAATTCATCGAAATTGGTTCAGCGATTTAGGCGTACAAGCGTCTCAAACAATGAAACGCATTTATACTATTAGTAAGGATACAGTGTTATTCTGATGTAATTCTGTCTGTAGTTTTTGAGTGAAAAAGTAATAAGCTTAAATCCGTACTCACAAACTATGGTGTTATAACAGAACTAGCTGCTGCCCGCGACTTCGTCCCCGTGGAATCCCCGATTTTAAAACATTCTTTTTCGCTGCTCCGCTCCTATTGGCTTAAGCGTGATGATATATAGCCTAAAGCCTTCCTCGATAAATGGTCTATTGAACCCAAAAAGAATTTTTCAATTCGAACCAGTAGTTCTTGAGATTAGCGCGTTCAAACAAACAAACAAACAAACTCTTCAGCTTTATAATATTAGTATAGATTAGTATAGTGCATACAAACAAAGAGCCGCACATTTATCCAGAAATTGGATAGGTTGTGCCATTCACGGTTATCTAAGCTCAAGCGCCAATGAACCCTGAACCATTTACCTCCACAAACAGGTCCCATATAAGCGCTATTGTTTGAAGTGTACCCAGCAATTAAATAAAAACCGGTCAAGTACGAGTTAGACTGACGACGATGAAGGGTTCCGTATCATCGCGATTAATACAGTATGTTAAATAACTGAGGGCGTTCCCTTAAACTCGTTAATCTATATCATTAATGGATTAAAATAAAAATATTAGCATAGAAAAATAAGCATAAAAATCCAAATAAAAAAAAAAATACTGGCAATAAATTCGAAACATCCTATTTAAAATTAAAATAGTAGCGCGGAATACTACTCGTAGTAGCAACACATGGTAGCAATGCCCAAACCGGCAAGTACGCGTGTACAGAGTGTTTCTTTAACGTATCAGTTTAACATTTTTAGTGAATATTTTAATATTAAAAAAAAAAGATTTTGTTTTCGAATGGTAACATTTTTTTATCATATACATATATGATAAAAAAAAATGTTACCATTCGAAAACAAAATCTTTTTTTGACTAACAGAGGGCGTTCCCGTTAACCCGCAATAGTATAGCATCCATATGTATGGATGCTATACTATTGCGGGTTAACGGGAACGCCCTCTGTTAGCAAAAAACAGGTATCTTGTGTGGGAACTCTTCAATTTTTAAATATAATATCTATTTCATAATTATACATAATTATGTAGCAATACAAAATGATATGCGAGCAATGCAAGCATACACCCGTTTCCATTATAGAGATCGAGAAAAAAAACGCGGAAAAGCACGTTTTTAGTATTTATATTTGTAGTTTTTTATAATATTTATTTTAAACTTGAAAATGAAAACAATATATCTAGTTTTAATTTCCGCGAACTAGATATATTGTTTTCATTTTCAAGTTTGGAATGGATTTCCGCAAAGTAACGCCTTACTCAATCAATTTTAATATTTATTTTAAAAATTAATAATATTAAAAAAATACGTGCTTCCCTATCATTTGTTGTTATACCAGAAACAGAAAATAATATGACTATGTGAAAATGTCAACTTTCTTTCTACCTGTAACGGTTCATGAGATACAGCCCGCTCACAGACAGACGGAGGGACAGCAGAGGCTTAGTAAAAGGGTCCCGCTGGCCTTTGGGACGGAACCCTAAAAAGGGCTCGTTTTAAACATTTTGTCAGCAAAATAGAAAGTGCTAATGTTAGGCCGTAAATATAAAAGTTGTTTATATGTGGCCATTAGACAGGACAGTCATGTTTATGGCTTGGGACGAGTTTTTTTTGACGAATATTTAGTGGGTCAGTGATTTTGGTCGGTAATGTAAATAGGTAAATGTTTTTATGGTTTCGTTCTAGAAAAATAATGACAGTTATATTTTAGGGACTTCAACATTATTATGTTTAAAGAAAAATAGTCCCTGGTTTAACGATGACTAACAGTTTTGTGGGGCATTGGTTACACGACGTGTGTTCATTTTATAAATAAATATATTCCTAATTAGAAAACTCAACTCAACGTAAGGTTTAGTTGAAAACCAGCGTCAGGGAAAATTCTAGTTGTCTATCATTTTGCAGAAATGGACCTATTTGGCGTTTGGTTGGGGTCACCAAATGTTATTGTTTCAAAATCAAGTTTCCTTATATTCGTTATATTATATTGTATAAATATATTTCGTGTATCTGTGTGTATTAAATGGACAAGTTTCAAACCATGGTCCAGAGCGAGGGGGCATGGCAAGCGGTCACCTCCTTTTGCGAAGCAGTAATGCTAGCGAAAAAGGAGGCAATACGCGTGCAAGAGAGGGAAACCTCACGCCCGAGCCGCCGCAACTGAAGGAGACGCCCCGGGCGTCGGGAAACGCAGGGCGATGCCCAGCCACCGTAGGCGCGGGCCTGCGGACGGGGAGCTGTGGGTGGCTTACCGTCCGATAGCAACCAAGCCCGGGTCGACAGCGTGTCGTATTCCACGCGTGCCTCACAGAGCTGTCAGCAATGAAGACGGGGCCCCATAGGGTCAGTGCCTGCTAGGGTTGGGGAATTTGTTCGAAAGAGTCACCACAGCCCTGGAACGCAAAGGTCACAAGAAAGATCACGGGTGGGTTTTAGTCAGTAAGAGTCTGAAACTTCCTTCCGCTCCACATAGAGCGGGAGAAGTCATTTGATGTTTTCCCAACCAGGAAAAAAGAAAGTAAAGGCACTTTAAAACCAGAGACGGCAGGGCAGGTAACTTACAATTATGTGCACTAAAAAAAAACGCAAACCCCTTACGCCCTAATAATAGAAAAATAACACAACAAAAACAATTTAACGTAACCATTGTGACCCACTTCAAACTTGCTGTCGTGCGTTGGACATTAAAAATAATCGTGTTTTTGTTTTCGTTGCGGTTATTGCGCGTACGTTTAACGTTGTCTGGAGTTATGGCGTTTGAGTTTAACACTTTATGGTCAAACAATAATTTTCTTTGTAGAGCCGCACAGAAAAAGAGAACAGTAATGACAAAGTAAGATTCATTGTGTGCAGTGGTGGCCGAGTGGTAATGGCCCCGACTTACGAATTGTAGGTCGCGGGTTCAAACCCAGCCAGGCGCATTACTTTGTGTAATTAATTTCATCGCCACTGCTCTCAGAACGGTGAAGGAAAACATCGTGAGGAAAAATTCGAAGACATGTGACATTCAACAACCCGCACTGGGCCCGTGTGGTGGATTACGGCCGATTTCCTCTCCTAGAGAGGAGGCCGGTGTCCCAGCAGTGGGAACATTAAAAGGCTGATTATGAACATTCTGTCATCGATGGCAAAATAACCAAAAGATGTAGGATCGAGAAGCAAAACCATTGTGACCCACTTCAAATTCGCTCCCGTGCTTCGGACATTAAAAATAATCGTGTTTTTATTTTTATTACGTTTATTGCGCGTACGTTTACCGTTGTCCAGTGTTTTATTTATTTGTTCTGTTTTAGACCCCAGAGCATATGGCCTGGAAATTTAAGTGAAGTCACGTTTTTTCATAACGTGCTCATGTGATAAGTGTTAGAGTAATTTTTGGCCTTTTGAACCTGTTATTCTAATTGGTGTGTCTCTGGTGTTTTAAATTGTGTGGCGTTGTATAAAACCCTCGTAATATTGTTTAACTAAACACTTTATTTGTTGGTGGACAAGAATGTTAAATGAACTGCGATTCCTTTAGCTATCGCAAATTTTCAAAATGTTAGTTACTGACCACGTGAGATTTGAATAGTGAGCTATTCAAATCTCAATGTCAATGTCAATTTTATAAATTTTTGGGATTTCAACAATCTTTATCGCTGATAGAACATCATTTTATCTAGGGTTTACGAGAAATTGAGAAAAGACGGGGCTTCATAGCGTCAGTGCCTGCTAGGGTAGCGGAATTTATTCAAAAGAGTCACCGCGACCCTGGAACGCAAAGGGCATTAGAAGGAACATGGATGGGTTTTAGTCAGTAAGAGTCTGACACTCCTTTCCGCTCCGTCCAGAGCGGAAGAAATCGTTCGACGATTTCTCATCCAGAAAAAAAATCTAAGGACACGTAACTCAAAACGTTCAAATCTTCACCATTAAGTCTTTGCCATTAATGTCTAAAAATGTATAAACAGAAATCTTGGCACATTGAAAGCATCCAGTTTATTTTGTAAACATATTACTGTGTAGACTTGGGTGGGGTAGGTTCGCAATGAACTGTTATTCCAACACGTTTGGATGGATTTATAGCTCACTTCATGTACTCTTTACCCACATTTTCAGGTTGGAGTTTCATAAAATATCCTAGCATCATGACATCGTTCTTTACACGTACAATATCTGGTCGAAGTCCGACTTCCAGCAGATTAATCAATCTTTAATAATCGAATTACTTTCGAGTCCAAAACACAACGATGAAGAAACTACGAAATTCAATAACAACTATCGTAGCGAGAGAGCTACGATAAAAGAAGCCAGGCTCGTAGCCGTGACCTCATCGCGTTTGCTACGCCGTAGCTCGTAGCATCTTTCATTCTTAACACTATTTATTTTTGCTCCCTGATCCTGTTATATGAAACGTTTTTGTGTAACACCTTGAGGGAGAAACGGAATATTCTTAGAAATAAATTATGATAGCTGCAGATTACTTGAGATATTGATATTTGCCTTCTATAAAGCCATTTTGGTATACTTTTGATACGACTGGTATTTATGATGAATGTTAAAACTCAATGTTTATTTGAAGAAAACATCCAAAGACCAGGTAAAAATCTTCAACTAATTTATTATGAAGGTATCAACACCAGCCAGCTGGCTATTATCCATTGGATAAAACATGCAAAATACTTTATTCATGACTGAAAATGATTGGGCTTGAATCCTCCAAAATCCGCCCTGAGAACGCATTTACAGCCCCATAAATATGAAAACTAGCATGCATTTAACAATGATGTATAGCACACCTATAATAAAAATGGGGACAGAAATCCATTCAGATCAGGACCAAACCCGCGTCCCTTGCTAATCCCCACATAAAATCGCCAAAGAGAAGCCAGTAATCGAAGCACCGAATCGTAACTCCGGTCCTCCACTTACAAGGGTTTTAGAATGGCCCGTTTTGGAAATAGGCTATACATTTTAGGAGGAATGACAGCCTATTAATGGTCTAGTAGACTGGAAATGGATAATTTGTGTCTTAGGATTTCTTTTGTACAGTTTTGGGATACAAATGGGGTCTCTGGGGAAATCCGCGGGAGTACGATGATCCTGGATTAAGTTTAGAAGGTTGAAAATGAATGAGTTAATTTCCTGTTTACCTATTCAAGTTTCAAAGGTGTGGAGTTGATTCAGTGTACGTAATATATAGGTAACTAATACTACCAATATATATAATACATATTTATAATAATACCAATATGACAAATTTTATGGCAGAGCATCATCTGCTCTCAAAACGGTGAAGGAAAACAACGTTAGGAAACCGGCGTGTTTTAGAACCAAAAAGTCGAAGACATGTGACATTCACCAACCCGCACTGGGCCCGCGTGCTGGATTACGGCCCATTTCCTCTTATAGAGAAGAGGCCTGTGTCCTAGCAGTGAGAACATTAAAAGGCTGATTATGCTATGCTTATGCTTATAATCTTCTTAACCGATTTTCGACCATAATAGACAACTCACAACGGAGATTAGCCAAGTGCGCTGGATATACTATTATACACAAGTGTGCGTATACAGGTACTCGCTCTGTTCCATAACTACCACAACGACAAAGGGATTTACATGCTTTCCGAGACATGCATATTGGGCTTATCTTACCACCAACTTCAAACTCTTCGACTATTACTCAGAAATTTCTAATGAATAATCCATTAAAACTTTTTGCCTGAACTGAGATCATTGGCTAGAGCATAAGTCCTTTGTGCAAACATATATGTGAATGTGAATCTAAAACAAGACAGGCAGCATACAGAAAGCTAATTTTAAAAAAAAGAAGCTGTTTACTAGTCAATAGCGTGCGACACCAATATGTCTGTGAAGAAATGATTTTGTGTGTTTGTATATAGACTGTTATGAAGCTGATACTTTCCATAAACAAAGCTAACATGTCAAAGTCAAAACGTTTATTGCGAACTAAGTGTACAATATTGATGTTGTGTTATAGCTAAGCTACTTATGGTTAAGCAGCCTTTTTCAAGCATTGCAATTTCATTATCATTCGCTTGCGCAAATGCGCATATCATCCTAAATAAGCATGTATTATACATTATTTTCCCAAAAAATATATTTTGTATTTTATTTATTTGTTGTACGCCTACCAAAGTGTTGTCTTTTTAACCCAAAAGTTGACTGGTAGAGAATGCCTTGTTACATTAAGTCCGCCCATGTACCACTATTGCACATAAATAAATAAATAAATACATTATTATTTTCTTTTATACAACATGACTTAAGCGTTAAAAAGTTACAGCATAGTATGGAAGGCTCTCCTTTTTTTTCAAGCTGGGAAATCGTCAAATGACTTCTCCCGCTCTAGGCGGAGTGTAAGGGAGAGTCAGACTCTTAAAAATGGAAGACTCTCTCAAAAACTCATATTCTATCAAAAAGGCAAAACACCTTTCTTCAAAACGCAACTGACACCATACCCGTTGGTCCTTTAATATTAAAATCGGGTCATACTGTCGGGTGAATAACTGGAATTTTATTCATGGCATAGCCAAGGGCTTTTCGATAGCAATTTTCGTTGTTACCATAAATTAGTAGTCCATTTGCGTCATCTTGTTGAGTCATGAACGAATGAGGTTCGTTATGCAATAACTGCCTTTACGCCTTTTCGTCGTTTCCAGAAAACGCTTGACGAAGGGGAAATCGAATTAAAATTTCGTAGATTAATTGAATAACGGAAGATTTGAAGGAAATAATGAATGAAAATTTAATTCACAATCAATATACATAATATATAAAACTCATCCATCAGTAACTGACAGACAACGCACAGTCGAAACGACTGGTCGTAGACAGCTGAAATTTGGCATATATGTAGGTTCATTGGGTAGTTTAGGGGAGCACTAAGATAGGATTTGAAGGAACGGGAACGGGAAAAATTGGGATAAGCGCGTAGTCGTGGGCAAAAGGTAGTTTTTTTTTTTCATCATATTATAAAGAGGAAAGATTTGATTGTTTGTTTGTATTGAATACGCTCCGAAACTACTGAACCGATTTGAAAAAACCTTTCACTGTTGGGAAGCTACACTATCCCTGGGTGACATAGGCTATATTTTATCCCCATATTCCCACGGGACCGGTAACTATGCGGGTGCCGGTGCGGGTAAATAATATAATGAGGGTGAACGATATTTTTGTCAATCTGAAGATAGTATTGAGCATGAAAGTAATGATTCCATTGAAAATCATTTTAAAGGAAAAAGTTACAAGTTCTGTAAGCAAACGATTAAAATACGATATTATGATACAATTAATTCCAAGAAGAAACTGTTTATATGTTTACAAAACAATTTATTAATATAAAACGAAATTATTTTACAAAATTTATGACGGCAGGAGGCATTAACGGATCCAACCTGAAATCCTCGAAAATACAGACATTTAGTAAAAGCAAACGGATTAAATTGCATTTATTGCACACAATATCCATTAATAAAATAATATTAATGAGCAAATATTCAATCGAAATATTATTTACGGATTAAATTGTTTTTTCAATATAAGTTTTTATATTCATGAATTACAGGATCGAATCAGTCTGCTATTGGCTATAATAATTTATTTTGAACTTATCATTCAAATAACAGATCAAAACAATACTTGGATGGGGAGGAAGTAGAAGTTGAATTTTAATCTAACATAAGTTTTTTACGAAAAATAACAAATTCTTAAAGTCTATGACAGCAAAACATCTTAACTAATATTATCAATGTGAAAGTGATTTTATTTGTTTAAACCTCTGAACCGGTTTTGATCAATATTGGTACAGGATTCTGGATACGGCTGAGACGAAAACCTAGGTATGTGTAGTATCGAGAGCGAAGCGTTAGTAAAATCTACATAAATCTTATTTCAGTTTTCTTTAATACCCCATTTATCATCTGCCTAGCCTTTTTCCCAAGTATATTGAAGTCAGATACTAGTCACACTGGCTTCAGCTGAATAATAATAATAATAGTATATTACGTGGAGCAGCTGCCTGACAGACCTCCACAATCCATTAACAGAGTTACACGGTACTTGGCAAGACTGGAGGCAGAATCTATAAAGCCTAAAGCATTAAACATGAAATCAAACATCCGACTATTTTTCCGTGAAAAAAAAAATAGTTACATGAAGCGAGTATAACGCGATAAATCCTTTACAAATAGCCAATTTATTTCAACGCTAGTATACCTACGTTTCGTGTTTATTTGTTTACAGAGAAAAACACGCTTGTAAAAACAAAAAAGTAAAGTTGTATTATACCAAGCATGATAGTTACGGAATATTTAATACTGCCTCGTTCCATATTTTTTCATGATATTAAACTTTGTTTCGCTACGGCTTTTTGCTTGTGAACTTATTTTTTTTTTTTAATTTAGAACAAGTTTAAATTAACCTTTACTTATTTCAGCCGAATTACGACCACTGCAGCATAATAAAGCAACACCAAATTGTGCCCACATCGACCAGCGCCTTTCATCAGGTCATCGGTCCACCTTGAAGGTTCCAATTTAAAGGTCTTCCAACCTTCAAATTCAAGTATATTTTTCTTTTTCAAATGTATAGGCTACATGACACCACAACATGGCGCAATACGCCGCTGACCTAACGTATTTAGATTACCCAGCTGTTCTGTTTTAATATTTTAAATTGAAAACAATATATCTAGTTTTAATTTCCGCGAATATTAGTGGGTTGCAGGTATGTCCGAATGGCCATTTCTATACGCGGCAACATGTTCCCCATACCTTATGTCAAAGTTACGGCCCGTCTGACCCACATATACCCCGTTGCATTCATCACAGACCAGCCTATACACCCCAGACTTTTTACTATTTTCTAAAATATCTTTTCCGTTACAAACACAGCGTATATTCTGGTCCGTTCTGAACGCTACATAAACGTTGTTTTTTCTAAGTAAATTACTAATTCTATCTGAAATGGGGCCCATATAGGTCAGACTGGCCACATATCTATTAATATTAGTACGCGGACATGCATATAATAGTGAACGAACCCTTTCTTCCTGCTTTTTACTAATTAAACTGTCTACCATTGACTTTGAATATCCGTTAGAAATAGCGATTTGGTAAATAATATTAAGTTCTTTTAAATAATTATCTGCTGAAAGGGGGAGGGCAAATAATCTATGAATATAGCTGCGGAAGGCGGCTAATTTATGTTGAAGAGGGTGACAAGAAGAGGCTGGTATTGTCATGTCAGTGTGTGTCGGCTTTCGAAAAATTTGGAAATCTAAGTAATATTCGCGGAAATTAAAACTAGTTATATTGTTTTCAATTTAAAATTAAAAATGGATTTCCGCAAAGTAACGCCTGACTCAATCAATTCTGTTTTAATATGTAAGGGTTTATTATTTTGTAAAATTATATTATGTATTTTTTATGGGCCTTAGTTGCCTGAAAATAAAGTATTAAATAAATAATAACAGAAAATAATCATTCTCAAGATGTCAATTGAACGCGCATTCCACCGTGTTACACCAGTTCAGACATATATTTTATATTTTTTAATTTAAAAAAAATTAGCATTAAAACTTCCAACGTTTCAACATTCTGTAGATATACATATTACATATACCGATTACCCATTCTGTGCGTAATGTGCCCTGCTCAGTTTGGCAATACAACGGACTCTGTTTGTAACCTTTAACTATGCAGCATTACTATGTCATTAATTAAATGAAGCCACATATCAGGTACAGGTTGCGGAATTTGTTCGAAAGAGTCATCGCGGCCCTGGAACGCAATGGTCATTTGGAGGAACACTGGAAGGTTTTAGTCAGTAAGAGTCTGACATTTTCTGTGTGGACCCATAGGGTCAGTGCCAGCTAGGGTAGCGGAATTTGTTCGTAAGAGTCATCGCGGCCCTGGAACGCTATGGTCATTTGGAGGAACACTGGTAGGTTTTAGTCAGTAAGAGTCTGACATTCTCTGTCTGGCCCCATAGGGTCAGTGCCAGCTAGGGTAGCGGAATTTGTTCGTAAGAGCTATCACGGCTCTGGAACGCAAAGGGTATTTGGAGGAATACTAGTAGGTTTTAGTCAGTAAGAGTCTGACATTCCCTTCCGCTCCGCCTAGAGCGGAAGATGTCGGAAGAATGTATTTTTTTTTGTTTTATGCAAGGGAAAAAAAAAACATTATTATTATGCAATAATTTTTCATCTTTAGGTTAAATACACAGTGCATTCTCAAGATAGTCAAATATTTTGTTTTTTTTTAGAACAAAAACGTTCGTTTGTTTCAAGTCTACTATTTTTTTTCGGAAACTTAAAAGTTTCTGTTCATCACACGAGCACTCGTGTGATATTAGAAGAAGGGATATTTGTGCCGCATTATGCAACCAAAGGGATTCCGTCAAATAGACATAGTTTTACTTTTTTGTAGTACAATATCGGTAAAAATATTTTGTGGTCAGATGAGTTATGGTTTTGGATAATTGGAAGTTAATATTGTAAAGAACTAACATTTAAGTAGCAATATTGATCGAGTAGGTATAGTGCTTCATAGATGACTAAAAAAAAAAAAAAACTTTGCTCCACACTAGGATTTATTCCTTTATCGTGGGTGCGTTCACAAATATGTAAACCTACATACACAAGACACCCAGACCCGGAAGAATCATCTGTAGGCCATACAAACATTTGTTCCGTGCGGGGATCGAACCCGCGACACGTAGCGCAGCAGCTGAACGCTCAACCATTGCGCCAACCGTGCTGTGTGAGAGGTTAAATTATAAAATTCATAATATCAACAAAAAGTGTGAGATAATCACAATGTATCACAATAATAATGCAATTCCAATAACCTATACATATCATTCAATTGTAAAAACCTTTTATATAATCTATCCGAATTTTGGTACAGTCCGAAAAACCATAAAAAAATATTTCTCTAAAAAGTCACCAAAAATCCCTCTGCTCCTCTATTATCCAAGAAATTCTATTCAAAACAACAAAGAACCTTTTAAACTCATGACAAGTACATCTTTTACTGTCGAGTAACCTATGACATAACAAGAAAATATCAAATACCCGCCACTTTCGACATCAAAGTATATTTTTCCAAATATGGGTGTAGGAGCTGCGAAGCAAAGATTACAAAATAAGTGGGTAAGGGGTGGTGTCGGGGTTGGCCTCTCACCCACCCAGCAGCCTTCCGGTATTCGAGAAAAATATGTTATTTCAAAGGTGGAATATTTTTAAATGTGATTTTGAGAAGTTATAGTTTCATAACGATAGCGCTGGGATAGTAGTTTTGTGATATCTGAAGCCAATTTTATTTAGGTCTGGGTTATATGGCTTTTTCCGTTTGGTAACGTACGTAAACATACTATGCTATTGAATTTTCACAACGTACAAAGTTGTTTTAGTGATTTCAATAAAACATATCGAGATTATTACCATTACACCCTTACGAAAATCTATGTTGTGAGTAAACTGTAAAGTAAGATTCTGTGCAATAAACACTATAATAATACGATGATTTTTTCTATAACTCATATAGTGAACATAAACGTATTCTATTATAATACTATAGCTATATATATATATATCGCAGCCAAATCTCATCACGCCGTATCACCCAAAGACGCGCCGGATTGAAAAATGCCACTGTAATATTATGCAGCTACCACACGTTCAGTCGTATTTAAATTGGACTGAAATAAAGTAGGCCGCATTGAATTAGCACTTTCTGTTCTTTAAAGCGGCTTGGTAACGTGGAGCCAACATGCAAACGGACGCATCGTAGATATACCGCTTTGAAAGTTTTAGCATTAACAACTAGCCTATTAATTGGCAGCCTAGTCGTTTCATTGAACGGTGCCATAATCAGCGGCCTATGTGACATCCCGGCGACCAATTTAGCAGCAAGGCGAATGACTTGGTTTAATGAGGTACTTGTTTAGCTAAGTAGCCGATCATAGGTCACAGGGAGCTTAAGGTAACCCAACACGGGTAGGTTGGGTTCTGACGGTATGACGGTAGCTAGAGTGAGCAAGCAAAGCGAGCAAATTTAGCTACCGCCAGACCATTCATATTAGGGTCCTTTAAGCCCTGTAGATAGAAAGAGAAGCCTCGCTAAGTCATAGGGGTGTCAAAATTGATTGTTGTTTTAATTTAGAATTCCAAAAATTAAATATTTCATTAATTTTCGTCACCTATTCTAAAAACGGCCTAAGCCTGTAATAACATTACAGCGGTATTTTTCAATCCCACGTGCTTTTATATAATACGGCGTTTACACGATATGGCTGCGCCATTTATATATTTAGTTACAAATTGTTACACAGAGTATTAAATGCTGACCATCACTTTTATTCAAAAATAACCCTTTTAAGTTAAACTTTACTAGGTGAGAAGCATTTTGTGGGTTCACGGTTTTTACCACAATATATTTGAGGGGAAAACAGCCTCTGCCCATTTTACAAATATTTTAAGTCTCGAAGGGAATTCTCGTTACTGCCTATGGCAGGGATGGCGAACCACTGGCACGCGTGCAAGTTGTGGCACGCTACAAAATAATTCTGGCACGCCAAATTAACGATTGACTGTCTCAAGATCAGCTTTAGTTATGCAATCTCACATTTTTCCGCATATCTCTACTTTTTTCCACATCTCTCAAAATTTTCCAAATGTTTTCTTTCTTTTATATTATTATCGGTTTTGTCCATTATTTAATTTAGGGCAAGATCCGCGAGAGCCAAATCAATAAATGCTTTTACAAAAAATGGCACGATCGATCTCCTATAAAGGTTCGCCATCCCTAGCCTATGGTATGGTGTGAGCCCGAAAAATTGGATCAACAATTTCGGCACAGCAAAAAGGTTCCGCACAGCTCATTGGAATATAAAATTGGCTTTTTGAAATAAACTGTTGCGAGCGAGTTGCGTCCCACTTTAAGTATTTTTCAGACATAAAAATAAAGTTTGCTGATATTTAAATTGGTCTCTCTCGTCCTTTTTCATTTTCAACTAAAAAATATACATTTGACGATACGGTTGGCGCAGTGGTTGAGTGATTGGCTGCTGCGCTACGTGTTGCTGGTTCGATTCCCACACGGAACAAATATTTGTATGACCTACAGATAATTGTTCCTGGTCTGGCTGTTCGTGTATGTGAGTTTATATGTTTGTAAATGCACCCACGATACAGGAGACATTATATTATGGTAAGGTCTTTTGTCTTTTTAATTTCGGTAAATATTAACTCAATTAGTTAACGTTCCTATAGCACTGTGGCCAATTAAATTGTTATGTCTGCAATTAAAATTACTTAAATGATTTTGTGCATGAACAATCATAAAAAAAATCTACACACATAGTTCTCCCGCCCTGGACGGAGCGGAAGGGAGTATCAGACTCTTACTGACTAAAACCCAACCGCGTTCCTCCTAGTGCCATGTGCGTTCCAGGGCCGAGATAACTTTTACGAACAAATTCCGCAACCAACTATAGATGTAAACTTAAAATAAAAAGCCTTACTACAACATGGCATCCAAAAATATTTTGTTCTTTAATCTAGCATCGTGTCAGTAATTCACCTTATTCAAAGGAAAAATAAAACAAAGCTTCATGCAAAAACGAAAAGAGAGAAACATAATTATTTGCTTCTCGCATGTTTATTAACGAAGCAAAAGCAACTGCATATTTGTCAAGAAACTCTTTAACATTTTTTCTAACACTTTTTTTCTTTTCTTTTTACCACTTTTTCCCTCAACATTATTCTTTCTTTGCTTGACGCCAATGTTTAATAAGAAAAATGTCGCTTCAAATGATTTAAATCTACAACCATAATTAGGTCGAGTTCGTTTAAAACAAACAGAGATCCCTAAAAAAACATTTTCTGCTGTAAATTATTAAAGCTCGGAGTACAATTCAAGTTGACGCCTGAAGGCAGTTCCACTTTTTTAAGGTTTATCACTCTATCTCGATGGTAATGTAGATAACGTTTATTAATAAGTAGCTAAGTCAGATAGCTTGTGGTATCTTTTAAAAAATCTTGTTTTTTTTTTGAGGACAGTGTTCGTTAAGGGCCTGTTTATTTTAAGTCATTTTGAGGACACGTTTTTTAACAGTGCCGTTTATGGAACTCTAATACAGTTAGTGATAGTGTCAAGATTTCTTACAAGCTGAATGCAGCTGCAATAATTGTTAAATAACAATTATTGCAGCTGCATTCAGCTTGGTATGATACTGAACATCAGGAAACTTTCACCGATAGTTTGTTCGGACATCATTCATATAAAACCTTAAACTTTTTACTATTTAGTTGGCCAAAAGAAATATATATTTATATCGAACCCAAAAAGAACAACAGACTGACCTCAATAAAATTTGAAATACAGTTCAACAATTTTTCACGTCCAAGTAACAAACTTTGTGAACCCACTTAACTTAATGAATTAGGGAACATAATTCGGGTCCGAACAGATCAAAGCTAAAACTTTCCAGACTATTGTGAAACGATTTTACGTAGAAAATACAGATAAAATTAAATCAATAAGGATTGGAACATAATACTTAGTTGTTCTACAGCATTCTTGCTGCGTTAACATTCGGATTATACCGAACTTTGTACCTACAGTTCTGTGCTCCTAATAACAATTTATAAATGTACATAACTGCTATACAAAACAACGGTGTTAGTTAAATTCAATCCCTCAATCAGGCACACATTGTTCAGCTAAAAATGGGTAGGTATTTGATATTTACGTGATTTATACGTAAATGGATTCTAGGAAAAAGGTTTAACTGGTGGAAAATTCTGATAATAATGGATTCTGGTAATAATGGAATGGAACAAAGATTCAACAAACTTATTACATACATACCTGTGTTTATGAAGCTTTACGTAATATTTTTGGGAAAAGTCTTTTTAAATTTTTAAATTGAAGATTTTTCCCGGAATCTAAGAAAGTTTTTGTACGATGTAGAAAGGTCTTCTTAGTGTTCACAATTTACCTGAAACAAAAGAACAAGAGTTGTTTAAATATTTATAGGAAATACAAGATTTTATTTTGTAAAAATATTCTTCAGTATTATTTATAAATACCGATAGTTTCAGATGGTTAAATGTTTTTTTTTATTATTATTATTTTTGGACCAACTAACTCTCCCAGCTCTCTTTATTGGATAATCTTTTGACCAAATTTTAATATGGGGTGAATACTCCTGAATCACACACACACACAATTTTTTGTGAGTTGTTTATAATGATACTACAATGATTCCTGTTCATTCTGTTACATCATATATTTAAATAGTAATAAAGTCAAAATGTATAATAAAAAATATATATTACTAGCTTCTAACCGTGACTTCGTCCGCGTGGAATATTATACTAACATTCTTCAATGGTCCTCCGCTCCTATTGGTCTTAGCATGATGATTGACTATATAGCCTTCCTCAATAAATGGGTTATCTAACACTGAAAGATTTTCATTTCAAATCGGACCAATAGTTCCTAAGAGTAGCGCATTCAAACAAACAAACTCATCAGCTTTATACAGGGTTATTTGAAAAATACCAACAACCTCTTAAGAGGTCATTGTACTCATCATTATGAACAACTTTTGCTATGGGACCAAAACTGAAATCGCGAAAAAAAATCAGCTGTTCCTTCGTTCGTATAACTCATCAAAATGTAGGGAACAGCTAATTTTTTTTAAGGAGGTTGTCGGTGTTTTTCAAATAACCCTGTATATTAATATAGATTTTTCACCACCTATTACTACGACTACCCTTAACCACATTTCAAGTATTGCTCAAAAGAAGATCGTCACTTATCTCCCTTCCTAATCTAATCTCAATTCATTCTGTGCTATTTAACTAAGCCAGTTATTTACCCAGACAGATATTAATAGAGGCCCAAATCAATACTTTTGGGTAATATATCATGCTTTTGTCTCTCGTAGCTGACAGGTGCCTTCAATCAATCACATGCACTGCATTATCTCGCTGTTAGAAAAAAGTCTTTTTGACATTGTGAGGATGCATAGATTAGTCATTTTTAGTGGAATATTTTTGTTTTTATTTGTTCTACCAGTAGCTTTACTCACGTGTGTGAGTCGGAAAATATCCACAAGTCCAGAAACAAAAAAGTTACTTCGTCGTTTTCCAAAATCTGAACTTCGATTTGAAACGTCATGAAAATTGATACAGCGGTTTATGCGTGAAAGCATAACATACAGACAGAAGGAGTTTCTCTCTCATTAACAATATATATATACCTACATATACATAATTTTATTATTTATTTAATGAATTTTAGAAAAACTTACATGTAAATACACTACAATATAAACTAGCGATATGTACAAAATGGCCATTTACAAGTTTTCACTTATATATCGTATGAATAAACAGCTTACTAGTACATACATACATATCTACATACGTTTAATCACGCTTAAAAATAAAAATAAAATACCAAAACATAAAAAAACAAACAGCTTACACAAGTACCTACATTTATACCAAAAAGCAAATAGTCAAAGTTTTCTTGACGTTTTAAATTTATTGATCGTCATGTAATCCGTGGCTTGCCAAATTATTTTACAATTACATACAAAAAGTTAAGCATCTACTAATGTAAAAGGTCCAAGACGCGCTTACTATAAATAAACTTATAAAATTTCAATTTTTATAATTTGCGTTAGTATTCTACGCAAAAATTTAAGCTCTCTCTTAATCAAAATTCCCTATGACAATATTTTATCGTTCAATAAATAAAGAACCTCGTCAACGAGAAAAAGTTAAATTAATCACTTTTTTATTAAAACGTCCAAGCTAAATTACTACGATGTAACTTTGGTACGACGTGGGCCACATCACAGATTTAATTTTCATAACCTCTTTATAATTCTAAATTCATCCATAAATTAACTGAAAACAAACTCGACCGCAAAACATTGGCATCTGCCCAAACTGGCCCTGAAAAACTCCATCTGAATTTCAAATTTGAGACATTCACGTTACCGAAATGTTATTTCGCTGCTAACACTTTTCGTTTACACAAGCAAGAATCACCTTTGTGTGGTGAGTCCCAGAGTCCACGAAAAGTGTGTGTTTATGCTGGTAATTGGCTAAACGCTCGGATGGACTACATTTTCATTTTCTGTGGATAGAATTGTGTAGCTCTGCTATTACGTGAAAGGTATAGTTGTGCAATTCTAACAGTCGCAGTAGAGTTATACCGATTGGATTCCTAAAAGTGTATTTTTGGAATTGGCGACAATGTGCAAAAATTCTGGGACAAAAATGTGTTAAAACTCTAGTCCGATAGACGCACTCCTGTGTAGTGAAACACAAGGTTTTACCGAAGTGTGATATAGTGAACTTGTTTTGTAACGTTTTTCGAATTGGTTCGAAACCCCTGAAACTAACCCCCCATTTCTGAATAATAATTAGAGTTGTTTATGTACATTTAGACTAACTCAATTTCGTCTGAAAACCTATCAAACTGTGGCATTCAAATTGGGTAGCACATTTATCTTTAGTTACTGAAATCGGCCACTCGCCAACCACATGCAAATCACACAATATTGCATAACTAGCGGCCGCCCGCGGCTCCACCCGCTTGCATGTTAAAATTATCCCAAGTGATCATGCTCCCGAGATAAAAAGTATCCTATGAGTTATTCCAGACTATAATATACCTCTGAGCCAAATTTCATCAAGATTCAGCCAGTAGTTTTTGTGTAACAGAGTAACAAATATACGTACATACAAACTTACGCGTTTATAATAATACTGAAGATTAAAAACTGCGCTGTATAGTTTTATTCTATCCAAAACTACTTAGCTTCTCATAAAAACTATTAAAGGAAATTCAAAGCTTCTCTAACACAATCGCAACAGCTACAAAGTTAGTGCATTAACAATTTAAAAACAAAGAGCAAGCGTCGCTAAGAGCACATGCGGACTCCGACAATGCGTTTCTTGTTGTTACATTGTCGAGTTTGTATGTATCACTGTTTACTGTCACTAAAAGGATCGGCCAATCGATGGGAAACAATGCGATTTCGTCGTTTCAGTTTAGTGGTAGTAATTTTGTGATTGTTGGCGCTTATTTGAAGAGATTTACATCGATGAAACAATTTATTTCTTAGAGTAATTTTGTTTTCAAGATTTGCGTTCATTGTTTTTTTTTTTCTCCTTTTGCCTGTGTATAAATTAGTTATTTCGAGCGTAGTAGATAATTATAGACTATAAGCTTGCGGATAAAAATGTGTTTACTAAGTAATACAAAGGTGATGACATACATAATTATGTATTTACAGAATATTTTTTTTGTTTGGTAGAATGCTGAACTGGAGGTATTTGGTGGAGCCATGGTTCACACAATGATATTGTTTTAAAAATAAGTTTTCTATTATTTTTATATACATTGTCTGTAATCTGTAAATGCCAAATTATTTTCTTTAAAAATATAATAAAAATATGATCATCATCATCATTTTTATATTTTTTTTTACCATTATTTTTTATTAAATTTGTGTACATAATTTGTAAAATAAATAAATAAACAATATTGTCCAAAACGCTAAAATAAATGGGATTGACTGAATTCTAATTATTTTGTACTTATGACAATACTTAGCTATTATTATTTTTTCAGAAAAACTTTGCCCCGCCCCTAGGAATTTCTCCTGTATCGAATCAAATATTTGTTCCGTGCGGGAATCGAACCCGCGACACGCCGCGCAGCAGCCAATCATTAAACCACAGCGCCAATCGTGTCTTCTAATTGACGCTATTTGTAATACAATGTCACGTTCTTACAGCCCGAGGAAGAAGACTTCACCATTCTTGCATTCATATTTAAAATTTAATGTTTTATTTCTAAATTGAGATACCTTAGAGTTATATGCCTTAAAGTTATATGAATTGTACCTATATGCTGTGGATAACGCTTTGAGTTTCACATTTATATAATATGTTTATTTATATTGTTTGCGCAGATGTAATGTGTTACTGTGTGTTTGTCCCAAATAAATAAATAAATACCCGATTAATATAGTCAGTATGACCGAGTATCGGGTTATGGGCCCAGACAAGGCTGACCACAGATGAGAGAGACTCAAGAGCCTCACTCAGAATATTACATAAATAATAATGCGTTGCTTCTCAGAACTGTCTTGAACTTACCTACTGACTGTTCATCATACTTGAACGACTACTTGACTGTTTAACTTTACATAATTATGTAATGGTGGGTAGGTTATTTAGCGTTCATGTTATATCTAATTTTCACGGCAGTTATTATTTTATTTTATTTTTATCTTTTTTACTCATATATGTGCTAAGTTATTAATTTAATTTCCACATTTTTTCACTTATATTTTTATGAATCTGTTGTAATTTAATAATTAATAGTTTTACCACTGTTTTTCTTTTGTGCTGAAGAAAAAAAGAGCAAAGCAGAAGGTTTCTCCGAAGGCAAGTATTATTGTTTGAAGCTGTAGCCAGTCATAAGTCCTTCACATATCTAATCCTTTAAAGTGAATTTAAGTAGAGCCATCTCTTTTAGTAATTAACAAATTTAATTTTCTTCCAACGGACTAAACAACGCACCTTTTTTTTGGATGGGAAAATGACTGCTCCCACTCTGGGCAGAGCGAAAGGGAGTGTCAGACTTTTACTAACCCTTGCCCTAATGCTCTTTGCGTGCGTAGTGCCCTTTCCTAATGCTCTTTGCGTTCCAGGGTCGCAGTGACTTTTTCTAATAAATTCCGCAACCCTAGCAGATACTGACCCTATGGGGCCACTCCAATACACAGGCATTGACTTTATGGGGCCCCATCTTCTCTGCTGACATCTCTTTGAGACGGGCGTGGAACATGACTCGCTGTCAAACCAGACTTTGTTGTTATCGGACGGCGAGCCACCCATCGCTCGCCATCCGCAAACCCGTGCCTACGTTGGTCGAGAATCGCCCTGCGACTCCCGACACCCCAGGAGTCTTCTTCTGTTGAGGCGGTTGGAGCTTGAGGTTTCCTTCTCCCTCACATGATCTGCCTCCTCCTTCACTAGCATTACTGCTTCTCAGAAAATAATGCAGCTACCGTGTTAACTTTACGCCATCCGTAGTTGATTAGAAGAGAACAACTTCAGCACCAAGTCTACCTTTGCACCTATGTGCATGAAGTCTAAATACATAAGACTCTCGTGTTTTCTTCTAGAGTCAATATCTCAAACAAAGCCTCTACAAAGCTGGTACTAAAAACCTTTCCAGTTATAATTTTGACTTAAAAACAAGGAGCCACGATCATGCCAACTAAACGGGTATAATGACCACACACGGCAAGCTTATAGATAATTAAATTAACCGCTTTCATTAAGTAATGTTTGTTTTATTAATAAAGCTAAATAATTTAGCTTTATTAATAAATTTTAGATTATCAAAGTAACTATTGTTAACATTAAATGTTAACAATAGTTACTTTGATAATCTAGTATCATCCCTTGACTGAACTGTATCTTTGTTGAACGAATAGATATTACGGATCCCTGTGGGAGGAAGGTGGATTTATTGTGGTCGTGTTTTATCAGTCTCTGTGAGATTTATTAATGAGCAGGCAATTGTTATTCTGTTACTATTCTGTTTTTCATTATTATCTTTATTGATATTACTATCTTCTTTACTTTTTGCTGACTCAGATTTTGAAAAATTAATAAGCGTATGTTTTGTTTCACGTTTGATCTATTGTTTATATTATTCCGTTATGAACGTAGGAATGTCACTTTTTCTAAACCGTTTGATTCCAATTTATTTGAAGCTGGCGCAGCACTTTCCCCATTTCGAAATTTAATTTTTATGTAGGTATATGTATCTACTACGATGATTATAAGCAACTGTGTTATATAATGCAGTGAAGTGTAACTGACATCCATGTTGAATCAAATATTGTAAAACAATATTTTACCGATAAAGGGTGAACGATAACACAACGTAACCAATCCACAGGATAGGAAGTCACAACAGTCCTAATGAGCAACGATAATATCGATAGACAGAAAGTATGCGAAAAAAATATAAGCGATAGAGGTTAAGAAAATCACAACACCGTCACTGAAGACGATGTTTATATGCAATCAAGCGTAGGAGGTAACGTACTCGACACTCGAGACATCCCCGAACGAAATTAACCATTCAACGTCACACCAATTTTGAATTTTAACAAACGCATTTATATGCATGAGGTGTAGGATTTTCATCGAATCCGTTCGTCGACTTATCTTTTATTTATTTTCCTCGAAATTCATGAATCTCACGTTGTCGTATTATGAGTTATAAACGGTTTTATGTTGGAGTGGCGCTAGCGTTGATGTACCGGAGAGTGAAAATGATCTGTCACTGTTAGAGGCTGCAACGAGTTGATAGCCGCGCGTATGACGTATCATATCTGTTGAAACATGGTCAATGATGTTGATTTATCTGGTTGGATCGAGTTACTAGAAATCTTTATCATTGGTCCATTTGCTTTATAAAATTAAAGTAAAACTACCTTTGGTACAGCAAAATAACCCGATTTGATATCGAACAAAATCAAAACCATATATGTATACAATTCTCAACTAGAGCGTGGAACCAGTCTTAAACATATAGGAAATAACAGGACATAAAACGCCAAGATGAAGATGAGATAATGAAATCATCGAGATAAATCAGTATCAAATCCTTATTTCCTCAGTTTCTCCAACTTTGGATTCGTAATATCGCGCCTACGCCGGCATTGTTACAGTTAATAATCGTATTATTGGACCCATCAAATTTTATGTTTACTATTATCGTTTGAATCGATGGTTGAAGGGGCATCTCCACTTGTGTCATTATATCCTGGTATTCGTTATACCCACGCAAAAAGAATTTCGAGATAATATTATAACAAAATTTGCCCTAAATATTCTTAGAATGTCCTGATCAAGTATTAGGTATCTTCTTACAAATATCATTTGAAGTTTGTCCTTAGTTCCAGATTTTTGTTCGAATATTAGACAAGATTAAGTTTTTTTTTTTCTAACTTTCGTTCTGGATTTTATCGGTGTCGATTTCCATCAGATTTTTAAAATTTTCTCTTATAAAACTAATCAGTTTTTACTCTGGTTGTGTTGCTAGGTGTTTTTAGTCGGGAGGATTTCGCATCCTTATAATATCATACAGATTAAGTTGAACTCTGTATAATGCTTTAATGTTAATAAGCTATTTACGAATTCAAGTCACAACATGGTGTAAGGAAGTACATCATTATTGAAATTCGGAGGCGTGAAAATGAGGAAATCTGTCAAATAAACCAGGTGGAATGAACTGGGTTGTATGAACCACGTGAATAAATTATATTGGACGGAAAACAAGTATGTTTGTAACGGGGGCATGAAGATCAACATAATTATGTATTTAAACCATAACGATTACAAAAAAAAAACATTGTGAAAAACTAATTTTGTGCCCAGGGTCATAACATTCAAGATTTTGTTCCAGATCCATATCTGTTCTCTTTTTACGACACCATCAACTTACAGACGATTCAATTACTTTACCCATCATTCGTTTACCCAAAAAAACCCAAAGCTGCCCCTTTCAATTTTGCACAAGACACATAATATTTTATACGCCACAAAATTTACTCCAACACCCAGCATTCATCAAAAGAATTTCAGTAAAGACATTACTGTACGAGGGAGCGGACAAAAAAGTCAACATTTGTTCCCTGAGTATAATACGTCTCACTTCAGTACTATTGAGATGAAACTCGCTTAAGTTTCCGCTGTAGACAGTCGGAGCATCACTATCGAGACTCGTGATGAAGATAAGAAAGACGTCTGAATGTCACTCGATGAACTCGGTTGCTTCATTTTAAATGGTGTGGTAGATACTGAACTTGACGCCCGTACAGTATTTTGAGAAGAGTATAAAGAATTAGATGAAGCAGACAGTCGTTCAGGTAATATCAAAAAAATTAACACCGTAGCATTGTCTGAATGTTTTATTATGAACTGAATATAAGGAACAGCTTCTGACTAAAGAAATCAAGGTAAAATTTCTGATGTCAGTACATAAGCTTAAATGTGAAAAAAGAAACAATAAACCATTATGAGTCTTATTATTGTGGTGCTGTTATGAAGAATATTAAAATAATATGAAAAACAACTCAAAGTAACATAAAATTAACTTAACCAGACAACAATAAAGAAGGAAATATCACAAATGCGATACAAAATAAAAGACAACCACATAACGAAATTAACTCTCATAAAAGAGATACACGACGAATTCTCGACTTTCAACACCATGGTTACAGTTCGCCACTTGAGGCCGCCATCTCTTTTTGCACGGTTATTACACATGACATGCTACGCTTAGCGTACGTCCCGAGCTGCCACCCTCTAATTTTATTTAGCATATGAAATATTATCTCCAACACATCAAAGGGACTTTGAAGTTCCTGTAACTTTGAAATTTTGTCGCGTCTCTACAGCCGATTGTTTTTCGCGTATATATTTTTTAGTTCGCAATGAGGGCTTTAATGAGGAATATTATTCCTGAGTTTTTTTAATTCTCAGTCTGTCCCACGCTTAGCTTTCAGCGTTGTTTTACAAAGAGTTAAAATTGTCATAATAAATTATAGCGCTTTGTTTTTAAATGAGCGTAATTAGCTTTACCTGTAGGTAAATATGATTACATATTTTGAAAATTAAAAATTCTCTTTTGTACTTAAATTAATTTTTGTTACAACTGCTTTTACAGTCAATTCAACTCATACGTTAAGTTTACTGGTTCGACAGAACATCATTATGAAACTACTTATTTTAAATAAGTTTTTTTTTAATACATTACTACAAACGCAATTAGAAATATATCTAATCTAACATTTACAGGTAAATTATCTTGCAAATGCGTCCATCGACCTGATTTTTGGAGTTTTGATTTCACTGTTTCCAAAAATGCCTCCTAACTGAATTACAACCTTTCATCAAATTCTCCATATTCCCTTTTAACATCAGTATCATTATCTACACTAAAATTACTGTTCCGTCTACCCTTTTACCCGATTTTAATTCCATATAATCATACACGTATTAAGCTGTACCAACGAACATCCACTCATTTTTCATCTCAGCATATTTCCATTAAGAATTTCATTTAGAATATTACAAGAGATTGTTTGGGGGCGACAACCTGACACCGTTGGCCTCAACGAACCTAAGTTTTTATTTACATGAAGGATTATAATAAAACCTTACACCGAATCACAATGGAAGTTCATTTTCTTCAAGAAAATTGTTTTCGAGATTATCTCGTCTGTAGCGTGCATTTTGCACTATCCTCTTACGAGTATGTGAGATGCAGCGAAATGATAAATTGTGTGCTTGTTTTCCTTTTGGGATGGTGCAAAAACTTAGTTTTTTGAATTTTGAGGCTCACTCGAGATGTTGAAAAAAACAGATTGTGTTTTTCAACATCTCGACTGAAATCTCAAAATTCAATTGAAGAAAAGGTCACAGACTGACAACAAATCAAAGCAATTATAACATCTCTAGATTACGATAGTGTAAAGTACAGCGGATGAAAGTGTATTTGTTATCACAGTAGGTGTTCTTTAATGTATTCTCATTTGTACTAGAAACTGAAAAGTAACGGATCAGAAAGCGAAGCATTAAAAATCGATGACCCAAAATGCCTCCCACCATTTACGGAATCGAGTCGATAGCGAACAAGAGCGGGAGCTTGTCTAATTTTCCACGTTTTAACATTTAGCAAGTGTAACAACGAATCCCGGTGGTACAAAAATAAAATAAAAAACAAAGGAACTAAATTGGCATTCAACTGCAACGCTCACATCCCCCAAGTGGACAGAGCTATCAGAATTTCCGATGAGTACGTCTGTTAGTTCGACGTTCGATTCCCGTTTTGTTATCGCTCCCTAAACGTGGGGAGGTTTTAGCTCTCGATACCCTTTTCTTTCCTACGTATGAGAGTTTACATTCTTACAGTCTTTATCGACTAACATTTTGAATTCAAGTAAATTGTTGCCGTATTTGCTGACGGTGAATTGAGTTTAAAATGGGAATGCTTTTAGATGTGTTTTTCGTTTGTTATGGTCTGGTAATAGCTCGGAATTGAGGGGAGTGTGGAATGAAGTAATGGATAGTTGTTTACTAAATTTTCATAATAGTTATGCTTTGTTAGTGTACCAGATCTGTAACGATAACATTTTAATATACCTCTAACTGTTAGCAATGATGAATAAGTCTGAGACCGTAGTTTCCATAGTGTTATTCGCTGTCAGTGAAGCAATTTTTGATATCGGTTTGGTATTAACTTTAACATATGCAGAAACTAGTCTACATAGAAATAGTTAACAAGTTTAATTGAATTATTCCCATTTCTGAAACACAGCTCAAAAGCCACTAACACTTGATCAGCACGACCTAACATCTAAACTCAAGACAAGTTCAAACAGAAATTCAAAGTCGAAGTCTTTTATTAGTGGTCATAGGTGAACAAAGATGGTGCTTAATATTAATAAATGTATCACTATGTCCAGCTAGTAAAGCGTACAAATATTAGGTTTATGTCATAATCTACATCAAAAACATTAATCTTAAATTATAATTATTAACTCTATTCTACATTATCATCTAAATTATCTAATGTTAACGATAACATTAGATGATAAAGTCAAAATCTAAAAGTCTAAATATTCTGTCATTGTATAGTAAGGCTTATCTAATCAAAATACTTGCAAATTTTTTCTTAAAATCTATTGTCTTCAAAATTTTTATAGGTAGTTTATTATATATTATTGTTGACATACTAAAAAAAAACTCTTGTCAAAAAGGGCAGTTCTGTGAGGTAGCGAAGAAATTCAACCTGCAAAACATCTTTAACTATAAAACGAAAGAAAACTCCCTCATCTAATAAACCAATAAAGCTAATTATAACTCCCATCGTGAAACATTAGCAGGAAACTCTTGTATTCATACGTTCCATTAAAATGGGTGAGGCAGAACAATCAAAGGTAAATAAACAGAAGAGGTATCTAGAACGGGATAGCATGTCCGTGGCGGTGCTCACGACAACTAAATGTACGGGACGTGCTTGTAGGTAGGGCTGCCATTACAGTTTTGAATATTATATTTTATGTATTTTATATTAATTTTTTTTGCTCTTTGTTAATGAATACATTACGCATGTATTTTTTCTTTTTCACTTAAACAAGAAACGAAGACAATATAGTGTGTTGAAATCTCGTGTGATGTCACTATGTGTTACAATTTTTACCGCGACGCGACGTAACGTCACAAGCCCCGAGTTCTGTTCTTGATTCTTGTTATCTTTGTTGTTATTTTTGATAATTCGTGTCCAATATTTTTCATTAATCTAAGTGACAGACTAAATACAGGAACATCCCTATTATTTCATTTACTAAAAGAATTATACTTTGTTTAGCGCTTCTTATCTCATCTGAATCCTTTTAGATTTTTTTTCCTATTACAAATTAAAATAATATCTTCTAATTACTGCTCACCAGCCCTGGCTGCATTTGCAACATGTAATTAGAACGCTTCTGAAATTAACGCGCCAACCGCTTTCAAAACCGAAACAATCGCGGTCACAGAACAACTAGGAATACTGTAATTTATGTTACGTCTGTTTCCAAGTGGCTTTTGTGTGCTTGTAAAGGCACGGTGAGGCATTCGAGGGAGAAGACATTTTTTAAATTGAGAAAAGGTGTGACGTTTGGTTTTTGTTTTGATCGAACAAAAAAAAAATAACGTCGTTCCTCAAAGATGGAAACTAACGTCCATGTGTAGTGTTTTATACACTATTTTTTAACCTACTGCGCTAAAAGGTAGGTTGTGTTTTTCGGTCACAGAACAACTTGAAATACTGTAATTTATGTCACGTCTGTTGTGTGCTTGTTAAAATACAGTGACGTACTCGACGGAGACGCCATTTTTTAAATTGAGAAAAGGTGTGACGTTTGTTTTTTGTTTTTGTTTTGGTCGAACAAAAACAAAATAACGTCGTTTCTTGAAGATGGAAACTAAAGTCCATGTGTAGCGTTTTATACACTATTTTTTAACCAGAAGGAGGGTTATGTTTTTGGTCACAGAACAACTAGAAATACTGTATATTTGTGTGCTTTTTAAGGCACAGTAATATACGAGGGAGACGCCATTTTTTAAATAGTGAAAATGTGTGTTTTTCAAATAATTTCATTTTTGGGAATGGAAAAACCCTCTGAATATACATATGTTCATATATATTGTGAAAGTTTTCGTAACGTCTAGGAACTTCAATAATATGTTAAATACAATTAATAATTTAATTTAATTGAGCTTATTTAAGGGGAATAACATTATTTTTAATTTACATATACAATAGAAAAACGATTGTTTAATTACAAATAAGAAAGTTTTATCAAATTGGTGTAAGAGAAAAACAATATAACACATAATCATCTTTGAAAAACCTTTTCCATTACCAGAATCTGCATTAAATTTAAAAAAGCCACTAGATCCTCGCTCCGGCACGTATTCAAGCGTTTTAATTCAAATCAAACGTATCCCTATTGTCCAAACTATGCGGAACCACGGAGTTTATTCAGCGTCAGACCGAACTGTAGGTATCACATCTGAATTACAAATCTGACACTGAATAAAACTAGTTATTTCTAGAGACATTATTTTACTGGTTTTGTCTGGATGAACGGTATGCAAAGTAATAGTTTTCTATACCTGCTAAAGAAGTTATGTTTTTGTAACTGAAGTATTTTTGTAAGTTGGAAATATCTTTGACGTTAAGGTGACTGGGGGTAAGATAAAAAACGGCGAAAGATAAAAAAAAGTATAATAACGCCGAATACCAGGGAATTCTTTTAATGCTGGTAATATCGTTGTGGACACCATTTTGTCTTGCCCCGCCCCGCAGTCTGCGTCAGTCGCTAAGTGAGGGTGCTCGTGTGTTATTTGGCATTTTTCCGTACATTACATTTCCCGCGTAAAATTGAGTTTTTCAATCTTACCCCGCTCGCTGTATCTCCTTACACAGGTAAGTAACAAACATTTTGTTTTGATATTCGTAATTAGATTTGAAATGTAATAAGCTCTATAATATGGTGATTAGTATATTTCACGTATTTTAAGATTTATGGTGCCTTTCAAACTTTCCCCTGCAAAATTTAACGGGGTAAGATGATAATATAAAACTTTCCATCTTACCCCGTTCACGAAACTCCTACAAAAGGTCAGGGGCCCTCAATCTTCTGAAATACACGGTGGTTTCCCTTCCACAACATCGTGTCAAAAACTTGTGTCATAAAATTAGTACATAATTCTAGACTCTCTAGTGTTAAACCGCTTGTCGGCTTAAAAAAAAATCAGATGCTCTGTACATAAGTGCAATACTTACACGATTAAATGTACCAATGTATACAGCTGATTTTTAAGCGGATAAATAAATTCTACGTTAAGGTGTCTAGAATTATGTACCTACTGAATCCATGGTTAAAGTTTTCATTCTGATGTCCTTCAATTTGCATGTTCTATTCTAATCATCCGAAAACCACTGTGATCACTTATTTAAACAAATTAGGGATACCTACTGTTATGGTATTGTTAATTTTCTCTAATAATTTCCTTTGGTAGGGAAATTATTAACCAGAATTTGCCTCGATGGTCGTCGCAAGCGCAGCTGCTGTGCATGAGGTCTTGGGTTCGATGTCCAGGTCAGGCTGTGTTTTTGATTTTCCATTAAGAATCTCTCTATAAGAGCCGGGAGTCTCGATTAATACACGGATTATCTTCTATACATACACATAGCTGGCAAAATATTAGTGTACTATACACCTCTGGTTTGTGTGGTGAAGTCAGTACTTTGCCTCACAAACCAGAAGATTTTTATTATAGACCAGTGTCTATAAATAATATAATGCCATTGATCAACACGATAAGAAGATACACCTCTGCCTTACCCTCCGGGAAATACAGGCATGTTATGCTGATTACTGTGTTAATGTATCTGCATGAGCATGATTATTTAATTCTTTTAATATCCATAACATGTTGAGAACCCCTGACTACCAGCCGTTTCAACGGGGTAAGATCGATATATTTTATTTGATAAATTATTTTTTCTTGCATTTATAATGCGATTTTTGAATGTAACTGATTTTCAAGTTATTTAGGTTATTGAAGCGGAAGGTTTATTGATCACCACACAAGTATAATTACCATGAACACGATTTTAGTCACTATTTCAATCTTACCCCTTCAGCGTTTCATCTTTCCCCTACATATATTTTTTCCTAAGACAAATTTTACTAACGTTTTTTTCATAAAATATTATTTCAAAAAGATTGCTGTCAACATTATAGAAACAAGTTGACTATACTTTTTTACCCAAAACATCATTTTATGCATTTGACTTAAATCCCTTTGTTTCACAACAGTTTCAAATCAACACTGTTTATCTGATCAAAAATCCATTCCGACTTACCCCCACTCACCTTACTATAGAATTTTCTTAAGAACGTTTTTTTCGCAGCAACAAGACGGAACAAAAGAAGTGAAACCCACCAAAAACATTTTCACGTAAAAATGTTGCCAAGACGAATTTACGTAAAAGTATATAATGTACGTGTAAGTAAAAGTATAAAGTCAAGCTCTAAAGACTGCACGCTCTAAACCTACAACCTAAGTTTAGTCAAAACTTGTGGCTTGGCCGTTTTATTTCACACCCAATGAACGAATGCCTATGAAATCTTCGTAATGGTAGCAAAACGGCCAAGCCACACGTTAAAAAAAAACCACGAATCGTTTCAAGAAAAGGTAGGTTTTTGCCTTGCGCTTCGCTTGGCTTGTCTTGGCGGGGACACTACCGTGCCCCCAGATTATAACCTATGCTTATCAAAGTTTATGGTAAGAACAATTATTTATTATTAATTTAATATCCATTCTAGATGTTTTAACGTCCATAAAGCTGTTCATGAGAGCTTAAAGTAGGCTTAACGTCGTGTTAATATTTTCAAATTGACCCAGTCATACTAAAAGTGTAAAAACGGTCCTTCAATAATTATTTAAATGCTGATTATAAATACCATGTAAGAAAAACGAATATTCTTCAAGGGTAAATACATTTAGAAAAGTTGAAAATCACAATTTTGTATATTGAACCAATGTAGAAAATTGTCATACAATCGATATTATAAAACAAGATTAACATAAAAATACTAAGGTAATCTCCTCTGTCCACTATTCATTCCACAGCCTTCAGTAACCCAAAAAAAAATAACCTCAATGAAAGAGCCGGAACCTTCCTTCGTGATAAAACGAAACCTCAGGTCAGGCGTCATCACGTAAAATAAAAATAAATTGCTTATAACCTCAGTAATATTCAGTTATAGCATTTACCTTTGTACCACAATGTGGGGTGCTTTTTGAAGTTTACAAGGCGTTTCATGTTTGTGTTGATTTTATTTTTAAACCAGCGACTCGCCCCGGCTTCGCACGGATGCAATGTAGATACTAATGTTTCCTATACTATAATATGGATTATTATACATATAAACTTTCCTCTTCAATCACTCTATCTACTAAAAAAAAACCGCATTAAAATCCGTTGCGTAGTTTTAAAGATTTAAGCATACATAGGGATATAGGATAGGGACAGAGAATGCGACTTTGTTTTATATTATGTAGTGATGAAAACTTGACTGTGGAGCAATATGCAAGAGAAAACGGAAAGTTATGATAGGGTAGAGGTGGAGGAAATAACTCCAGATTTGGATTGGTTTGGTACCTACGTAATATCAATCCATAGAGGATAGTCGCAGGGTAAGAAAAACTGTTAATAATAATTTTCTTTAAAGGAAAATAAAACTGTATAAACTGAACTTGGTTTTCTAGATACATATTGCTCTCGGTAGAAATAACTCGGATTTTTCTAAATATAGGCACTAAAAACATCGACTGTCAACAAATAATCTGCAACAAACATAAACCTATTAGCACATATGAAAAATACAAACATACAAAACAAGATAATATTAAATGCATGATCTACTCAAGCGTGAACCAAAGATAAAAAACATCTTCAAAAACAATTTTATCTCGTCCATAAATCCACGTTAAAAAGCATTCTTCTCAACGAACACGTTTAGCCAAATTCTTTTCGCCACATCAAAGCCAGGATCAAGGGGCATTTGAAATTCTGATGCGGTTTTCTTGTTTGCTTCACTAACGGCTATTGTGTGGCCAGGATTCGCATAAAGACACATTTTCCTAGATTGGTATGTGCTTTTATAAGGTTTTTGGGCTAGGTCCTGGCTGGGACAGTTTTTGGTAATAACTGTATCCTCATGTTTGTTTGCCTGCTGACTTGGTTATTATGGAATTAAGGGTCTTTTGTTTCTTTTGGAGAGGTCTTGTGTATTCAAGGCATACTGGTAAAGTTTTGGCTTGGATTAATATCGTAACATGCGAGATTTTTTTTTATCAAATATCTACTAAATACTACATAATTATTATGGTTAAAAATAGAACAAGGGATGCGTGGAGAAGTGTGAGCCAACAAATTTTAAATTTTAAATAAGGAAAACACCGCATAAAAAGACAAATCCAATTTAGGAGATAGTTTTCCTTGTATATCTTAGTGAAGGAAATATTGGGATGATGAACCTTCTTGTCAAACTTTTATTTATTTCTATTACTACAAATTAATGTAAATATTGATGTAAAATCAGTCCTATTCCATTTACGTTACGTCTGAGAACAGTCAGTAAAATGTCATCTGAATTTTCAGTGCCTACATTTCTGAGCATCCATTAGTACAATTTGAGCTAGACAATCTAAACTTCAAACATGATTGACCGTCAGTAGCAGGCCCGGCTACTCAATGAGCCGACAGGACAAAGCGAAATGTTCTGTGATTGGGTACCATTTACCAATTGTTTTAGTCAACCCTTGCAAGTCCAGAGAGCAGCGAAATTACGAGAGAGATATTTCAAGAGAGGCTGCTGAAGATTTATAATTTATTAGTTGCCGACAGTTTTGAACATCATTAAAATAGATTTCTTACTTAGCGTGTTACTTTTTATTATTATTATTACCAATTTTACAGGACAAATTATATACAAGCGGCTTAAATATATATCTTAATTCTAATTATTACGAGCCTGAACTAGGAAATCCTGTGTTTCAGGCGAAAGAATCTAAAATAATTTAAAATTATCAAAATATCAAAAGGATTCTGTAGTACAATACAAATGTGTAAAAAAACCTGTGATATAGACAATTAAAAACGTAACTTCTAGATTCCTAAATAAACTAGGTCAAAAATTGTATAAATTGTGCAGTTACTTAAAAGAAAGTCATAAACAGACCAGTGAGACCGATGATCTGTTGTTGATTGAAAGTTTAGTAAGGTCTGTATTTAGCTGATGTGTTATTGATATGTACTTGTTCATCCAGCGGAATATATTGCCGATAATCTTTTTAGTAAATATGTGGATAATGCAGTGGGCTGCAATACTGTTAACGATCGTTTGAATCGTCACTTTTTTTGTTAATATGTGTATTGTAGCTGTTTATTGTCCCATAACAAAAAAAAATGTGTCAGTTGATATCATGATGATGTGATTCAAAAAAAACTTTTTACAAAAAAATACAACCGACTTTTACACAAAAAATCAAAAAAGTGCAAAATAACTTTAATTTCGGAACTCGGTGTATGTGGTTGCTTTTTCGTTTTTTGAACACCGACTTCCGAAATTAAAGTTATTTTGCACTTTTTTGATTTTTTGTGTAAAAGTCGGTTGTATTTTTTTGTAAAAAGTTTTTTATTTTTCACTTTTTAGTGGTACCTACACCCCCTCTCCTCCCCCACCTAAACGAACCAATCACATTGGTGTAAAAAAACGTACAGCTCCTTTGCAGACTAAACTAAGAGGTCGTCAAAGTAGACAAAGTACATATTTTTTTTAGATTTTTCGAAAACCGCTTGGTTGATTTCGATAAAATTTTCATGGGACCATTTGGGAAGTATACCCTTTCCAACAAAAAAAGAATTTTTCAAATCGGTTGACAAGCGACGGAGTTATGCGCGAACAAACATAAAAAAAAAAAAAAAAAATACAAACATCCGAATTGAGAACCTCCTCCTTTTTTAGAAGTCGGTTAAAAATATCTAAAACGATTTAAATACATATTTTGAAAGTTAATCATCGCTATGTAAAATGAAAATAAACTTGCCATCTCATTTCAGCATCAGTAAATGACAAAAAAGTACTTAAAATTTAGGGAAATACTCCTATTAAAAAAATCAAAACAGTCTAAATGCGAGTTGAACTCGCATGCAAAGAGTTCCGTATGAATTTCATTTTTATAACATTTTACTTTCAAATCCTTGACTTTTGACCTGTATTTTTAACAAAATTTTGAACTGATTACTTTCGGAGATAAAGTAGGTTTTTCATCTAATTTCTTTAATAACTCCATTCTATTTAAATATTTTTAAATTAAGAAAAAAAAATGTATTCGAAAATGAGTTGCTAAACTTTTTTTTCCAAAAAGTGATCCTATTTTCAATATTTATTTATTTTCATTACACGTCCGTGTAGGGGTCACAGAAGATAATATTATGTGACAGAAAAGCTAGTGATTCTAAAAGGGTTCCGTTTTCCACAAAGAGGTTCGGGATCCTAAAAATGTAGGGAAATATTGTTCCTCACATATCAAGAAGATTTTTGTCTAACAACGTCTACAAGCGTCATCACCTTTTGACAGACTGATACTGAAATTAGACTGCCAACGTGTATTTACTTATTTATTAAAAACCTCCAACAAAAGATATACACAAAGATGTAGACGTAGTTTATTTTTCTGTCGACACTCAGTTTTATAATAAATGCACTGTCAAATTACAGGATTACGGGAACCGCCGCTCAACTGTATTATAAATTATTTTCATTTAATTTGAATATTTATTTATTGAGCACTAGTAGCAACCTGCGGTTTCACCCGCGTAGTTCCCGTTCCCATGAAAATACGGGGACAAAATATAGCTTGTATCACCCGGGGATAGTGTAGCTTCCCAACAGTGAAACAATTTTTCAAATCAATTCAGTAGTTTTGGAGCCTTACAGTACAAACAAACAATCAAATCTTTCCTCTTTATAATGTTACTAAATATATTAAACACACATTTCAAGGAATATGAAAGCAGTGTACATAAACTCTCCTCTTCCATAACTCGTCCTAGTTAAACTTCTAGAACTACAAGAAGTTAATCAGCTAATTTAATGTCCCATTCGATGTTATTGCAGAAACGTCTACCTACCAAGTCTCTTCAGTCCGCTAACATTACTCGCACGTCCAAAGTTAACCAAGCAAACAATTTGAATAAGATTTTCCACACAAACAAATAACACAAAGTTTGTTAGAATCTCGCTTGTGAGTTAGTTCATTAAGACGGAGGACGGTTGTAAGGCACGTGCAATAGTTTACCAACCGCTGTTTGAATCTGAGTATTCAAATACACGGGTCCGATGTTTGCGGTCGAATGCTGAGAGACGCTACGTTCGGTATGAACACTTTAAGGGTGACTCTGAATCTGGTTGTAAAGATACAAGGGTTCTGTTTGAATGCTGTTTCGCGAAGACGATTTGAGAAAGTTAACTGAGAAGTTTGAGAAACTTAAAAGTTAATTGGAAACAATAGATTGCCAATTTTTTATCGTGGAAAATGTACGGTTTTTGTTATTTGATCACGAGAGGCCGTGATAAAAATATTTATGCAAGACATTCATGGGTTGTTGTTGATAAGTAAGCAAAATTGAAATCCAAAGTAAATTAGTTAACATTTTAATTCAATCATATCATTAATAATAATTATATTGTTTATTTATAAAATACATTTACATTAAAAGATCTTACTTTTTTTTGCAATTCAACTGCCCCTATTTGGGGTCAGCGCAGTGTGTCTCCTACATAGTGAGTCTACATCCAAACTTAATCATCATTATCAATCGCTTAATTTCCCTTGTGCAAGGCATCTTGGTCTTTCTTTTCTTGCGCCAATCCCCATGTTCCTGCACTAGGCGCATTCTGGTTCTTCCTGTGACTTTATTTCTAAAACTAGCAGCGACTCGCAGTTTCACCCGCATAGTTCCCGTTCCCGTGGGAATACGGGGATAAAATATACTTAAGTTACTCGCTGATAATATAGCTTGCCATTAGTGAAAAAAATGTTAAAATAGGTCCAACACTTTCGGAGCTTATTCGGTACAGCGAAAAAACACAGACAAAAAATCATTCTTCTTTATATAATATTAAGTCCAAATTAACTAGGTAGTTGTATAGCCAATACAAAAAGTGTCTTACCCAATCTCATTCCTATCAGCTGCAGAACTAAACTCACAAAACATTTGCTCGCAGACTATATTAGTGCTCCCTCGCCTTCGATACGCAGTCAGCGGGCGTACCATGAGGTGTTAAAACGTGAGTCTTTCGAGCGAGAAAGAGGGATAGAGTTATACACCCTATATAGCTCCATCCCTTTTTTTAGCTCGGAAGACTCACGTTTTTAGACGTCATGTTACGCCCGCAGGTCCTGCGGTTCGCCTTACACAACAATACAATTCAGTATGGTGAAGAATTGCAATAAACATTACTATTTCAGTAGAAAGACGACCACTACTGATCATAGAACTGTACACGCATCGCTACGTAATTAGTGCTGTGTTTTATTGATCTGTGGCCGTACTCCGAAGTGCCAATGCTGTCATGATTCAGTGTGAGGGAATGGGATAGTGCTATTCGTCTTGTGTAACTCCGTCTGGCTCTGACACAGGAATCATGATGGATTTAATACGTCATGGTAGGGCTGCAGTGGCCGTACTATGAAGTGCCAATGCTATCATGATTCAGTGTGAGGGATAGGGATAGTGCTATTCGTCTTGTGTAGCTCCGTCTCTCTCTGACACAGGAATCATGATGGATTTAAGACGTCATGGTAGGGCTGCTGACTCCCGCGGCTTTCACAAGGATATTGATTCAGCTTATGAGATTTGTAAGAACGTTACGTCTTCAGGTACGGAGTTGCCACTCCAGAATCTTTCGTCACCATCAGTTTTCCGCTTTGAAAGCAATGTGTCTTGCTTACCGGCACTTAGTTTTGGCAGTTTTTATTTTGATTGAAAATTAATAGAAAAATGACCTTTATTTTAGTGTAATGCAAAATAACTTGGACCAAGCTGCGTAATACATACAAAAATTGTCTTGTTCCATCTCCAAATTCGCTCGCAGATTTGGTTTGACTATGTTAGTGCTCACTTTACGCGCCTTCGTTATGCAGTGAGGTGCCGCGGTAATCCGGTTATCCGGTTCATGGTATACGGCAGTACAAATCGTGATGTTAAAGGATTTTAATTTGTTTTGGGACTAAGAATTAACGGGAAAATAATGTCAATGATTTGTAGAAAAAGTTGTTTTAGAATTTAGATTTTTCGAGAATAATCGACAGTTGTATATTATGGTAATTGTTGTATATCAGTGTGAACATTTAGGTGTTTGATTTGTGTAACTTTTGATTTGACATAATTGCGAACAAAAAGTTAGATTAACTTTTAAACAAAAGCAATCAAATTATATACTTCTGTCTAAACAATTTAAGTAAAATATTATGATTATAACAATGGTAAAACTAATAAAAGCATACACAAAATTAATTTATCCAAATCTTCAATACACACACACTACACTAAATTCTTACCAAGTTACAGTCAAACAACAAAACCAAAAAAGTGCAAAATTCCCTAATGACTGCCAAGTTAGACATTAGTCAGTATTCCAAAAAAGAATCAACGTCCGAGCCCGCAGACTCGACTTTCCGAACCAAAAACTAGAAACTTTCTTTTTAGTCCGAAGCGAAAATGTCCGAAAACGTAGGTATTTACGTACTGGAGTTAGTCCTAACTTTTTCACTGAAAGCCTCTTTTGAATTGCCTGTGACATGTTTACTAATGCCGGCAAAGTCTGGCCATTGGTCCATACTTGCTAGGTTTGTTGACACAGAACGAAAGTAGCATTGAAACGTGCAAGCATGTAGCTATCTACACTAATATTATGAAGAGGACAGATTTGATTGTTTTTTTGTTTGTTTGCATTGAATAGGCTCAGAAACTACATGACCGATTTGAAAAATTCTTTCAATGTTGAGAAGCTACACTATCTACGGTGAATATAGGCTATATTATATCCCCATAATTCCTTCTTTTTTTTTTGAAAGAAAATGTATTTAAGAAAAAAAATTAAAACGACATGATTTATAATTTTATTTTGATTATATATAATTTTTTCACCTAAAAAATACTATGTCTGCACAAACTGATTAGTCAATCTACCATTTTTGTCTTTAATTTGTATCTATGTACTTTTCGAAAAATACCTAACCAATTATTATTAGTCATTACATTCATCATCTGCCTAGCCTTTTCCCAACTATAATGGGGTCGGCTTCCAGTCATACCGGATTCAGCTGATTACCAGTATTTAACGTGGAGCGGCTCTCTACCAAACCTCCACAACCCAGTAACTGTCAGATTTTCTGGCTTCTGAAAATCCGTAACGCCTCATCTTCTTCATCTTCATCCGTAACTGCCAAAGATCTACAAATGACAGCTGGGACCAACGGCTTAACGTGCTTTCCGAGGCACGGAGGAAACTCGGTATGTTAAGATGGTTACCCATCCACAGACCAACCTTGGCAAGCGTTGCTTAACCTTGTTATTCTTTAGCCACGAGCTCCTTATTATTAGTCATTACATTAGTATTAAGAAATCAAATGTGTGAGTGTTGATCTAAATTGTACTAGTTCAAAACGTCATATTTTTTTCTTAAAGCATAAAAGTAAAGTGAAAACCGATAGTTCAGTTTCTTTATTACTTTTCTTTGCATTCTTCGTATACTTTACCGAAGTAATATTCTTTAACCGTCTTAAAAAAGCGGGACTCAGACGTGACTTTCCTGCAAACGCGGACTTACACAAAGAATATGTTTATTTCCTGCACAGAAGTTGTAGTTTGTTCAGAACTTAAATACTTAAACCGTTATATTTTTCTTCGTACAACTATCACGTAAGTTACATCAGAAGTTCATACTTATAACGTACAAAGAGGATTTACTTTAAAACTTCAATCCCAAAGATT
Organism: Hecatera dysodea; assembly: GCA_905332915.2. NCBI lineage: Eukaryota > Metazoa > Arthropoda > Insecta > Lepidoptera > Noctuidae > Hecatera > Hecatera dysodea. Next base: position 2,512,277 of record HG995291.1, read on the forward strand.
AACACTCATGAAGTTAAGAGGAGAATTTTCACAAAGAAAATTAACTGGGAACAACAAACCTCGACGCGGCGCCGGCGAAAATGTATGTACCGTGCAGACTGACTGTACTCGGATAGGGTTGTCACCCTAATCTGCTACAATTTATGAACCGCTAACTCTTCATATTTGGATCAAATTTCAAAATATGTCAGAAGACTAGGTTAAATGTTTTGTTTTCAAAACCCGGTTTGACAAAAAGCATTTTTGATAAGGCTTTCCCAAATCCTTGTATACCTACAAAATTAAATCCAATAAATAAACATAACTAAATCTTATTTACGATACACATTCAGTCCCAACCTAAATAACCGAAAACAGGCTCAGCCTAGCATACTAACTTTTCCGCCTCATAAACTAAAACTATGCCCAAACGTAGCAGCCCTGGCTCGCACAACGGCTGGAACTAGTTTAAACCAGTTATATAACGATAAGACAGGGCGGAGCGTTTGTTCTGGGCGATGTATTATAAAGCCACTTCGCGTGAAACATTGCTCGGTGGATTGCTCACAGATTACCTAATTGTTTCGTACTTAAAAACCCGGTTTGAGATGAAAAAAAATTAGATAAAATTTCCCCAAAACCCCTTTATATTTCAAATTTTATCCACCAAATTAAATCCAATAAATAAACGTAACTAAAACCTATTTACGACACAAATTCCCTGCCAACCAAAAACAGGATCAGCTAACATACTAACTTTTCTACCTCATAAACCAAAAACATGCCTAAACGCAGCAGCCCTGGATCGCACAACCGGCTGGAACTAGTTTAAACTAGCATTATAACGATAAGACAAGGCGGAGTGTTTGTTCTGGGCGACGTATTATAAAGCCACTTCGCGTAAAACATTGCTCGGTGGCTTGCACACAGATTACCTGAATGTTTTGTATTTAAAAACCCGGTTTAACATGAAAAAAAATTAGTAAAGTTTCCCCAAAACCCCTTTATATTTCAAATTGTATCCACCAAATTAAATCCAATAAATAAACATAACTAAAACCTATTTACGAAACAAATTCCCTGCCAACCAAAAACAGGCTCAGCCAACATAATTACTAACTTTTCTGCCTCATAAACCAAAACCATGCCTAAACGTAGCAGCCCTGGCGCGCACAACCGGCTGGAACTAGTTTAAACTAGTATTATAACGATAAGACAGGGCGGAGCGTTTGTTCTGTGCGACGTACGAAGCCACTTCGCGTGAAACGCTGCTCGGTGGCTTGCTCACACACTTGTATGTACAGGCGAATACGGTTGGGATTTTCGGATAAGCGTACTTCCGAATACTAAGAATTTACAACAGCTTTCAACAATGTGGTAACGTGGTTTTAAGTTCCGATAGTTCGATGTTTTAAATTCCGGATTAAGTTGGGTTACTTTGGCCCTTACTCGAAAACACAGCACACTATGTTTTCTGTATTCCTATCGGTTAAAAGTTGGTGTCTACACGTGCTAATAGAATATCGGAAAATCCATGCAAAACCATCACAACTAGATAAGGAAGTGATATTCAGAACTGTCGACTGAGATTGCAGGAATTAGCAAAACTATTTAAGGATTACAAAATAAATATGATCATTATTTGAGCCTTATGGCTCAAATACTATTAAAAATAAATATAAAAACTGTACTGTTGGACAATATTCATCCTTGAAACATCGGCTAATCCTGTACAAGCAAGAGGTCTGAAGGAAAGTGGCACTGAACAAGCCAATTGCTCGCAAAGTTGATGGTTAATATTGAACCTTATGGATCTGGACTGACGATCGCATATCCGGAAACGCATCGTTGGAAGACATGGTGTGTCGATAATTTGAGGACCAAATTTAGTTTACTATTTTAGTAAGCGTTGATCGCAGTCGTGTGTTAGTCGTAATTTAGTAAAAACTAGCGACTTCGCACGAGTGCAATGCTGAAAACATTTGTTTATTTATGCTGTCCTGAAACCTCTAAAATAGTCAGTGATTCTCTACTATATTATGCATATAAACCTTCCTTTTTAATCACTCTATCTATAAAAAACTGTTCTAGTTGCGTAGTTTTAAAGAACTGAACATACATATGGACAGAAAAACAACGGGTAGCGACTTTGTTTTATACTATTTAGTGATGTAAGGAAAGTAGACGTTGTTTTTTACACATTACTGGTGAGGGTCACAGTAGCTTACTGGGTGCGATATATTCAACACAAGTCCACATTTTAGTGATTGACATTATTCAACAGATGTACTTTTAACATTCTCTACCTTATAATGCATTTAGTTACATAAGTTGTAAATCTTACTTGAAACCAGTTTAAGTTTTTGTTTTTCTCACCATTTGTACCCTCTTGATCAATAAACAATTTATTTATTAATTTATTCAATTACCCACCATTATTGATACAATACTCTTTAAAAAAAACACTCACACACACTCACACACACACACACAAGCACTCACACTTTTTAATACTCTTTACACGATTTATTTTCGTCGAACAAAAAAATTAAATATTTCTCTGTAAAGCTTAACATCGCAAGTGTACGTCAGTTCCTAGCCTAGCGGTGTTTGTACTCGCTGCGGCATCGTTAATTAAGCTATTCCAAGCTATTATACTCACGGATCCGCTAGTAAGTCAAACAGAATTAATATATCAAGTAAATTAATTCTACCTATAAGTAATCCTTACGACACATGTACCTAAATTTGCCTATTTATACAATAAATTGATGTGAATTCGTAAGTATATTATATTTTAGATCTAAGCAGAGCCGGTATTTTAGCATAAGCATAAGTATAATCAACCTTTTAATGTTCCCACAGTTGGGACACAGACCTCCTCCAGTCAGTGGGAATGGGCCATAATCCACCACGAGGCCCAGTGCGGGTTGGTAAATGTCACTTGTCGTCGAATTTTTGGTTTTTGGACAGGCCGGTTTCCTCACGATTCACGAGCAGTGGTGGCCGAGTGGTAACGGCCCCGACTCACAAATTTTAGGTCGCGCCGTCGCGGGTTCAAACCCAGCTTTACGTGTAATTAATTTCATCACCACTGCTCTCTAAACGGTCAAGGAAAACATCTTGAGGAAACCGGCCGGTATTTTGTTTTATATTATTTGTGAAACTTAAGATTTTTTTGATGCACGAAAACGGTAAGCTATCTTTTCAAGGGTTACCTGTAATGATGGTTCGTTTGATATAGGACAAAAAATAGGAACATATGTTGCAAATGATTATTAAATCAATCAGTTCATAACAAGAGCCCTCTACATTAATAACTGCAGTTATTAAACTCAGAAGTTGCAAAAAACTACAAAACTAGGTCGAGAAAAACTTCAAACAAAGCAAAACTTCACCGTTTCACATTCTCCCCTAGTTATTGGCTGCACGCTTAATACGCTTAAAAGCAAAAAAGTAGTAGCAATAAGCCGGGAAAATTAGCATAGTTTATCGATAAAAACCTGATCAACAATTAAATGAACATAAAATTGCATTGCATTTCCAAACTAGCTGCTGCCCGCGACTTCGTCCCCGTGGAATCCCCGATTTTAAAACATTCTTTATCGCTGCTCCGCTCCTATTGACTTAAGCGTGATGATATATAGCCTAAAGCCTTCCTCGGTAAATGGTCTATTCAACCCAAAAATAATTTTTCAATTCGAACCAGTAGTTCCTGAGATTAGTGCGTTCAAACAAACAAACTCTTCAGCTTTATAATATTAGTATAGTATAGATAATAACACAAATTATATTTAGGTTTTTGTAGTAAATAATATCAGATACTGGTATTAAGATGCATGGCCAGACTGGAAGGTCACCCGAATTTACATCAGAAAAGACTTGGTAATTAAGATGTTTTACACTGTACAAGGTGGTAAAAAAAACATTTTTAAGAAAAAAAAAAACACAACCGACTTCTAAACAAAAATCTTTAATTTCGGAAGTCGGTGTTCAAATTCGAAGAAACAACCAAAAACACTGACTTCTGAAATTTAAGTCATTTTATTTTTATTTTTTTTAGGGTTCGGTTGTATATTTTTTATTTAAGTTTTTTTTTTTTTTACTTTTTAGCTGTAACACCCCACAGCCTAAGGTGCCCATAATAGCGTACGTAAGAAACTGGTGTAAAGAATGACCAGACATGCGATTTCAGCAATCCTGGAAGATTTGCTATCATTTTTTTAAGAGTTCCGTTTCCTGTCTCTGTTCTTCATTATTCACTAGAAATGGACCACCTTGAAATACTAAGATGCTCTTCCAAACCATCGTACACAATTTTATTTTTTCATTTTACATCGATAAGAGCGAATGAGAACATCATCAAGGTAGTTGAAGCCACGCATTATATTATTAAAGATATTAGGGATAACTCAAATACTAGTCAGATCTCACTCAAAATTAAATGGAACCGTGTTACAAGCACCAGCTGTCGAATAAAAAAAAACACCAAATTCACAATTAAAAGTTATGAGGTAAAATACACAAAAAGAAAATACAGTCGACTTGAGTACATCCTCCATTTTTTTAAGGTTAAAAATACAAGTACACATACATTTACGTTTTGCATAAATTGTATTTTACGTGCAGTTATTTTATTTTCTATCGCAATTTCAGGATAACCACCTCTTTTCAATCTTTGTGATATTTTTGTTACACTTTTATTGGATATTCGCGGTCATCAAATAATCTCTTTACCTTACCTGACTTTAAATCTATTGCAGAGAAAGAGCTAAACTTTAGTTAAGCATGAATGCCTGAATAAACTGTTCATACTAGTGTGCAGATCAGAAAAGGTGTAAACATAACTGTGTACCTAAGTATGAAAAACTACCGCAAGATAATATCTTACTTTACAACTGGCTCAAAATCAAAATCACAGGTCGACTTTTCATGCCCAAAATTCATGCACATATATGACCAATTTCCATTCCTCTCGGACGCATACGAAATTTGGGCAAAATTGGGCAAAAAATTGGCTTTCAATCGCATGTCAATCATGAGTGCATGGCTGACACTCGATGTATCCACGTCGCACCATTCCTGCCCAGAGTGAAATATGACGCAGATTTTTCCTGCTCATCAATTCGAAGATAAAGCAATATTAGCAGGCTTTTTATAGGCAACAATGCAGAGATTGCATCTTGAATAAGCCACTAAGTCCAGAAAAAAGTAATTAAGATTTGGTGATTGAATTGTATTATAGTTCGTTCGCGTTAAGAATGCAGGGAGTCATCACATCATAAAAGAAAGCCTTGTACATAATTTCATGTTTCCAGTCCCAGCATTGTCGGTTGTGCGTTAAAATTTTAGTCGGTCAGTTTCCCCTTTATACATTTAGATATTTCTCCTCCAACAAAAAAAATCCCACCTTATGCTAAATCAACCTTAATTAAATGTTAACGCTCTTCAAACCGACTCCCGAAAATCCGATTCCCCCATCCTTTTCACAACGCAAAAGTTATCAGAAACCTGTTTTCCCTCAACGGCCAAAACTTGAACAATATTTAAAATCCTCTCTGAAAGGAAACAGGAAATCCAAAGCACCAATTCCTTAAAAAACTCAATTGGACTTGTGATGCAAATTCACAAATCTACTTTACCGCTTCGGAGCTCTGCGTCTGAATTAAACTCTATTTAGATATCCACGATTTGCTGAGTGATCTAACTCGTCCATGAAGTGGTTTTAACTTATTTTGCGCGGAATTGGTTTTCAAATGAGACTAAGTTTAAATTACTGGTGTATTTTGTACGAGTTTTTTTGTGGACGTATGAAAGGCGTGCGTCTTTCTTCACAGAATGTTTCCTGGAAAAAGTGGTAGCGAAATGGGACTTATTTTGTAAATATATGTGTGTCGTTAAATCAACACAAAACATTCTTGCAATCCATGCTGAACAGACAAGAACCTAACTGAATATTGTGATCATCAGATTTCATTAGATATTTTTGCCATCCCTAAATATTTCAGTAGAAATATGTACCTTTGTATGTACCTAGATATAAACTTCCTTATGAATGATAAATCTAATTGGGAATTAAACACAGCTTTTAATTTATGATTGTCGTGTATCAAAACCGATTGTACCTGAGTATAGAGTCCAAGGTGTGATACGTGGAAGCACAGTTTGCTGTACGACTTAGTCGAAAACGGTGACACACTTATTTGAACTCTTCGGGAAGTGGGTCATGCATTTTTTCTAATATGTAAGTATTGGAAAAGTGTCATTTGAATTTATCTGAGCGTCGGGCCGATGACCTGCTCTGGGTTACGAAAATCCATCTTGCTTGGGGGAGTTTTATGTCCAGTAGTGACTATTTTTGACTAAAATGAAAAACATTTTTTGCAAAAACAAGCTAAGTATAAAAGAAGAGGGATTTGGTTGTGGTGAGAAATGTAATCATCTAAACTTTCACTAAAAAGAACATTGCACTTACACACTTTAAAACTACAACCGGATACGGAAACAAAGATGTATGATTCCACTAAAGTAGTAAAACTACAAAGCGAAACAGGACTAATAGAAACATAATTTGGTATCAAAATGTAGGGTGGTCATAAATTTTAATAAAACGCGGACGTTTAATCCGCTTGCGGACGTGTCTAGCCCCAAGTTGTGTTTGCACACGATATGATATTTTATTCATTGTATTATATTTTGAATTTAAATGGGATTTTCGTGATTTGGGAATGTGATTTAGTTTGGGTTAGCAACGGCTACAATACTGTGTGTGTTGATAGTGTAACATTAATATGCTTTCCAATATGTATTTTCTAGTAAATATAAATGTTACAAGGATACCAACCCGTAGTACTAATGTTTTGCCAAGAAAAATAAATACCTTTACACCGTCCTCATCAAGCATCAACCTTGATCAAAGCCCCATGAATCGGTTAATGGCTAATTATAATAAAATAGATATCTGTAATAAAACTGATATATTGGCAGGCACATTTTCAAAAAGCTTATTTATTGGCGACGAATCATAGTTTGGGCACACCACAAGCAGCTTTTTATTATTCGCACCCAAAGGGTAAAACGGGACCATATGACTAAGACTGCTGTGTATCCGTCCGTCTGTCTGTCCGTCTGTCACCAGGCTGTATCTCATAAACCGCAATAATTAGACAGTTGAAATTTTTACAAATGATGTATTTCTGTTGCCGCTATAACAAAAAATATTAAATAACCTATATCAACAATTTTGGAATGTTGTCTTATCACACTCGTTATCACGTTCTGCCGTCTTGATATTTAATATTTTAATTAAATGTTTTTATTTTTTTTTATTTTAACTGTTGGTTCTAATATGGATGAGGTGATTTAGGTCATGTTTTTATTTCTCACTACGAGTAAAAATCTTGTTAAATCGTATATTTTAGACGATTTTTTTATGTAAGTGCTGTGTACGCCTTTTAGTGACAAATTCACCATCACACAATGTATATTTTTTTTCTATTGTGTTAATACTTCTAGTGAATATTGCTGTACCTTTAAAATAAAATAAAGAAAAAAACCTGGGTCTCGCTTTTCTTCAATATTATAAAAATAATCATTCTGCCATTATAATTTTAATATTGCTTAACTATTGTATTTCAGATTTAAATTCAAATTTTAATATAAATCTGATCTCTCCGGACAATTCTGTGCACGTCTCATTTAAATTCAGACTTGCGGTCACCGTACTCGCTAAGCCGTCTCGCTCACTGTATGAAATTCAAATACTGACCCGCTTGTAAACTGAAATAGGGATAGTTGACTTAAGTTGGATAAAGGTGGCTTGTGTTTGTCGTTTGCAGTTCATTCTCGTTAATTTAGAAAGGTAAGGAATAGGTACTAGTCAACAAGATATTGCAACAAGGAATGCGCCTACTTACAAATACCGCAGCGTATGCTGAGATAGTTGATGCTGAGTTTTTTGGCCTCGGATAATTTATAATTCTTATTGTTAGTTATTTTTTAATTCTGTTAATTTTGTTTTGTTTGCAAGTCCTAAACTTTTTAAAGGGAACTTAGTCGGGAGTTTATAAAATTTTATATTTAATTTAATAAGAACACTCTCGATTAAGTCATCATCAATATCCTCTTTCAGTGCGCTTTCATTTGAGACCCCACTTGATTATATTTGCAACATTCAGTTATTCTTCCCCGCTTTCACCCCCCACAACTTTTAAACGGGCCAACCGATTTTCATCAAACATGTCTAAGAACACTCGCCCGTAATTCATGAACCGAACAGAAACAGAATATTAAGTCATAATTATATTCACTTTAAAAATAAATGATTAAATTAAAACAAACATTTAAGGGCCATACAACAAATGTGATTTTTTGCCGTTTTATGGATAATGATAAATGATAAATGATTTATTTTTGTAAGTAGGTTGTAAAAACACTTTTACACGTCAATCTTTTTTTTTTTGGCCGTTATAAAACTAGATCAGGCCTGTGTTTCCTAGCTGACTACCCTGAGAAGAAACACCGAAACAAACTCAGAGGTCAAGGTCTCTTTTGAAGTCCATACAATTGTACTGGTCAAATCATATGAGAACCATGTAGGTTGGTGTCTGAAGTGGTCTTTTGAGGAAAGTACCACACAGATTTGAGTGGACCTGTCCAAACAGTGCAAGCATTTGTCAGTTATCGTATAGCTCAAACTTAGAACTTTAAGGAGCTCAACGATTTGACGAACAATACCAAAGTAAGGACATTTGGGTAGGCCACCTAAAGAACTCAAACCGCCAGACTAACATGAATGAACCCCTGACGTAGCGATCTAAATGGTCTCCATATTCACAATACGTTATATGAGGACCATGCAGATCAGTGTCTGAAGTGGTCTTTTTAAGAAGGAACCACACCGTTTTGAGTGGACCTGTCCAGTCAGTGCAAGCCTGGGTCAGAGTCGATTAGCTCAACTTAGAATCAATAAGGAGCTCCACAACTCGACGAACAATGCCAATGAAAGGACATTTGGGTAGGCCACAAAAATACTCAAACAGCCAGACAACGTTAAAAAAAAATACTTGAAGAGGAAAAAGCTAATAATAACCCATATAGTCCTCACATTCACAATAGGGAATAATATTAAAATTTAATATAAAAAATAATTTAATATAATTAATATAATAAAAAAATATGATACTTTACAAAGTAAGTATTCATGTCAAAATAAGAAATTGTAATAAAATAAAAAGAATACTTTAAAAAGTAAACATTCATGTCAAAAGTAAATGAAAATGTCAAACTGTATAAATATAAACAAAAAGCGCACAAAAGAGAACAAAACAGAAAAACATTAAAACATTGGGCCGTGTACAAAACTGAAGCAGCTCAATCCCAAGCCTTCTTGTCCTCAAGATAATCTTTAACTGTATAAAAAGCTTTCTGGCATAGCTTACGTTTTATAAATGATTTGAATTTATTTCTGCTTAGTTCTTGAATAGGGCTAGGAAGTTTATTATAAAAATGTATACATTGGCATCGAAACGAACCACCTATTTTTTTGAGCCTGGTTTCAGGAACGACATAATTGTGTTTGTTCCTAGTATTTATGCTATGGATATCACTGTATTTTTTAAACAGATTAATATTTTTATGTGCATACAAGAGGTTTTCATAGATATACTGGGAAGGCACAGTCATAATATTAATCTCTTTAAATTTGTCTCTGAGGGACTGTCTGGGACTTAATTTATAAATTGCACGAATAGCCCTTTTTTGTAAGACAAATATTGTCTGAATTTCGGCAGCATTTCCCCACAGCAGAATGCCATATGACATCACACTATGAAAGTAGCTAAAGTATACTAAACGGGCCGTCTCTAAATCAGTTAAGCCACGAATTTTCCTAACAGCATATGCTGCAGAACTGAGCTTTTTTGACAGTTTGTCTATATGGGGGCCCCACTGCAGCTTCGCATCTAAAGTAATGCCTAAGAACACTGTGGTATCTTCGGGTTTCAACTCTTCACCCTTTATCGATACAACAGTGTTCACTTGTCGTACATGAGGTAAGGTAAACTTTATACATTTTGTCTTTTTCTCGTTTAGTAAAAGATTATTAGCATTAAACCAGTTAACTACAGTTGCAAGGGCAGAATTTACATCGTCAGTAACTATCTGCTGGCGTTTTAGTTTAAACAAAAGCGACGTGTCGTCTGCAAATAACACTATATCGTGTTTGTCTTTTATGAGGTACGGCAAGTCATTAATATAAATGAGAAACAAGAAGGGACCTAAAATTGAGCCCTGGGGGACCCCCATCCTGATTACAGATCCAGGAGATCTTTTACCGTTGACATCAACTCTCTGAATCCTATCACTCAAGTACGAAGTAAGAAGATCCAGAGAGGCGTTCCTGATTCCGTAATAGTGTAATTTCCTGATCAATGTCTCATGGAGAACGCAATCAAACGCCTTGGACAAATCGCAAAAAATCCCCAAAGCATCGCATTTGTCCTCCCATGCATTATAAATGTGTCCTAGAAGTTCAACACCGGCATCAGTTGTTGAACGACCCCTTGTAAAACCAAACTGCTTATTATGTAAAAAAAAATATGTTTATTAAAATATCTTTGCAATTGATTTAAAATCAGTTTCTCAAAAATTTTACTAAAAGTAGGTAGCACTGAGATGGGTCTATAATTGGAAGGGTCTGATGTACTACCTGATTTAAATAAAGGTATTATTTTACTATATTTCATTAGATCAGGAAACTCACCACGGTCTACACAATTATTAAAAATAACAGCTAAAGTAGGAGCTACAATGTGTATTATAGACTTAGCAAGGTCAACAGAATTACCCCATAGATCTGCAGTTTTTTTAACATTCAGTGAATTAAACGTCTTTACAATATCAGTAGAAGTGACATAATGGAATTTAAATTCAGCATCACAAACTGGAACGTTTTCTTTAAGTAAAGCTTCTGCAGCACTGGGTGATGAATCTAGATACTTAGTTGTCGATACGGGAATCTCTGCAAAGAAATCTTCAAATGCCGCGGCGACTTGCGAATCTGATTCAATAATACTGTCATCAATAGCAAGGCTATAATCACTACTTCGATTGACAGACCTTCCTGTTTCGCTATTAATAATATTCCATGTCGTTTTAATCACATTACTACTATTTTTAATTTTTGAACCCAAGTACCTAGACTTGGCTATATAACAAACCTTTTTAAATAATTTAGTATAATTCTTAACATATAAGTTAAACTCTATTAATATAAGTTCTTTCTTCATACAACTCATAAAGCCGTTCTCTACTCTTATAAATACCAATGGTGGCCCAGTCACTGAAGGTAGTGTTACAGTTAACTGAAATGGTTTTGGGAACAAATGTTGTATCAAACTCTGCGCAATACATTTTGAAAAAATCATTGTAATATTGTTTAGGGTCATCATTCGTTAACAAAGTTGGCATTTTATTTAAAAGTTTAGCCTTAAATGTTTCTAAACGAAATATTACGGAACCCTTCGTGCACGAGTCCGGCTTACACTAGACCGGTTTTATTAATATCACGTAGGTACTGCAATCATTACAATTTCACCTCCTGTATACACAATAATATTTTAGTCATTTATGACGGTCACAATTGTGTGTGGTTTTTTTTCCGTCGACTAATGGAAATATTTTGTGGCTTCGCACCGCTACATTTTAAATTGTAATAGTGGTACTGTCAGGTGCTGTATATTATATACAATTATACATATATATATGTTTAGCTACTCGACTACTGACGAAGGCTTACACTGACTGGACAGGTCCACTCAAATCTGTGTGGTTCTTTCTTCAAGAGCCAGACACTGATCTGCATGGTCGTCATATAACGTATTGTGAATAGTAGGACCATGTTGATCGTTATGTATGGGGTTCATGTTATGTTAGTCTGGCGGCTTCAGTTCTTTATGTGGCTTTTCCAAGTATATGTGTTTCCTTGCTTTAGTATTTTTCGTCAAGTCATCGAGCTCCTTAAAGTTCTAAGTCTAAGCTACAGGATAGCTGACACATGCTTGCACTGTCTCGACAGGTCCACTCAAGTCTGTGTGGTTATTTCCTCAAAATACCACTTCAGATATCAACCTACATGGTTCTCATATGATTTGACTAGTATGGATTGTGTGAACGCCAATAGAGACTATTAACTCAGAGTTTAGAGCTAGGAAACATTGGCATCATCAAGTTTATAATGACCAAATATTGAAGTGTAAAAGGGAAATTTACAACCTATTTACAAAATAAATATCAGTTATCATTTCTATAAATATCTATTGATTAAAATCACTCTTAACGCCACCTGTAGTTCAGTCGGTCTATTCAGTGAACCGCACTGCAATGCAATTAAAATAAAAATACACAAACTTGCAAAATTATGTGCTGCTCTACCTCTCCGTAGGTAATTATTCAGTTCACAACACAAAGTAAAGCAACACCATTTTTACAAATTAAACTTTAAAACCAGCAACACAAAATTAAATAAAATGAAGCCAGAAAGGACCTCAACACAGCACATCAATTTCAAACTTACATAGAAAATAAAGGTCCCATTTCCAAAACTTACGTAACACTCTCGACTACGGAGCTAAATAATCATAATTTATATCTGGCCACATATAAATTAACACAGGAAGCCATTATCAGGCTAACAGATGACAAGCGAAGCATTAAAGTCTAAAATTGTACAAAACTAATTACCACGAAGACCGTTTGTAAAGGTGGCCGCTGTGTAGCTGTAATAAGAGTCGAGCTAAGTTTAGGTGGGCTGTAAACTTGCGATTTGTCGCAGAAAAGTTACGAGAGCTAGATGCACGGAGCTTTTGTGAGACACATTTCAGTGCAGTATGCAATGCTAAGAAGTTTTAAGGTAACATTACACAGATAAAGCATACTATTTTGCGAAGCGAGAAAAGGTGATTCACTACTCTAAGAAATTCCAAAATATAAATCAAATTATTAAGGAGCTGTATGGCTGCTTTTATGCGTCAAATGCTCGTTTAATGCTAGGAAGTTAGAAGAGAGAGAATGCTAGAAGAAGGGTATCCAGGTGACATTAACTAGACAGTACTTATAACTGAATGGATATAATGTCTTGCAAAATGCCAGTCATCAGTCGATAAATCCTTTTTAGAAAAGTAGCGTTTTATTGAAATTAAGATTTTAAAGCGAATATGGTTGCAATAGTCGTTGTTCACAATAGTGAGTAGTCTCATTATTCAGGTATCTTAAAAATTAACACATAAATACATTTACTACAAATAACAAACTTGAGAACACCGAAACTAACTTAAGCGTAGGCGACGTCGACACTAACATCCTTCTACAACATGAAGTATTTTCAGTTACAACTCATAAAATGTCTACCGTTTGCAAAAACCTTTACGTTCTCCCTTTAGTAATACTATATTAAACCGTAACAAACTAAAGATGTAGTGGGTCTTTGAAGTGGATGGAGAAGAAGACGGAAATGTTGCCAGTGGCGATAAATACTTGGGTAATGGTCCACCGTGGCCAATCGGCACGACTGCTATGTTGGTCGCTGTTGATTTACTTGGCGAGTGATCACATAAAGGCATTTGTACTAAATATAGTTTTTGATAATGGTGAGGCAATGGGTGAACTATAAAAAACAAAATCCATTAGAATTACTAAATAATTTATTTGAATTCTATAGAACTTATAATCGTTGTTCATCTAAGTACAGAAGAATCACAGCTGACGTTAACATGAATAGTAAAGTAGCTGTAACAACAATAAAGATAATTATTTTTAAAGCGGAAATTCCCACGGATGTTCAGTTAAACCTCTTTCAAAGTACCGTTATCGCACACCGAGAATCTATTAATACTAGATTATTCACATGCAATATTCTCCTTTGAGCGATAAAATACGTGCAAATTTCATATTTGATACTCATACGCGATGAAGGAGAGTCTTTATAAGTTTCTGCAATGTGAAAACTCTGTTTGGTCTCGGCCAGAGTGAGGAGTTGACGCGGATATGGCGCAAGAAATAAATGTTGCCGAATCTTTGCGTCCACAATGTCTAATACCAGGTCCCGTTTTACTAGAAGCTGGCCCTAATTTAATTGGAAAACGGCTAGGTAGATGATGAATGTCTAGAACGAAGGGACAGAGCAATGGTAGTGGAATTTGTTTGAAAGAGTCATCGTGGCCCTGGAACGCAAAGGGCACTAGAAGGATCACGGGTGGGTTTTAGTCAGTATGAGTTTGACACTTCGTCCAGAGCGGGAGAAGTCATTTGATGATTCCCGATCCAGAAAAAAAGGGACAGAGCAATTTAGTAAGTGCGCATCATGATCTCCCTGAGCCTACGAAAGCAAAATTAAATCGAGAAACACTATACGACCTAATCTCGCCCGCTACCGATCCTGCTCCCTCTCTTGGAACGGAGCGATCACCCTAGACGTGGCTTTTATATTTTAATGTAAAATATTTTGCAACGCCTGCAACCAAATCTGTCTTACACTGCTATCTTATTTAAGCTTATTTCTGCATTTGGGATTATGAGGCAAGCAGTAATGGTATGACTTTTAAATCTTAACCAACAACGATATAATAATATTTTAATTATGCAAGATAAAGCTTTAGAAAATGTGGCCACGAAAAGTCAGCTATCGTCTACATTTAGTATGAAACACGCTGTCTAAAAAAATAAATTAAGTACTTACTCGATATAATAACAGTTATAAGAACCTTTGCACTTCTTCCAGGGACTTAAAAAGCCTGCACATGTCTGAAAGTAACTGGAAAACCCAATTTGAAGTCCAACTGTACGGCGTCTATTCATTGCAAACGTTTGAATCCAAAAAAGATAGCAAGATACGGTTGCTATCCAAAAATGGACCGTGAAATATGATAGCAAGATTTAATACAGTTTGCAAACAACTTTAGGATATATGCTTCACCAAAGACCATTCAAATTTGAACTTTCACTTGCTTTGAATAGAACTGAGATTTCTTTTAGATTCTATTGGCTTGGTTTTAACGTGTGGAACGTATGAATTATGCACTTTTGAGCGTTGCGTCGAGTTTCAGAACTGGATTGACAAACATATCAAAAGGATTCACTTCTTTATGAAATTACAGATCTAAAAAACATATCGTCCCTGTAAATAAGTTACAAAAATGTATGCCAACTTTGTAAGGCATGCTAAAAAATAATAATATTTTTTCTCTCTATAAAGGTAGATGACAGCCTATCAGAAACATCAACCAACAAAATTCAGGAAGGCAACAATGTAACACGTCAACAATTTTCCCGGAATCGTTTACAGAAACCCAATCTTCGTCATGATACTATCAATATTGCTCACTTTTGGGCTTAATTTCACGGTGGTCAAACTAAGTGGGTCCCACAGGGTTCGCCGCTTGGTCCGCTAGTTTTTCAATTTGCTATGTTGCGATGCGCACGTGGGGCATATTGCGATTTTATTCACTCCACCGTTCAAATAGGACGTTTTAGATTGCTGCAATACAGATAGGCTTTTGACTGTTAGTATTTCTAGTATTAAAGAGAAAGCAATGCGGAACTGAAAAGCAAGAATTTCGGATGGTTGAAAACGCAACAAAAAGTGTAAAGGGATTCTAGCACTAAATTGCTCTGTGTATAATTCAAAGAGGCCAAGCGAAGCATACTACCTACAACAGAACGGTTTTATTGTAAATGGATTTGTTCGATAAAGTTTTATTTATCCGAGATGCCTTTCAATATTTAGTTTCGGTTTTGATCATCCGTAATAAATAAAGTTTGTTTTAATTACTTTCAGTATAAATGTTCTAAATAATTTGGAAGTTTAATAATTAAAGAAGAAACGAATAGTTCCTCTCAATTGTAAATTAAATAAAATATAAGTGAAGTGTATTAGAATCAAAACAACATAAACAACAATATGCTGACAAAATGAAACCGTAGTTATATCACCAAAAATAGGCAAATTAACTGACAAAGATTTCAAGAAAAATCAACAAGGAAATTGTTTTACATAAAATGACACATTAGAACTGAAAATCAAAACAACAATTTGAAAACTTATTTCCTAATAAGAAGGCTCCCTTTCCCATTCACAAAACAATATAGGAAGAGCCTCCTCCGCTAATATAATAAGTGGGTCTTTTCAGGCCATCGAAATTCTGATCCAGTTCACAGGACCTGCAACTGACTTCCCGCTGGCAATGTGCCAATAAAAGAATATAACGCTATACGAAGTACCCGGCTACCCTCTTAGCCTTTTGTTGCTAACTACCCCACTCGGTCCGCTGATGTTAATGAGCCTAAAACTTTTAGCCTAAATAAGTAAGAAAACTTGGAAAAATCAGGAGTATGAAGATAAATGGTTTGGGTAAATTAAATTAGTTTAGAACGAACATTTTGGTGACCTAAATGGCGTAAATGGCTAGGACGGGGGCGTGGCGCCCTCTGTTGACAATTTAATTTTCGCCAAAAAACATTATTATATTTTTTACAGATTACGATTAAGTCTGGGATTTTAATTTACGTTTTAACAAAGATATTGTTTTGTTGTTAAAATGGTTTCTTTAGGATGCGAGTAATTATAATTTTTGGAACAACAGTGCCTCTTTTTTCTATGTTCTATATCCAATAAATTCAGCCTTGAATACTAACACACACGCAATAAATATTTTATTCTACACCCTAATCTCAATTCATATAAAAGTTATTGTATTTTGTCTACAACGCTCCTACGCGGCAAGCATTCATATTGCTATCTCAAACAATATGAAAGTGAAACAGCCTCTTGGAACGTTCCGACTTACATAAGCCAGTATATTTGATACAGTGTATATCATCTTAAAAGGACAGAGCAACTCGCATAAGATATTTGCATTTCCTCATTCCTTTTTTACATTATCTCGATCATAATAATAGGGTCTATTTTTCAGGAGTAAAATACTGGCCATGCTAATCTTGCAGCGGAAGAAAAAACAGTACAGAATCTTATCTAAATGAAAGAAATTATTTTCCTGTCTAACTTGGAGGAATTAATCAGGGAAACGAATCACCATAGGGAGATAGATGTGGCAACCGCATAATCTAACCGCGTCTTGAACATTGTTACGATGTTTTGATATGTTTATTTTGTGTTTGGGAAATAATTTACTTTGACATCGTTTTTCAACGTTGAATGTTACCGAACTTTGCGATTCAATAAGTTGTAATATAAAAAATAGGCATTTACTGTAATGCCTATTTTTACAATATCAAAATTCACAGCTTGCATTTATCCAAAACTGATCTCGCACGAAGCACCGGCTGGCCGTGCGTGTGTGTGTGTAGGCGGTGCGACGTTTAAGCCTTCTTCTCGGTCTTCTTGGGCAGTAGCATTTCTAGCTAATAGGGGTGTTTCCTGAGTAAAAAATATATGATTATATTTAGTCCGTCGGTTAGATTATAGAAAAATATTGGACACGTATTTTTTCTTTTATCAAATCTATAAAAACTGACGAAGATACAAAGCATCAAAGATCAGGAGTGGGGGCTTGTGACGTTACGGCTCGGTAAAAATTGTAGCGAGTAATGACGTCACACGAGTTTTCAACGCTCTGTATCGGCTTCATTTTTTGTTTACGTGAAAATAGAAAAAATACGTGTCCAATATTTTTTGGAAATCTATCAGACGGACTAATTAGATTTTTTTAGTCAACTACCCTATTATATTTATTGCCCTTTCAGAATCAACTTCATTCTCTTGTAACAGCAAGTTAGGATTGGATCGTCATCAACAAAATGAAGCCAAAAGCATTCCACTCCTACACACATAAATATGGCATAGACACAATAACCAAGTATTTTAATAAAACATGTAGTAAAGAGACAACAAAAAGAACACAGTATTTTCAATACACGATATTACTCGGTGTCTAGCTGGCAATTTGTCGTTCTTACACGTACGAACGTTAGGCGTAGGTCACGGGGTTAAGTAATAAATGCTGTAAGATACTTTACGCGATACCATCACCTTAAGTGTCATGCCACCACAAATTGGAGTTCCACAATTATTTATTGAGAACAGCGCCTAAATAAATTGCTTTTTAAAAAGTTCTCCGTCAAGCAACAGGAGGAAAATGATTCTACGAAACATATATGTACGTAGCATGTAAACAAAATGTAGAAGATATCATTTACCGCTCATTTTTTCCACAGGACAGAATTATAAATAGGCACACTCACATATTGCCAATAGGGATGTTTCCTGAGTAAAAAAAATATGATTCTATTTAGTCCGTCGGTAGAAATATCAAATGATATTGGGCACGTGTTTTTTCTTTTTCAAATCTATAAAAGTTGACGAAGATATAAAGCATCAAAGATCAGGAGTGTGGGCTTGTGACGTTACACCGTGGTAAAAATTGTAGCACGTAGTGATATCACACGAGTTTTCTGTACACTGTAAAGTCTTCGTTTATGTCAAAAAAAGTTAGTTTATGTCAAAAAAAAAATACGTATCCAAAATTCTTTGGAAATCTATCTGACGAACTAATTAGATTTTTTTTAAGTTTATGTAGATGACTTTATATGCACTCAACATTGACGTTGGCACTCTATGCATGTATGTACATATGTATGTTGTTTGTCTGTTTTGTTGAAACAAGAATCTAATCTCGTTTCAACAAAACAGACAAACAACATACAGTTTAGTAGTAAAGAGCAGCAAAGTACAGTTTAGTAGTACTGCTGACATAATGTAAGCTCCATATGCATAAATAATGTTTCTTCCTAATCTTCCCTTTGTACAAACTAGCATGTTGTACTACAGAAACGCGAATTAATAACAACATGCATTGCATTCTCTACTAGTTAACGTTTAAAACACTTTATTCTTGAATATAATATTGTGTCGAGGATTTTATTTTAAGCTTTGTTATAAGAATTTGTAAGGACTTTGCTTCGCTAGCTTTCCTTTTGTCCTCCACTGGTATTGTTTAAGTAAATGTTGCCACTTATAAAATAAATATAGGAAACTAATATTCTGAAAGCAGCTTTTATTTTATAATGAGCTTCAAGTTCCGCTGCTTTTTTCTTTTTGCCGTTTTAAAGTTGAATATGCTTAAAGCGTCATTTTAATGTCAATTATAATTATATGGCAATTACACTTACAGTTCGTAATGTTACTGTATTCAGTCATCATCTCTTAATGCTTTCAAACGACAGTTCATTAATATTAATTCACTCAAGTACTTAGCTGAAGTAATTACATTTTGCTTACCTATTTTATTACAGAATCCTTTCTTTCAAAATTAAATTTCGATTAGCATAACATAGATTCGTTGACTTTAGCTCACACAACCAATAACAGAGATTAATCATTCCTCCTTTCACATCATGCTAAAACGATTCCACAATTTCGCCCAAATCAAAAAGCAAAGGGGTCTCAAAAATGATGCTAATGAACGCCAGTTACACAGTAATGGTAGGACTCTCACACACATAATAGATAGAAAGGGCAAAATTTATCACGACTGTACTGGACATATAGGGTGCTAATTTGTACAGCTAAATGGGGCAGCTACGCCCCAAGGGTATTACCCGGCTAAGTTACAAAGAGATGCAGCTGATTGATAATTTTGTGCTGAATGATGTAGCTGTATTCGGTGGGGTTATATTAGTAAACAGGGATGGAAAAGGCTGGCTTGTTGGTAGTTAATAGGAATTTTGGGATGAGTGTTGGATTGATTGGTTTCGGGCGTTTGGTAGAAATGGGAATATATCTTAAATATCGAAATACCCGTAATTCTTCTAAGATGCGAGTCATTTACTGCTCACTATTATAGAATTGATTCCATAAAAAAGGTATTTTCTGTAACTTATTTATTTATTTACTCAATGGTACTATACTGATGTTATAGAACTATAATATGTGTTAGATAATGGAAAATGGTGGTGGGGGTGGTGGTGTGGTGTGGAAAATGTAACAGCCAATGAATTCAAAGACATATTAAAAAAATACATGTGTACAATTCACACGTGGTAGAAGTGAAACCTTCAAAAATGTTGGCTTCAAGATTATGAGACGAAGCGACAGTAAAAAGAGACAGACACATGAATTTATGTGTCTGTCTCTTTTTCGTTTCATAAACTTTCAAATCACAACGATGCTAAAGAAGTTTTCACTTCAAAATTCAACTTATTTTTATATCAGCAGCTGTATGAAGTAGACCATTTTTACATCTCCCAAGTACATTTTTTTATGTTTCGTTTCGATGTACTAATAAAAAGCAACGTTCATTGCATTTTATGGATGTTACAAAGTATGAAAAATATTTTTCCTTAAAATAACATATGTATGTCGTTTTATTGCTCTCGCATTGTTTAATACAAGTATGGTGGTTTGTGCGGTTTTCTACCGTTTACTGGTTTAGATTTATAGTGACAAGGAAAATAACTTACAAAATCTAGGCGTTGCCGCATTATTGCAATACGACTATTTCACTAATTTGTTTCTGCAACATCCTTATGCACTAATACGCGAAAATTTGTATGTATAGATGTTTGTTACTCTTTGACGTAAAAACTATTTAACAGATTTTAATGAAATTTGGCACAGAGGTAGACTAAAGTCTGGAATAACACATAGAGTACTTTTCATCCCGGGAGTATGTTTCCTTGGAATAATTTTCGACATTCACGCGGGTGAAACCGCAGGCGGCAGTTAGTTACCTTATAATTTTCTCACTGCTATGACACTGGCCTCTCTTTTAATTCTAGATAAGCTGCTGATATAGCTTGATGTTTGTTTTTCTAGAGCTTAAAATATATTGAACCAGTTCCTGGACATCACCACTCTTAAAATAGTTTTCAGGAATCATATTAACTAATAGAAGTTCAAAAAGTGTAAGAAACACTTCATGGTATGGTATTCAAAAACGGTTTCCATCATCAAACTAACAAATATAACGATAAACCCAAGTTGCAGGAACAATGGTTCATCAGACGTCAGATTACGCCAGTTGAGACCGATGTGAAGGTTTAAATGATTTTGATGATACTTTAAAATAATACTGTAAATATAATATGGCTTTAAGATGAGCTGAAAGACTCAACTGAATCAAATCAACTTTATTGTGGATCGTAGGTAATTGTACATAATACAGATGGTGTTATTAAAATATTCTACAAACAGCTATGTCCTACCCCTATAGTGGGCAAGCATGTCAACAATATTAGAATACATTGCAAATTATTAGATAATTAAATGTTTGTAGGAGTAACAAATTTCAATAAACTAGCGGTTTATTATGAATGGATAATTCTATCGTTATCATCATGTTTTAAGTATGTATCTACATATGTATGTATACAAAACACATCATGATGCAGGCAGATTTTAATTTAATAAATGATAAATGATTTATTTTTGTAAATAGTGATTTTTCAGATTGAATCATAAAGAGTAAGCGTTTTGTTTTCATCTTAGTTTGGGATCAAGAAACGGTAAGGGTATTGAGAAATAATGCAGTATTTAGCTAGAACTGAAAAACATTAAACTTACAATAATATCGCTCAGAAATACTACTGTTTCTATAATTGGACTATCCTGTGAGTAAATAACTACCAAGAATACTAATATATTCTAGACTAGCAGTACTCCGCAGTTTCACCCACATATTTCCCGTCCCCGTGGGAATACGGGGATAAAATAGCCTATGTTACTCGCTGATCATTTAGTAGCTACCCATTAGTGCAAAAATAGTTAAAATCGCTCCAGAAGTTTTGGAGCTAATTGGGTACAAACAAACAACATAAAAATCTTTCGATTTTAACAAACCAACAACACAAACCTAAGCTTGGTAGCATTAATAAAACTCTTTTCGATCAAATGCATCTCACAAGCAACCTTTACAGTTTGATCGGTAATTATTGACTACGTACCATGACATATCTATACTTATATTATAAAGCTGAAGAGTTTGTTTGTTTGGTTGTTTGTTTGTTTGTTTGTTTGTTTGTTTGAACGCGCTAATCTCAGGAACTACTGGTTCGAATTGAAAAATTCTTTTTGGGTTGAATAGACCATTTATCGAGGAAGGCTTTAGGCTATATATCATTACGCTTAAGCCAATAGGAGCGGAGCAGCGATAAAGAATGTTTTAAAATCGGGGATTCCACGGGGACGAAGTCGCGGGCAGCAGCTAGTAATACATATGCATTCAAAGCACTCATGATTTTTGAGATCCTAGTATTCAGAATCTACCAACATAATAAAAGACACCAAATAAAAGTCAAAAACAAAAAAAAAGTTTATTGTTAATCCGAGCATATAATGTAAATTTGATATTTCCGTAAAGTCGAGCGTTAGGAGACTGAGATAAAACAAACGGTACTGTTTAGTAAGCGTAAAAATTCAAAACTCTTACTAAGAGTTCATTGAACTCGTAACAAGATGTGACGAGAATATTTTCGTGTATTATATTCAGAGTATTGTGATACTGAGAAAAACTATAATATGTATATAAAAGAAGGAACAGAAGTATAGGTACAAAGGTGGTAAGAACTAGATAGTATAATAGAATGAGATATAGAGAGAAAAAAAAAAGAAATTTTGTAGTAACAAATTAATCAAGAAAGCTCCGAAGGGATTTTAGGGATTAGAGATTTTGAGTAGAATTAATATAGACTTTAAGTAGAAAGTAAATCCAAGGAATCGATGGCTACTTTGTGTGAAATATGATAAGGCTAGAATAAGAAGGAAATGGGGTGATAACTGAGAAGACGACTAAAAGAAGTGTAGTTGATAAGATATTTTTAGTTTACACTAAATAAATTGGGATCAAGGTAAACAAAACGGCTGTTGCGGAACTTGTTCTAAAGAGTCACCGTGGCCCTGGAAACTTCGATCAATTGATCGAAGCCTGGAACGCAAAGGACACTAGCAGGATCACGGGTGGGTTTAGTCAGTAAGAGTCTAACACTCCCTTCCGCTCCGCCTAGAGTGGGAGAAGCCATTATATGATTTCCCATCCAAAAAAAAGAAAGGTAAACAAAATAGTTAAATTATAACATCCAGCAGTCTGCTTCACAAAATGCACCGCTAATTTCAAAGTACAAAGATGGAGCACAAACCATTCATAGCATTTCTTAAGCACATGCAGTAAATTGAGCTATATCCTAAAACTTATTTCAGGGAACTCATAAAACCCAAATCGTTATTAAAGTTGATTTATTCAAGAGTGCTTCCATTTTATTGCTTCATTCCTGTTTTATGCTTCGTGTGATGATCGTTTTTTTAAAGTACTAATAAGCCTACTGGGTATTATCTATGCTGGCATATTATTATTAGTTGTACAATAGACCAAATTATGGAACAATGAGACTTAGTTACTATTAGGATTATAACCATGTCTAAGCTTTTAATTCTCCTTCGTCTGCTCACTGAATTGAAATAAGATTACATTAGCTAATTATTCATCCATTCATTTCATCATTTCAGCCGAACGAAATTTACTGCTCAGTATTTGCCTTCCCCTGTCATCACCATATCGACCTGTTTTCGTGATGCCTACAAAGTTAATTTCATATTTTACATACCCAGAAATAAACCATCCCTACCAGTACAAAAAATAAATCATATCACCTTCGGATACTTGAACTCATTTCGCAAAAATCTCTCACTCCTCAAGTCTCTAAAAATATATCTTATTCTGATCCTAAAAATATACTTTAATTGGGACCTGAAATACATTGAATAGGCGTCTTGTCACCGTCGAGAGCATTTCAAAGATCCTGACGTAGAATTTTGAAGCCGAACACTTGAGTTTGTTAGCTGACGTCAGCCGCGGGTGCTTGAGCCAACAACCCCTGTTCACGGCGAAGTCAGGAAGAGCCAGTCGATAAGTTAACTCGTTTATAAATCAACTAACAGGCAGGCTTTGCACGCGTTGTGTTTATGGAAAACCTTCTTTGAATAATGTTGTTGGTAGTAGTGGGAACAATAACTTCAGAGGGCATAGTTTTGTGATACATACACGATGGGTGGATTGTGTACAAAAGCGGTGACTTGCTACTGAGATGATGGCAAATAGAGATGAAGTAAGGTATGTAGTAAAGAAGAGGCTGCACCGACTTCGAATAGATTGGGATGTTGTGATGATGACATTATTGATAAACATTTTTTGTGAAGACAAGATGATATTGGCTCGACAGTTTCAAATTCTGAAAACATTTCACATGGTAAAGAATAAAACTGGCAGTTTTTAATTTGGTGTCTTAAAACAGTCGAACACATAATACAATCCAAAATTCCAAATAACCTAGATTACAACACCACTAAATTAAAATAAACTACAAACACATTTCGTACAGACGAGAAAACTTTAAAAACTAAGCCAAAATTCAATTTCCTATGGAGGCGATTGAATTTAGTTCACTTAAAAGCGAAGAACGTGACCTCATTATAATTTTTCTCGATTTCGATACATTTGGTATTCAGGAAAGTGTTTAGGAAAGAAAATCAGAGAAAGAAATAAACTGGACAGCAGCCAGATGGGTTCTTAGGGGATTTCTGCGTGATAGTTACAGGGTTGAAAAAGGAAAAGTGCCAAAGTAATGGGATATTTTAGGGGTTTCCGCTATAGTGCTGTATGTGCGATATTTTATTCGATTTTTCTGTGAAAGAACTTGAAGAATTATTGATGTTTCGTGATATATGGAGTAAATAATACGTTATCTCAGTCCTTTACCAAAGCTTCCAGTTTAAGTCTTAGAATTTACGTGTATCCAAAAAAGATCAAGGTTTTTATTTTTTGTTACAAATGAGCTGAGTATTCGATCTTTTGTTGAAAATAATTCTTATTACTTAAGGAATAAAACATTGTTTGTATCTATGAGGTCTTTTGAGAAGTGCTTATGAGATTTTAAAAGGCACAATCGATAGTGCAGTTTTCTGTTACGAAATACTGTATTCTTCTATACTAGTACTAGTTGACATGGCAGAAGTCTTTTTACCACATAAAATTAAAAAAAAAATAGGGTTGGCCCACCCTTGACGTTTAGGGGGATGAAAAATAGATGTTTACTGATTCATCACCTAAGATTCACGAAAATCGGTCGAGCCGTTTCGGTGGACTTCAACCACAAAATTTTATATATAAGATTATAAAGAGGGACGATTTTATTGTTTGTTTGTATTAAATAGGCTCCAAAACTACTGAACCGATTTCAACAATTCTTTCACTGTTGGAAAGCTACACTATCCCCAGGTGACATAGGCTATATTTTTCCCCATATTCCCAACAACGCGGGTGAAACCACGGGGCGCTGTTAGTCCTTAATAAATGCACAGTAACTGCACAAACGGGGCAACGACGAAAAAAAAAACGTTAAATAATAATTCTCGAATAAACACTAAGGAAGGATAATCAACAGTATGTTGTTCCAAAAACCTACATATTTCCCTCTAAAGACTAACAACGCAAAACCGACAAAAACAATTTTTATTTTCCCTTTTCTAGATCAGCAAGGAATAAAATAGTTCCGCAAATAAATCCCGTCCAATGGGAACGAGGCCCAAGATTTTTCACTGTCGCTAAGTGATGTAAAGTGTCAATTCATAGTAGGAAGAGGACGTGGTTAATTTTCTTCAGAGGGCCCTCTATTAAAGTGCAGTCTAAAAATAGGTTGGAAATGTTACTCTGATAAAATGTTAAGGATTCTGGGAAAGGGGCTTTATATTTTTAGGTTTGTTTAATGAAACATGTTGTATAAGGTACATAATATAATAGTGGAATTAATAATTGTCTCCTTTGGGTTACTTCAGTATGTACAACCCGAATTGATTATGAAATATACATATGTATGTAGTTCTATAAAAAAAACCGGTTAAGTGCGAACCGGACTTGCCCACCGAGAGTTCCACGCAAAGGACATTGTTCGGTGTATAAAATGATATTATTTCTTAAATTTCATAGTTATAGGTCATCGGAAAATAATCTAGGTATACATTTTGATAACCTTGAGTGTCGAAATATTCGTTTTTTGCAGAATAAACGGCAATACGTTTTTTTTTTTGCGTTAATTTAGAAGTTTTAATTTTTCACAGCATCTAGGGATTGTACTGACCTGAGAATATGGTTTTAATTTCAACTCAATACTTCCAAATGTTCCCAAGATAAAATGTCTTGTCAGATAGAAGGACGGACGGACAGACAACAAATTGATTCTATAAGAGTTTCGTTTTTTCCTTTTGACGTGTGGAGCCCTAAGGTTAACAGGAAATAAATACATTAAACGTAAGTCGAGGAAAAAAAAAAACTAGATGGACGTTACCTTTTTCGGTAGCATTCCAATAAAACAAGATTTATTCTCTGCAAATGTAGTCAATTATTCACCAAAGGTTTCAATACTGTACCTGTAACAATTGAAAATCAAACTCTATGAGTAAATCTTACACGACAGGTGTCAAATGAAAGTTTATAAATAAAGGAAATTAAATAGGGAACATGCAATATTTTCATCTTGCTTTCATTTAAAAGAATTCCGTGTAAAATACTTTAAAATAGACCATTCAAAAATTAAAAAATTAATACGCTTTAATGTATTGCCAAAATTGGGATTATAAAGTGACTGTTTTTCTTTTCCCGCGAAAACGAATGATGACGTCACTCCTGTCTGCCAGAGATCATGAACTGTAAAATTAAGTTCGTCTTTTCATTGTCATAACACCAGTGACGTCACTAGACGCTGATTTTTTAGGTTCTGTTTCACGTTATATTTATTCGTAATAGTTGTTAAAAATCAATATTAACTACAGTAAAAACATTGCAATGGCCCTTATTTTATGATATTTTATCATTTCAATATCATGCTATAAATTACATGATGTTTTAGGAGCCAAAATACATTGTAATAAATCATAATTCGGAGTCTATTTATCAAAAGATATTTGCCTTGATATTATGATTTTCGTAAATAAATACAAATGATTTGGATTGGTTGCTAACCGTATTTTATTATAAGTCGACTGAAGGAAAACGTTCTCATGTGTGACAACGCTGAAGTGACAGATATTTGTTGTCACCCCTCACTGAAGCACTTTCATTGCCTTGTATGACATTTTGAACTCATTCATGTCAATGTCACTCTCGATAACAAACCGAGTGGGTATCTAAACAAGGTTGTCAATAAATATGATATTATACAGAACGGTTTTGAAATAAAATTAATATGAATTCTCATTTTTGGGAAAACGAAGGGAAAACCTCTTTAAAGCCAACACGTCAAAACAAAAGTGCCTTGTTCAGAAAATTCGTGACAAAAATTGGAACATGAAAGCCACTCTCGCTGGCGACGTGACAACAGCGCGTTTTGACTTGGATGACGCGAATCGAGAGGCCTCAAGCACTGAACCGCAAACGCTGACGCATTCACTTTGAAGCCAAACGAGTTGGCTCTTAAAAGATCCGCAAGTTTGACGTCAGTGTCCAAGTGCCCTCTAGCCGTCAGAGAACGTGTCTCGTCAGTTTTTTTGATACGCCCACTCAGATCAAAGGAGAGGTTATTGATCAAAGTGGATGTACGAAAAAAATCAGGACGATAATGGCAGAGGACGGATGCGATAAGGTTGGGAATATATGTCAGATTTAAGGGTCCGTTGGCGGAAGGCAAAGATGATCCGAGAAGGTTGTTATGATTTCTAAATGAAAAGTAAACTACTTAATGTCATATTAATTTGACGGCACGGTTGGCGCAGTGGTTGAGCAATTGACTGCTGCGCTGCGTGTCGTGGGTTTGATTCCCGCACGGAATAAATATTTGTTTGGACTACAGATAGTTGTTCCGGGTCTGGCTGTTTGTATAAGTGAATTTATATTATTATGTATGTAAAGGCACCAGATTCGAAGACATGTGACATTCACCAACCCGCACTGAGCCCGCGTGGTGGACTACGGCCCATTCCCTCTCCTAGAGAGGAGGCCTGTGTCCCAGCAGTGGGAACATTAAAAGGTTGATTATTTAAAGGTACCAGGAGAAATTCCTACTGTGAGGCAGCGATAAAAAAAATAGCAAAATAGTTCAAAATAGTGACCAAATAGTCCTACTTTAATCTAAAAGCCGTCCGGATTATTTGATCCCGGTACAAATTGAAAGGCTTTCAAAATATTAACCATCATTGGAAGTAAATTCTTTGAAGATAACAATGACTGGCATTAATATTCCAGTAGTTCTCTGAGTTTAATTTCCAACCTTCATTAGGTTCTAAGTGAAAAGTTTCATTGTCTCCATAATGATTTTCAGACAGATTAGAATTGGAAATTAAGGAAGAGACCGAAGTAATTTGTTTTGTTCTATTACCAAGTTATATTTGTAACAATTCGCCTGTCATTTAGCAGCAGCTCCCCTGGAAGTGTCTTCCTTGTCTTATTGAAACTTGTTCAAGAAAAAAGTTCATAGAATTTTAAATTATGTTTAACTGAATGAGACAAAAGGTTAAGGTTCGTTTTTAAGTGAATGAGGTATACAACATTATGTGATAAAAAGAAAATTTTACAGGAGAGGCAAAAATGCGCGTAGTGAAACTTTGAATGCAATTTTGATTTAGTTGTTTTAAAGTTATTGATTTAATATTAATAAGTACTAGATTTTGCCCGTGACATCGGATGCGCATATCCCGTTTTTTCCCGTTCCCGTAAGAATTTCAGCAACCTCTCTTAGTGATCTTCTATACTCCCCAATGAACCTATGTACATGCCAAATTTCAGCTTTCTACGAGCAGTAGTTTCGGCTGTTCGTTGTTTGTCAGTCACTCAGTAACGCAAGAGTTTTATATAAAAGGGGAATTTTTAAAGCATGCGTTGATGGCCAAGTCCGAAACTATGAGGAATGTTGAAAAATACTTAAAGGAGTCTCGAACCCGATTTTGATGAAAACTAAAACTGTATCATTGTAAGAAAGAAAGAATAATATTTATTCAGCACATACATGAAACACGCACGGTACATGGTAAAAAAAAGAAAAAGTAGGTAGATATGATAAAAACTAAGTGTGTGTCTCATGGCTGAACTACAAAGGTTCATATCAGCGATATGTCAGACAGATTGATGCTGTCTGACGCTGGTTTTCTAATGAACCTTTCAAAGAACGAGTGGTGGTTCATTGGATTTTTGAAAAATCGAAAAGTATAATAATACATTACATTATCTAAAAGTGTTGTTGATAGGGATTTAATTCTGGGAACTAATCATATGGCAAATTAAAGAAAAATCCTCATTTAAAATTGATTTCCAGTTTCAGAATTGAGCATTTCCATAGCGAACTGGCGACAGGACAGACCTGGGTCAAACGACATTAACAACTGGAGTAAGCCCAGTTGCCAAACACCATGTATTAAAATTAACACTAACATTAATGGTTCCTAAATTGTGAGCCATAACATAAAACACGAATATCGACTCCCATTCGTAGAGTTGCTGGCTAATTCAACTTAATCCCAATGGATCTGTTCTATATTACTCATTCTGTTTTAGTATCTCTACTTTACCACTAATAAAAAAGAACCTCCCTATCGAATTTCTCATTCTCAATCAACTAATCTCAAAGGAGATCAATTAAGTACTTAGAAGGTATTATAGAAGAAGCGTGTATGCGGTAACACAGATGTACTTTCATAGTGTACTGAGACGACGATTCGATGGCCATTCATACTTTCTGAGGCACGGGCTTGACACACCATCATGTTTCCAAAATACTACTAAGAAAAATGTATGTAATGTAAAAAATCCCATAAGTACCACTTTATAGGTAAAGGGAAATTTCAGTGTTCATAATCAGCCTCTTAACGATCCCTCTGCTGGGACACAGGCCTTTTCTCTAGGAGAGGGAATTGGCCGTACTTAATCCACCACGCGGGCCCAGTTCGGGTTGGTGAATGTCACATGTCTTCGATTTTTTGGTTCTAGGACATGCCAGTTTCCTCACGATGTTTTTCTTCACCGTTGTGAGAGAAGTGCTGATGATATTATTACACAAAGTAATGCTCCTGGCTGGGTTTGAACCCGCGACCTATAATTCGTAAGTCGGGGTCATTACCACTCGGCCACCACTGCAATTTGAGTGTTCGATCACTACCAACTATCTCACCACACTTTGCTCCATCTTCCTTTAAAACAAACTTCTAGTTAGCACTTCTAGTCTTGAACACTGCAACTATGAGCATCAAAAGTTGAGACACGTGCCTCTGAGGTTACGTATTTGAGATATCGTTACCCTCATCAGCGTGAGCTCTACCGTAGATAATACGTGTTCTGTTCGTCTTCCGTGTGAAACTTGATAGAACTATGGATTTAAGTTATTATTACTCGTTTAATTGTAATATTAAAATTGTAATATGATGTCTTTCAGTTGTTTATGCTGTTTGTGGTTCTAAAATGTAATGTTTTAATTATGGCTGTGATGTACTTAATTTAATTTATTTATGTTGTGTATTATGTACCTAATTCTTTTAGTTGTATGTTGTTTTAAAATTGTATTTATCTAAATTTCACTAAATCCTAAAATTGAATTCATAACCTGCTGTATTATTTTATTTTTTACTATTATTAATTGTTGTTGTTAACTGTAGTTATTGTTTTAACATTTAAATGTTACACTACAATTAAATGTTATACTTATAAATGAAGTCAAAATGAAATTGTAAACGTACCGTGTAAACTGTAAACAATTGTTGGTTAACCAAATAAATAATAAGAACATAATATTGCATATGAAAAGTTTTGGATATGAAGTAAGTACAGATTAACAACTTATCGTCCAACATCGATCACATACCGAGGTCATAAAATATTTGTATTTATAATATACAGTAGAATATCAAAATTAATTTGCGGGTTAACAGGATTTAGTCTTGCTGAAATATGTCCATCTTTTCAGCAAGTTTTTATGTAGCCTTCATGGAAACGAATTTGCTTTCACATTCCGTGGTTTTTCGAGTAATAGAAGATTCTCTCAAACTGATTATGTCGTATTTTCCTAGCGGAATTCAAAAGAAAGTCACAAAGACCAAACCAAACATTTTCTTAAATCACGATAACTTACAAAATGTCTCCCTGTAGATTTATCATCTTAGAAATGTTATGTCAGTTTTGTTTGAATACCGTCACAAATTCAAAGAGCTTTTCATATAAACAAGACCGTCCTTGCATCCATCCTCATTAAAATGGTATTTCGTTAAAACGAAGGAAAGGATACTGATAGACAAACGATGGATGTTCTTATAAACATAAAAGACTAAAAAAAAACACAACCTTTACGTACAAGTATTAGAGTTCATTTCTGAATGGATAAAGCATATAATTATGTTGGTAAAGCAACAAAGTTAAAAGATGTCAAAGGAGTGACATAAAAGCGACGAAAGACGAAGTTACATCAAAGCACGTTCTTGTTTTTGATATGATTATGAATCATGCGTGAGAATTTTGGAAAACATGTTTGAAAAGGGATCATGACAATACAAGATTCATTCTTGATATAATCATATTATTATATAACGAAAACGTAAATAAGTGTGTGTTACTGGAACAATGTTTGACTTGAGAAAACTTGTTAGTGAGGGATTTAAATAAGTACCAAAAGAATAGAAATAATACATATAATATTTTCATAAGTTTCACTGAAAGATTCAGCTAACAGTTAACTTACAAAAATTTACTTCTGACAGAAGACTAGATAATACTCGTATTGTACTTTTTAATAATTGTTAATGATAAATGTTTACGTTGTTACAGTTAAAACACATAATTAAACAAATCTCCTTCATTAAAACAAAATGCTTTTTGCTTAAAAAAATACAGCAACGTTTCAAAATTGACTGTGCAATTGTTGCATCCTAACATGAACTCAAAACAAATAAAAACTTTCCTCATCACATAATTAGTACAATAAACAATGATTTAACAAAACTCCAACTTCAGCGTGAAATTGTGAGTTAACGCTAGAACATTTCCGAATAAACCGCATGTGCCCGACATCTAATAACTAAACGAATTGTATTCACAAAACAACATCACCATTTATGTTTAAAAAAATCTTTATTACCTAAAGAATTAGAACCCATTTCGATTGCCGCAACACACGCGGTTAATTTGGACTTTTTCATAGAAATAGTGGAATGCAATTTTCATGCAGACAATAGACGGAATTAACCGTTCCGTGATATCAGCGTTTTAAACTTCAACAGAGGTTTTATTTAGTGCAAATTGTTTAGTTTTTGAGGTGTGATACTAGAATGAAAGCCTTAACAATGGAATAAGCAGTTAAGTGTATTTAAATGGGCTTAGAATGGTAAAAGCAGTTAAGTTTTGAATAGTGTAATGAGTAAGAAGGAAGTTGCAGAGTGTTTTTAAGTAGCATTAAAGAACATTAAGAAGAAACCAAGAGCATTAAAAGACTTTTCCTCTTTTACGCCACCAGTTATCGTAAAAGACGCAAATTTTGTTATGCTAAAGTTATTTTGATAAACCTACTACCTTTTTTTTCTGGATGGGAAATCATCAAATGACTTCTCCCGCTCTGGGCGAAGCGGAAGGGAGTGTCAGACTATTACTGACTAAAACCCACCCGTGATCCGTCTTGTGTCCTTTGCGTTCCAGGGCCGCGGTGACTCTTTCGAACAAATTCCGCAACCCTAGCAGGCACTGACCCTATGGGGCAGGGTTTACGTTGCTGCGCGTGGAACACGACGCACCGTCGACTCGGGCCTGGTTGCTATCGGACGGCGAGCCACCCATAGCTCGCCATCCGCAGGCCCGCGCCTACGGTGGCCGGGAATCGCCCTGCGTTCCCCAACGCCCGGGGCGTCTTCTTCTGATGCGGCGGCTGGAGCGAGAGTTTTCCTTCTCTCGCACGTGTTTCGCCTCTTCCTTCGCTAGCATTACTGCTTCGCAGAAGGAGGCGACCGCTTCCCATGCCTCCTCGCTCCGGACCATGGCTTGAACCAGGGCCGGACGCGAGACACCACACCACCAGTTATCCTAACGGCCGAACCCAATAACCGATCTATCACATACTGGAGATAGAAAAACAAATGAAACAACTGAAAACCTATATAATATTTCTGTTGTTTCTTTTGTTTTTCTATCTCCAGTATGTGATAGATCGGTTATTGGGTTCGGTCGTAAAAGACGCAAATATTTTCTTAAGAGAGTATTAAAGACATTCATGCTAAAGTTATCTTGATAGACCTACTACCTACGTGCCCGAATATCTTCAAACACGTGCTATATTTCGTTCATATGTTAACGTATAAAAGTAATTCCGATAGAATCTATTACGTGTATCCCTTTGCTGATAGACGTTTTATTGATCCTCTAATCCCACCTGAATCATAGACTGCCTACGCACCAAGATCAAACGAAAGATTATCATGCCTTTCTAGAATTATTATTCTACATACACGAGACAGAACTATTTAGATCACATAATATATAGAAATAGACTGTTAAGTGAACTCTAGTATTACAACTAATTAAAACTAGATCTAAATTGTACTAACCTAGTCTACCTCAATGTAACTGTTGTAGCTAGATTTAATAAGTATGTAACAAACCAAATTATGTCCTAATTTTTGTAGCATGATAATTATATACTAATACTAGCTGTCCCGGCAGACGTCGTTTAGCCACATAAAAATAAATTACGGGTGGACCACTCTTAACATTTAGGGGTATGAAAAGTATATGTTGTCCGATTCGTCACCCTAGCCGATATGTACAGTCGGTGATAGCAATTAGCTGACCCCCCTAAAAAATACTCGATTTTACACCCTATGCTCATAACATTAAAAGTTATTCAATATGTTTGAGTTTATCAGACTAACACTACTCGTTGAACAGAAACAATAAATAATTTTGATACGCAAACTTGAGCTTTAAGAGGTTGGTATTAGGTCATTTATTTATAACTGTTCACCTAATTTAATAAGTGGGTAGTTAGACGTCAATATGCGTATACAACCAAAACTGCTATAGATATGACATTAGGAATATGGGGTAGAAGAATAAATTGAACAAGATATTCTATGCACAAATAGCAGTGAATACGCGCGAACATTTTTACCTTGCCTTACTAAATTGTAAAAATCCACGCTTTTTTCCTTTTTATTAATTGTTATCAGTTTTGATAGTTTAATCGTCATGTCCAAGTTGAGTTGAGTGATTATTTAAAATACAAAATAATCTATTTGCATGAGGAGAATGTTGGTATTAAAGCGCTTGCTACGAAACTTAATATAGCGGTAAGTGTATTATTTTTTATGCTTCATTTATAATTATAGTTATTCCTTAATTCGTTAGTTGGCTTAAAAGCCGGTGAATGTAGAATAATAGACAATTAACTATGTTTCATTATGAGTCTAATTTGAGATCATTTATAGGTCTAATTTGATTTATATTATCTAAATTGATAAACGTAATTTGCAAACTTAATCGATAAATAAAATTATGTTTACCTATTCGTTACTAAAATTATGCTTATTGTGTTGTTTCAGAGAAATACAGTCAGATTGTGGCTAAAACGTTTGACGTGTGGTTTTAATATTCAAAAAGATCGTCCTGGACCAAAACCATTCATGAGAGGAAGTGATTGTTGTTGAATATGGTGCGCGGTATGCGGGACCACCTGCAACAAGTAATAGAAAAAAATGGTGCTCCACTTCGCTATTAAAAGTATAATTTATAAATGACTTGAGTAACCAGTGTTGGTCACAAACAATACTAACGTATGTCAGTGTGTGTGTGTTAAATTAACTATTGTTATAATTTCTAACGAAGTATTTCGAATACCTACCTAGTTTTTTGTCAAAACCTTATAACTAAAATAACTACTCACAAAACAAATTGATATATTAGGTATAGTAGGTAGAACTTCAACGTATAATGCCGTTTTATTTAGTTAAATGATATTTAATGTGGTGATGTTATTGTTATGAAATAGAAATACATACCTATATTTCTAAATATTATAACATGCTGATTCACTACATTAAACTCAGTGCAGTTAACAACGTTATTAGTAAAATAGTAAGTAGGTAAATATTATCATCTTCGTGTCGTCATCAATATCATTTATGTTATTCTTATAATATTTTTTTTATAAAATATAATCGTTTTTACCATCATTTTGGTTTTTTATTTCTATTATCTGTTCGTATTTGTTTTTTGTTGCTAAAGTTATAATTTATTATTTATAACTTAAAATAAATTTACAAAACAGAAACAAACGTGTCAATCACGCTGGTTACGAACTCACGGTCTCGATTTGTCAGCTCACTACAGTCACCACTAGACCACTCGAAACATATCTAAGGCTTCGTTCACACGGCATTGTCCTGCACGTTTTTCTGTATTCGTTTTTTTAACGAATACTTCAAGCTAGGTTCACACGGCATTGTCCTGCACGTTTTTTTGTATTCGTTTTTTTTCACGTAGCGTGTAAAGAACGAATAGCTGCAGTTTCCACACAGTTGTCACAGCGAGTAGACGTCAGTGATGGATCCACGCTTGGTTGTACTTTTAAATTGGTATCGAAGGCGCCAACGGTCTCGCCGCCGACGAAATAGAAGGTTTTGGGTACATCCTATGAATCAAGAATCTGTGCGTTCAAGCACATTTGAAAAACTATTCGAAAATCTTAAAAACGATGAGAAAATGTTTTTTAATTACTTTCGGATGTCTATTGAAAGTTTTGAAAAGTTGTTAAATCTACTGGAAAATTCAAGCCTACCAAAATGTAATACGAATATGCGGAAACGCATTACAACAAAAATGAAATTAGCCATCTGCTTAAGGTGAGTACACAAATAAAAATACACAGGTAGTGATTATTTAAGTTTTATTAATAAAAAAATATTTATTGATCAATTTGTATTGTAAGTAATTTGCATCAGTATTATTTTTTCATATTAAAAGTCATTGTAATCCACATCCGTGTAGTTAGAATAGCAGGATTCGACAGAGGACGGATTTAGAAGAGAAGCTGCTGTAGTTAATTCTACAGAGGATGGACTTTGAACAGAAGTCATTGTAGTCATGTTTGTACTGATAGAATTTGTAGCTTCTTGTATATTATTTTGATATTGTTGTGTAAAATATCCTCTGTGATCTGATGGGATATGGAATGACGACGGTTCACATATTTGGCGACTGTTTTTAATTTTTTTCATTAATTGTAGCACACCCATTTGAAATTCGAGGACTTCATCATCGTTATACTTATCTAATGATGGTAATATTCCATTAAAAAATGAAAGATGCCGATTCATTGTTTTAGGTTCGTTATTTGAAAAAGAATCCATAAATTTCATCATCTTTGCATCGACAGGACTAATTATATTCTTTAGAGATCTTTTAGGTACACGATTAGGTATAGGGCTCTTTGCCGCCGTTGTGCCATGTGTCTCTATAGAGTTTGTTTCCAATGTTTCATTTCCTCCCTCCGAATTATTGTTCTGGATTTCGGATTCTATGTTTTTATTGGATTCCATGTTGTTATTTTCGGTAGTAACATTATTTATTGTCTCTTTAGGTTGTATTACTTTCTGCAGAAAAGATAACTGTTTACTATATACATAGGGTTTCGCTGTTTTGGCGCCACTTCCTGAGCTCTTCTGATCTTTTATCTTTTTACATGATCGATTATAATTATCTCTTATATGAGTCCACCGTTGAATAATCATTTTAGCTGTAAAATACAAACATAGTTGTAATAATGTACATATATATTTCTTTTTTCAGGTATTTGGCATCGGGATGTTCCATGAAAGATTTACACTATTCATACAAAGTTGGAGTATCGACTATAAGTGGTATCATCTGGGATGTTTGCTGGACTCTCTGGCATGTCCTTCAGGGAAAATATCTTCAAACGCCTTCTACAGAAAGTGAATGGATGAAAATAGTGGAAGGTTTTGAAAGAAAGACTAATTTCCCTCATTGTTTAGGTGCAATTGACGGGAAACACATAAAAATCTTAAAGCCTCCGCATAGTGGATCCATGTACTTTAATTATAAAGATTATTTTTCAATTGTGCTACTTGCGGTAGTTGATTCGGAATATAGGTTTATATATGTAGACATAGGATCATACGGAAAAGATTGTGACTCATCTATTTTAAAAAATTCCATTTTATGGAAAAAAGTTAATGATGGTTCGCTGAATATACCCAAACCAATGCCATTATTAGAAGGTGGAGAAAATACGCCTTACGTTTTTATTGGTGATGAGGGATTTGCTCTACATAATAATTTACTACGCCCTTTTGGAGGAACACATTTAGATTTACGTAAAAAAATCTTTAATTACCGCCTGAGCAGAGCAAGAAGATACGTGGAGTGTGCTTTTGGTATCTTGGCAGGAAAATGGAGAATTCTACATAGAGCTATTGATGTTTCACCAAGTTTATTGACCGAAATCATAAAAGCATGCATCGTATTACACAATTACGTTCGTGAAAATGATGGACACAATTTTGAAGATGTGGCAAATCCTGCATTATTTGAAAATATTCAAAGTACATCAGTTCGAAATTTTCAAGCAAACAGCGTAAGGTCCACTTTTAGTCAATATTTTTTATCAGACGAAGGATCAGTACCATGGCAAAACGAATATATTTAGAACTAAGCAGAGTAAGGTAAAATACAGTGTGTTGATTTATACCGCAGCGAGCGTTATGGAGGATAGGAAAGGTACCAAAAAAAAAATATAAAAAATTGCTTCGAGACTCGCCCTATCAAAGTAGTCTCAAAAGTCTGCAAGAACGCATATCCTTACCACTTAACTCCATGACGCTCGCTGCGGTGCAAATCACACATTGTATGTTGCAACGCAATTTTTATTATTAATAATAAAAGATACATACCTATGGCTTGTCTTGTTTTTTCTTCCTTTGTCTCGAAATTAGGATCAATTATTACCATGATTTCCTTCCAAGCCGCTTGAGTTGCGACGCGATTTTTATATAGTTCCAAAGTTTTATCCCATAAAACGGGCTTTTGTTGCACTAAAGAAATTAATAGTTCGTTATCTATAGAAGACTCCTCAGCCATTTTGAATACCTATCAAAACAAATTAACATAAAATACGTGCCACCCCTTCAAGATCGCTCAGTACACTAAACGTTTCTTCGTTTGCTATTCGATAAAAAACGTACAACATCGTGTCGTGTGAAGGAGACAAAGCTATATCATATGCCACTACGAACCGAATACGTTAAAGTTCATTCGATTTGCTTGACAAGTCCGTTGAGTATGCGTTCCAACGTATAAGCGGTATACGTTTTTTTGCAGTACAATCGCCGTGTGAATGGATCTATGTACATTGTATGGTCACTATTTATACGTTAAGACGTATACTGCAAAAAAACGTGCAGGACAATGCCGTGTGAACGAAGCCTTCCGTGTACGAAATTACGTATTATATTACAAGTAAAAATAATATTCAAGATCATACCTACCTTAACACTGCGTATTAAAGATCAAATTCGAATAACTATTTTATTGATCGTAGACGTTGAACCAGTTGTCTTACTGCTAACGAGCAAAAGGTTCAAATTCGTTTAATTTTTAGGGGTTCAGTTAATTGCTACCACCGACTGTACGCTAAGATTCATGAAAATCGGTCGAGCTGTTTCGGAGGAGTTCAACCACAAACACCGCGACACGAGAATTTTATAAATAAGATTATAAAGAGGAAAGTGATTTGTTTATACCGAATAAGCTCCGAAACTACTTGACTGATTTTAACTTTTTTTCATCAAAGGAAAGCTACATTATCAGCAAGTAACATAGGCTATAGTTTATCCCCATATTCCAACGGAATCGGGAGTTACGCGTGTGAAGCCGCGAGGTGCTGCTAGTTTATTATAAAACTGTACAATACCTTTTTTCCGGATGGGAAATCATCAAATGACTTCTCCCGCTTGGGCGGAGCGGAAGGGAGTATCAGACTCTTACTGATTAAAACCCACCCGTGTTCCTCTTTTTCCATTTGCGTTCCAGGGCCGCGGTGATTCATTTGAATAAATTCCGCAACCCTAGCAGTCACTGTTCCTATGGGGCCCCGTCTTCTTTGCTGACAGCTCTTTGAGGCGCGCGTGAACTGTACAACACCTTGAGTAATTGTTCGATGCGAGAGAAAATCATACAATTCAATCATCTTTTTTCCCATGGTGGTAAAAAAGAAATTACAGAACGCCAGTTGCTACAATCCTTGCAGAAGTATATGCTAACTTTGCAGTTTTTACGCTCATGACGGTTGCAAGCACAACACAAATCACCGATGTAAAAAATATAACCAGTCGCACCAGTCTAAGAGAAGAAGTCAAAACAATATATCATAACAACACACATAAAGCTCTTTACCACGAAACAATAAAAAACAATATTTCAAAACCCTCAATCAAATCACGCCACGGCTTTTCCAATTAACTCGTCAACAGGGTCCAAGGGCTTAACAAAATCGCCGCTGGCTCCACCAACTTTCCAACAGGAAACATATCACTGATGTTATCAAAGTAACATGTGTACATTTATCAAAAGGGTGGG
The DNA here is from genome assembly GCA_905332915.2 of Hecatera dysodea. Lineage (NCBI taxonomy): Eukaryota > Metazoa > Arthropoda > Insecta > Lepidoptera > Noctuidae > Hecatera > Hecatera dysodea. The sequence goes on from HG995291.1 coordinate 2,551,867, forward strand.
GTATTGCGTATTCATCATCTGCCTAGCCTTTCCCCAACTATATTGGGGTCGGCTTCCAGTCATACCGGATTTAACTGAATACCAGTATTTAACGTGGAGCGGCTGCCTACCAGACCTCCACAACCCAATAACTGGGGAACACGGTACTTCTTGGCAAGACTGGTGTCAGATTTTCTGGCTTCTGACAATCCGTAACGACTGCTAAAGATCTACAAATGACAGCCGGGACCAACGGCTTAACGTGCTTTCCGAGGCACGGAGGAAACTCGGTATGTTAAGATGGTGACCCATCCACAGACCAACCTTGGCAAGCGTTGCTTAACCTTGAAGATCGACCTGTGCGGCTGTTATTCTTTAGCCACGAGCTCCTTTGGGGTATTGCGTATTATTCGTACAATATTGGTTGAGTTGAAGATGGAAGATACAGCGAGGCGAAATCAGACTTTAAAAATAATAATAATTTTGGTTCGGACTTCAAATATTTTGATCTTTTGCTGGACAAGAAACTTTATGAAATCTGTACTATCATCTTGCCCTTATTCCATGTTACTTGAGATCGATGCATTACTTCATTTTCTTCTATTCTCTACTAGTCCGGCTATCATTTACGCCTTTTCGTTTTAGAAGATTTTATTATTAAGAATATTTAGTTTCTGCTCACTTTTGCGTGTTTCTTAACAAACTAGCGACACGCCCCGGCTTCGCGCGAGTACAATGCTTATACTAAATATCCTACAGAAGGCCTTTGTTTATAAAGACTTTCTCATATATATATATATATTTTTATTTCATTGTTGTTATTGAATTTCTAATTTCTCGGTTAAGCCGTTAGAAGTTATGGTGAATACATGAACCCTGAAAACAAAACACTCCTTTTTTTGGGCAGTCGTGTAATAATCTCTCAAAACGCACAATCAGTATGCATCCTTGATCAAAGGCATCGTAGCCTTTTGTAACTTGAACCGTATTTCGTGTTTTCAAAATGTAAAGTGCGTATATAATGTATCCTGGCCATGCATTATATTAAAAGTAATATATCAACAGTAGAGTATGTGTTCCTCCTACACCTCTAATCCTCTAAGGAGTACTTTAATTAATTAAGTTCGCCACAATTTACATTACGCTTGGAGACGGTAAATTTTAAATTTTAAAAATTTAAGATCAGTGTTACTATGAAAGATGGTAAAGCGTAGTTTTGTTAGACTTTGTGATTTACACTTTTATTAAAGCCAGGTAAGAATTAACTTAAATTTAGCCTCAAAAAGCAGATAGCATTATTTGTTTTGAGAATACAGTTTTTTTGTATTATGTGAGATAGTAAAGCGTAGTTTTGTTAGATCTTGTGATTTACACTTTTATTAAATCTAGCTTAGAATTAACCCAAATTTAGCTTAAAAAAAGTTTTTATTTCTCAGCTCACTCGCTCAATGGACTCAAAAAGGATTGACAAAACTGTCGCAAGACCGAAAAAAATCAGTGACAATATCAACTTTCTTCTCAACGCGTCAACGGCAACTTATTTTGAGTTAGTCCATTACTAAGCTTTGAGTTTGGTGGCACCAGTAGCGTTCATCAGTTCCTGTAGCATTCAATCATCAGAGCACACAGGACAGGTGAATCTCAGGTTGCGCTTCGTTAATGGTGTTTGTACTCTAGTTTGAACCCGACCATCAATTTCGACCTATACATGTCAGAATGTGTCACTTCTATGTATTTGTAGTCCATAAACTCAACTTTGTATTTGTATTCTTTATATTTTTTCAATTTCTAGTCACGTGTTCATGCGTCAGCCAGAAAATTCACTAGTCATGGATTTCAATTTTGATTAATAATATTAGAAATTTACTCAAGTCATCTTGTCTTTATTGAGAGGCTTTCATTGATCATGTGTCTTCAAAGACTTCGAAGAATTTAGATTTTTTTTATAAATTTGATATTGTGTGCACTTTACAATAATAGCTTTCTATTTGAAGTAATTTCATTTCAAGTACTTAATTTCATTTTCAAAAAAGGCAAGTAGAAAACTAACTTTCACAATAGACTGAGATCTACTTAAAATTTTATTAAATCTGATATTATTTAAAACCTAAAACCCGATCTTAAGAGGTAACATGATTTTAATAAGTAATGCTTCCATTTTATAAAGTCTGAAGATAAAGAGACGCTTCTATGGAAAGTAACAGATGACATTTTGAGTGTTCAATCGTTTTGAGATGAAAACGCTGAAGGTAAAACGGAATCTAATATTAACATATCAAATTATTCCAACGTTTTAAAAGAAGCAGAGAAAATTTCATAGAGCAAACTCAGAAACACATTCAAACAAGTAATTTAAAGACACAATATTAAGTTCCAAATTACGCCCCAGAATAGCAAAATGAAGAAATTAATTCTGTCCTGCGTAAACTTTGCGAAGTAAACTGTACAAAATATTTGCAGACTGTGCCTGGAATTTTCTCTAAATGATTCTGGCTTATCGTTTTAGGTCTTGATATCAAATAAAGACATTTAAGAGACTGTCTCTTAGGAAATTAAAGCTAGAATCAAGACAAGACAAGATTATTATTATTAAGTCGATAGTTTTCATAAGCTTTAATCATCATTGTCTCGAAAGTACAGTACCATCCTCTCCTATAATTCCTACCATCTTTAAATTCTAGTTTTTACATAAGTCAAATACATTACCAAAATATGCATGTATCATAAATACACAAGATAATTCTTTACAATCCACATCTACATCTCCAAAACCTTTCAGAAAGGTTGACATGGGCACAAAGAAATGAAAATATGACAAATCACCACAAGAAGTCCATCCATTACAAAGGAGACCTAGAATATTCGAAGCCCTTTTTATTCATACAGCAAAAACATCGGTGCCAATAAAAATTGTAGCGACAATAACAGTTAGGTTTGTAGTGGGAAACAAAACAATGATGAACGCGAAGAATATTAGTGTGAATTTATATCAACCTTTGTTCTCCGGATGGGAAATGCGCATTTTGTTAATGGGACACATTGCTATCCAGAATGATGAGCAGTTTTAAGAAGGTATGTTTTAAATTTATTATAATATTTTTTAACTCTTTTCATCCCGTCAAAGACATTATTTGAATGTGTATCAACATTGTCTCCCAGTTTCTAAGATTCATAAACTGAAATAAAAGTGTAGCATTTAAAAAAACTCCTGAGGCCAAAGGTAAAAAAAAACTCTTCAGAAATTTCCTATATAAAGATAACTTTGACTCAGTTTCGAACATAGAAAAGAATTGAAGGAGTATGAATTTAGCAAGAAAATACTGGTAAAAATCGTAAGTCCCTGGCTTCATGCATACCCAAACTAAGTAAGACATTGCATTCAGTTTTAGCTCTTCCGCCACAAACTTCAGATCCCAATTGCAATTTTGCTAAGTCAAAGGGCAAAAAGCGAGAAGTGAATCGAGTTCACTTCTCGCGTTTTGCCCTACCTACTACTTACAAATACGGTTAATTCAAGGATATTCATGATAGTTAGTATATTTACGATTGTGGATAGTTCCTGTTAGCGTTCATCAGTCTGATCAATGTGTAAGCTAGATGCACCGACAAATCTACATATATCTAAATTCAATAATTCTAGCGTTTAATGTTAATTAAGTTTTAGAAATCTCTATTGAGAAATAAAACAAGTAAGAAAATTTAAAGTTTCAAATCTTCGTGTCCAATGTTTTTTTGGAAAACTTTTCGACGAATAATTAGATTTTTAGTCAACTACCCTATTCCACATAAAATATTGACCTACCCTGACCTTGACCGTCACGCGCTTGCCGTCCCCCAGATCTGTATGTACGAAGTAATAATGGAACATTCGCATAATAAATGGCGACACGTTTGCAAGGTAACATCGCTCTTTCATTTTTCTCACGGTCGATTAATCTTCCTGCGTTGGGGATCTTCTGGTTGGTTATTCGACGAGTATATATCGACAAATGGGTGGGAATTTATTGTATACGGTTCAGTGGTTCCTGAAGTATGGTAAGTGTTATGGTTTTAGTGGTTAGTGGCTTAGTTTCGAGCTTTTGGGAGTTTGTGAGACTTTAGTAAAGATTCTAACGTTGCTCGATGAAGACTGATTTTACGTTGGAACCAGTCTTTTTTTAATGGGAAATCATCAAATGACTTCTTCCGCTCTGGCTGGAGCAGAAGGGAGTGCCACACTCTTACTGACTAAAACCCACCCGTGTTCTTCCTAATGCCTTTGAAGTTCCAAGGCTGCAGTGACTCTTTCGAACAAATTACGCAACAACCACCAATTAGTGAGGTATTCCATGAAGCACACCCAGACGAAGCACACCTAAAGTATTCCACTTAGCACACCCGTAGGTGGGCTTCAAATAAAAATTTAAAATAATTAATTTCCTATTCCACGAAGCACACCTACGAATATCACTCGCATAGTGCGGGGCCTAAGAAATAAAAATGTCGATAGAAGAAAATATTTATTATTTAAAAGACTAACTTAAATTTCTAACATCATTCAGTTTCATTATAATAATGTGACACAATATTTGTCATTTTAGTAATCTTACTATTTAAAATCACAGATTGTTTCATAATTATCTTTCCAAAAATTTTTTTTAGTTTTTAACTATTTTTCTATTATTTTCCATTTTTGTGCTCTTAATAAAATCACAGATTGTTTCATAATTATGCAATAAAAACTTGGACAAATATCAAAAACATTGTAAATATAGTTTTCCATAGAGATCTATGTTGAAGTTTTCTTAAAGCTACCTGTTTAGTGAATAATAAAAATACTCCACTTTAACATAAAAAATAACAGATTGTTTCATAATTGCAATAAAAACTTGGACAAATATCAAAAACATTGTAAATATAGAGCACAAAAAAGGAAAATAATAGAAAAATAGTTAAAAACTAAAATTTTTTTTGGAAAGATAATTATGAAACAATCTGTGATTTTAAATAGTAAGATTACAAAAATGTCAAATATTGTGTCACATTATTATAATGAAACTGAATGATGTTAGAAATTTAAGTTAGTCTTTTAAATAATAAATATTTTCTTCTATCGACATTTTTATTTCTCAGTCCCCGCACTATGCGAGTGATATTCGTAGGTGTGCTTCGTGGAATAGGAAATTAATTATTTTCAATTTTTATTCGAAGCCCACCTACGGGTGTGCTAAGTGGAATACTTTAGGTGTGCTTCGTCTGGGTGTGCTTCATTTGGGTGTGCTTCATGGAATACCTCCAATTAGTAACAGTATTGAATTTGAGACACCTTAACCGTATTATTATGTTGTGTTTAAAATCATAAAACTCTTCTCAAAGCAACTCTTAACAACCGTTAAGGTCAAAGCTTATTATCATTTCAGGCATGGAGGACCCGAGTCTAAGTATCATTTCAGGCATGGAGGACCCGACTCTCGGTATCATTTCAGGCATGGAGGACCCGAGTCTCGGTATCATTTCAGGCATGGAGGACCCGAGTCTAAGTATCATTTCAGGCATGGAGGACCCGAGTCTAAGTATCATTTTAGGCATGGAGGACCCGACTCTCGGTATCATTTCAGGCATGGAGGACCCGAGTCTCGGTATCATTTCAGGCATGGAGGACCCGAGTCTAAGTATCATTTCAGGCATGGAGGACCCGAGTCTAAGTATCATTTCAGGCATGGAGGACCCGAGTCTAAGTATCATTTCAGGCATGGAGGACCCGAGTCTAAGTATCATTTCAGGCATGGAGGACCCGAGTCTAAGTATCATTTCAGGCATGGAGGACCCGAGTCTAAGTGTCATTTCAGGCATGGAGGACCCAAGTCTAGGTATCATTTCAGACATGGAGGACCCGAGTCTCGGTATCATTTCAGGCATGGAGGACCCGAGTCTAAGTATCATTTCAGGCATGGAGGACCCGAGTCTAAGTATCATTTCAGGCATGGAGGACCCGAGTCTAAGTATCATTTCAGGCATGGAGGACCCGAGTCTAAGTATCATTTCAGGCATGGAGGACCCGAGTCTAAGTGTCATTACTGGCATGGAGGACCCGAGTCTAGGTATCATTTCAGACATGGAGGACCCGAGTCTAGGCATCGTTTCAGACGTGGAGAAGTATCGGTCGGTAGATGTTCACCCATCTACGGACTGAACTAAAACATTGCTTAACGTCTAAGATTGAACCGTGTGATGTTATTATTCGCGCGCTCATTTACTATTTGATAGTTTCAGTTCACTATTTATTACGAAACCATAGTTTTAGAAGTAAACCTATACTGCAAAATTTGTACGACGTGTAACAAAATAAACGCAGTACCTCTTATGCGGTCATTGTACTCATCATTATGAACAACTTTCACAATGGGGACACACCCCGAAATCAGGAAGAAAAATCAGCTGTTCAGTACATTTTGTCGAGTCATATAAAATAGAGCAAAGTTGTTCATAATGATGAGTTATATATAACACTAGGGCTATAAGGTCCGAGTGCTCATCGACTTTTCATGTGACCAGGGCCTCAAGTCTGCTATTACAATAGTGTCAGAATGGGTCTATCATTGACTTCATAATTGTCGATTTTGACAAGACAGTTTGATAATCTACTAATATAAAAGCGTCATTATGACTTTCCAGTGGTCAACCACTGACAGTCCATTGAAAGAAATGGTATAGAATGGTAATCTCGTACATAATGACAAATGAATGACACAATTAAATATGTATGTGGTAATCTGCTAAAACTTTGACAGTTCCTTTAATCAGTGACCTACCATTAGAATGTCATTGTGCAGTCATTGCTTTTAATAGCTCGGTTTTCAAAAAGTATTACGAGACCATTGAACGAACAATGATCGACCATTATGAATTTAGCAGATTACGAACTTAAAGCAAAATGACAATGGGACCGTGTTGGAATGACAAATTTATAAAAATAGCAGACTTGGGGCCCTGAAGGCTGGTAAACTTATCAGCATTGCCGTTCAACGTGGTAATGCGGTCAGTATTCTAGGCACTTTTCCCGTTGACAGCAATGTGACAAAATTTTCGCCTTTTTAATCCACTTGTACATTTACATATACATATGTACTTTTGGAGGGTTAATATCACAAAATCCGGCTAGCACCGTTTTGGCAAATTCAACAATACGGAATTATTGATCAAACAGAATGTATTATCGAGATGAATTTCACTTGGCTATCGGTAATGCATTCTGAGTAATTTATTGATGTAAATTTTAACAATGATAAAGTACTTTGGGAATCAAAGAAAGATAATTAATTTTGGTATGGTCTGTTAGAATACGGTACCTAGGAACTTTGCTAACATATAATGTTAATTTTGTAAATGTTGGATTTAAGTGATATTTGTTTTGCAAATAGGTTACAAGTTACTCTTTTAAACTGGATGCGAGAAGCCGAAAATAGATAGAGAGAAAAGTGGCGTGCAATTGGAGAGGCCTATGTCCAGCAGTGGACAGCAACATGCTGTTGAAGATGATTGTGATACTCTTTTACATGTCAGTATTTTTTTTTGTCATTATAATCTAGTTGAGGCCGGTGTTTCCTAGCTTAAGATTTCCACCAACTTCTTGCCCTTGCCTTACATGATCTTGTTACTACTCTCTTCACGGTTAATAGTCACGTTTCTATTCAATATAATTTATGATAGATGGATTCAAATAAAACGACCTTAAATATGAAAAATATATATAAATTAATAATTGTTGTAAATAATACCGTTTTCGGATATTCAAAAGTTTCTTAGCACAGTAACAACCTTTACCACATAATGCTTTTATAAAATTATGCACAAAATCTTTGCCATCTTCAAAATAATATTTTGTTCCCGAACTTTTGACACCAGCAAAAATTTTCGTCGGCAAGAAAGCGGAAGTCTTCGTCGGTACAATTTTAAAAGTTTTATCTTTATTTTTTTTTCATTCCTTTTCTTAAATTTCAAAATTCTATTAACAAGTTTTTCTGTAATTTGGGTCGCGATATTCTTTGCAAATATGAGACGGTGTGTTTATTTAACTTTTTAATTATGTGCTGATCTTGTGTTGTTGTTGTATTAATAAAAACATAATTTGATTTTGAATCTCAAATAATTATATGTATTAAGACATAATAATTACATTAGTCATTATCTTCCTGCCCTTATCCCATGTTACTTGGGGTCGGCGCAACATGTTTTTTTCTTCCATTCTGTCCTGTCAGCCGTCACGCTATCACTAACTCCTTTTTCTTCATATCACTCCTCACACAATCCATCCATTCTTTGGCCTAATTCTCCCTATCCATTCAATAATTACATTGGTATTAATTATATTATATGAATAATTATTAATTATAATGATTATATTTTATTAAGGATATTCAACTAAAATAATTAACTCCAACTTACTTCCTCACCTTTCATGATAACAGATTTCTCAACAGTTAGTCGCTCTTAATTTTTCTAGAAATGTTATGCTCATAAAACAGCTCAATAACAAAATAGCATGTTATTGAGATACGAATAAATAAATATTATCACGGTTTATGCACCATCTTATGGCTGATGACACTTTTGTGTATGTCATTATTATCTCGCATGCAATGTATCATGTACACCATGTTTAAAATACTTACTAAGTTTTAATTGTGTCGTTATACGTACTTTTATTTTCTTTGTTATGGAAAATAACACTAACGGGTATTTTTAGTCTCTGTTACAAACGCTTATAGATACTATCTTTATACATAACAACCCTTTTTTACTGCTTGTTAATTAGTATGTCACTAAAATTGAATTTGATGGGATTACGTCAGCAACCTATATTAAATGTACCTTTCACAATGACAAATTATAGGCGGAATGTCTTCTCAATAAGAAGTGCTCTAAGTTTCAATAGGCTTCCGAGGGACCTTAATGTCGACTTGTTTTGCACCAGTGTGGTGAACTTAAGAAGGCTTTTGGCACAGTTATTTTTTAAGGACAGTTAATTTATCTACTGCTCTCTTAACTGTTTATGTTAACTTGTATGTACTTTCTTTTATATCGACTATTTTCCTTACATGTGGAGGCTTGTTAGTCTATTAATTGGTTGATTAGTCTGTAAGACTACTTTAAAATAAAATAAATAAATAAATGTTGACACCAGCAGTATTAATTACACAAAGTAAGCCAAAAATAACTTTAAAATATTTTCGCAACCCATGTTTATGCAGTATAGCAAGCCCAATTTTATCATAACATAAAGTTTTCTTGTAACAAATAAGGGACATTCTTCAGATTCTAGGATATCTCACACATTTATTGGGTTCTACATTATTGCTCTCGATTTGAGCAATCTTAGCCGGCGGTTGTCATTCCGTAGAGAGACGCCGTCGGCCGTCGGATCCAATATTTATAAATTCCTGAATGTTACGTGACTGGCTTCTTACTTTTGGTTGCTGGGGGCAGTGCAATATTTTGTATTGGATTAATTGTTCCAAAAATAAATGCAGGAAGGTACGCGATTAAATGTTTTCGTTTGTCTTAAGGAAAACAGAGTGAAGTGCCAGTTCAAACAGTATAGTAGTGACTAACATAACTTTCTCAAACGGGAAATTAAATTATATGTGTAAGTGCTATCACTAATGTATGTATTTATTTGATTCAAAGAAATTCTGCCCACTGCAGTACTTAAGTAGTTTTATCACGCTAACGTTTCTAGAAACTCATGAAACGATCGCACCCAAAACTTTTAGTGTTCAAAATTCGCCTCTTCATCAATTCAAATCGACAATTCCCGAAAAATTCCGTATCACTAACGGGAAATTTCGGGACGCACTAAATAATTCCCTAACGTATACGGTCCATAAATTCCGCACGTTTCTCAAAAACACTTATGTATATACAATATTCCGGGCCGAATACGGATTTTCATCTATCTAAACCAAGCATGCGGATTATGCGATCCGACGCAAAAATGTATGTAAATACATGGAGGCTACGCTAAAATATTTCGGAAACAAATCTTTGCACGCATCATTTAAAGCGTCCTTGAGAGTCGCATTGAATTTACTTAATTATGAGCAGTGCCTCGTTTGGGCATATGCTCTGGATTTGTGAGTTTAATATGTAACAGCTGTAATTGAAGACGTTCATTAGTAAAAATGCTACGTTGTGAATATTTTCTTTAGACACAGTTGTTGCAGTGTTCTCAGCTGCTGAACAAATTTTACTTACAATAAATTCTACATTGAACAACTTTCTACATTGTTTTTTCTGTAAAATAAGCTTAGAATTTAGAAATAAGAAGTTTTGTTTAAGAATATACTCTGAACAAAATATTGTTACAGAAAACCATAGAAGTGACCACAAAACTGAAGAACAATATAATACAAGATTCCATTATAAATGATGTAACACTACAAGTAATGACAAAAGTGTTTTACCGTAAATTGAAATGGAAAGTACGATTATAATCAGCCTTTTAATGTTCCCACTGCTGGGACACAGGCCTCCTCTCTAGGAGAGGGAAAGTGCCGTAATCCACCACGCGGGCCTAGTGCGGGTTGGTGAATACCGAATAATTTTTGATTCTAGGACATGCCGGTTTTCTCAAGATGTTTTCCTTCACCGTTTTAAGAGCAGTGGTGATGAAATTAATTATACTAAGTAATGCGCCTGGCTGGGAATGAACCCGCGACCTACAATTCGTAAGTCGAGGCCATTAGCACTCGGCCACCACTGCTCTCTAAGTACAATTGATACAGAAATAATGATTGTAGGAAATGAAGTAGATGGACCTCCGGATAAGTAAGTCGACGGCCATAACATAAGTCTCAAGGCGCTACGGGAATAATATATCGCTAAGGATGATAAATAGACGTAGTTAAGCTGTAATAATACTTTTGTAGTTCACAGAGCTGTATCTAAGCTTTGAACCTGGATATGTAACTACTTACTCAGGTTCATGTAAATACTTGTGCAGGAAATGTTTGTGTTGTTTGGGGATAATGGCAGATCATTTTCATAAAACAAAATTTTTATTTAAAAAAAATGAAAAGGTGCGAGTCAAAATTATTAGTAACAAAAAACGATCGATGACAAAAAAACTTTTTCCACCATTTTTGGGACTTGGAAATCCAAATGTGCAAGCGCTCTTCATAATATATTGGCAAAGTTGCACCTTGATTTAAAAAATACCTTTGTGTAATATTGTTTTCTGTACCTACCAATCATAAACGAACTTAGGTTGCATAAACCAATCAATGTAATCTTCTCAATTCATCTAATGACCCCTAAACACTGCCTTATCTGGGTTGAATCTTCACCGCTTACAATGGACTGTTTATCCCTAAAAGTTTTGGTGAACGCAATTCACTAATTAAATAAATGCTCCAGTTTAACTAGTTTGTTTAGAATGACGTGTAGGCGTTTGTGGGCGAGCGATAGTGTTGGGCAATGCTGGGCAGTAATTGAATTGGCCCAGGCCGAGATACGAGGCTGGGAACGAACGATGGGTATTAATTAGATCAGTTGTTGGAATTCAGTTGGTGGGTGATTCTGATATTAGTCTGTATGAGAACTGCATTGTATACAGCATGATCGTAACAATGCGGCTTTGAGCTATTATTGAGTTAGCTACGGATATCGTCAAAAATATTTTTGGTTTGGTTGTAACCCGTAACAATTTTAAAATTGAAACGCAATTCGTAATTTTACACACCGTCGTAATTGGAAACCTAAAATAGTATTTCCATGTCTTGAAACCGATCGACTAAAATCAAACTGATACATTAGCATGTGCCGTGATTTAGTATCACAATCCAAAATCCTTTTATATTCCTTCTTGAATAAGATTAAATACCTCACATTCTTTATATGTAGCAGGAAGAATCCAATTCAGGAGCGTAACACGTACGCAGAGCTTTAAGTACTTCTTTTATTCCTAAATCAAGATAGCAGGCAAGACTTCAGAATAGGTATTTATGGCTGTACGTTGTACGCTGCGGAGTTCAAGTTAGAAGCGGTCAACAACGTGATGTAGAGAGCAGAGGAGGAGGAGGAGGTATCAATTGAAGTAAAGGAAAAAATTAAGTTAAGGAATAGTTATATGCTACTCAGGGATATTAATCTATACTAATATTATAAAGCTGAAGAGTTTGTTTGTTTGTTTGTTTGTTTGTTTGCTTGCTTGAACGCGCTAATCTCAGGAACTACTGGTTCGAATTGAAAAATTCTTTTTGGGTTGAATAGACCATTTATCGAGAAAGGCTTTAGGCTATATATCATCACGCTTAAGCCAATAGGAGCGGAGCAACGATAAAGAATGTTTTAAAATCGGGGATTCCACGGAGACGAAGTCGCGGGCAGCAGCTAGTCATAAATACAAAGCACGTGTCGCGTAACTTTTAACGGTGAAAAGTTGAAACGCCGGACACACCTCTTGACCAAAAATCTTCTTCCATGAAGATTCTTGATTATGAGTTGGAACCCGCTGCCTGCGGGCTGCCGCGATTTGAAGCTCCTTGGTTATTTTTTGTTATATTGTAGCTGTTTCCTGGGAATCTTCATAAACAAAAAAGGGTAAAATAACTTTAATTTCGTCACTCAGTGTTGTTGGTTGTTTCTTCGTTATTTGAACACCGAATTCCGAAATTAAAGTTATTTTATCAATATATGTATATATGTGTGTGTATATGTGTAGTCATACGCTTTTTTTTTCTGGATGGGAAATCATCAAATGACTTCTTCCGCTCTGGGCGGAGCGGAAGGGAGTGTCAGGCTCTTACTGACTATAACCCACTCGTGATCCTTCTTTTGCCCTTTGCGTTCCAGGGCCGCGGTGACTCTTTCGAACAAATTCCGCAACCCTTGCAGGCACTGACCCTATGGGGCCCCGTCTTCTTTGCTTACGGCTCTTTGAGGCGCGCGTGGAACACGAAGCGCCGTCGACTCGGGCCTGGTTGCTATCGGACGGCGAGCCACCCATAGCTCGCCATCCGCACGCCCGCGCCTACGGTGGCTGGGAATCGCCCTGCGTTTCCCGACGCCCGGGGCGTCTTCTTTTGTTAAGCTGTTATTCTGTTTGCTAAGCAGTGGAATTCCCTGCTTGGTTCCTTTTGAATGATTTCACTGTGAGAAAGGATAGTGCTTCTTGTTCGGTGTATCTTTGTTCCTGTGACATCGGTTGATGATGGTTTAAAGACGTCATAATAGAGTCCCAGATATCTTGAACCTAGGTAAATCCTGAACTCTGTGTGTCCTGATAGATATTATCTGTGAATCTGTACGTCACGAGTCAAAAAGTTATTTCTAGGACCGCGTGCGCCATTGTTCTTACCATTAGGTGAGACAGTAGTAAAACGGGAATCGTTTAAAAAGCTCCCGTCGCGCGCCGGTCTTTGAACTTTGGAAATATATTTGGTGACTTACTGATCTTCTCATATGCATTTCATACGCATTGCTTGTTATCATAATCGAAGAATGTCAAAATTAAATCGGCCAGCCGAACCTTTAAACAACAAAGTCTTCGCACATCCCTAAACATAATTCGAAGATCCCTCACACGAATTGTGTTTTACTACAATTCGGGCCTTAATCAAGATGTTTTAAACACTTGATGTATTAAAGGTTCTTTGTTACTTTCAAAGTAAATGTTGGTTGTTTGCGGGGCGTTTAATTGCTGTTTGCATGAAGTTGATTACTTGGTTGTTAGAAAGTTTTATTGAGAATCTTTCGCCATTATATAACTCACTTGTTTAGCAACATATGTCGAACAATTGAGTTATGTAATAATAAAAAATAATAATTTATTAGCAGACCGTGATCCATACTGTTAGTTAATATAAGTTAAAAATAATGTTAGTACCTACACACATAAACGATAACACAAAATATTAACAGATTAAGTAGTGTGCAGACGTTTTTTTTGGATGGGAAATCATCAAACTATGACTTCTCCCGCTCTGGGCGGAGCGGAAGGGAGTGTCAGACTCTTACTGACTAAAACCCACCCGTGACTCTTCTTGTGCCCTTTGCGTTCCAGGGCTATGGGAGCTGCCGCGTGTTCTGTGCCATAAAGAGGCGTAGCGCTTGCGGATAACTTCAAAAAAATCATCCATCCAAGCATCGGCAAACATAACTGATACCCTGACACACTACAGTGCCGCGGCAGCCACATAAGCATTCTTTAAGCATTAATGTGTTGGGGTGTAATGGTGAATGATTTCTGTGGTTTAAGTTACGTGTGCATTTGTTTTGCCTATTCTATCGCATTGTGGGGCAAACGTCTCCCCCAAGTCCTTACAACAATTCTTAGCCCGCGTCACCACGTACCAGCTCTCATAGTACGCGTCCAGATCGTGACGCCGTCCATGTTCGGGCACCCATTGAGTGGAGAAGTTTGCCATCAATCAATTATATTGCCTACACTAATACTAAGAGGAAAAAATTTTATGTGTGTGTATGTTTGTAATGAATAAACCCAAAAACTGCTACGCCGATTTAAAAAAATCATTCACCATTAGAAAGTTACATTCACCCTGAGTAACATAGGCTATATTTTATCTCCCGTATTATCACGGGAACGAGAACAACGCGGGTGAAACCACGGGGCGCTGATATAGGGCTCTAGATATAATTAAATTGTATATCAGCGGTAATGATCATTAGAATTTCAATTGATATTAATTAAGTAATTGACAGAATATCTGTCATGTCACCCTCTTTAATTAAGAATTCTCATGAAGCTGATTCCTCAAAGTCATTTCAAACATTGATTTTGTGTCGATTTGAGTAGAGTTTTGTGTGTATTAACAAAAAATTACAAAAGAAAAAAAAAATATGTTTGCAATATTAATCTTTAAACGGTTATGTGTTAAAACTATTGTATGCGTCGTAAGTTTAATTACTGTCGTACATTATATTTCAAATATAACACACATATTTTCAATAAACGATCAGTAGTATGTCTATCGATTTAACACAAGCCCCAGACAAAATACCGTTGCCCTAAATTATAAGCCCTAAATCCTTCCTCCCTAGAAAGCTGAAGGCGGCTTATAATAATAAGCCGATTTCAACCCACCGCGCTCTCTATTTCAGTTTTGGTCTTAGATATTAAATGTTGCTGTTTTGTTTCTATATTTCTTAGGTATGAAATAAATTGGAAAGATTTGTTTTGGCCTTAATCTTTTTCAAGGGTCCCTGTTCTTGTGTAGCTAAGAGGTCGTTTTAGAACTTTGAGAATATTTCATGTGTGTGAAGAGTTGGTGTGAGAATAGAATGGTCTGGCTATTCAGAAACTTATAATTGGTGAAATTGATTGCCTTAAGTTCTCCGCATCTATAGATAAATTATTTGACTATCGTTTTAACGTTGAAGGTCACTTGGACGTCTATAAAATTCAAGGTTGCCTCTGTGTGACTTAGATAATTGTTAAGTTGGTTAGTTCCAACTTCTATCTTGCCCTCTGTATCCCAAAACATGCAGAAATGTGACCTATGTGCTGCCACTGATGATGCCTTTGAACTGGCCTTACAAAGGTGAACGGCAGATTTCGTACAACAAACTTTTTTTGTTGTTCTGTTATAGAATTTGTACCACTTATTAAGGCAATTAAACCATCTTATTTCGTGTAGGTGCAGCATTTTAAGAACTTGGGATTCATGAGTAATATCAATTAAAAGATTTGAACAAATAAACGTAAAAAAGGTTAACTAAACGCACTTATTTTTTTTTTGTTAGGTTGCCATATGTAAAATAACACAAATATCGAAACGATAATTAATTATTTACAAATAGAAGTAGCATTAAATATAATTGAACACTTATATATTACATCTGAGAGTGCATGCTTGTTGTATAAAATCATAATAGTTCACGATTTAATGAAAGATATGATTTTTGTCATCAATAATGTTTTGTTCATATGGCAATTAATTATTGACAGGTAAAGAAAATCTGATTTTTTTGTTGTTGTCAATTTCAGTTCAGTTCTTTGCTGTTGTTTTGGATTGTGGTGACTGCATCTGAGCAATTTAGCGAATTATCTGGCTGTTTTTACGTTGAGTTGAGCATCTGCTCCTCCATTCTCTATCTCTTGATAGTAGTTTTGCGAAAGGACGCTTTAAGCTGTGCTGTGTGTGTACAAGTGCTTTAATTAAAATGACGAGTTTGCAATGTGTTAATAGCAACGTTCGCTTGTCAAGTACAATATAATAAATGTACATACTTTCAAAAACAAAGTATTGTTTTATTTACCGACACTCGACACCCATCAGAACTTCATCATTATCAAACTATTGCAGTCCGCTAAGTACTGAACATATTATGTAGGTATCTCCTAATGCATCTCACTGAGCAGATACGATTACTAGACTCAATATACCTATTTAATGGTAAGTAAAACACTACAAAGATAGCGACAAGTAATCTAGAACATTTATTTTATCACCAAAACAATGTTTATGAGTACTTATTTGTAACACTAGTACCTACATAACCTTAAAAATAAAACTGCTTATAACTTTTATATCCCAAGTTCTAAAAATCTAAAAAGTTGAAAAGGGCTTGCCTATCATAGTAGTTATCAATTAAAACAAAAAGTATCCCAAAACACGAAAATTTATTAGCTGTACGAAGTTCCCATACAAGCCTGCCATTCGCCTTTAAACTAATGTTAAGACAGCGATACGAGAAAGAAGATGGGTAGATACTAAAAATATTTACATGAAATTTATCATATCACAAGTTGACAAGATGACATTAATAAATGGAATACACTAGGCCCAATAAAAAAGTTAATTCGCACGCACGTAACATGTTTTGCAGACCGTTTAGGTAAATGTGAGATTTTCAATCGAAGAACCTAAACGTGACTGGAATTTCAATTAAGTAAAGCAGGCAATCTAATCGATGGCTGTTTAAGTATATTCTAGACTATTTTTTTACGCGAGTTGACGCTCGTGGCCTATTAGTCAGGAGCCGAGCTGTTTCCTAGATAGGTAATATGGTATATGCATAGCAACTACAAACGAAAAGTTTTCTATCATTGAAATATTTTGTTTTATCGGATTTCGATAGAAAACAGAAATTACAAGCAATTTTAAACTTTTTTTTTAAATTTACCCCGCTAGGAAATTCGCCTGCATCGTGGGTTCATTTACAATTACATAAACTCACATACCTATACAATCATTTTTGCCAATGAACACAAACACACGCACAGGACCTACATGCACATATACAAAACACCCTCTCAGTTTCGCACACTACACATACAATCTCACAACCACACTACACATACCATACAATCCCACAACCACACTAGGTACACATACAAACCTACAGCAAATTAATTTTACATTTTACCATAACTTTACTTTTAGAATTACCTCTCATCAAATAGAATATTAATAGTGTTATATAATCTGAATTAAGTGCCGTAAAATACGACTATATTTAAAGGGGTGTGAGCCTGGAGATCTGTCATACAGGTCTAGAACCTAGTACGGACTCCAGCTCTCACAAAGGTTAAGCATAAGGCAAACCTGTTTAAATAAATTACTATAGCAATGTGCCTTTATGAGAGAAAATAAACTGTATTTATTATTATTATTATTTGTTAAATAGAGCCAGACCTGGAACAATTATCTAGTTATACAAATATTTGTTATGTGCGGAAATCGATCCCGTGATACGCAGCACAGCAGTAAATCGCTCAACCACTGCGGCATCCGTGTCGACAATTTTTATTATATAGTTTTGATGGATGCTCCAGTAATACGTTTTTCGAGATGCACATTGTTCATTCCAATCCGATGAATAGCTTCATATTAATCTACGAAGGCACTTTGTACCGCTTAATCCCAAAAATGATTGCCCCAATTTCCCTATAAATCACTGCAAGGGTTGCCCAACCCTTTCATCATGCGACGGCTCGCCTAAAATCATAACATATCCAAATGAAAATTAAAATCGCCTAATCCTACTAAATGTTAATCTCATTGCCATACAAATTACTTCGCACCCGACACATTATACAGAGTTGGGGTCCAAAAGTACCCCAATCACGCGTTATAGAGGTCCAGAAGACGTAGGGTCTCTAATTCCGGATTTAATCATTATAATCGGGTGCGGTCACGGTGACATTGGAATACTGGAGTGATTCTAACTTAGATTAGTTGGTTGTTGGATAGGATTGTCTCGATGGATGATAAGGATTCGATTTACATAAGTGTTAGTAGTTAATTTTGATGATAGCTGTTCATGTTATCAAAGAGTGGTTATGAAGTGTGGTAAAGAGGAATGTTGTAGTTGGTTATTTTGGTATGCAGGTAGTACTACACACACGGCTAACACGTTTTTGTCAGTCAAAAGTTGACTGTCCAATATAATGTGCTATTAATGTTCAAATTAATATTATTTCAAGAAAACAAATAATAAACAGGACGGGACCCGGTACGTTTAGTGCCTGAATGGGTTACGGATTTTTTTCGAAAGATTAGACATGGCCTTGGAATGCAAGTCATTTGGATGAACACAGATAGGTTGTAGTCAATAAGAGTGAAACTTCTTCCGCTCCACCCGAGCGGAAAAGTCATTTGAACGTTTCTCATCATTAAAAAAAAGAACACCAAATAATGTCACCAGTTAAAAAAAAAGATGTGTCTCAGTAACATTATTTAAAAAGAAAAAAAAAAATCCTTATCCTGCCTAAACAAATCCAAGTCTTCCGCGTGTATGTTTGTGCCCCACAAAAGTTATGAACGATGGAGTGTTCCGTATTGACGCTTCTCTTACGTTAGATTATGTTGTTTTTGTTTGTAAAGTTGCTACACTTGTTTTATAAATGTATGTCCTGTGCTTATTATGAAGTGAACAATAAAATGTATGATATTAATTGATTTGTAGTCTAAATATATATAACTCAAAAGTGACTGACTGACATAGTGATCTATCAACCCACAGCCCAAACCACTAAACGGATCGGGCTGAAATTTAGCATGCACGTAGATGTTATAACGTAGGCATCCGCTAAGAAAGGATTTTGATTAAGTCTACCCCCAAGGGGATGAAAGTTTGTATGAAACTTTGTCAATTTTAAACTGATCGGGCTGAGAGTTTCAAAATCGGGGGTAAAGTAACTATTCCACGCGGACGAAGTCGCGGGCAGAAGCTAGTGTTTAATATAAGTACTTATTCCTGAAATTGGCTACTAGCTGCTAGTTCCTGCGAACCGTGCATATTTTCGAGATGAAAAATATCCTGAAAGAGGAAGAAGTAAAAATAATCGGGATGGGTTTCCCAACTGTGGGATAAAAAAATATTAAATTTGAAAATGAAAACAATATATCTAGTTTTAATTTCCGCGAATATTAGTGGGTTGCAGGTATGCACCTCCCTCCCTCCCGCATTATTAGCATTACTGGGTTAAATGCACATGCAGGAAGGCAATGCCTTCCTGCATGTGCTTAAAATCCTTGCATTTGCCTTGTATTCTTGCATGTGCATAATATAGCGGGCGGGAGGGAGGTGCATACCTGCAACCCACTAATATTCGCGGAAATTAAAACTAGATATATTGTTTTCATTTTCAAATTTAAAATGGATTTCCGCAAAGTAACGCCTGACTCAATCAATTTTAAAAAAATATTTCTATACACAAAGTGATAGTATTGTTTTCTATCAGTGAAACAATTTTGTAATCAGATCAGCAGCCCTACCATGACGTCTTAAATCCACCATGATTCCTGTGTCAGAGAGAGACGGAGTTACACAAGACGAATAGCACTATCCCTTTCCCTCACACTGAATCATGATAGCATTGGCACTTCGCAGTATGGCCTCTGTTCCTGTTTCCAGATCAGTTTCACACATTAAACAAGCATTTTGACCTCTTTTATGTTTGTGTATTCCCAAGTA
Organism: Hecatera dysodea; assembly: GCA_905332915.2. Classification (NCBI taxonomy): domain Eukaryota; kingdom Metazoa; phylum Arthropoda; class Insecta; order Lepidoptera; family Noctuidae; genus Hecatera; species Hecatera dysodea. The sequence goes on from HG995291.1 coordinate 2,571,766, forward strand.
ACTGGCTCATTCGTAGGGGGATAGTTGTCACTGTTTTTGAGCGAAATTCGAAGCACAATTTCATGGAAACGAGAAATAGTGACTGATATTCCGCTGCATTCGGGTCGACGCGATGCCTGCCTATGTAACGTAGATTCCTCGAAATAGTTTGTTCGCTGAAAATTGTACCAGTTTTTCCAGATTTCTCTTGAATGATTTTTATTGAAACTACCTACAACATTTTATTTTATTTGGGAACTCTATTGTAGTGCTTGTCAACAGTATTTTACTGTTCTGTAAAGATGTGTCGCATATGTTTTTTTTATGTTACCTATACGTCATGCTTGGTACAAATAAACTCTCTTTGTTTTTTCTGTATATTTGGACTACCGTTAAATTTCTTTTTTTTTTATTCGCTATTCGAAATTCAAAATGCTTCAGCTGGTTAATTCTGTCAACATGCAGAAAGCATGCAGTAAAATATTATCGTTTTTGTATAGATTGTCATCTCACTTCATGTTCAATTTCTCTTCTGCTAAGTTCAGCCGGTGAGACGGTTACTGTAGGATCCTTCTTATCCTTATTCAGGTCCCTAGGGATATAATATTTCACTGACTCACTACAACACCTGGCACAAGTACAGGCATCGACCACTCTCGACAAGTGTCAACTTGCTACTGTCAGATTGACAGCTACCCTACCACCAGTGTCCATGAGACAATGAATATATCTATTAGATAGATACAAACACTACAGTTACAGAAGCGCATTGCAGTTCACATAACATAATACTACTTCAAGTGAAAACAAACGCGTGTATTTTTAATACTTACTTCCCGCTCCGGCACACAAGTGTCAGACGCTCGCTTTGCAATTTGTGTCGCAGTCTGAATTCAATTTAATAGCGTCCCGTTCACGCGTTTAAAACTACTAACACTGGTAAGCCCATCCTTCACATTTTCCAATTAGAGTTCGGAACTGTAGAAACTTTTATTAGAATTAATGTCACACTACGAGGAATGTTAGTGTCTTTCGAAGTAATAGCGAAATCGTATTGGCTTTTAAAACGTCTAAACTTTAAAATACAAGTTTAGTTTTCTATCTCACGACCTAAAATTACTCATTGTGAGAAATCTCCAATATTCTGGATGAAAACTGTCAGTTTATGGATATATTATTCGAATGAGTTTTTGTAGGTTCTTTAAGAACTTCCAGGATACTCAGTGACTGAAGATAGTTTTAACCGACTTCCAAAAAAAAAGAGATGCCGTTTCCGTGTTTTTTTTTGTTTCAAAAAGTTCTTGCTATGGACGAATGAGACAACTCATGACAAAATAGCATAATAATCTCAACTTTTTAGACTGTCTTTGTAAATTCCCATGAAAAAATACTATTAAACAACGGATGTAAGAAAAAGCAGTGTAAACAGAATTTACGGGCATAATTTAATGATATTTAAGTAGTAAAGTACTCAAGAAAACACCTCCACCAACTATCTCAACGAAAATGTAGTTTTCAACGCGAGACTTCATATCCTGCGCTCATTAATCTACGTTATCTTTAGCGCCCAAGTTGTTGTGACCTACTAAACTTACCAGCGTCGGTTGAGCACCAAAATGTTTCAGCCTGTCTTGTGTCAGATTATTTTTGTTTTTGTTTGCGAATTTGCGATTGTGTGTTTGTTTTGGTCTAAAGAGGAACTCCTCTAGGGCAAAACACACACATGACATGTGATTATGAGTACAGTGAAGGCGTTAATGCCTTCGCCAGTTTTTAAATAGGGATGTTTCCTGAGGAAAAAAATATGATTCTATTTAGTCCGTCGGTTAGATTATCGAAAAATATTGGACACGTATTTTTGCTTTTTCAAATCTATAAAAAATAATGAAGATAAAAAGCATCAAAGATCAGGAGCGGAGCTTGTGACGTCACGGCGTGTTTCAAATTGGAGCACGTAGTGACGTCATACAAGTTTTCAACGCACTGTATCGTCCCTCGTTTTTTGTTTACGTGAAAAAAGAAAAAATATGTGTCCAATATTTTTTAGAAATCTGTCTGATGGACTAATTAGATTTTTTTAGTCAACTACCCTTAATAGCTTTTTAAGCTATGGCTTTGAGCAGTCTACTGCTTTGAAAACTACATTTGAACACTTGAAAACATAGGTTGAAACAATAGTTCACTTTCACCAATGCCTAGATTAACATCCAACTAAAACCTTATTTATGGACTTGCTATTTTATGAAATTTAAAATAAATTATTTTTATTGAATTGTCAGGAGATTTTAATTACTGACTATATTTTTACATTACAGCGAAAAAAGGAATTGTAAGGTGAAGAACCTATTATTTCATGGACTGTACTTGTTATGTGAGAATGTGACATTATCTTCCGTATGAGTGTGCAGGCGTGCTGTTTAGTTTTGTTTAGACGGGTTTGTAAAGGATTTCGACCAATCGGATTGGAGGACTGTGTGGTGTTTCTTCGAAGTTTGTATTATCTTTGGCGCTCACTCGCACTGATGCAGAGCTTATGTCTAGGAGTGAGGAGATTATATAGTATAGGGCAACGTAACAATTTGGTTCTAAACTACTGCTACATTGCATAATTACTGTGTAATTTATCGTCAAACATATAGATCTATACGCTGAGATGATATTGCAACTTTAATTTGAATGCTCTATGAGTATAAAAATTGACTTAAGTCTTAGTATGTAGTACCTGGTACCTACTAAACATTAAAACTAACTTAAGTCGGACTTTCGACTAATATCTACAATTATGTATATATATATTCTTCAGCGGCAGCTGCAGCTGCAGTGGGCCGTGCTTTACATGCCTAGTTCCCGTTCCCGTGGGAATATGGTTCTAATAGCTATGTTACTCGCTGATGACGTAGCTTTCCATTTGTAGTTGTCAAAATGGTTAAATTCGGTTCAGTGGTTTCGGAGCTTATTCGGCACAAATAAAATAAAATCTTTAAATTTTACATTATGAGTATAGAATACTAGCTGCCACCCGCGGCTCCGCCCGTGTGTTGTCGGAAATTATCCCAAGGGAGCATACTCCCGGGATAAAATGTATCCTATGAGTTATTCCAGGCTATAATATACCTCTGTGACAAATTTCATCGAGATCCATTCAATAGTTTTTGCGTAAAAGAGTAACCAACATCATACATACAAATTTTCACGTGTAAATATACATAATTTATTAGTAAGGACTAGTAAGGATTTTATATACCTATAGTATTATTATGAATAATCTTTACATCAGAAAGCATGAAACCCTAACCAACATTTTCCTTGCAGTTCTAATTCTATCAAACCTCACATCAAGCCAACTATAAACAGAACTGTGTAGAACGAGCAAAATTGCCTACAAAGAGAGCATTTTGCTAAACATCACTAAATAAATTGGTCGTAAACTGATGTGCTACTCCGCTTTACGACCAGGTGGTTGGCTTTTTCTCCCTTTTTCCCTAAAGGGGAGTATGAGCAATGAGCAATAACATCCAACTTGATTCGAGGATGGAAATAGCTTGCTTGTGTTATGACGGTTCCGAAACTCCTCGCGGTGCGATTCTGTAGATGAGATTTGTGTGTGTGTGGTTTCAAATCGTTTTGTTTTGATAGATTTACAGCTCTAATTAACAAGGAAGAGAGATTTTGATTTTTTTATCTTTTTTTTTGTGAAGAATGTGATTTGATCTCCTAAAATTTATTTCTTAAAATGGTGAAATACGTGTAGCAAAGCATGAAAAATACTTTTTCCTGCTCAGATTTGCTGACTACTTGACATTCATATGCTCTGTTCACGCCGTGTGTCCCATCCCTATCGCGGACGCCGGCCGGCAGCCATGACAGCGCGCGAGCAGGTCGCGCCGCTAACGCCCCGCCACTCCGCCATCAAGCGCACTCGCGATCGGACGCAAAATAATTTAGTGTTCTCAATAAACTCTTTGTAAAGTACCAGTATCTTTGAATTTAATATCTCAACTCAAAACAATTTGGCGACCGTGACACGACTATTTCTGTGCGGGAAGCGCAGAAGAAGAGAAAATAACGAAGAAAGTCGACGGAAGTACGGACCAGTCGAGGTTAGAAGTGGAATCCAGGGCCTGGCAGCAAGCTACATCAGTAATAAGGTGTGCCCGTTCCTTAATCCTACCTACCAGACATCCCCGATTCCAACAACTATTCTTTTGTTTGTGTGAGCACTGTTTTATTGCTAAGAATTTCGGTTGCACGTGTCTAGCTCAACTGGGTGGAGTCACTGTTACAGCTAGGTACCTACCTAATGTGTACCCGAACGATTACATAGGCTGTTACCCCAATACCTAATGCATCACTCATTTAATCGTTTATTTCCTTTCTATTTCATTGCCATTTTGCATAATTATCCCGCCTAAAAGGGACATACCTACTTTTGAGTCTCTGGTCAATTTTCTCCGTAACCCTGCACGCTGCTAGCTTCTGCACCGCATTACAGCGCATGTTTATCACAATTTCAGCTCAAGCGCCTACCTAGGACACCTAGGTATAGGTACATACATAGTGCGCATCGGGACACGAGGCGAGCGACGCCTGTACCGGACGAACTCCCTCCCCGCGCGCACCTACCTTCTCCCCCGTGCCACGTGCCGATTCTACGGCGCACCGGGACCTCAACAAGTGGACTACAAATTGTGCTGACGCTGATTTGCAGCTGCTGCATGTAATGGTCGCGAGGTTTGCGCGGAGATCAGGTATTTAATTAACGTTTTTACTATTTGGTGGGCTTATGCCAGTGTACTTCTAATCTGCATTATGTCTGACACGGAGTTAAAGGATTTGAGACGTCAAAGAGGATCGATAAAAGGAAAGCTAACAAATTTCAAAAAGTATCTAAGTGAATTTAAATGTGAAGATCCGTCTACATCTAAACAGCAATTCTTGGAATTAAAATTAAGATTATGTAAAATTGAATCGTTGTTTAGTGACTATGATGAAGTTCAAAATAAAATAGAGATGTTGGATTCCACTGAGGAACTAGACTCGGATAGGGATTCAACAGAAAATATCTTTTATAGCCAAATAAGTTTAGCACAAGAATTAATTTCAAAGTCTAAAAATGCTCAAGATAATTTCGAAAGTGTCCATTCACAATATAGTGAGAAAAACATAAACAATATTAAATTACCTACAATAAAATTACCTAATTTTGATGGGAATTTCAATAAATGGCTCGAGTTCCATGACACATTCAGTTCGTTAATTCACAATAATCCAGATTTAAATGAGATAAACAAATTCCAATACCTTAAGCTTTCATTAACCGGTCAAGCAGCATCGGTGATAGAATCATTAGAAATTTCCACATGTAACTATGCTGTAGCATGGAAATTGATTTGTGATCGATACAATAATACAAGACAATTAGTGCACAACCATTTAGTTTCACTTATGAATATACCAACTATAAAGAAATCTGAAACTTCACTAAGAGCATTAGTTGATCATATATCAAAGCACATGCGAGCATTGACTAGTCTAAATGAAAAAACTGAGAATTGGGATACTTTAATTATTTTTCTATTCAGCCAAAAATTGGATTTAGTAACCTCCACCAAATGGGAGGAGTATAGAAATAGTTTACCAGATAAACCTACACTAGATAATTTTTATGAGTTTTTACGAAATAATGCTGATGTATTGGAAATGGTCAATGCAAGCCACAGTGACAAACACCCTAACAATGAAAAGCCACACAAGTCAAAGGAGAAAGCATCTCATTCAGAACGGTCTCATAAGACGTTTGTTGCTGCGGCATGCCAAGACAATCCAAGTAAATCTAAATCTAGATCCTGTCTAATATGTGGTAAGGAACATTTAATTTACTATTGTGAAAAATTCAATAGTATGTCTATAGATGAAAGAAATGCAGAAGTTTCGAAACATAAGCTCTGTACAAATTGTCTGCGGAGTGGCCATTTTGTTCATCAATGTCCAGCCACTCCATGTAGATTTTGCAAAAGGAAACACAATTCCTTATTACATAAAATTAATGTGTCTAGTTCTAATAATGTAGAAAGAAAGGATAATTCTAATCCTACCACTAGTGTATGCAATCCAATTGCACTATCAACCTGTATAGAAAACCAGGTACTTCTATCAACAGCTATTGTTATATTAAGTAGCAATAAGCAGAGCCATGAGATCCGATGCCTATTGGACTGCGGTAGCCAGTCATCATTCATATCAGAATCTCTAAAATCTAAACTATGTATTGATAGCCATTCTATTAACACTGTATCGGTAACTGGCATCAATAACATGACATGTGCAGCTCTAGAATGCTGTAACATAACTATTAAATCTCGTACTAATTCATATTCTAAGGAAATCAGAGCATTTGTTATACCACAGATAACAAGTAGCTTACCTAATTCCAAAGTTGATGTATCAACACTAAACCTGCCCAAAAATATCACACTCGCAGATCCTACTTTCTATGACCCTTCGCAAATAGATCTGTTGTTGGGAGCTGATGTTTTTTGGGATGTGATTTGTCCTACTAATCAGATCAAATTGGGAAATTCTAATCAACCTGTACTACAAAACTCTCAATTTGGGTGGTTGGTAGTGGGGCCCATCATGTGTCCTAACTATGTACCAAGTCAAGAAATTCACTGTAATTTCAGTCAAGCCATACGACAACAACTGAAGCAATTCTGGGAGCTGGAGGAGCTGCCGGAGACCTCGAAGCTAACCGTGGAGGAACGTGCCTGTGAGGACCACTACGTGCAACACACACGCCGCCTTAAGGATGGTAGATTTTGTGTCACATTGCCTTTGCGAGATAAACCAGAACTATTAGGCAATTCTCATGCTCGAGCTAAGCATTGTTTGTATTCACTAGAGAAGAGATTCAAAAGGCAACCTGACATAAAGGAACAGTATCTAAGCTTTATTAACGAATATGCTAGCCTAGGTCATTTATCTGTAGTGGAGCAACCTGACCCGGTGAATCTATTGCCACATCATCCAATCCTAAGATCACAGAGCGAAACGACAAAATGTCGAGTAGTATTTAACGCTTCCTCAAAAACCGAATCAGGTTTCTCCTTAAATGATTTGCTTATGGTAGGGCCAACAGTTCAAGATGATATTTTCTCAATATTGATCAGATTTCGGCAACATACGTATGTAGTTACTGGCGATATTGAGAAAATGTATCGTCAAATCCTAGTAGAAGAATCTCAGAGATACTTGCAAGTAATTTTGTGGCGTGACAACGAGGAGGAGCCTATGAAGTACTTACAGCTTAACACTGTAACCTACGGTACTTCATCGGCCCCTTTTCTAAGTACGCGATGTTTAATCCAGCTGAGTCAGGAATGCGATGACCTGTTGATCAGAGAAATAATGTCACATGATTTCTATGTAGATGATCTAATTACTGGTTGTAATGACGAGTCCACACTTACGGAAATATATCAACAGATCATTGCAAAATTAGAATCAGCTTGTTTCAATCTGCGAAAAGTTAAAAGTAATTCGAGTAAATTTATAAATTCTATTTCAAGTGCAAGTAACTCTGAGCAAGAAAACTTTAAGATTATCTCGTCGCCAGGCCATGCTCTCGGAATAGAATGGAATCCAAACACTGATAAAATTTTAATGGTATCCTCTAAACTATATGACTGTAACAATGATACTCCTTTTACTAAGCGTTCCATTCTGTCCCTTACTTCTAGTTTATTCGACCCTTTGGGTTTACTAAGTTGTTGCACTATTGTATGTAAAATACTTCTACAAATGCTATGGTCTCTAAAATTATCGTGGGATGATGAGATACCTCCTAACATAAATAAAATATGGAGAAATTTTATTGATAATGTGGATCACTTACAAACTATAGATATACCGAGAAATGTTTGTTGTGCTAATCCTGTAACCATAGAGTTACACTCATTTTCTGATGCCAGTATGAAGGCTTATGCTGGATGTGTATATGTGAGGTCAACTGATGCTCTAGGCAACTGTACAGTACGTCTGTTGTCCGCTAGAGCTAAGGTGGCGCCACTGAAGACTACAACCATACCCAGATTAGAACTATGTGGTGCTCTTCTAGTTGCTCGCTTATGCAATAAAGTTTGTAAATCACTACGTTGTGATATTTCTAAGAAAACATATTGGTCAGACTCTAAAATAGTGTTGGGTTGGTTGTGCACGCCTTCTCATAAACTGCAAACTTTTGTTGCGAACCGTGTTGTATCTATTAATGAACTGTGTAATAACAGCAAATGGCTGTATGTCCCTACATCACAGAACCCAGCTGACATAGCCTCTCGTGGTGTTTTTCCAAACGAAGTGAAGTTGTTGTCATTATGGTGGCAGGGACCTACATTTATTCACGACGGGGATGACTATTGGCCAAGTCAAGTAGGTAGCTATGCAACACTGCCTGAAATACGAGTAAATGCTGCAGGTGTCAATGAGACAAAATCTTCTAACTGTGTAATTGATATAAAGAACTATTCTAGTTTCCCTAAATTAAGACGCATTGTTGCATATCTGTTTCGTTTTTATAATAATATTAAGAATACTAAGAATCAAAATAAGCAGATGTTAACTGTAAAAGAATTAGAATATGCAGAGACTAAGTTAGTATGTATAGCGCAACAAGAAAGTTTTCCAAATTTTGAAAAGCAATGTAAAGTAGCTCCCCTTATTAGTTTAAGTCCATTTATTGATAGTGATGGGTTAATGAAAGTTGGGGGGAGACTACAAAACTCTCAATTTGAATATAATAAGAAGCACCCCACTATCATTGATTCTAATCATCACTTAGCATATTTATTGTTCAACTACTATCATAATTCACACATGCATGCAGGACCACAACTCCTCCTCTCACTAATTCGCGAAAAGTATTGGCCTATCAGAGGGAGAGCTTTAGCTCGAAAGGTTTTTAGAAAGTGCCTTTTATGCACTCGTATGAGAGGAGCAGTTGCCAAACAAATAATGGGTAACTTACCCTCTCCGAGGTTGACTCCAGGCTATCCATTTGAAGTGACAGGTACTGATTTCGCTGGGCCATTTGTATATAGCGATAGGAAAGGTCGCGGTGCTAAACTAGTCAAATGTTACTTTTGTGTATTTGTGTGTTTCAAGACTAAAGCTGTACACTTGGAGTTAGTGAGTGGTCTGAGCACAGAAGCTTTTATTCTAGCTTTACGTCGTTTTATAAGTCGAAGGGGCAAACCCCGTGAAATATGGTGCGATAACGGCACGAACTTTGTCGGTGCCAGTCGCGAGTTGGGCACATTTTTGAAAGCTAACTCTAACTCTGTGTCAGAGCCTTTTGCAGAAGAAGGCATAAAATTTAGATTTCTACCTGCATATTCCCCAAACTTTGGAGGTCTGCATGAGGCAGCTGTAAAGTCTGCTAAGTACCATTTGAAAAGGGCCTTGGGTGATTCCCATTTTAATTTTGAAGAGCTTACAACTCTGCTCACACAAATAGAAGCAATACTGAACTCACGGCCCCTTTCCCCTCTCTCTACCATCCCTCACGATCTGTCCCCTCTTACTCCAGGGCACTTCCTTATCGGAAGATCAATGACTTCGCTGCCAGCGCCCGATCTACTGGAAGTCAAGAGCAGCAGCCTACAGCGGTACGCCAAGATCGAGCAAGCCAGGCAGCATTTCTGGCGTCGATGGAGCCACGAGTACGTCTGCGAGCTACAGCAGCGCACCAAGTGGCAGAAGCGCCACCCTAACCTGTCACCTGGTCAGCTAGTTCTAATCAAGCAGGAGACTACCCCCCCATTGAATTGGCCTCTGGGAAGGATCGAAGCCGTTTTCCCAGGCTCCGATGGCGCTTGTCGAGTCGCCGACATCAGAACTGCTAAAGGTATCGTACGCAGAGCCGTGAATCGGATATGCCCACTATTTGAAGATGAATCTTGAAACGGGAGGTTTCAAGGCGCGGGAGGATGTTCACGCCGTGTGTCCCATCCCTATCGCGGACGCCGGCCGGCAGCCATGACAGCGCGCGAGCAGGTCGCGCCGCTAACGCCCCGCCACTCCGCCATCAAGCGCACTCGCGATCGGACGCAAAATAATTTAGTGTTCTCAATAAACTCTTTGTAAAGTACCAGTATCTTTGAATTTAATATCTCAACTCAAAACATGCTCTCAGTATCAAAAACATTTTAGTAGAAAAAACGAAATATAGTGTGAGAAAATAATTTCTTGAGTAGTTTTTATAATGACTAGAAGTTTGAAAAATATGACATTTAATTTTTTTTTTTGTTTAAATAAAATTTAATTGTATAATAATACCAAATGAGTTGAATGCAGAAGAATTGTGAATAATATAATATATATAGTTATACATATTAAAAAAAAAGTTTTGAAGCTCTTTAATATAATTAAATTGTCATTGTAGTTCATCAATCTTTATATTGACAATGTTTATCTATATTTGTATGTTAAACTTAATATTTTTGATGTATTTTTTGTATTTTTGCATGCTCTCTGGTAAAATATGGCTGTTGCAATTTATATTTTATGTCAACGTGATTTGTACCCATATTTGCAAAATAAATAATTATCTTATCTTATCTTAATAACATTTTAGAAACTTCAACCGTTAAATTGGTGAAAAGGTGTGGCAAAGATAATTTTTACGATCACAATCACATATGATGAAAATTAGAAGATTATACAAATAAAGTTCAAACACTAAATAAGTACAAGATCAGGAATGGCAGACTTATTAATGTGTTCTGCTTAGTGTCCAAGCTGCTGATGCAGTAGATAACTGGTATCATTTGGCCACATTCAAAGAGGTCTGCCGAGCACTTTGGACACGGTAGTTTTCCTTGTTCAAATAATCGCTGCCATCGCTCCCAGCCATACATTTGTTATTTATGATTACACGTTCAAACAACTGATCAGTAACATTGGATGTGTTTGATGACCAAACAGGGTAATCTAAAGCAGAACAGATTTATCTATAATACCGCGCGAGCGAAAGACAAACCTCACGCCACAGCCACCGCAGAAGACCCGACCCACCGTAGGCGCGGGCCTGTGGATCGCGAGCGTTGCGTGGTTCGCCGCACGATTGCAATCAAGCCCGGGTCGACGGCAAAGACATGTCCGCATAGTAAACGGAGTCCGCACAATTTCTGCAACCTTAGCAGGCACTGGCCTTACCAGTGCCAGCTAGGGTTGCAGAATTTGTTCGAAAGAGTCATCGCGGCCCTGGGGCATTACGAGGAAGACGGAACGATTTTAGTCAGTAAGAGTCTGTTCTCTTCCGCTGACAAAGTGCCCAACAAAATTTCGTCTAGAAATAGTTTACCCATAAACGCTTGGAACACAATACTTTACGACTAACCGTAAAGTCGTATACTTAAACTTATCTTTACTGTCCAAATCTTAAGATGTTTAAATCTATGTACAAGTTTGTCATCACAAATCTGATAAACCAATGTATGGTATAGCAGATAATTTCTACATAGTTTAGTTAATTGTGAACTAAGGTAAAAGCTAGCCCTTGGGAAACGCAGTGTCAAATAAACGTCTTGATAAAGGAGGAAGGATAAGCATTGCCATACAGCGTGGCAATGCTGCCAGCCTTTTGGGTGCGATGCGGAGGAATTTTTCAACGCCATTTTTTGACTATTTTTAGTTTATTTAGTTTTTTTTTTTTATTTAAGTGTATCTACAGTAATAGTTACTTATAATACATAATAATCAATATTGTGACTTCATTGTAGACTTTATGTCTTGAACTCATGTAAAGTATTGCAAAAAACTCACGTTGTGCAATACATGATCTTAAGATTTTTTGATTTTTTAAAAATGTAGACTCATCAATTTAGATCGTTTGTTTAAATGGAATTTAAAAAAATTAAAAAGAGTTCTCTTCAAAGTTACATAAGGCGGGTCATCTGATGGCTTGGAACTCTCATGTGCATATGACGAAAACGTAATTTTATTTAAACTTTATAACACAAGTTTTAAAGTAAGGAAAAAGACTCATTTAATTTTTTTTTTTCGATTAATAGTGTAAAAGTTAAATTAGACCCATTTTAAATTTTCCATACTAACATAAATTTCCAGCTATCTTTTTTTTAAATAAGACGTTTCGAAAATATTTTGAACTGACTTGAGACCTATGTATCCTGCTTATATGTGTGAAGTTTCATTAAAATCGGTTCAGTCATTTCGCGAAATAGTGACTTGATAATTTGTATGAAATGCCATACGGCGTACACGCTCTTAAATTTTAGGACACTAAAAAGATGACACTGCCCAGTGAACAACCTCGGAGGTATTTACATTACCCACGTACCTTAGTTATGAGCTGTAACAAGAGGAGTTGAGTACCATCTATTCATAGCCTTGAAACCAACAGCACTAAGGTACTTAAACTAGGGGCGTCGAAACCATTAATATTATTTCATAGCGAGTACCTAATTAGCGAACTGGGTTTGAACACCACAACAGCGCATAAATTCTAACAAAGTATGTTCCTTATTATTTAAGTCGTAAAATTTCAAGTCCAGGAAATTGGAGTTTACAACCTCTTGTGTTTTTGTAATGTCTTCTTTTATTCTCTAAGGCCATGAAAATTTGTAATCATTCAGGTTTTGCAACTCATGTAGTAGCAGAAATAGGTTAGGTTAAGGGGTATCGTGTTGCCCAGTTACTGGGTTGCTAAAAAACTGGTACTCAGAGACATTCAGTTATACCTACTGCTAGAAGTCGAAACCAATTTAATGTGGAAAATGCTAGGTATATTTACTTTAGCGAAACAGGCCTTTTTTTCTGGATGGGAAATCATCAAATGACTTCTCCCGCTCTGGGCGAAGCGGAAGGGAGTGTCAGACTCTTACTGACTAAAACCCACCCGTGATCCTTCTTGTGCCCTTTGCGTTCCAGGGCCGCGGTGACTCTTTCGAACAAATTCCGCAACCGAAACAGGCCCTTAGTGCAATATAATGGCATTTTGATAAGTCAATGTTGTATCTTTTTAAGTTTTAACCATCAAAACCACCATCGATATTTTAATGTAATTAAATTATGTTTTATTCAATCTTAATTTACCGAGTGGTAAATCTATATCTATACTAATATTATAAAGAGGAAAGCTGTGTATTATTGTATGTAACAAATAAACTCAAAAACTACTGGACCGATTTCAAAAATTCTTTCACCATTAGAAAGTGACATTCACCCTGAGTAACATAGGCTATATTTTATCCCCATATTCCCACGGGGACGGGACTACGCGGGTAAAACCGCGGCGCGCTGCTAGTTAAGATATAAATATAGAATACGGGTTAGTTACATTGAATGTTTCCAGTATCTGGTTGCACAATAAAGAACATAATATAATCAAACAATTTCCCATCAATATTAAGTTACACTACTGAATCATACAACAGCATTAACCTTTGCAAACTATGACATGAAAAAACATGTAAATACAAAAAATCGGAGTAAATATTTCAAACTAAGTTTAATACCACGCTACCCGTAATTAAATCCCGTGCACGCAAAATAACACATTGAGCATTTTACTAAACATAGCAAAATACTTGAGCCATAAACGAGAACAGGATACTCAACTTAACGACAGTAGTGTTTGCTCGTATTTTTCTGTCGGTAAAACAGAAAATTTTAAAACCAGTGGAAATGTCTCGACAGCTGCGCGGTGTTAAATGTTACAGAGAACTTGAGTAAATGGATGTGGCCTGGCTTTGTTTTTGTTTTTTCTATATGACCTTATGACTTTATCTGCAGGTAGGTTTGGAAGTATACGTTTGAATATAAATCAATTTCTAGAAAAAACACTCTTTAAAAATTTCTTTAAAAAACAAACTTATTATAGTTTTTTTTTTTACTTTTATTTCGGAAGACGGTGTCAAAAAACGAAAAAAGAACCAACGACAGCGACTTCCAAAATTATTTAGCAGTCGGTTTTATTTTTAAACTAGCTGCTGCCCGCGACTTCGTCCCCATGGAATCCCCGATTTTAAAACATTCTTTATCGCTGCTCCGCTCCTATTGGCTTAAGCGTGATGTTATATAGCCTAAAGCCTTCCTCGATAAATGGTCTATTCAACCCAAAAATATTTTTTCAATTCGAACCAGTAGTTCCTGAGATTAGCGCGTTCAAACAAACAAACAAACTCTTCAGCTTTATCTATACTAATATTATAAAGCTGAAGAGTTTGTTTGTTTGTTTGTTTGTTTGAACGCGCTAATCTCAGGAACTCCTGGTCCGATTTGAAAAAAACTTTCAGTGTTAGATAGCCCATTTATCGAGGAAGGCTATAGGCTATATTTTATCCCCATATACCCACGGGAACGGGAAATACGCGGGTGAAACCGCGAGGCGCTGCTAGTAATATATAGTTATAGTTAAGATGATAAAAATCACTTTTCAAAGTTTATGTTGGTGCGGAAGATCATATCACCGGTCAGTTTTCAAGGCTCTGAAAAATTTCCAGCAGACTGCGGTGTGGAGTGAAACTGTGCAGTGCTATAAACGAAATCTAGTGACGAAAATGTCATGGACTCAAACATTGGATTTTACTTTTGGATTATCGTTATGCCTAATAGAGCGTCACTTTTGCGGAAGCCTCTTGTAATGCTAGGATTCTAGATCTTTGTTTTATTAAGTCCGTCTAGCCGGCCACTTCCAGGATATTCCCCAGAACTATTTCTTTAAACACATGAAACTATTTTTACTTCCCCACACGTACAAATTTAGTCCCTCTTAGTAGCTGTGGGGTACTAATTGACGCTTTAAATCTGTCCTCGCCCCTAGTACTTGTCGTACGTTTATGATTTTATCCACGTAACTAAATGTTTGCCCTGACTTTGCCTGTCAAGGGTGGAATGAACTTGGTTTATTAACGTTTCTGTTAGTGTGGTTAGATGTTTCGCTATTTATTTAGCTTTCATGTGCTGTAGTGAGTTTATTTTAAACGTTTTTGTTGATAGTTTCATTCATTTAATTTACTATGATGCATAACTTGATGCACTTTAATTACTGGATATTTGTGAAAGTTGTTATTCAGCTTGTTAAGCTTTGTATTTTACTGGTTATTTATAAATCCGAAATATGCATATGATATAATTTAAATGTTCATCACTGCATTATGAATTTATAACAATGCTATTATAATTTATTAAATAAACTGCTTTTAATGAACACACGTAAGTAAATAAATTATTACTCAAAATTAAGTTAGCTTGAAGCTGATAATATAACATAGCTGATAGAAAAGATTATGGAACAGAGTTCAATATAAGCTTCTATAGAATTTCATTATATAGAAGTTTATGGAACTATATAATAATTATGTGAAACAAAGCAATGTAGATAATTTAATAGTTCTTATTAACCGCCTTCCAAAACAAAGGAGGAGGTTCTCAAGTCGACTGACTTTTTTTGTTTGTTACGTCATAACTTTTTAAAGGGTGTACCGATTTTGATGATTCTTTTTACATTCGAAAGCTGGTGCTTGCTATGTGGTCCCATTTATTTGAGTATAGTCTAATGAGTAGCTGAGCAAGCGCGTTTACGCTTTTGCTTGCTCATCTCTTGAGCACGAAGCACGGAAAGCACGTTAAGCCGTTGGTCCCGGCTGTCATTTGGAGATCTTTGGCAGTCGTTGCGGATTGTCAGAAGCCAGAAAATCTGACACCAGTCTTGCCAAGAAGTACCGTGTTCCCCAGTTAATGGGTTGTGGAGGTCTGGTAGGCAGCCGCTTCACGTAAAATACTGGTATTCAGCTGAATCCGGCTTGACTGGGAGCCGACCCCAATGTAGTTGGGAAAGGCTAGGCAGATGATGATCTCTTGAGCACGAAAATTTCAACTTATGACAAGCTTTATTAACAGGTTGAAATCGAGTTAAACTGGAGTTTACGTTTAGGAATATGGGCCTACTTTTACTCTGTCATAGCTCTTTACGATTGGGAGGTATAGATATGTAGAAAGATACCTTGGAAATGTTGACGTAAGTCAAGAAAAAATAGGATATTTCTAGGCAAACATCAAGGCAAGGCATCGCCGCTTACTATGAGAGGAGATAGTGGTCAAACGCGAACAATAGTATTGTATTAAAGCTGAAGAGTTTATTCATTTGAACACGCTAATCTCTGGAACTACCAGTTGTATTTGGAAAATTATTTTTGTATTAATTTTCACATTCATAAGGAAAGCTGTAGGCTATATGGCAACAAAAAAAAAACGGGATTAGTGTGTACGAATTCGCGGACAAAAACTTGTTAATGATATAACAAACCAAGCTACAATTATTTAAAACTACAACACTTCCAGCTTTTATATAGATCTTTCATGTAGCAGTCCAACGCTTAAAGAAGTACAGAGTAACACAACTTTTCGCCTCAACATGAACACAAACCTCGCTGGGTTTGCGGTTAATTATGGTTTTCTCTGGTTTATAAGAAGTTTAACGACTTGTTTCCTGTTAAGACGGAGCTCGAGTAACCTGTTTTTGTAATTAAACGTTATGAAGTATATTCTTGGTTTCCTCTTTTTGTAATCGTAAAGTGTGGAAGGAATGAAAGACGAAAACGTATTGCGCCAACCCTTAGTTACATGGGAGAAGATGGTGAAATTGAATACCTACGAGGGTCAATTTGATTCTGAACGATGTACCTATTTTTTATAATTTTAATTTAAAGAAATATATTATGGTTCTTTCGGCTACTTCCCGGTATGTCACATTACTAATTCGTCAACAACGTTTTAAAATACCTGAAAAAAAGTAGCGTTTTGTTAAGATTTTGACCTCCACAGTTGAGTATTGGGAAGTAGCCCATTTTTCGTACCTATGATGTCAATCAATTCAATAATTAATTTGTTTTTTTTTGTGCTTTCGTCAGTGGAAAGTAATAAAACAAATGATTGCTACAAAATGCAATTGATAGACTAATACCAGAGAGTAGGTGCTGCATTTCATTAGAGCTAAAGCTCACGGTTATATTTTCGTGTATGTGTAGCTGGGGAGTTTGTCCGCCAATTAGGGTAGTTAACTAAAAAATCTGATCAGTCCGTCAGATAGATGTCCAAAAATATTGGAGACGTGTTTTTTCTTTTTTCACATAAACAAAAAATGAAGACGATACAGTGCGTTGAAAACTCGTGTGACGTCACTACTCGCTACAATTTTTACCGGGCCGTGACGTCACACGCTCCCACTCCTGATCTTTGATGCTTTTTATCTTCGTCAGTTTTTATAGATTTGATAAAGGAAAAAATACATGTCAAATATTTTTCTATAATCTAACTGACTGAATAAACATAATATATTTTTTACTCAGGCAACATTCCTATTCTTCTTTCCAGCTAGACAACTAAGAAGTGGTGAAGTTTTAGAGGAATCTCTTAATTTAAAACTTTTTCGTTAAATAAGTACTGGCTCGCACCTCATTTCCCAAATCCAATACCCAGTACCAAAGTGGTGACGGGCGGGTGTTTTAGAGGATTCTCTTAATTTAAAACTTTTACGTTAAGCACTAGCTCGCACCTCATTTCCCAAATCCGATACCCAGTACCAAAAACTACCCGAATATATCACCCATCATTAATTTAAAAAACTCTCATTCTAACAATATAACCTAATGAAGAATGTCGAACGGAAACCGCGTTAGTAACTAAGGAAGTCGAGCGATATTGTAAACTCGTTTCTAATTTGAGTGAGCACTTTTGCTTGCCAGACTTATCACTGCGTGCGGTACACTTTGTCACATTACAGTTGGTTTGCAGTAGTGTTAATTAATTTTACAGATGCTTTGAATAATGATACAGTAATGAACATGATTATTATAACTGCTACTTGTCGTCCGTAATCGTTAATAATATTTTATTATGAAAGCGAGTTCACTTTTTTTGCATTTGTATAACGCGAGTGACGATGCGGGTGATTATTAGCAATGCTTAATAGTGCTAATAATTATAGTAAATCATGTCAAAAAAATTGGTGTAGTATTAAGCCGAATTATTGAACTCAAAATATTTAGTTGCAGAATAGACATTAATGGTGATTATTTCTCAGCTTCATTTTTCGTAGAACAAGGGTTTGATTTTGTGAACTCAATACGTACTAAATTATCAGGGTTTCGAACCCGAAGGTGACCAACGGGACCCTATTACTAAGTCTCCGCTGTCAGCTCGTCCTTCCACCTATCTGTCAGCGAGCTATATCTCAAGAACCTTCATAGGTAAACAGCTGAAATTTACACACGAGTGTGTAGGTGTTTCTATAGCCTCTAAAACAATCACTACATAGTATAAAACAAAGTCACTTCCAACTCTCTGTCCCTATGTATGCTTAGATCTTTAAAACTATGCAACGAATTTTGATGCGGTTTTTTTTAATAGATAGAGTGATCGAAGAGGATGGTGTATATGTATAATAAATGCATAATATAGTAGAGATTTAGTATCAGCATTACACCCGTGCGAAGCCGGGACGGGTCGCTAGTAAATAATAAAAATTAAAAATTAATGGGTATTTTAAGGTACTCCCATACAAAAAACATGATTTTTCGGTGTATGGTACCTACAGAACCCTTCATGTGGGACTCGACCCGCGCTTGCCTCGTTTTTTTCCCAAGCCTATTACAATTTAGAACTAAAAAGTTAAATAAAACTGCAACAAGCCATAACCAGCTAACAAGCTCTCATAGTTTCAACTACCAATATTCTAACTTTAACATAGGCAAGCAAAAATACCTCCTAAATATTATTCACGGCTAGTTGGTTACGCAGTTTCCGCACCCCCCTTTTGTTACATACATTTTGCTTCTGACTATAAAGTATACTCCTTTTGTTTCTAACCTATACAGGATGACTTTGAATAGATGCGACAAAATGAAATGGGAGCTTCAGTTACAGTAACATAGTAATTATAAACTGTTTTTTCTACAATCTAAATCGTTAAAAAAGTTACGTGGTTGGCGTTTTAAAATGATCCATCGATGTTAATATCTTTATTTAAGTACGAATTATCGGTAATCCAGAAAAATAATTAATATGCAAAATAAATAAGAAAAATTAAAGTATCAAAAAATCTCGTCCAACTAATCGCAGTGCTCAATGATCGTTGTGGAGTACTCGCGTTATTAAACGTTGCCATTCATAGCGGTGATAAAAGTTCATTAATTTTACATTTGGTATGTTCTAAATTTTCTTGACAACACGTATTATTGTATATTTAAATATGTCGCATCTATTCAATTTCACCCTGTATAAAGAATGGACTGAGCGTCCCCTGTCCAGCAACATTAATGTAGTGAATATAAACAGAAGTGTGAGAGTGAGTGAGCAAGCGATCGTGCAGCCATCTGTTGTCCTTTTCTTAAGTTCTAGTTGGACTACGTTACAGACATGTAGAAAAGAAAAAGAAAATATATATTTTGTGAGAAAATCACAAAAAATACAATCATTAATGAAAATAACTATACAAACAGAAAATAAAAATATTAAAAGGCATAACCTTGTCAGGGACGGACATTACTCTCATCCCAGATTCTTTGTCTATGTGGTCAACACATAAATGGAACACATTATATTATCCATGGCATGAAGTCTGACACCGACTGACAATGACATGATAAAAGTAATATAACTTATATGAGTAATGACCGCACACTCAGTA
Source organism: Hecatera dysodea (assembly GCA_905332915.2). Lineage (NCBI taxonomy): Eukaryota > Metazoa > Arthropoda > Insecta > Lepidoptera > Noctuidae > Hecatera > Hecatera dysodea. The sequence goes on from HG995291.1 coordinate 2,591,450, forward strand.
TCTTTGTCTCTTTCTACACTGTTCATAATTTTGTGACAATAAACTCAAATGCTCAATCCATTCTCAACGTCTATGTTCTGAGCAGACCTTCGTCCATTGTCTTTGGTGCGTAAAGTACAGTGCAGTGTTAGTGCAGTGTACAGATTTAGCGACGGCACCGTTTGACGTGGTAATTACGCCGTAAATCCTCAAGCGGACGAAATTAACTCGCGCTTCTGAGCGTGTTATGAAAATGCACGCCATTGTACACTGTAATACACTTAAAAAGAGTCTGTGAAGTTGATGGGTCAGTTTTTTCAGCATGGTTTGTACATTTGGGATGCAAATATTTGTCTTGAGCATATATACTTTTTTAATTGTAAGGTTAAAATAGTTACCTATCAATAGAAAAACTTAATCAAATAATAATCAGAAGATTTTTTTATCACCTTTGGAATACCTACAACTGAACAAACTAGATTTTAAAGGAACTTGAGATAATATATGTATATACAACGTGTATTATAATAAACGCAATACCTCCTAAAGGGTCATTGTACCTACTTATAATTATGAACAACTTTTACCATGGGAAAAACTCCGAAATCGCGAAAAATATATCAGCTGTTTAGTACATTTTGTCGAGATATCAGCAAATAAATAAATTAAAAAAAAAATTGTAATGTTGTCTAAAAAAATATAATATATATTATATGATATATATATAATATATATTATATGATAACTGTACATATTTTGTCTGTCTATCATTTCCCCAAAATATATGGACCTAATACCTTTCTCTATTCAGTCCATAATCTAGAAATAACTAGCCTTCAATACATTCAATATGTCATCAAAGAACAATTTTCAGAGAAATGTAACAATACGAGATAACATGTCTATACTAAACGAGTAAGGTCGAAAAATTGCCTGTTATCAAACGTAGATTTGGGCACGATAAATCAAAAGGTTTTCTTTGATAAGGCTAGTTTTTCTTTCCCTGGGCGAATGTTAACAAAATACGATTTGTTAGAGGAAAATAAAGGCAATTTTCTATCATTACTTACTAATTCTGGGAACTAGAAAAAGGCAATGAACAATGAAATACAATTAAGGGTTTCATTCGAAAGATTAGGGTAGCTTCGTATTTTAGGTTCTTCTATAAATGTTTTTACAATTTGACAGCTACTCTTTAGTCAAATTATTAGAAATAATCAATGATAAATATGTACATAATTATTATGTATTGGGAATTTGAAAACGCCGTAAGATTGTAGAATATTGCGTGAAATTTAAACTTTTTTTCTGATTGAGACACGGATATCTTGTAAACTAAATAAATAAACGAATCCCATCTAAATAGAATATTAGATGGGATTCGTTTATTTATTTATTTAAGAATTAACAACTAGTAAGTACACTACAAAAACTTCTACTAAATAAATAGTAACTTATTTCAGAGTGTCGCACACTCAATTACAGGTAACCAACAGCTTATACATTAATGTCTACATGCTCCGACTGAATATTACTATAATAAATAATAATAAATAATAAATATATGAGCTATTGACATACTTAGATTAAGATGACGAATCAAAAAAAGTTGATTTGATATTATTTGAGTTATGCCAGTAAAGAGAATTAGGTCAAATACATTATAATTTCTCGATACCTGTATTATGAAAAACTCGTTTTGTATCGAATTAATCCCATCCAAATTAAATAGTTCCAATAGTTTAAACTCCATAAAATTGTAATAAAACTTTATTAGATTTATAATTTCTTGATATTTTATGAAAATATCTTTTTAATGATGTATTTACTATAAATCCCCGAATCAAATAGTTTTCAATATATCCGTGTCTTATTAAGAAAAAATAGTTAACAATCTCACGCGATATTTTACAAACTAGCGACGTTTGCAATTTTCAGGTGACATGCACAATAAATCGTTGTAAGCAACGTCCTAAACTTTCAATTCTTTTATAAAAATGTGGCTGAAATTTTTGCAGTCTATGACCCATTCAATTTGCCAACCAAAAAACAATCGAAAGTCAATTTAAGACGAAATTGAGAAATAATTAAACAACGAACGGAACAATGTTCAAACTCAATCCAATTAGAAATCCAACACCTAGCACCCTGTATAAAATCAACCACAAAATTCCGTAGATCATCAGTTAACACGACAAATATTAATTTACCGATCGTCACAGTTCGGAATTAACATTTTAAATACATTTGCTACGACGCCCCGAAGCCCGATCGCAATCAAAGGCTCGAATGTAGGTCCCTATCGATTAAACATCGCATCCATCGCCGGGGAACCTAATAAATATGTAAATTTGTTCAGGATTAACCCCGATTGGCGAAAGAAGCTTCCTCGTGTAAATTCCAGTGAACTTGCTGTGAGTAATCATTTTTTGAACGTTTATTAATATCTTTTTTTTTATGGTGCCTTTTTTCTGGGTGAAAACGTAAATTGAGGGTTCAAATTGCATAACCAGAGATTGGTCTGTTGAGGTTTGCGAAATAACAGGAAGGTAAACTGAGCTCATTTTTGAAAAGTTATATTGATACTGTTATTTCATATCATTTCTTCAAATTAATCGCGTAATTAAATATGAAGGAAAGCAAAACTTTGTGAATTAAAAGGCCCACGTACTATGTTAGCAAAATTAACAGTTTTGATTTCAATACAAGACTTGCTGGATCCGACTCTATTCGAATTAATATAGATTATTATGTAAGATCAAAAGAAAATAGTCTATGAAGACTGGATGAAGAAGACTAAAAACCGCAAAGACACATTAACAAGCCATGTCAAACGGATAGATTTTATATCATTAATAGAATCTCGTTTGCCAATATCACATGATAGAACGCGATGATGTGGTCACGTGGTCAACGGTGGCGCACGGTTGCTTTTCCCGAATAAAGTCCAATAACATAAATAACATCTATCAAAGAAGCTCTGAAACTCCATAAAAGTTTCACACGTCCACACATATGCGCCAAAAGGCAATCTTTCACAAAATACCCATTCGCTTGAAGAGATAAACCGCAGGAATATGCTTTTAATTCCAGCATGTAACCGAAAGAATTCAGCGGTCATGAGATTTATTGGGTCCGTACAATTTATGTGCCACAACACACGGTGCCTATGGGGAGCAAGCCATGGTATTATGGGCTATGGGTATTTTCTCCTGTGTAGTCCATTGTTTTTATGATAGCATTTAATTTTAGGGAACGTTATGAGTTTAGGATGTGGTTTTGGGAGTTGGTTGATGTATCTGTGTTGATGGTTTTTTATTTCTGTTCTGTTGTTCAGAATAGGGATGTTTCCCGAATAAAAAAATATGATTCTTTTTAGTCCGTCAGTTACATTATCGAGAAATATTGAACACGTATTTTTTTGCTTTGTCAAATCTATAAAAAATTGCAACGATAAAAAGATCAGGATTGGGGCCTTGTGACTTCACGTGGCGGCAAAATTGTAGCTCACAGTGACGTCACACGAGTTTTCAACGCACTGTATCGTCTTCGTTTTTCGATTACGTGAAAAAATAAAAAATACGTGTCCAATATTATTTTGGAAATTTATCTCAACGGACTAATTAGATTTTTTAGTCAACTACCCTATTGTGTTGGTTTTTGTTTTTAGGTGAAAGAATACGTATAGAGAAAACAAGCATATTTCTGATCCCAAAAATTGAAATGTTGAAGAAAACATAGAAGAAACCAGCACTTCAATAAAACTACTTATAAAAAACGAGTTATAAGAATCGTGTGGCGAGAATGCTAGTGGTCAGTCACTTTTTTTTACTGTATGTTGGTTGCGTGATGACTCAATGTGTTTTTTTTTTTCTATTGAAATAACAAAAAAAGGCTTTGTTTTTAAATTTTTCCTTATAAACTTTATCAGCTTTGTCCATTAGTGGCTCAAATGCCACAAGCCTAGTGTCTCATATTAAAGTTTTTAAACAAAACCCCCTGCTGTCAAGTACCTACGAAAACTCTCATGTGCTATATTGAATTTTCCCCACACAAACTGTTTGGCTTTCACGTTTAAACCGAGCTTATCAAGTGATTAGTGCTAACGCCACTAATTAATTTGATGAACTTCCTGTAATAAACTATATTCTAACACGAAGGCTTGCGCACATGGTTTTGATCTTAACATAGGTGACAGTGTGATGGAAAGATCTACATTATGTAGTATACGATTAGTGATACGAACAGTGGTTGCTGAAAATGTGAGCCGTTGATTGTTGGTATTTTCCAGAATCGTGGCATATGCTGAGCAACGATTGATTCTTCCTAGGATGCGACGCACAAACTAGATGTATACATATTTTCTATTAGACAATAAGTAAAGCAATGGTGGCCGAGTGGTAACGGCGCTGACTTACGAAGTGTAGGTCGTGGGTTCAAACCCAGCCAGGCGCATTACTTAGTGTAATTAATATCATCACCATTGCTCTAGAAACAGTGAAGGAAAACATCGTGAGGAAACCGGCATGTCCCAGAACCGAAAATTCGAAGACATGTGACATTCCCCAACTCGCTCTGGGCCCGTGTGGTGGATAACGGCCCATTCCCTCTCCTAGAGAGGAGGTCTGTGTCGCAGCAATGGTAACATTAAAAGGCTGATTACGCTAATAAAAGCCTACTTTTAATTTCAATGTTTTCATGTTGTCACTGTCTGTCGGCGCTGGATGTCACGCCATAGACAAAAGCTTAACTATGTTCTGTTTTGTCTGTGGTTTGATCAGAGACTCGTGGTAGTTGATGTCCAGTCCTGATACAATTTTTAGTTTTAGTTGAAACGTTATTTTCTTTTAAGTTTGTTTATTTATTTTTATTTTTTGTGCGTCATTTCCGGCTTTTCTTTCATATTAGTTTTCTTATTTATGAGAGTTGATACGTTATGTTAACTTGACAAGTTGTTAAGTGAGACTCGGGCAATCGTGATGAAGACAAAGAAATCTGCCCGTAATGTCCACAGCTGGGAATGAGATACTGTGTGGGATAGGGAGTAGGCCATATCCACCATACGGGTTTAGTAGATTGGTGGACGTTTCGGTGGCCCTACAGTTTTTTGCTTTCTGTTTTCCTACGATTATTTCTTTGGCTGCTTAAACTTTGGCAATATTTTTATACTGTTATTTATTCATGTTCTCTTTAATGGGTCTTCCGTTCAACAATATACACTTCTTTCGTACATGAAGTAAACGGAACACTTATCACTTTTCTCAGAACATTAAACAAGTTGTAACTTATTACTAACAGTTGGCTAGGTTTACTTAAGATGTTTTCCTAGAAAAAATGGTTTCTTGCTTGTTCAGTAGCTCGTCTGATTTAATCCGCTTAAGATGTAAGGTAGTTTATCGTTCTATAATGTTTTGGCTACACTTTTGTTTTATCTATACTAATATTATACACAGGAAAGATTTGTATTTTTGTATGTAACGAAGTAACTCAAAAACTGCTGGACCGATTTCAAAATTCTTTCACCATTAGAAAGCTACATTCACCCTGAGTAACATATATATTATCCCCGTATTCCCAAGGGAACGGGAACTACGCGGGTGATACCGCAGGGCGCTGCTAGTAGTAAGATATATTCTTGAAACAATTACAGCCGATATACACGTGTTTGAGTTGTTCTATTGTTTTTGTAGCATTGCTGATTGATCATACTCATAATGAAGTAAGTGTGTCTTTTAATTCTGCCTTGCAGATTTTTTATAAACAGTCACCGCGGTTCTGGATTGCAAAGGGCATTCGAGGAACACGAATGAGTTTTATCAGTAAGAATCTGACACTCCCATTCGCTCCACTCAGAGTGGAAGAAGTTATTTGATGATTTTCCATCCTTAAAAAAGTAAGTTAGTATATCGAGCATTACTTGAAACAACTGAAAATGAAAAATAAAGGATAATTATTATAATATATCCAGCGTGTGGAGTAACGAGGATGGATAAAGTGAGAAATGAGTACATTAGAGGCAGTTTAAAAGTGGCGCCAGTGACGGAAAAGTAGAAAGGGAACCGCTTGTCTTGGTATGGTCATGTAAAAAGGAATGATGAAACACATGTAACTAAAAGGGTTATGAATTTGAATGTGGATGGCTGGAAAGGGAGAGGTAGGCCAAAGAAACGATGGATGGATTGTGTGAGGAGTGATAAAAGAAAAAGGAGTTAGTGATAGCGTGACGGCTGACAGGATAGAATGGAAGAAAAAAACATGTTGCGCCGACCCCAAGTAACATGGAATAAGGGCAGGAAGATGATGATCCAGTACAGATTCTATCAATCTGGACCCGCTGCTGAACAAAAGCTTTTCTTTTTATTTTCGAAAGAATATGGGCTAGTACTAGCATATTCACCTTAGTCTGCCATGTCTTCTAGAATTTAACAGAACAATTTTTACATGTGGCAGATATAACCGGCTTAATCCGATTTGAACGAAGCGGTTTTTTGAGTAACGATTATGATTTTGGTGTTGACACAAGTAATAATTTATGTACATACAAATGTATGATTTTTATCCACTAGCGATAGATGGCGCTAGACGTGATGACACGCTCTATACATCCTTTTTAGACGAAATAATGAATTAGTAATTATTTAAAGGTATTTAATTTTTTTCAATGTGTTGTCCAATTAGTAAAAGATATTGATTAAATCTAAATGTTTGTTTAATGTTCACTTATAAACCCAAATATTTAAGTTAGTCAATTGATGATACATTCTCTTAACTTTGCACTGATTGGTCAGTTGGTCGGCTGAGTGTTAACTAACGTTGTGGTGGGTAACATTCAGATCGTGTATGTCAGTTTTGAGAGTGAACAAATCCAACCAATCTGTGTATCGGTCGTATTTTTAACTGATTTTATTATTAAGTTTTAACGAATAACATCTGCACGGGCCAAACTTCAAGGTTAAGCAACGCTTGTCAAGTTTGGTCTGTGGATGGGTGATCATCTCAACATACTCAGTTTCCTCCGTGCCTTGGAAAGCACGTTAGCCGTTGGTCCCGGCTTTCCGTCATTTGTACATCTTTGGCAGTCATTACGGATTATTAGAAGCCAGTAAATCTGACTCCAGTCTTGCCATGAAGTACCGTGTTACCCAGTTAATGGGTTGTGGCGGCCTGGTAGGCAGCCGCCCCACGTAAAATACTGGTATTCAGCTGAATCCGGAATGACTGGAAGCCTGCCCCAATATAGTTGGGAAATGGCTAGGCAGATGATGATGATGATATAATATGAAATTGTGTCGAAGAACAGTGAATAAAATATTAAAAAAAAATATGCTTGAAATACATGACACACACGCAGCATTGTATTCCTTAAGTAGTCCAAGATTCCAGAACCCTACGATATAGCGCTTCATGGCTCGCTGGCTAACCTAACCAGCGCAATGCAAGCATCAGGTGAAGTAACAAGGACTATGTTTCCAGTTCATAACCAAAATATACACTTTAATTAAACAACACTAATTACAACTTCAAATTCATTAATTTTGAAACAGAATTGCACTAATAATCATTTTAATTCTCCATTGAAGATTGCTCTCGAAGTTGACCATTGTATCGCAAATCCAATACTTACGGTCGCGGACTAGGCAGGCCTTATATGCCAGTCAGTCAATTCTAGAACCTTCTATTGTAGAAAGGTCTAGAATGTTCGCGTACATACCAGTCGTGAATGACCAGCGGGCGTACCATAACGTCTTAAAACGTGAGTCTTCCGAGCGAGAAAAAGGGATGGAGCTATATAGGGTATATAAATTTATCCCTCTTTCTCGCTCGAAAGATTCACGTTTTAACACCTCATGGTACGCCCGCAGGTGTCGATAGTTCTAGAATGCATAAAAAAATCTCGAAGGTTCTTGACTCCACTAGTTCTCTTACACTAGATGTCGCTAGTGGTGAAGCGGCATTCTGATTGTAACAGGCTGTAACTGAGGCGCACATTATTATAAAACACTTCTCTTTATTTAAAAAAAAAGTCGGTTGTCGTGTCCGTAGAGCATCATTATATCGTCATCATTAAAATAAGTATCAAGTTTGAAGTCGATGCGAAGTTGACATAATTTTTCCATGTTTATTACATCAAATAAATCCTTCTTTACACGTACAATGTGTGAAAAATATTTATACGGTTTCACCGTATATTATACGGGTATCATTAATCGGGTGACACAGCACATTACGGCAATACGGTGCGTATACATGACGTCACGGGCGTGAAAAACAGCTCGAATTCCCCTATTTATGCACGTGGAACACAATTTATCTTGCAGAGTTAATTTTTGAATTAAAAGCGAAAAATTCTTTCAGTGACAGCCTTTGATTCACGTTCGAAATTATGCTTTTGAGAATATTCATACGGGGAAATTTTACATTTATGCACCAATCAATTTTATAACTTACTTCGACAGACCCGGTCATTTTTTCTCTACCAAAAAGGATATTTACCACGGGGTTTTTTCCTTTCCGTAATTACCACCAGTTCTCTGCCATGATTGTCTATTACCTACGTTGTGAAAAAACGATAGTTCTGTTCGTACTATATAGCTCCGTCTCTCTATCTCTCTCTCTGTCTCTCCCTCTCTCTCTCATTCTCCCCCTCTCTCTCCCTCTACCTCTTTCTCTGTCACTATCTCTCCCTCTCTATCTCTCTCTCTCTCTGTCTCTCCCGTTCTCTCTCTCTCTCTGTGACTCCATCTCTCTCTCTCTGTGACTCCATCTCTCTCTCTCTGTCTCTCCCTCTTTCTCTCTGTCTCTTACGCAACGGAATCATGAGACTGCTGCACATTTACGTAGCACTCGCAACTATAGTATCACTCTCTTCTGTCATCATCTAGTTCACTTCACCTAAGCTACCACGGCGAGATGTATACAGAATCGCGTTACAGATGTGCTGAGCAAAAGTTCAATTACTAAAGTTGAGTGTATATTTATTTCAAAATAACCCATTTGGCTCATGAGATTCATATTTAATCACTACATAGTATAAAACAAAGTCGCTTTCCCTGTCCCTATATCCCTATGTATGCTTAAATCTTTAAAACTACGCAACGGATTTTGATGCGGTTTTTTTAATAGAGTGATTGAAGGGGAAGGTTTATATGTATAATACATGTATATTATAGTAGAGAAAACATTAGTATCTACATTGCATCTGTGCAAAGCCGGGGCGGGTCGCTAGTTTCCTAAAAACTGATCATTAGCGTCAGTAGCACATTAAAACTACAACGTATTTTTTCATTCCAGGAAATAATTACATCATCCACGACAGCTACTAGATGAACAGATTAAAGAAAAAGTCTTGGAAACCGAGCGATAGAAAATGTAATAAATTTTCTTAGATATAAAATGAGTTCATGCTAGTTTTATTTTGTTCGTATAACCGATCTTGTACGCTTTACTGAAATTCTATTTATGTAAAAATAAAGATATTTGTGTTGTATCAATATCTATTTTCTAATCTATACTAATATTATAAAGCTGAAGAGTTTGTTTGTTTGAACGCGCTAATCTCAGGAACTACTGGTTCGAATTGAAAAATTCTTTTTGGGTTGAATAGAACATTTATCGAGGAAGGCTTTAGGCTATATATCATCACGCTTAAGCCAATAGGAGCGGAGCAGCCATAAAGAATGTTTTAAAATCGGGGATTCCACGGGGACGAAGTCGCGGGCAGCAGCTAGTAAAAAATATTAGTTTGGCTGGACTACTTGTGTGAGAATTTATGTTACAGATTTTAGTGCAGCAAATAGGATCTTATATTTTGTTAAACTAAACGTTAAATCTTATGATTTCTACTCTAATCAACCGACTTCCAAAAAAAGGAGGAGGTTCTCAATTCGACTGTATTTTTTGTTTGTGTGTGTGTTACCTCATAACTTTGTACTGGGTGTACCGATTTTGATGATTCTTTTTATATTCGAAAGCTGGTGCTTGTCGTGTGGTCCCATTATATTGAGATCTGACGACCATTATTTGAGTTATCCCTAATAATGCGTGGCTTAGTTTCAATAGTAACGTTCTCATTCCCTCTTGTCGATGTAAAATGAAAAAATAAAATTGTTTACGATGGATTGGAAGAGCATTTTAGTATTTCAACGTAGTCCCTTTCTAGTTTGGTGAAACGTACAAAATAACTTGAACTTCAGAATTAGGTCTTCAAAAACCGAAAAAGCAATCAAAAACACCGAGTTCTGAAATTAAAGTTATTTTGTAATTTCTGGATTTTTTTGTGTAGAAATCTGTTGTATTTTTTTTTCTAAAAAGTTTTTAGATATGTTATATTATTAGTTTTTAATTATGTTATGTTAGTATTTACCAGTCATAGCCCATTAGAAACCTTAGTAATAATTTAAATAGATGTAAAATTAAGTATTACATATCAGCACACGAGGTATTCGATATGTGGAATGTGGACTCAGCTGTCATTGTACCGATTCTGCCTAAATGGTCAGTAGCTTCCATGAGAATCTGCCTGAGCTGGCATTGGATAAAGACCTGTGGCCGTATTACGAAGTGCCAATGCTATTTTTATTATATAATTGACTTAAGACGTCATGGTAGGGCTGCAGCAGCCCTATTATGACGTCTTAAATCCATCATGATTCTTGTGTCAGATAGAGACGGAGTTACACAAGACGAATAGCACTATCCCTTTCCCTCACACTGAATCATGATAGCATTGGCACTTCGTAGTACGGCCACTAATCGAGTACTTGATACAGTTTGTATTGTGAGGAGGTTCGTATCTCCGGAGCTTGGACCCTGCTGCCGACAATAGCGAACTAAGATATCACTCATATATTTAAATAAATGTATTTATATAAATAAATACCTAAAATATCTTCGTATAGAGAAGTAAATAAACGATACAATTAGATGTGGTAATAAAAAAGCACGTTTAAAAAATAAAATGTAAAATATTTTCCTCTTTGAGCTCTTACCCTTTTATCTTATCCTTCTTTGTGGTATCATAAAACGTTAAGACTACGTTAGTCATGTGCTTAAAGATTCCAAGAGCATACACGTTATTATATGAGAAATCTCCTTTGCCTGAGTTTCTTGTGCCTTTCAACTAACGATGTTGAAACTCTGACGACAGAAATCGGATGACAGTAATCATCAACGAATGACAGTAATCAAAGCAACTGCAAGGTATATAAATTTAAAAGAGTTTTTGAACCTGAGTAACTGTATTGTAACTAATAACATACACGTCGTCATTGGTTACATAATCATAATATATTAATAATAATCAGCCTTTTAACGTTCCCACTGCTGGGACCCAGGCCTCCTCTCCAGGAGAGGGAATGGGCCATAATCCAGCACGCGGGCCCAGTGCGGGTTGGTGAATGTCACATGGCTTCGAATTTTTGGTTCTAGGACATGCCGGTTTCCTCACGATGTTTTCCTTCACCGTTTTGAGAGCAGTGGTGATGAAATAAATAACACAAATTAATGCACCTGGCAGAGTTTTAACCCGCGACCTACAATTCGTAAGTCGGGGCCGTTACCACTTGGCCACCTGCTCTCCGCATACCCTATATAAATTAACCCAGTCCAAGTGTAACTTGATTATTTCTTCATATTTTGGTATTTCTACAATTGCATTCTATAATAGTATAGAGCTTTGTGTAGAGCCTCAGGTGCAAACCAAGACAACGGGCTACTACTGAGAAAACCCAGATGGGAAAACCCAGATGGGAAAACCCAATAACTCTTCAGCTTTATATATTAAGTATAGATGCGCGAATCAAGAAAATAAAATATGTCGATTTTATATTAACCGAGGCTTTTGGATTAGTAATAATAGCGATCAGCAAGGTGGATCTACAAGGTTAAGCAACGCTTGACAAGATCAGTTCGTGTATTGGTGACCACCTATTAAATGCCAAGAGTCTTCCGTGTATCGAAAAGCACATTAGCCCGAGCTGTCATTTAAAGAACTTTGAATAATGTTTAAAAACCGTATAATCTAATAACAGCTTTGCGAAGTACGAGTCATAAGAAACCGATGTGAGTGTTTCAGAAAAAAAGGAGGAGGTTGAGAACCTCCTCCTTTTTTAGAAGTTGGTTTAGGTATCGTATATTGCTTGGCACCGACTCCAAAAAATTGTTAAATTTTATTATAGGTTAATCGTAGGTTAGGTTAGGTTTATTAATATAGGTAGGTTATAGAATTATTTTTAACTTTTTAGTGCTTCTAGGGTTTTTTGAAGTCGGTGTTTTTTTTCTACGTATAAGACTCTAACAAAAGGTTTTTGTAATACTATGAAATTTTACTGGACTAAAAATCACACTTTTTAAACCCTAAAAATATTACTAAAAATAAAACAAATAACATTCTATAGCACATACCTGCCAGTTTAAGTCCGATGCGTTTCCCTGGAGGCTTTACTAACTCAATGTGCGTTCTCCGCAGCCCTCGCTCCGTGCACAGTCCAGAATCAGTCGACAGCGATGTCTGGGATTTGAACACTGGAAAAGAAGAAATAATGTGTTCATAACTTAATGTAATAGGTGATTTGACTGGGTTTTGTTATTAAATTTATCAATACAACAGTTAACGTGGAACCACAGAGTACTTTTATATATATGGCGTGGAACTTTCTATACAACGTTCAAACCCTACACTAGCCGACCAAGATTGCCCCAAGCTGCACCAAAATCACTCACCCCACTTCCCTTGTTTTAAATGTAATAACAAATTATTAAATTTATCAATCGTAGAAAAACAAAATCGAAGCTGTAAAAAAAAAAAGCGTTGAGGTCGTTTTCAGATCTATGATAAACAGATGGTATTCGTTGCTGTTAATGGATGACGTCTTTGGCAAGTATCGTAATTTGTGATATCCTGTTTACAAACGTTTTCCTTGACAGGGATAGAAGTATAATTCAAAAACGTGTAGTCGATTTTTTTTTCGCAAATTGAACTACTTACTTTTTAGATTATTACTTTTTAGAAAAAAAAATTATTCATAAACATTTTTTTTAATAGTTGCCATATATCCTATTTGATAACTGGGTACAATCATTGCAAAGAAAATTCCTCGGCATTAAAGGATCGAACCATATCATAAACGACCAATTTGAATCAAATGAAATGTTTATGCACCTTGTAAATACCTATTTTAATATTTCCGCATTAAAAGAGGTAACCTTCCAAAGACTAAGTCAAATAAATCTATTGAAACATATTAGATACGATTTTTAACAAACAAACAAATTACTAATTTCAGTATGTCCATAATGACATTTTTAACTTTGATCTTCATCTCGCTCTACATACAACTGTTTTAATTGTCAGCTATATTTATTCTTTCTGTTTTTTTTTTTTACCACAGATTAAAAATATTATCCACCATAGAGTTCAATCGTTAAAATAGTAAACTTAATCGACTAACGCATAAAAATATCGCTAAAATCACGCGCCGTCAGGTGGAACCACGACCGAACTAAAGCCAACAGTTTACGTGGAACTCTCTAAACAACGCTCAAACCCTACACTAGCCGACCGAGATTGCCCCAAACTACACCAGCATCACTCACCCCACTTCCCTTGTTTTAACCAAAAAATAACCTACAATTTCCCGAAATAACGCCCCCACAATACCCAAAAACGGTACAGTTTCGGTAGCAAAACATTTAACTGGCGGACGCACAAATCTCCGAGCCAGTTTCCGACCAACTTTTACTGTAACTGCACTTGTAAACTGCGAGGCCTCTCTTAAAATAATACCCGGCTGGGGTATCGATAGTGACTTGTGGCAGTTTGAAACTAATAAAGGAGCGTAAGTTACATTATTAAGGAAAAGGAACGATGCTATGGTGGGGCTGGGGCGATTTTTATGTAGCCTAAGACTGTGAAGGAGTTTAAGGTTAAATAAGAACGTCCTTTTGCAAACCAGTAATGCTAGCGAAGGAGCTTACGCTCCAGCCGCCGCAACATAAGATGACGCCCCGGGCGTTGGGAAACGCAGGGCGATTCCTGGCCACCGTAGGCGCGGGCCTGCCAATAATGAGCTATGTGTGGCTCGGCGTCCGATAGCAACCAGGCCCGGGTCGACAGCGCGTAGTGTTCCACGCGCACCTCTAAGAGCAGTCAGCACGGGGATGCGGAATTTGTTCGAAAGAGTCACCGCGGCTCTGGAACGTAAAGGGCACAAGAAGGATCACGGGTGGGTTTTAATCAGTACGTGTCTGACACTCCCTTCTGCTCCGCCCAGAGCGGGAAAAGTCATTTGATACTTAAAAAAAAAAAAAAAAAAAAAAAAAAAAAAAAAAAAAAAAAAAAAAAAAATTGATTGAGTCAGGCGTTACTTTGCGGAAATCCATTTTAAATTTGAAAATGAAAACAATATATCTAGTTTTAATTTCCGCGAATATTAGTGGGTTGCAGGTATGCACCTCCCTCCCGCCCGCTATATTATGCACATGCGAGATTACTGGGCAAATGCAAGGATTTTAAGCACATGCAGGAAGGCAATGCAAAACCCAACACCATTACCGACACGTGTTTCGCCTCTCCACGAGGCATCTTCAGGGGACGTGTTGACTCGCTGACCGTTGAGTTGCGACTGAGCATTTAGTACAAGGCAACCCCCCTTTTATACACTGCCACCGTTGGTTATTTGTGTACAACTACCCACAAACATTCGCAGTAAAGGGGAAGAAACCAATTTCGTCTGGTCATTCAACAGTGCAAAATTATTATTATTACTATGTTTAAAAATCTCTAATTGTTCTAAAACACACAGCCGGAAACCCTTATCACAAATATGTAGTATATTAAAACTATTGTTGTCGCGCAAAGAATGGCCGGTATCAATTAGATGTTTCGCGAAATTCGATTTGTCCGAATGGCCATTTCTATACGCGGCAACATGTTCCCCATACCTTATGTCAAAGTTTCGGCCCGTCTGACCCACATACACCCCGTTGCATTCATCACAGACCAGCCTATACACCCCAGACTTTTTACTATTTTCTAAAATATCTTTTCCGTTACAAATACGGCGTATATTCTGGTCCGTTCTGAACGCTACATAAACGTTGTTTTTTCTAAGTAAATTACTAATTCTATCTGAAATGGGGCCCATATAGGTCAGACTGGCCACATATCTATTAATATTAGTACGCGGACATGCATATAATAGTGAACGAACCCTTTCTTTCTGCTTTCTACTAATTAAACTGTCTACCATTGACTTTGACTATGAATATAGCTGCGGAAGGCGGCTAATTTATGTTGAAGAGGGTGACAAGAAGAGGCTGGTATTGTCGTGTCAGTGTGTGTCGGCTTTCGATAAATTTGGAAATCTAAGTCACTATTGTGTTTTGTGATAGTTAAATCCAAAAAGTTAAGGGAGTTTTGGGACTCTAATTCTAATTTAAATTTAATTTTTGGGTGAGTTTTATTTAGTTTTTTAACAAAAAGGTCTATTTGTCGAACGGTACCATTCCAGCAGATAATTATGTCATCTACATATCTATAATAAAACAGAATATTAGGTTCGTTCACTATATGTTTACATTCAAAGTTATCCATAAAAACCTCCGCCATTAGTGGACTTAAAGGCGACCCCATAGCCAACCCTTCCTTTTGAATATAATATTGGTTATTAAATCTAAAATACCGGCCATTCTTTGCGCGACAACAATAGTTTTAATATACTACATATTTGTGATAAGGGTTTCCGGCTGTGTGTTTTAGAACAATTAGAGATTTTTAAACATAGTAATAATAATAATTTTGCACTGTTGAATGACCAGACGAAATTGGTTTCTTCCCCTTTACTGCGAATGTTTGTGGGTAGTTGTACACAAATAACCAACGGTGGCAGTGTATAAAAGGGGGGTTGCCTTGTACTAAATGCTCAGTCGCAACTCAACGGTCAGCGAGTCAACACGTCCCCTGAAGATGCCTCGTGGAGAGGCGAAACACGTGTCGGTAATGGTGTTGGGTTTTGCATTGCCTTCCTGCATGTGCTTAAAATCCTTGCATTTGCCCAGTAATCTCGCATGTGCATAATATAGCGGGCGGGAGGGAGGTGCATACCTGCAACCCACTAATATTCGCGGAAATTAAAACTAGATATATTGTTTTCATTTTCAAATTTAAAATGGATTTCCGCAAAGTAACGCCTGACTCAATCAATTTTATTAAGTCAGCAAGTACAGCTGAACAGGCACGGTTATACATTAAGCTGACCAAGCTTCACCGCATGGCAGGTCAAAACGTTTGGTTCAATCAACAGTGCAAACGTTTGAAAGTAATCCCACATTATATTAATATTAGCACCAACACACACAGCCGGGCAAGTGGATTTGCTTTACTTAAAGCAAAACAAATTTGGTTGAATGAGGAATGTCGGCACTGGTTTTCGGTTAGAGATAATATCAAACTTCACCTCAAGGTATTGTACACCGAGTTAACTTTCAAATTACATAATGTGGAGTTTGATATTTTAGATAACAAGGCTAGGGATTTGGCGTCTCGGTTAGCTCACGAAAAATATTTAACCCAGGTTAGGAAGTTGGAGAGATTATCTGGTGAGGGTCGGTACAATCAGTCATGTAATTCAAATAATATATCACATACATTTTACCCTCGCGTTTTAAATTATACTAATACACAGTTTCCCCCCGAAGAAATGTCTTTGTTAGAGAAAGGTTTAAAATACAATATTAAACCCCGACTTTCCCAGGAATCTCTTCAAACTTTGGTGGTGGACACCGAGATAGCTTGCTTCAAAGGAAAACAGGATGATGTCGTTAAACATCAAGTGGCAACTCACATTAAGAGAGTTTTCACGTCCCCTCCCAATCAAAATTTAACCGAAATTCACCTTTATCGGTCAATTCAGCACCGTATTAGGCAGAATGATTTAATATTAACAAAGGCTGATAAGGGAAATTCTGTCGTCATTTTGGAAAAAACTGCCTATACTCAAAAAGTTAACGACATCATCCTGGGGGAGGATTTCGAACGTCTTGGTGCGGATCCTACAAGGAAGTTTGCCCTCGAGATAAAGGATGCCATTAAAAACACGTCATACATATCAAAAGACCAATTAAAAAACCTTGTTCCTATGAATCCGAGGGCTCCTTTGTTGTATGGTCTACCCAAGACCCATAAAGATAACATGCCTGTACGTCCAGTTGTTTCTTACATTGGTGCCCCAGCGTACAATTTAGCTAAACGTCTCAACACTTTGTTGAGAAGTAGAACTTCTTTTAATCCCAAATATAGTTTGAAGAACAGCTTAGATTTAATTGAAAAAGTAAAAAATATCCAAATTCCTTCCAATGCAAAGTTGTTATCCTTAGACGTTGACAGCTTATTCACGAATGTTCCAATCGATGATTGTCTACGTATTCTGGGTATCCAATTTGAGAAGCAACGGTTACATCCTGGGGAAATTGCGGATTTACTTAACCTCACTAGTATTTGCATGAAACAAAATTATTTTAGATTTAATAACCAATATTATATTCAAAAGGAAGGGTTGGCTATGGGGTCGCCTTTAAGTCCACTAATGGCGGAGGTTTTTATGGATAACTTTGAATGTAAACATATAGTGAACGAACCTAATATTCTGTTTTATTATAGATATGTAGATGACATAATTATCTGCTGGAATGGTACCGTTCGACAAATAGACCTTTTTGTTAAAAAACTAAATAAAACTCACCCAAAAATTAAATTTAAATTAGAATTAGAGTCCCAAAACTCCCTTAACTTTTTGGATTTAACTATCACAAAACACAATAGTGACTTAGATTTCCAAATTTATCGAAAGCCGACACACACTGACACGACAATACCAGCCTCTTCTTGTCACCCTCTTCAACATAAATTAGCCGCCTTCCGCAGCTATATTCATAGTCAAAGTCAATGGTAGACAGTTTAATTAGTAGAAAGCAGAAAGAAAGGGTTCGTTCACTATTATATGCATGTCCGCGTACTAATATTAATAGATATGTGGCCAGTCTGACCTATATGGGCCCCATTTCAGATAGAATTAGTAATTTACTTAGAAAAAACAACGTTTATGTAGCGTTCAGAACGGACCAGAATATACGCCGTATTTGTAACGGAAAAGATATTTTAGAAAATAGTAAAAAGTCTGGGGTGTATAGGCTGGTCTGTGATGAATGCAACGGGGTGTATGTGGGTCAGACGGGCCGAAACTTTGACATAAGGTATGGGGAACATGTTGCCGCGTATAGAAATGGCCATTCGGACAAATCGAATTTCGCGAAACATCTAATTGATACCGGCCATTCTTTGCGCGACAACAATAGTTTTAATATACTACATATTTGTGATAAGGGTTTCCGGCTGTGTGTTTTAGAACAATTAGAGATTTTTAAACATAGTAATAATAATAATTTTGCACTGTTGAATGACCAGACGAAATTGGTTTCTTCCCCTTTACTGCGAATGTTTGTGGGTAGTTGTACACAAATAACCAACGGTGGCAGTGTATAAAAGGGGGGTTGCCTTGTACTAAATGCTCAGTCGCAACTCAACGGTCAGCGAGTCAACACGTCCCCTGAAGATGCCTCGTGGAGAGGCGAAACACGTGTCGGTAATGGTGTTGGGTTTTGCATTGCCTTCCTGCATGTGCTTAAAATCCTTGCATTTGCCCAGTAATCTCGCATGTGCATAATATAGCGGGCGGGAGGGAGGTGCATACCTGCAACCCACTAATATTCGCGGAAATTAAAACTAGATATATTGTTTTCATTTTCAAATTCATTTGATACTTTCCATCCAAAAAAAAAGGTAGTTAGAAGCCAGAAACTCGAACATCATGAAACTAGACAAGGGTATCGTATCACTTAGTTATTGGGTGGAGGAGGTGAGAAAGGCAGTCGCATCATGTACACTACTGGTACGTAATGAGCATTTGGTTAGACTTGAACTCGACCCTGATATAGTTTAGAATAGCTTATACAGGTTGGGTGTGCTAAGAAAGCCAATGGAAAAACTTGGCATCTTTAAATACTTAATTCTGATTTGATACCAGGTAATTATCATTCTTAATATCGTCATCATCCACATTCCAACCTCAACCGCTGTACTGGGTTAGTTTTTCATTTCGTTTGCTTAAATCCTGAGCCTAACTAGTCCAAGTTCTGCCTGCTACTGTAAAAATATCGTTTGCCATCTCGCTGCCGGACTGCCAATTCTTGAACTTTACCTCTTTTCTATTATTATTAACAATGGGGGGTCCAATAAAGAGGCTCGACCTCGGTATTTAAGCTTAGATATAAGAAAGCAGGTATTAAGTATTAATAATCGTCTATAATATTATTATAAAGTTTTCAGCGTAACTCTAACCTACTGAGTAGCTTATTTTATTGTTTGGTATCGGAGTAAAACTCCTAATGGATGTTCTCCATCCTGGGGTGGACGGAGGGCTCTGTCAGACACTTACTGACTGAAACCACCTCGTGTTCCCTCAAATATTGTATGTGCACCGTCGCCTTCGGGAACACTTAAGCAATCTTCAACAAAGCCCCCGACAGTAGTGAGGTGTTTAATTCCCCTCGCGACGTCTAAGCGGTCTGCGCGTGGAACATTACGCATCACTACTTCGGGTCCTTTATAATAGGCTGGCGTTCCTGAGACCACCGTCTCTGGACCCATTTGGGTTAGCCGGAAGAGGGCACTATTTTGTCCTCCGCCAACGCCCAGTGCGCCTGCTGCGAGCCGAAAGAGCACTCGAAACCTTCCTTTCCGCTGCCTCCTTTTGCGACCTGGCATATTTGCAGAAGAAGATCACCGCACCCCACGACGCGGCGTTGCCGATCACGGAAAGAATTACAGCTAGCAGCATCAGGTCGCTTCCCACTTCCGAAACGAGGGCACTCTGAAAGCGTTTGCCATGCCGTGTCCTCTCGACAATGGACGCAGTGAAAACACCGAGTACTGGCTCCCTGCTTATGCGATGCTGAAACTTCCTGAAGCATTTATGCCAAATACCAGGGAGCCGTGCCTCCTCTCCAGTCAGTTGACTACTGACCGGAACTGATTAGCACTTAACCTCGAAAACGAACAATATTTAACTTTTTTTGACATGACAGGACATTATTTTACATTGAAACAAAAACATCCACTACAGTTTCCATTTCATAAAATCTTTGTGACACTTCCAATTTATTAAATCATTAATCACGCAAAACAAGATTGGAGCAAATATTTTTTCGTAAAGGAAACAAAATATTTTAGTTTGCGACTTTACTTCTGTGCAAGTCATAAAATTTTAGTAGATAAGATTCGGTCTTGTGGACATGATAACATTATTGCGAGTATTTTTTGTTTCTCTAATAATATGGGAATATAAAACAACGTCCACTAGTTTATTATTTACTATAAAATAAACGAGTGATACATATTTTATTTGAAATTGGGGGTCATTTGTTACGAAACATTTGTATGTATGTAGATGTATGGTTTGTGTGTAAATATTTATTTTATTTCTCTAAAACCATAGGAGCCTATGACATATCGCTTAGCATAAAGCTGATGCCCTGTCACATAGTGTCTTTGCAAACCACAAAAGTTATGTAGGGAAAAAATAGACAGACAGTAGACGGATATATATAGTCAAAATTGTGGGCAAAAGCGAGGGCTCACAAAAGATAGAAAGAGAGTGGAGAAGTTCCTTTCTTTAAGAGTAGAATAAAATAAGATTGAAAATAAATCTCAAAAGGATAGAAACGTAAACAACTCCACACTTAGTCGCTCTTAAAACTGTAACAGAAACAAAATCAGCCAAAAAGCAGCATTCTAAAAAAAACTCTCCTAAATATTGGTAAAGTTACCAAATACAGTACAAAAACTTTGTGCCCGCTAACGCCTATAACTCAAGCAATTACATTTTGGATTGTTGTTTGCAAATTTCAGCGGCTTCGTGGGTCGTTAGCAAAACTTGACGTTTCATTTCGAAAAAGAAGGATTGCTTTTTATCCATCTCTAATTTTCTACGGAAGAGTCTCGCTCCTATAACTTTTTCATCGTTTACACAGTTTTCAGGGCTTGTCTTCCCTTTACGTAATTTTATTATTCTTATAACGAATGCCATTAATATTCTAAGAGTAAAAGGATTTTTTTTATCCGACTTCTAAAAAAGGAAGACGTTCTGAATTATTGCTGAAACTGACATTTTGATGTCTTTTATATTAAAATGGATTTACGCTTGTTTTAGTCTATAAATTTGCCGTCGATATCTTAAGCTGCAGATAGACTTGAGCAATCACTTACAATGAGTATTCTGGCGAAACAACAGTCTATCAGCGCCTTTATTTAGACTGAGCTTTGCTTGTTTATTCCTTGTTTGCATAATATTTTATGTCACCTGATAATTGCAAAACTCTTAAGATTCAAAAATATCTTGAGAGATTCTAGACTCTCGATAAGTTTGTGAACTGAACATTTGAAATACTTTTTATGGATCATAATTTTGATAGTCTACAATCTCTATTTACAGTCTAAAATCTTCACAGTGAACTGACAACTTCTCGAGATGACTTCGAGACATTATGTATCAAATTCTGATGCGTAAAAAGTATTCCAAATGTTCAGTTGACATATTAATCGAGATTTTAAAATCCCTCAAAATATTTAATAAACTTACGCATTTTACAATTCAGTGACACATATTTATATAAATATTTTAACAATGACAATAGCACTTATCTGTAACTGGTCCAAATAAACTATTAGCAGTAACAGTTACTGTAATATGTCCGTTATGATATGCGAGCAGTAGTAAGCTTTAATATTTGAGCACCCCACGAGCAGAGGTTACGAAGGCCTGGCCCAAAATTCCAATTTTGACGTTCTGAAACTCCAAAAAAAGCTTTGTTACAAAAGCCAAATAGCAACACAGAGAGTGACAAATATTTTTTTCAACAATTCTAATAATACATAAATTGAGTAACTTTTTGATATTTTAATTGCTGTTTTAAAACAATGGCCACTTAACTTGGTTACAAAATAATTTCAAATTATTCTTGTTACTATATCCCTTTTGAATTATGTTACATTGTTTCAGACAAAATAATCTAGGTACGAAATTGTTGATAGAAATTTTAACGAGTGGCTTTATACAGAGAACCTTTAATTAATTAAATTTATTCATGGAAGTAATAACTAAGAACGATTTTATAATATTAACCTTGTTGTAGATGTTATTTTGACGAAAATTGTGGTACAATTTACCTACACACAATAGTCGGATTCTTTGAAAACTATCAAAGTACAGCGCTAAGAAAACAATCATCCTTTTAATAGAACAAAGGAAAGATGATTAAGGATGATTGTTTTCTTAGCGCTGTATTTTAATGCTGGGACACAGGCCTCCTCTCTAGGAGAAGGAATAGGCCGTAATCCACCTCGCGGACCCAGTGCGGGTTGGTGAATGTCACATGTCTTCGAATTTTTGGTTCTAGGACATGCCGGTTTCCTCACGATTATCTTTCACCGTTTCTAGAGCAGTGGTGATGAAATTAATTATTTAGGGTTTGAACCCGCGACCTACAATTCGTAAGTCGGGGCCGTTACAACTCTGCCACCACTACTCTCTCGGCCACCACTGTTCTCACTGATTAGGTATTTATATTTAAACAAATGATGTAAAGTAAACATCACGAACTCACAAACTCCACAAAACGACTAAAGGGCGTTAATATAGAACTGCATCGACGCATACTTTTCTGCCCTCTGTGCTGTGCAAAAACCGTCAAAAACGATGCCATGGAAGGGGTAAGGTACCTTTAGATTAACAAAATTACACTGGACCATCAAAAAAAGACGAAAGAATTTTACTAACTAGAAACGTAATACGTAACACTGTGAAACATTTGTATTAATAGGCACTAAAGACCTCCATTACAATAATGGTACCAATCTCTTTAAAGCACGTAACAACTTTACAGACAGTACAAACGTTTTGTTTCGTTAAAACGGATAAAACAATTGTGTAAAGGCAAACCCGAACTCGGGAATTAGCCGACAATCCACGACGTATCATTTATCAGGAGGTCGAAATAAGAAGTATAAACATGAGTAAATTGCAAGCACTCGTTAAACAACTTGGGGTGGAGCCACCGGAATAAGCGGTAGCGATAAAATGCTTTTATGAACACAAGTAAAATTAGAGGTGAACACAGTGGAATTGAAGACTGTCAGGTTATTATTAGAACCTTTTTTATATAAGCGTACTACATCATCGCTCACCATTATGTGACAATCAATTGCAAGCCTATCATTAATGTCGATTTTTTCCGTTCCTTTCCAAAATATATTTGATTTTTATTAGTACATATTTTTTATTTGTGTATTTTATATTATTATGACTAATTGGTATTATTTAGAACGAGTGTTTACGGACAGCCCTAAATTTATCTCCTTTCGTTTAGTCCATCCAAAGGTTGTCCGTAAGAGATTGCCTTGTACGATAGGACCATTGTACATTTCGATTTAATAAATGTTAGTCCTGTATGCTTTATTTAGTCAAATATAAAAAGCAAATAATTAAAGAGTAACAAATATGAGAATAGGTCTTTGCCCTACAGTGATTTCAATAGTGCCGTTACGGTATTCGAGTCACCGAACAGACATGTAAACAAAAAGTTGTTCACTGTAGAAGTTGTAAGATATTGCCTCCACACGCGACCATTATAAGTCACGACCGGCACTACACCGCATTTCCCGGATAAGCGACGCGCACCGATATCGGTCGTGAGCCAGTTACCACCCATTTTAAACCGAGACTCCTTCGTGCCTTGGATAGAAAAGCAAGTCAGGCTGTTGGTCTGGTCTGCGGTGTGATAGTCTTTATTAGTAGTAAATTAAGACTCAAAGTCAAAGTCATTTCATTTATTTCAACTAGACCATTAAAAGGCACTTTTGAACGTCAAAACATTTTGAAAATAAAAATATTATAGTGACTCTATTTGTCCATTCTACATCTTTTAACTCTCTTATTTTTCTGATAGCATAAGCGGCTGAGCTACGCCGCCCCGTAAGAGATGTTATGTGAGGTCCCCATTGCAATTTCTCGTCCAAAGTGATTCCCAGGAAAACAGTTTGATCAATAAATTCTAATTTTTGACCATTCAATACGATGTCACATTCGTTGCTTCTAACATTAGGTAAAGTAAATTTAATACAGACTGAAAATCAGACACCAGTTCGGCCAATAGGTGTCACCCAGATACAGAATGGTGGAGGTCAGATGGGCTTCGCACCATGTAAAAACCCCAAAATAGTTGGGATAATGCTGAAAGATTAATGTCTCTATGAATGAAACTTAATTTCTGGTTTGTAGTTATAAGACAGAAAATCTGTCACCAGTTTAGGCAAGAGGTGTCACCCAGTTACTGGATTGTGGAGGTCAAATGGGCTTCGCACCATGTAAAAACCCCAAAATAGTTGGGATAATGCTGAAAGATTAATGTCTCTATGAATGAAACTTAATTTCTGGTTTGTAGTTATAAGACAGAAAATCTGTCACCAGTTTAGGCAAGAGGTGTCACCCAGTTACTGGATTGTGGAGGTCAAATGGACGTCGCACTATATAAAGACTGCAAAATAGTTGGGATAATGATGAAAGATTAATGTCTGTATGAATAAAACTAAATATCTGGTTTGTAGTTATAGGAGAGAAAATCTGTCACTAGTTTAGGCAAGAAGTGTCACCCAGTTACTGGATTGTGGAGCTCAAACAGGCGTCGCACCATGTAAAGGCCCCAAAATAGTTGGGACAATTCTGAAAGATTAATGTATCTATGAATGAAACTTAATTTCTGGTTTGTAGTTATAAGACAGAAAATCCGTCACCAGTTTAGGCAAGAGGTGTCACCCAGTTACTGGATTGTGGAGGTCAAATGGGTGTCGCACCATATAAAGACCCCAAAATAGTTGGTATAAGGCAGAAAGATTAATGTCTGCATGAATGAAACTTAATTTCTGTTCAGCTTTGAACTTAATTAAAATACTTCAGTATTTTACTAAAATTAATTTGGCCATGAACCGGATCAACTAAATCCATTCCCACAATTCACTAACATTATTCATCTGATGAAACAGTTTACATGATTCATGGAGTGGATAAAGTCCGTAGCGGTAATTTACGAATTTTCATTTAAAACATTTCTATGTAAAATGTGGGTTATAAATAGGATGTTAAGTTCTTTAGATGTCGAGTGATGCGGAGTTTTCATTGGGGATCTCTATTTAAAAATTTCAACAGTTTTTTTTATGAGGGGAAACCATGTATTTTTCAGTCGAGCCAGACTTACATCAATCTGTTGTCATTATGAAAAGCAGCCTATTTCCTAAAGGCACCAAAGGTACAGACTGTTTATTTTGACTCCCAAAATAAGGTTGCGGTCAATTGTAAGTTATATTGACTAGGAATACATACAAATTCAGACAGCTTGTGAAGAAGCTCCTAAACAAGTTATTATTTATTTAAATTCTTGTTTTTAAGACCCGACGTAAAAAGAGGGGGTGTTATAAGTTCGACGTGTCCATCTGCCTATTTGTTTGTCTGTGGCTCCGTAGCTCGGGAACGGATGAAATGATTTCAAATTAGTTTTTTTTTTATATGAAAGATGAGCTACGGGCGAGTGTATTTAGACATGTTTGATGAAAATAGGTTGAGTCGTATAAAAGTTGTGGGGGGTGAAAGCGGAGAAGAATAACTGAATGTCTGCAAATATACTCGAGTGGGGTCTCAAATGAAAGCGCACTGAAAGAGAACACTGATGATGGCTTAATCGAGAGTGTTCTTACAAGTATGTACCTATAAAAAGTATAAAATAAAAAATAAAATTTAAAAATCACTGACATAAAAACCTAAGTTCCCTTTAAAAAGTAAAAAATTATAAATAAAAACTCAATCTTAAAAATCCGCTCACATAAACAAAAAATGAAAAAGAAACAGTTCGTTGAAAACGTGTGACGTCACTTCGTGCTACGATTTTTACCAAATCGCGACGTCACAAGCCCCTTCTCATGATCTTTGAAGCTTTTTATCTTCGTAATTTTTTACAGATTTTGATAAAGCAAAAACAGACTTGTCTAACATTTTTCATTTTTTTTACTCAGGTAACATCACTATTGCGCAGGCATAAATATACAATTAGAATTTGCTTCTATAGTCGTTGCGGGCACAGTAATTCCGTAGTCTGCGCATGACACAATGCAGCGACAAGGAATTCGGCTGACACTGCGAAGTACAGATACCCTTGATTTATTTTTGGCGAGTGACTGTAACGCTAATTAACGCTCTGGGAATATCTTGGCAATGAGATATCGGCTAATAAAATAACTTAGCATTACTTTGACAAATTCAGATTTATTATTGATTTTCATGAGGCTAACAAAAGCTTTTAAAATTTAAAGAAAATAGATATATGAGGAGCTCGTGGCTAAAGAATAACAGCCGCACGGTTCGATCTTCAAGGTTAAGCAACGTTTGCCGAGGTTGTAATGTGGATGGCTGACCATCTTAACATACTGAGTTTCCTCCGTGCCTCGGAAAGCACGTTAAGCCGTTGGTCCCGGCTGCCATTTGTAGATCTTTGGCAGTCGTTACGGGTTGTCAGAAGCCAGTAAATCTGACTCCAGTCATACAAAAAAGTACCGTGTTACTCAGTTAATGGGTTGTGCAATTAATCAGGAATTTAAGAACATACATCTGTGTTGCAATACCAACAGCAGTTTATTTGAAATATAAACAAGAAAATTGTTTAATACTGAAAATCTTAAAATGATTTAAGTTTTCCAAAAACCGCGTCTTATCCTATAATTTTCTTCGTTAATTTCTAATTTCCCTTGCCTAATTGGCATTTCAAAAACAATCTGAAACAAAACTTTTGCCACAATTTACGAACGAGTTGTCTGCATAAATTCGTGCTCATAACTTTTGATAACGAGTTGGGGGTTGCACTCATTTGTACCCCAAACTTTCCCAGTTTTGGGAGAAATCAATGGACCCTTTTGTTTCAGTCCGCAAAACTGACGTAGGTACTATTCAGTCTTCTGTTTTTCGAAATAAGATTTTGTGAAAACAGCAGTTGAATCAAATCAAATCAAAATCAAAAATATTATATTTCATTGTTACACGTTGTACATTATACAGTTGGTGGCGACTCCTTTTAAGCATAAAGATGCCTGTCCCAGGAGACGCCGCTCTTTTATATCTTAAAATTACAGTAACATGTTTAGACAATAGCAAAAGTATTGAAATTTAAATAAAATTGTTTAAACTTTTGTATTGGGAAGTAGACAAAAAACCGATTTCTGGAAAGAACTTATCGATGTGTCATAAATTACAAGCAATTAAAGTGATGCTTTTTGGTTTTGATAATATGTCACATTTTTCCCCAGAAACTGGACAGTGATCTCGTATCATGCATGATTCTCGTATTTTTTATGCTGATTACCTGTGTCTCAGCCCACATGTAAAAGGAATAAAATTTAATTACACTCTTAATTAAAACAGCAAATATTTCACCAACAATTTTTCCTTAATTATTCACCGCAGCAACAAAAAATAATCCCGCAAAATATACATATAATTATATCCTGCAAAATAATTTAATTTTACACAATGTACGCGTAATCAGATACTCTCAAAACGAGACACTCCAAAAAACAAGAACAAAGAAATCCATCCGCCTTTCATTAGACGCTTTATTAATCCCTCCGAACAATACGTATTTTAAAAGTGGGACATGCTCTATAATCCCCGTTTATTCGACTCTATAGAACTCCTGTGCTATGAGACGGGGTCACGTAATCCATTACCATGGAGGAACGTGACTCTTTCAGGCGGTACAGTCTGTAGGTAATTTTATTTACCTTCTTGAAGATTGTGTGGTGTAAAATGTGAGATTTGGCGAGAAGATTAAAGAAAGAAAAGGAAGCTTATTCGACGCAAATTAAAAAGATAAACATGGTTTTTATGTCATTGTAACTATGGCCAAAAATCTAATATTTCATGAAAACATGAAAAAAAGAAGATAATGTTAAATTGTCATTGTTGCATACATTTTTATGACTAGTGAAACGCTTGGATAAACTTGTAACAAATTGTATTTCTTAGGTTTTTTGTTCATTTGTTTTGGTTAGTTTTAAGGAAATAATCACGCGATTACAAACAACTTCTTTAAATCTTAATATATTTGTACTAAACAAGATTCTTTTCACAACTTGTTGCAAGTTTCCTAACGAAGGCTGATTAGTTTACTGTTTATCGATGCTTGAAAGTGTATTTAAACATCGATAAATCAGTTAGGGTATTCAGTTGAAAACCAGCGCTGCGGCTCTGTCTCGTACATGTGTCCCAGCACTACGCTGAGCGTTGGCCAATTTGCGCGAATGTGTGTACGTCATATATCTTCCCAAGTTGCATAAACTTTTGTGATTTTGTTTATTTTTTGGTATGCGTCATCCTTGGCGCAAATAAACTCTTTTTCTTTCTTTCTTTCTATTGATTAAATTGTTTCTTATAACTTATACCACGCTTTCGACGGAAACTTGTTTCGTTTTGTTTGTCACGCGAAACTTTCCGAAGTTTACGCGATGTACTGTAGTCGTCTTGTTAAATTTTTTATGCTTGCTTTACGCGATGCAAGAAAAAGTAGCCTTTGTTTACTCTTGCTTCCTTGTTTGAAGAACTTTAAGTTGTTGATAGTGTTGGAATTCAATTTTGGAAGACATGGGTAACTTTCTGTTTTCTGTGGTTTGAAAACATCAAGCAATAATGAGCCTCTAGACGATGTTATATTCTTTCAGTGAGATAGCAATTATCTCACTGAATTATTATATCCCAAAATATAAAGGTTATTAGACAGCACTTTTGAATTACATCTATAGTTCTATACTAATATTATAAAAAGGAAAGATTTATATTTTTATATTTTTGTATGTAACGAATAAACTCAAAAAACACTGGACCGATTTCAAAAATTATTTCACCATTAGAAAGCTACATTCACCCTGAGTAACATAAGTTATATTTTATCCCCATATTCCCACGGGAACGAGAACTACGCGGGTAAAACCGCGGGGCGCTGCTAGTTTGTGATATTTTGGTAATAGTAATTGGTGATAGTGCATTACTTTGAATCGAATCCAAGGGTTCAATAAGGCGTGGCTCACCGTCCGATAACAACCAGGCTCGGGTCGACGGCGCGTCGTGTTCCACGCGCGCCTCAAAAAGCTGTCAGTAAAGAAGACGGAGCCCTATAGGGTCAGTGCCTGCTAGGGTAGCGGAATTTGTTCGAAAGAGTCACCGCGGCCCTGGAACACAAAGGGCACTAGAAGGATCACGGGTTTTAGTCAGTAAGAGTCTGACACTGCCTTTCGCTCCACCCAGAGCAGAAGAAATTATTTGATGATTTCCCATCCAGAAAAAAAGGCTACACACAATGCCCTATTCTATTATTGAATGCGATTTTAGAACTACCAAAATATGTAAAAAATGGTTCAATTCATTCATTCAATTTACCCTCATTCACACCGATTAACTCAAGTAGATGTATCTTTCCTTTTTCTGTGTGTGTCTTTCCGACAAATATTTCTTTCTTTTTTTTGTAGGCAACAGACAGAAATCTTAATTTTTCTTCTTGTTTTTAAATATTTTCGCAGTATAAAATATACACGGAAATGAAACGTAAATAAACAGCTCACAATATCTTCGTTGAAGAAAACTATGCCAGTAAATCTATACTAATATTATAAAGCTGAAGAGTTTGTTTGTTTGTTTGTTCGTTTGTTTGTTTGAACGCGCTAATCTCAGGAACTACTGGTTCGAATTGAAAAATTCTTTTTGGGTTGAATAGACCATTTATCGAGGAAGGCTTTAGGCTATATATCATCACGCTTAAGCCAATAGGAGCGGAGCAGCGATAAATAATGTTTTAAAATCGGGGATTCCACGGGGACGAAGTCGCGGACAGCAGCTAGTAAAATATAATTATGGAGAGGGTAGATAATGTCAAATTATTTGGAGATTAATTACTTTAGTACGAATATGACCCACAACCCCACATGTGCTAACAAACTTTAAATTTAATTACAGCCCACTATCGATATTTCATCCAGAACGGTATGCGTGCGTGTCTGTCCCTACGTAAGGTCATGCACCATGGTCTATGAGTCATTACAGGAAAGGGCCTACTTAGATGGAGCTAACTATACTGTTGAGTGTTTCTCAACTCACTATGTAGTGTTTGGAAAAGCAGAAAAGAAGCTGAACTAAAACTTAAACATCTTTTTTTCAAGGTTATGGGTGTTTTTCTCAATAAAATCTATACTAATATTATAAAGAGGAACGATTTGATTGTTTGTTTGTATTGAATAAGCTCCGAAACCAATGAACCGATTCGAAAAATTCTGTCATTGTTAAAATATCTTTTATTCAAGGTATATGCATTTTTGTTAATAGAATCTATACTAATATTATAAAGAGGAAAGATTTAATTGTTTATTTGTATTGAATAGGCTCCGAAACTACGGAACCGAATTAAAAAAAATTTCACTGTTGGGAAGTTACACTATCCCCGGGTGACATAGGCTATATTTCATCCCCATATTCCCACGGGAACGGGAATTATGCGGGTGAAACCGCAGGGCGCTGCTAGTATATACATAAGCCTCATATTATTATGGTTACTGAAATATTATAACTCGTGCATACGTGGAAATAGTCTTTGATTTTGAAGCATACTAACAGACTGTAAGATATATTGAATTTTATAAAAGCAAGAATACAATGCAGATTATTTGTTAGTGTAGTTAATATAAGGCTAGACAATAATATTATTTGAAAAAATCATGTATTAGGCGCCTACAGGCCTTGTACCTTTTTATGGATCATCATCAAATTACTTTTCCCGCTCTGGGCGGATAGGTATGGAAGTGTCAGACTCTTACTGACTAAAACCCATACGTGTTCCTCCTAATGCTCTTTGCATTCCAGGGCAGCGGTGACTCTTTCTAAAAACTTCCGCAACCCTGACAGACAAGCTTTGTACCTAGAAAAATACATAAAAACAAATATTTTTTTAAAAGGAAAAACATGATTCAACCCTTCATAAAAATTAGTGTTGGCTGACTTAATACGAAAAATAAAACAAATAATAAAATATATACACAAGAAAAACGTTTTGTAAAATTTATAAAAAACTTCTTTGATCAACCTAAGATTGTTCTCATGAAATGTAGCACAGCTATTTTAGCAAAATTTAAATTAATTATGCTAATTGCCTCAAACGGAAAGGTCATCGTTTCGACTTTTGACCCTTTTTGGCCCCCACGTTAAGCGAACCAATTTTAAATCGTTATTTGCAAGAACATTTTAATTTTGGTGTTCCTCTGTATGGAAAAACGGAAAACCCTTACAGAATCATTCGGCTATCAGTCAGGTCAGTTGGTCTGTCACTATATATATATATATATATTTCGAAAACAGAGTCACTATTTTGGGGGGGGGGGGGTAAAATTAGAGGGGGCTCATCATAAAGAGTTTCAAGAGTATTTTTTGTATGATTAAGAAACGTTTCGACTTTCGAAATTATTCAAGAAAGTGGATTAAAATAGACCCTTCATAAAAAAGTATATATGTAATATAACTTTACCTGTAGATTATAGGAAAATCTATAAGAATATAAGACCGGGTTTCATAAACTTCTAAGAAAGTCTAGAATCCCAATCTTTTGAACTCAAAGAACTCAAAAAAATTATCTGAGAAATTATAGTTGTGAGTTCTTGGATTAAAATTGTGATTTTAAAATCATTTGGCATCAAGTTTTTTATTATTTCGGAACCAATATTTTTAAAATAGACAGATAACTTTTACTTTAGAATAAAAATGTTGATTTGAAAGATTTTGTATGATAATATTTTTAACATTTTATTCCTAAGTTTAAAAATATCAGACTTTTGCAGAAACAGCCTTTAATGGAAAAAAAAATCTTACAGCTCGGTTCATTTGGCATATCCGCTAATTTTTAAGAAACTAAAAGTAGCCTTATCGATAGTGGGTACTATCAACCACCTTTTAAAACCTGTAAAGTAAACAAATAATATTCCTGTCTTTTTGTTCTTAGTTTAGAAGTTGAATATCCTATTAAAATGCAGGGCTTTACTTACGGGTTTAAATTACAGTTTAAACGGTTTCGGTACGGTAGCCGGACGAAAGTAAAATTATTTTCAAAGACCGGTTTGCAGAATAACCAGCAGCATGTCAAAGTCAAAATATTCATTTAATTTAAGCCATTACCTAAATGATAATTTTGAAAATGTCATCATTTACAGTTAAAGTGGCTGTAGTGTCCATTCGCAAGATAGATTTTACTGGAGAAGAACGGATATAAAATATATGGTTTACAAATAAAAATAAAAAAAAACATATTCGATAACGATTCACCTAGAGTAAACTCACAACGGGACCAAGTATTGCCAACAAAGGTACACTTATTCATTTTCTAAGTAAGTACTTGGTACCCTCAAATATGTGAAAAAGGCCTTAATTTCACTAGCATGGCAATTAAGTATCTATCAATGCAGATCAATTTACTAATTCTGTTTAATCATGTAAATTAATCCAAAATGTGATTAAATTAACAATCGAAGGGCTATTAGTCTGGGGTTTGGTGTGCTTTGATGTTGGTATTATATTTGGTAATAATTTGATTAGGAATTTATAAAATGATTGGCTTGGAACTGTTGGTGTTAACATTAATTATTTACTACGATCAATAATTTACTATGAGGATTTTAGTGTTTTAAACTACAATATCTGATAAATTTTATTTCAGGAGTATTGTTAAAGGAAAAGTAATGAGTATGAAAACGGGTGGCTTTCAATACAATAACTTTAATTTCTGAAGTTAGTGTTTAAAAAACGAAGAACAACCAAAACCACCGACTTCCGAAATTAAAGTTTTTTGTTTTTTTTTTGTGTATGTATTTTTTTGTTAAAACAGCTAAACGTACATCACAGCGTACGCGTTATAAACTGGTGTATATGCTAGCAATCCCAAACTAGATAGGGACCACCTCGAAATACTAAGATGCTCTTCCATCCTATATTTTTTTCATTTTACATCAACACAACAAGTGAGAGTGAGAACATCATCAATGTAGTCGAAGCCACGCATTATTAAGGATAACTAAAATATTAGTAGTCAGATCTCACTTAAACTTTAAACCACACGACAAGCACCAGCATTTGGATTTGAAAAGAATCATCAAAATCGATACACCCAGTAAAAGTTATGAGGCTTACATACACAAAAAAATATCTAAATATATATAACTCAAAAGTGACTGACTGACTGACATAGTGACCTATCAACGCACAGCCCAAACCACTGAACGGATCGGGCTGAAATTTGGCATGCAGGTAGATGTTATGACGTAGGCATCCGCTAAGAAAGGATTTTGATTAATTCTACCCCAAGGGGATAAAAGTTTGTATGAAACTTTGTCAATTTTAAACCGATCGGGTTGAGAGTTTCAAAATCGGGGGTAAAGTAACTATTTCACGCGGACGAAGTCGCGGGCAGAAGCTAGTAAATAGGTACATAAAAATAAAGTCGACTTGAAAACTTTCTCCTGGAATTAGAGCTGGATCATTAGGGACATGGATCAGACATGAGTAAAAAGGAGCTGAATACCGAGATGAGACGAGAGAGAGATATCTCTCTCTCGTCTCATCTCGGTATTCAGCTCCTTTTTTACGTAAAAAAAATCATTCGGCATCGAACTAAGACTTTTTTTTTTGGGTGGGAAATCATCAAATGACTTCTCCCGCTCTGAGCAGAGCGGAAAGGAGTGTCAGACTCTTACTGACTAAAACCCACCCGTGATCCTTCTTGTGCCCTTTGCGTTCCAGGGCCGCGGTGACTCTTTCGAACAAATTCCGCAACCCTAGCAGGCATTGACCCTATGGGGACCCGTCTTCGTTGCTGACAGCTCTTTGAGGCGCGCGTGGAACACTATACGCCGTCGACTCGGGCCTGGTTGCTATCGGACAGCGAGCCACCCATAGCTCGCCATCCGCAGGCCCGCGCGTCGACCTAAGACTTAAGACGATAATTTATATTCCTATGGATTTTTATTATTAATTTATTACACTTCAGATTCAGGCGGTGTTAGTAACAATATAAGATAATCTATGTTTGTACTTAAAAAGTAGAACAGATCGAGTACAATTAGTTAGTGCCCACACAAGCGGGCTTTCCGGGTGGCAATCGATTGCAGGATTTTGTTGAGACTGCTTCCCAGCCTGTGGAGGAGCGAAGCAGATTTTTTACGCCAGAACGCATTAAAGCTGTCAGTGCATGCACCGGGAAACATTTCTGAGGCACTGCAGAAGCTTTACATGTAACATGAAAATTATATACTAGCTAATGTCTGCCACTTTGGCCGCGAAGATGAAAGCTTTTCGTTCAGAAAAATTTTCTCGAGAATCCCGGGCCATGTCCATATTAACATAATCATTCAGGTTCATTGACCCAAAGTAGCACTACCTACGCCTATCAATGTTTATAAATAAACCAATTTTCTCAGTTTTCTAGATTTAGTACGTACAGACAATTAAAAAGTTCAGATAGGTGGTTTCACAGTGAAACCAACTATCGGTGCCCCTAGCACGAACAACTTGCGAAAAAGTATTCGTATCGTTAATGTGAGCATTTTATATGGAAACATGAACCAGCGCCTCTGGTGTGCGTAATTTGAACTAATTTGTGAGCACGAACATAGTCAAGTAAGTTTCGTATCGAATTCGTAACGTAACCTTGAGTCGTTTGTATGAAGATAGCTAGCACGAAGGCTTAAAATGACGTATAGTATCGTCATTGTCGAAGGCTGGGTTGCGAGTTTTACGAAAGTTTATTCACTTTAAATTTGACAGTGAGAAAACTTTCGTCGAAGTTTATTAGAAGCATACAATAATAATTTAAGTGATTTTGTTACTAAATTTTGTTAGAAAATGCTTCTTGTTAATCTATATTGTTACATTGTACTATTATCTTGCGGCGCGATTGATTGTTGAAAGTAGAAATGTACGAAGAGAAACACATGTTTTAGAACACTATATTTTTATAAATAGAAAACAAGTTAGTTTATAAATTTACTATTATGACTACAGAGAAATCTCAAGCAGAGCTCTCCTTAGAAAAAATATGGCAAACCTATAAAACCTAAGCGACACAGAATTTAGAAATAGATTTCGTCTAAGTAAGCATTTTTTTGTATTTATGTCGCGAATTAAGTCTCCATGCCTACAATAATTATAACATTTAAAGGACTGTGTATTCCAATGTCTATTCTAATAAAATATGTTGCCTTCCAATTTTATACCTACATAATTATCAAATATTAATTAAACACATACCTCATCAAAGTTTATTTCAATTTAATCCAAATTTGTAGCCTACTATTTTTGAATGACTCGATATACAAATAACACTAGCTTTTTCTTCCATAACAAAAATATAATCAAAATATCCCATTAAAACACTGATTATCAACGGATGTTATTAAACACAAGTTCACTTCAAAACAAAGTTGGCCTTGAATGAGCTTCCCGTAAAAAAATGTCAAGTGTTACGAATCGTTCGTTTAGGAACACAGTCTCACTAAACACAAAGTTTTAATAAATAAATTAAATAATTATACCATTTATCTTAACTAAATATTAACTTTTACTACTGTTTCTTCGTATTGCATCAAAATTTGAACAGTTTTAAAGTTTTAAAGGCCCCGAAATCACTAAGAACTAAATACGTATATAGTTTTTGAACGAAACGTTCAATCAATTCTAAGATCTTTCGTTCAATTTTGCACATCCTTACTTACATTAGTATGACGTCACTAACGTAATCGTATCGAGGTCTCGATACTATTACGAAAGCGCTTCGTGCTACCGTCTTTAGTTGTAGTCCGTTATCGTATCGACAACTCGATACGTTTACGATACGAAGCCTACAAATATTCGTGCTAGAGGCACTGAACTTTTTTAGTCACCTCATTGGTTCAATATTATTACAGTGACTGTAATAATATTGAACTAATGAGGTGACTAAAAGAGTAAATAATTTCTAACTTTCAACGCAGAATGTAAGCATTTTCAATCAAGGATGCAGCGCACCCTTGTGGCCATACAGTGAGTCAATTGTTCATTATGACGTCACCTACGTATTTGTAGGTAAGTGATGGAACTTTTTTTTATAAGTAATGAAATTTTATAGTCGTGTATAATTGGTACTTACGCATCAATATTGTTTGAATGTAGGTGATGGGTATAATATTTTTAATACAGTAGACCTTTGACAGTTTTTGTGTAGGAAAACTCTCACTGCACGCTCGGCGCATTCTGTACTTTTCTTCTCCTTTAATTTGTGTTTGTAACTGTTGTGCTGTGTCTGTCCTGAATACAAGTTTTTTTCTATTCTATTCTATTCAAAATTATTCCTGGCGTTGCAAACATCTTAGGCCATTCCATACTTTTATATTATTATGTTGCTAAGTAACGTTGTAATATTTAGGTAGCTGACAGGAACAATGCATATGATTTAATCATAATACATGGGGCATTCTATTCAGATTAACACAAAACAAATATGGCTTATCTTTACTAATATAATACAACTGAAGAGTTTGTTTGTTTGAACGCGCTAATCTCTGGAACTACTGGACAGATTTGATTTTTTTTTCATTCAATGGCAGTCGGAAAATAATACTTTTACATATTTAATAACCACAAAGAATTTACCAACGTCTAAATTCACTCCAAGGATTATTTTCAGTATTTTTTACTCAAATAACTACAACCAAATAAGTACAACCACTCATGCGCTCAAAAATCAACCGCCCATTCCCAAAAGCAGAGGAAAATAAATCACTTAACGCAAACTGACAACAATAAATTATTCAAGAACCAACTAAGACGTTTTTAAGTACTGAAAGCTCCAATTCCAAGTCAAGAACATAGTGCTTTAAAATTCTCACGAGCATTATATCGTGTGATGTATGAATAGAGCGCTCTCCTCGTAAAATTTCAAATTAGCTCTTTTCTCCTTCCTTTCATAATATTTTCTCGAGCTCACGAAGGCTTAAAAGAAATAGGAAAGTTGATGGTTCTTATGATTTCGTTAAGCCGTTTAGTTTTTAGGAATTAGTTCGAAAGAGTCAAACGTAAAGGACACAAGAAGGATCACGGGTGGGTTTTAGTCAGTAAGAGTCTGACACTCCCTTCCGCTCCACCCAGAGCGGGAGAAGTCAATTGATGATTTCCCATCCAGGAAAAAAAAGGTTTAGTTAAATTGATTGGAGAAGGAAACGGTGGACTGGCGTCTTGAAAAAGGCAGTGGCAGCTGATATGTAAGCTGATAAACCGGTTGCTTGGTCATATTGAGCTAATATAATTGAATATGGCTGATAACATTTATTGAATATGCATAACACAGGAATATGTATAATGACTTGCTAATGACTACGTTCACAAAAACAAAACTCTATCTAAAAACAAATGATGGAATGAAATAAAATAATACACTTTTTAATAAAGTTTGTTTGAATTTCGAATAATGCGCCAATCCAGAGATAATTAAATCTTAAAATGCTGGTTATAAAATCTCCAATTCATAGGTAAAGACCAAATATAACCTAATAATACATTAGACTCGCAAAATAAGCTATTTTAGTAATAATACAATAAGTTCACAGTGATGTCACTTGTGAAAAAATCCACAACAGAATTTGACACTCAGATAAACGTTTAAAATTGAAGGCACCGTGTTCAAATGTAAAAAAAGAAGTTAATAATTTTATAAACAGAACGTTAATGTTTTCAGAACATTGAATTCGGGCATTAAGACTGCTGAAGCATCAAATATTATGGTAAAGACGATAATATTTTATAAAGCACTTGATTTTTTTACTGTCATACCCAGATTTCCCATTGTCTTACCTTATAAACAGACTGGATGGAAAAATTTAACTGTCAGCTCAATAAAAAATAATTGCTGAACATTTGTTAAGCGTCGTCGACAGATTATTTGTAAATTATATAGATAGTGGTTTCGTAATCAGCCTTTTAACGTTCCCACTGCTGGGACACAGGCCTCCTCTCTAGGAGAGGGAATGGGCCGTAATCCACCACGCGGGCCTAGTGCGGGTTGGTGAATGTCACATATCTTCGAATTTTTGGTTCTAGGATATGCCGGTTTTCTCACGATGTTTTCCTTCACCGTTTTGAGAGCAGTGATGATGAAATTTTTTACACAAAGTAATGCGCCTGGCTGGTTTAAAACCCGCGATTATTCGTAAATCAGGGCCGTTACCACTTGGCCACTACTGCACTCTGACAGAGTTTTATCTAAACTAAAAGGTGTGTGGTACAAGATCATACAAAACGAGCCTGTTCGTATTCCATAGTTTGACAGCAATAACATTAGCCGATAATGTTGTAATTGCTCATTTGGGTTCGTTCTGAACACATGCTGAATGTGTCCATTAAAGCTTTTGCGTATCTTGTGGAAAAAATAAGTTCACACAATTGCGAGGTTTGCGGTAAAAGAGACGATGTACAACATCTTTTGATGGAGTGCGTCAGGAACGAATCTGAGAGGAAACAAGTTGTTAGGCAGTTAAGTATAAATAGGATAGATTTAGGCATGTTTTATAATTTTTAATCTCGACCTCTGTCCCGTGAGGCTAGAATGATTTATTCATTAGCTAATGTTTAGCTTAGTTTTTGTTGCTTTTTGTTAGTAATTCAAGATAATTTTATGATGTGACTGTCATCAACTGAGTTCAAAAGTCCCCTAAAATAAAGATAAAAAAGAATAATTGCACTAATGTAGTGCAGAGTAGGTAGATTGTATTTTCAAGTTGATGACCATTACGTAAATGTTATCGAATTAAAATCATGACAGAACAGTTGAAAATTAAAGAATGATATTTAAAAAAATACTACCATAAATTGAAATATCATTAATATGTCCTACCTAACTTTTTCTTAATTATGTCATGGATAATTTCCAATATAACAGTGTGCAGGTAAATACTATTATTTTACAACCACCATTGCAATCATTATCTTAACAAAATTAAATCCTTTGAACGCAATATACATTCTGCAAATTCTTCAATTAGCGACTTAAACATGTCCTGTACCATTGCCATACAATTTAATTCCATAATTATTCATAACGCAAGGTCTACATTCGCTCACAGCTCATTGCTGTACGTGCTTGAGCGTTTATAATTCACAGAAATAATATTAGAACTTTAAAGGCACAAAGCTAACCCCGCTTTTATAATTAGTCACCAAAGCTCGTGAATCATTCAGACATCCTGCCTTGCTAAGAGGAATTCATATTGGACGGTGAATTGACAAAAAGGCTTAAACGGCAACTCCAAAAATAAAATGTACTCGCTTCGGTAGAAAATATAAAACGAAGATGGGCGCTTGGATCTATCTTAATTTAGAGTGTGGGCAGTGACAGTTCGTTAGTCTAATGCTTGTGGAGTTATGTCTAGTGTCTGTCAGTGAATTTGAACGATTTGCAAAGGATTATTCGAGTGTTACGGGTTTCTGACTGAGCCGTAATGTAAATAGATTGGTGTCTCCTCCTTTTGACTTATTGGTGATATTTGTCAAAAGACCTTTATCTATACTTATGTATATTATAAAGAGGGAAGATTGTTTTGTTTATTTGTTTATGCCGAATCAGATACGAAACTACTGGAAAGATTTTAATAATTTATTGACCAATGAAAAGCTGCATTATCAGGAAGTATGACAGGCTATATTTTATCCCCGTATTCCCACGGGAACTGGAACTATGTGGGTGAAGCCGCGGGGTCTTGAACGTGGATTATAAACACAATATATGTAAGATGATTCAGTCAAGTAGAAAAGTCTACAAGTAGCTTATTAACTATGCATTATTATCAACATAGTTTTTCAAATGTATCTACGAGCACGTTCGATAGTATTCACGACAAACCAAATGCAGATAAAACTAAACACAGGTTCAACCGTAATCATGGCAACGACCTATTATTACACCGCTGAACAGATAAACATTTCACTCAATCATCGGCTTTAGTTCGGCTTTTATTTAAACTTGGCTGTCGATTGATATCTTCTATCAATAGCTGTTCTAAAACGTGCCTTGTAAACAAAGGTTTACTAGAAAAATAGATGATGTATTGCATACGTGCAATATTTTACACAACAATTTTTTTATACCTTGCTAACTAATATATCCGTTTTTACAAGCTGTTATTTAACTTGCAATGTGATTATGTATGTATGTTTGTTCGGGTGAAATCTTTCAAGTCAATTTTGAAGCAGATATCTTCAACCAATTGAGCTGGAATTTTGTATACAAGTTCAATTTGGATGTCTAGATAAACAAGTAAATGACTTGATGTGATTGATTTTAACGATTAAAATTATCAAACTAAGGAAATACGATTACATAAATCTCATGACAAGTTTTCACATCATATAAATTATATAATGACTCTAAAGTTAAAGCTTGTTTTATTTAAAGGTTTTTTATTTTAATGTTTTTAAATTATGCATAATAATTTTCCGAACTAAATGAGAATGAATTTTTAAATTTTTAAATATTTGTGTTTTTAATTAGTTAGTGACATCCCTAGACATTTTTGATTTTGTTCATACCGTACAACTGTATTATTCAAAATTAATTCTAATGTCAAGTCATTAATTATTCCACTTAATCAAAAAGTAAATAGGTTTTTATTTACTAACATTATTATTTATTACTTTTTTTTCCGTTGTCATGGTAACTGAGTCGAGTAGAGTGAAGCAGGTTTTCTCCAAAATGACTTTATTCATAGGTCTCTAATATGTTTTCTTCATTGTTCTTTAAAGAAATTTTGCCTCAAACTTCCAGTGCCTCGACCAAACGATTTCGTTTTACGCTTGGTTACCAAAACATACTTTCATCATCTGCCCAGCCTTTTCCCAATTATATTTTGGGTCGGCTCCCATACAAGCTGGATTCAGCCGAATACCAGTATTTTACGTGAAGCAGCTGCCTACCACACCTCCACAACCCATTGACTGGGGAACACGGAACTTCTTGGCAAGACTGGTATCAGATTTTCTGGCTTCTGACAATCCGTAATGACTGCCAAAGCTCTCCAAAATGACAGACCAAACCATAGTATCGTGGGAGGAAAAAACTCCACCCTATTCATAAAAGTTTGCCTAACGACATAAAAGCCATTATTCTTCAAAGGCACTTACCACATTTTTCTTTTGCAGACGCCATAATATACGTTGACAGCAACGAGAAAAGACTTTTTGTTCCACCGTGCTTGTTTAATTCATTTCTAATTAGCGAAACGCCACAGTTACTGGGAAAAAATGTCCCCTGAATAATGTATGTTACGTGTGAATTTAAGTAAGGTTAATATTCTAGGGACTGTTAAACGGAAATTGTAATAATGTTGAAGAAGTCGGTAAGTTATTGTTCTTGGAGATGAAGCTTTTGTCATGTTCATTGTAGGTACGACAAGATTGTGTCCCATGGAATCAATTATTAATTGATTTCCATCATATTCATTATTTCGATAAAGCAGTTGGAAGTTTGTTAGTTTTTTTTATTTATTTTTATTAATAGCTTCTGCCCGCGACTTCGTCCGCGTGGAATTTTTACTAACCCCCGATTCTTTGTGATATTGATTCGTTGGTGGGAAAAGTGGTGGGAGTCGTCCGACGTGACGGCACAGTGGTGGCAAGTGCGTAAGTGCGTAAAAGTACCCTATATTACTCCTTATTACATCAGCTACCTGCCAGTAAAAGTCCCGTCAAAATCGGTCCAGCCATTTCAGAGATTAGCCGGAACAAACAGACAGACTGACACAAAAATGGTAAAAAAAAAAATATTTTGTATGTACCGTATATAATAATATATGCATGTAGTAAAACGCGGTTATTTCAAAATTACAAACAGATGCTCCAATTTAATTTATATGTATAGATTATTAATAAATTATGTAACAGTCAATCAGTATAATATATTTTTTTACGATTTGTAGCTCATAAAGACTTCATGAACAATAATGCCGATTTAGTATTATAGCGAACGAAAATAATTAAGTCTTAATTATTTAGTACGTATATTTCCATACCAGCAGCGCCCTGCGGTTTCACCCGCGTAGTTCCCGCTATCGTAGGAATATGGGGATAAAATATAGGCTTTGTAACTAGCTGATAATTTAAGTTTCCAGTGGTTATAACTCTCAGAATATTTATTAAAGTAATCGGTACAGGACCTATCAGAATACCAGCGCTGTGATATTTTTTTCTTAAATATCGCAGCATATGCTGAGATAGGAACCTTTTTGGCCTCTCACATTTAACCTATGTAATATCTTAGCTCTTGTTAATTTATTTTACTAGTAGTTTATTTTATGTTTCGTTTACTATTTTGTTTGACTCAAGCCGGTCCCAAATAAACAGTTTTCTTTCTTTAATTTATTTATTTGGAGAGCCCCCCAAAAATATTAATTTTAGGGGTTCCCCAACGCGTTACTAGCGGCCCGCCCCGCCTTCGCACGGATGCAATGTAGATACTAATGTTTCCTCTACTATAATATGCATGTATTGTACATATAAACCTTCCTCTTCAATCACTCTATCTATTAAAAATAACCACATCAAAATCCGTTGCGTTTGCGTGTATGCTTAAATATTTAAAACCAGTTTTAAAGATTTAAGCATACATAGGGATATAGGGACAGAGAAAGCGACTATGTTTTATAGTATGATTCGCCTTACCTCTATCTTTACAGGTTTTTTATACCTCTTAAACCAATAATAACACCCATAACACGTAATATAATATAGTAATAATATAACATCAACTCCTAAGATAAAGTTAATGACACATACACTCACTCACGTCTCGTCTTCATAACAATCGCCATCTTCTCTGACATTTCACTTACGCACTATTTACTTTCATGATTAAAGTGTACTGTTATAATCTTCACTTAAGTAGTAAAAGACTAATGACATGCTAGCGTACCTACGGTGAAGTCACGCAGTCAACGCGCAAAGTCACTCTTCAGTCATTTGTTTGTATAAATTCATTTCAATTAAAGGAACACTGGCAAAGTTAACTAGGGATGTTATGGAGGTGGTTTATCGGAATCGTGTTTGGAGCTGGTCGGATGTGTTACGAGTAAGAGCAGGCCTACTAAAATCCAAACCCATCAGTGAAAACCGGATGAAAATCGGACTAGTAGTACTGGAGATAAATGGGAACATTGGTTTGCACAAACAAACAAACATCCTCTCACCCCAAACGCATACACTGTCTCCGTTCCGTCGTGGGTAATAATAGTACAAATATTATTCAGTCAGCTTTAATTTAATGATAAAACAATTCACCTTTTTTATAGATGAGAAATCATCAAAAGAATGTTTCCGCTCTGGGCGGAGCGGAAAGGAGTGTCAGTCTCTAACAGAGTAAAACTCATCCGTGTTGTTCTTCCTCCCTTTGCGTTCCAGGACCGCGATAAATCTTTCGAACAAACGTAAGCCTGGCAGGTACTGGCCCTAGTGGGTTTTTTTCTATATTGAAATCACTTTGAGGCACGCGTGGTAACTCGGGCTTGGTTGCTATCGAACGGCGAGACACCCAACGCCCGCAGGCCCGCGCCTACGATGGCCGGGAATCACCCTGTGACTCCCGTCACCCGGGGCGTCTTCTTCTGTTGCGGCGGCTGGGGCATGAGGTTTGCCCTTACCTCACGCGTTCCACCTCCTCCTTCGCTGGTATAACTGCTTCGCAGAAGGAGGAGACAGCATCTCATGACCCTTCGCTCCAGACCATGGATGGAGACAGGGCCGGAAGCGAGAGGCAGACCTCCATCGTATATACCGTAAGCCGTAAGCATTCGCTACCGAATTATGCTTCGATTGGGGTTCGAAGCATAATTCGGTAGCGAATTATGCTAAGACCTACGACCTCCGATTAAAAAACATCGGAGCCGAATTTGGAAACCGGAGATGTTATGTCAATCGGAAGTTCCGACTTATCGGAGTCGAAGCTCCGTAGCATCCCTATGAATTACTGCTGTGAAAACAGATCCGAACGTAATTCCTTAACAAATTCGTTTGATGGACTCACTTTGTCAAAATAAATTTACAAGTTAATAATTCATCATCAGTGTTCAATGTTTTAGTATGATCTAAATTGAAACG
This sequence comes from Hecatera dysodea, assembly GCA_905332915.2. NCBI lineage: Eukaryota > Metazoa > Arthropoda > Insecta > Lepidoptera > Noctuidae > Hecatera > Hecatera dysodea. The sequence continues at coordinate 2,635,774 of HG995291.1, forward strand.
GAAAACGACCCGGCTTTCAAATTAAATCTATTATGAAAAGTTTTCCTATTATTATTTGGCAATATTTATCAGCTTGGACGTTTTAATGTGGGTTTCTTTTTGGATGGGTAATTAATTGAATCGTATTTTTTGTATCATTTATTGAAATTAAATTCACCTTATAACTGCCTTATAAATGTAATATTTTTTACAATAATTTATGTATTGTGTAATGTAATGTTTTCTGATATCGCGAAGAGGCGACCAAACAGAATTAACATTACAAACATAACACCTTGCCTAATTCTGCAAAGGCTGGAGGCAGAGTTGTTATGTTATGTCATACCAGCCCGTTCATTAAATGACGTATTAGATGCATTTACGTCAATTAAACGGCATCGTTCAATTTAAAGGCTAGGCCGCCACACTAACTGCGGCACCTATACTAAATTCCACTGTCACTTCTATGTGCCAACTGGAAACCTCTGCGGAGTATCTGAAGCGTCTTCTAGGCACAATAATCAGCCTTTTGATGTTCCCACTGCTGGGACACAGGCCTCCTCTCTAGGAGAGGGAATGGGCCGTAATCCACCACGCGGGCGAGTGCGGGTTGGTGAATGTCACATGTCTTCGAACTTTTGGTTCTAGGACATGCCGGTTTCCTCACGATGTTTTCATTCACCGTTTTGCGAGCAGTGGTGATGAAATTAATTACACAAAGTAATGCGCCTGGCTGGGTTTGAACCCGCGACCGTTACCACTCGGCCACCACTGCTCCATTCGCCATCCATCGGCCATTATGCTTCTCGGCACGCTCAGCACAATTTTACGGTATTATCATTATTTTATGCTATGTACAAGTTGTTGCTTTTATTTACTGTAAGAAATAAAAAGGTGTCTGTTTCTACACACGACCTTATCCATTTCATTTTCCAAATCAGCAAGTAGAATGTTATTTACTTCTTCATAATTTTAATCAAAAATATTATCACGCCGCCTGACGACCTGAACAACACTCAACAGTTCAACGCACCGAATTCAACCAATTCCTATCTTCGAAAATTTAGCAATCACAGTGAACAGCTGCGTATTATCGCTTTGGTGATACGCAATGTAAAAAGAATAGTACAGAAGGTATGTTTTGAAGAAGAAGAAGAAATATTCTTCATTGTACACAACATAAAATGTATATAAACTGTTTTGATGCTCCTGAGCATTAAAAAAGTTTATAAGTAGTTTTGTTCTGCACATATGAATGTGTAGATTTATTTCATAGGTACTTTAGTTTATTTCTTTTTTTCATTATTGTATTGCATAAATGCATATGCTCAAATACTAAAGTTAAAAATAAAAATAATTCTAGTTAAGTGAACTCGCTGATAAATAACACCAAGTCAGACTAAGACTTGTGTGTTCTTAATTCCCGTTACTTGAAGTAAAACTTCTGCCAGTTTTCATTCAAAGATCAAAATGAGAACAAGCACCTGTTTTTGACAAGCAAACAATATCTGTTGCTTCTCATTAGGGAAATGTGTGCCGTTTAAAATAATTTCACTGCGACGTCCTTTAGACTTTGTTATCGTAAATATGTGACAGCTGTTCAGCTTACCAAATATATGTATGACTTACACTATGGCTAATTGTTGAAATATTGAAGAACGTAAGAAAAACGTTATTGTTCAATATTTTGAGGTAAACGCGAAAATTTTCCATTAAAAAAGAATCCGAATAGTATGTGAACAGATCTAACTTTGACTTCATAAGGAAACAGCGTTTTTGCTGCATGAAATATGATGACAGATATTGTACAAATTATTCCGGGTACTGATTTCAGATCAGTAGTTAGATTTGTTCTAACAGCATCAGTTTTTGAGATATAAGGAAAACGAGATTTTCAAGGATTTTGTTTTTCAAGTAAAACATTTTGTATATAAAACACTCACTAATTAAAAAGAATCTTACTTGTCTTAGAAAAATAAAAGTGGTTAATTTGGAATCAGCGACCCCGAATTAATAAACAACAGCAACAAAATTTTCATGCAACAACAAAAAAGTTGAATTTTGTTCCCTTTCAGTTGCTCAGTATTTTCATTTTATTAGAGTGGTTTTGTTCATGCTGAAATTCATAGTAGCTTTTAATCATATTCTGAATTTTATTTGCTTAAGTTTAAGTAACAGTACTGATTTGTAACGAAACAAAAATTAAATTCAAGAACAATTTCGAAAGTCAAACAGAAAATATACAAAAGAAACAACGTAAACTTTCCTATCACACAGTAACTTCTCAGCAAAAGGACCACTTAGGTTTTCTGAACAATTTTAATTTACTCACTTAATATTACCCTACAAAACTTTATTCTCCAACTTTTCATCTCCGAACTTCGGGTTGATTTCCAAGATAACTTTTGCGGGACCCCTTAAAAGTTTTAATGTGCCCAACCAATACTCTTTACCACGAAATTCGAAAAAAATATCCATAAAATTTTTAGGACATCTTTTTGTCATAAAAAATAAATTAATCTAAAAGTTCGATGAAAAAACGCCATTGAATGTTCATGGTTGTAAAAAAGTATGGCGATAAATGTGTCACCATGGATTTAGAGTATTGTCTTATCAGAAGGGCTTTTGACGAATACCAAAAGATAAAAACGACAGTGATCGTAAAAGTGGATATCTTTTTATTCGTTTCAGGGAAATGTAGCTTTCCTTTCGAATTGTGCTTGATTCCCAAGATTATATTGCTGCTGTGCCGAGCTTGTTACCTATTAAATGACAAATTAGCATAAGTAACGAGTGTCACTTATCTTCAATACTCAAATACTCAAAGCATTTTTATTTCAATTAAACCATATACAGGCTTTTGAATTGTCAAGTCGAAAGAGGTGAAGTTATCTGCACGTTCCAAAGCGTAGATCTCTATGGAGAAGAACGTGCAAGAAACTCCACGGACACACTTTTAAATCATATTCTGTATTACATAACTTTTGTTACATCCTTTGGTGCTTCTATATGTGAGGACAATGCAAAGAAAAAAAGGGGAAGTCATAAAACAATTCAAAGTATAAGATTAAAACAAGTCAGTGGCAGTTAAGAGGTGACCAGTCTAAAGCTCAACCGACGGCGCCCGTTCACGAACATGACGCGATGATGACTTCTGACTTGATAGTTTTCTAGCAAAAATAATATCTACCTATTTGTAAGTTTTGCTTGCATGACCGAAATATGAAGAGATCCGCCGAGAACTAGGGTAGGTAACCCACAGAAGAGTTATTGCATTGCTTGTAGAACAGATGCTGATGATATCAAAAGGTCTTGGAGTGGCGACTGAGTAACATAAGGTACAAACTAGGAACTCCATCCCACAACGTAGACCGATGGCCTAATGCGGGTTATAGTCTGCTGGATGATCGGAGTACGATTGCAGAGTATGGAAACGAGTAGTACAAAGATGACAATGCTTATTTTGAGAGGTATAATTTAAAACATAGTACCCTATAACAATCAAGTAACTTTCCTAATCCTATCAAAGTTGATTTCGAAATCCGAAACAAACTATTCAACTCTATGTGTGATTAAATTGAAAAATCGAAGTCATCTCACAAATAAAATTTAAAATCATAAGCTTTCATCATCAAATAATGTATTCAAATATTTATTAATTAAAATCGACAAAATAATAAGTTCAACTATTGACAACAGTCCAAATAAATAAACAATTCAAATATCAACTCCAAAAATAACAACATCTTATAAAAACGTACCTACTCCAACACTCATTTATTCGAGCAGTATTTCAGTGAAACCTTCTCGAGGTGACCACAGCCTTAATACCTCTTAGAGCCACTTACGCCAGTGAATTATTGGTCAGCTACTTGCTCACTCGCCAACAAGCTTTGCTCGAACCCCTTTTACTACTATCACGGAATACTAATCAGCAAGTTTGATAGTTTTCTTATATTCCTTGACATCTCGTTACGCAATGTGAATGGAATTTAATCATACAGTTTAAAACGAAACAATCCATCATTTCAGATCTAGAAGATCGGTAAAACGCGATGAGATGTTGTCATGGAAAATATTCTATTGAGGACCCCGCAGACAGGCACCACGCGACAATACGACAACGCATATTTAACACAAAACAATCTAGGAAATGGCGCTATCACGCCGATGTCGCAGAGAAAAGTAGTTAATGATTGGAAAAAATGATATTATCAGCCAATAATATCCTTTTTTGAGGAGCTTGTGGCTAAAGAATAACAGCAGCACAGGTCAATATTCAAAGTTAAACAATGTTTTCCAAATTTGGTACAGACGGAAGGTTGTTAAGATGGTCATCCATCCACAGGGATGGGTGACGATCGAGTTTCCTCCGTACCTCGGAAAACACGTTAAGCCATTGGTCCTGGCTGTCATTTGTAGATCTTTAGCATTCGTTACGGATTGTCAGAAACCAGAAAATCTGACACCTGTGTTGCCAATAAGTACCGTGTTCCCCAATTATTGGGTTGTGGAGGTCTGGTAGGCAGCCGCTCCACGTAAAATACTGGTATTCATTCATGAATCTGGTATGACTGGAAGCCAACCCCAATGTAGTTGGGAAAAGGCTAGGCGGATGATGAATAACCTTTTTTGAATTAACATTTTGTGGCTCTATACAAAAGGGACCTATGTACTCTCTATGTACAGCTAATTCCGATAATCCGATTTGATGATTGATTGACCAGGGTATTAAGCTCAAAAGGGAAACCCCCCATCACGGCCCATTAATGTTCAAAATATTCCTCAACCATTGTCTGCCACATTTTATCACTAATGCATTCTTAAAACTCAATTCTTCAATAAATTTCTACCCGAAGGCGACGTTATTACGAAGATAAACATACATTCTTTCACGTTTTATTTCTAGAGGCACATGAAAAAGCCTTTCCTTCTTCCTTTAGAAGCTTTTAGCTGTAATCCCGACGGTGTCCAGGAGTGCCGTACCTAACGTCTAGGTTTTCATGTTTAATTAAAGTCTTCTCTAATTAGTTAGCACTATAACTAAGGCAAGGAAATGCTAGAAATGTCAAGGAATATTTTCGGTTACATTCCGAATTTTGAAGTCTTTCTAAGACGATGTTGTAGCTATAATCTTTCCTGGTTTTAAAGTATGCCAACTTTAAAGTAAACTCGAAATACCATTTAATATTTTTAAATATTTAGATTTCAAATCTGATCAGTGATTTTAGCGTGATGCTTCAACAAACATACGGACAAACAGATAAACACAAAATCTCTAAAATTGCATTTTTGTATTGTATGTCGTTACCCTAACGTTTCTCTTATATTTTGAAATAAAAATATTAAATGTACAGACACGACAAATCTACGATTTTATTATATGTATCTATAGATTGATATTTGATTAACTCAATGCTTTTATGTACTTGAATAACGATACGATTTCTGCGAATCATGGCGCACGTAATCACCGGGAACTAATCAATCAATCATTCATTCGATGAACATTATTTTGTGCACAAAGAGTTTTATGAACTGACTACGGCCTTTTTCACATCGTTCAATCCCATTCATGAAAGATTCGACTCCATTTTACTTACTGCTCGAAATACCTGTTAAATTTGAAAACTTTTTTTTTTTGTTATCCGCACACCGTACATTCTCGCAAAATAAATACTAGGTAACCATCTGAAAAAAATGCAAACAAATTTCAAAAACAACAAATAAAACATCTCGTCAAACTGGATTAATAAAGGATACTAAAAACAAAATAAAATTTTGCAATTTTCACGATGTAACAAAGATAAAATACTTTATTAGTAATACGTTCCCCCGGGCCAATGTTTTATATTCCTACTATAATGGACCAAGATACATAATTTGTATCCATCTTGTAATATGTAGAAAATATATGAAATATAGCACAACATTCTGTTTTACTGTTAAAGTTTTGTGAAAGCGAGAAAAAATAAATTGCTTTGGGGAGCAGTTTGTTCTGAACGAAGTTGGTTGTAATCACAATTCTTGATTATAAATTAGGATTGAAAATTATAATTTAGAAGCATACCCCTAGAGTCCAAGTTAGCAAGATTAAAACATGTGGTGTAATTCCACAGAAAATCTTCGTTTATACAGAGTTTATAACGTTTAGAGCTTTTGATACCAGCCATGCCATCTATGCAGAAAAGGTGTTCAGTCTATCAACAAAATTGGAAGATGATATTATAGTAATTAGATACTAGATAAAAAAAATGTCCAAAAAATAAAAACGCCTATATAATACAGTAATACAACATCTTAAAAAATGTAACTGTATTGGAAGAAACCATCAATCATAATATTATGCAAAAAGATATTTACAAAGAAGTTTTAAGAACAAACAGCAAATAAAATAATCCTTTAAATACACCGGTCTTTACCGAAAAAGTCCACGTTTATTGTATAAAATTGTATGTCCTTTTTATCTTTTGAAATTTATGCTAACGACGGGTGTCAGAATGAAGAATGGCTTAATGCAAAAATCCAGGGGATCCAATAATTATATTCATGTTCCTGTAAACGTTTGCGGGGTACTGGGTTTATTTTAAGGGTCTTATTTCTATGGTAATGGCTATTATTTGTTACTGTATACTGTACAATATTTATGATCATTTGGACTGTCCAGAAAAGATACTTCCTCGAATCATATTTTGCTGATCAATAGGGTAGTTGCCTAAAAAAATCTAATTAGTCCGTAAGATAGACTTCCCAAAAATATTAGACACGTATATATTTTTTTTTTTCACGCAAACAAAAAACGAAGACGATATAGTGCGTTGAAAACTCGTGTGACGTCACTCCGTGTGACGATTTTTACCACGCCCTGATGTCATAAGCCCCCACTTATGATCTTTGAAGCTTTTTATCTTCGTCAATTTTAAGAGATTTCATAAAGCAAAAAATACGTGTCCAATATTTTTCGATAATCTAACTGACGGACTAAATAGGATCATATTTTTATTCCTCAGGAAACATCCCTATTGTCGACTTTGATTGCAGTTTAATTTTGGATAATTCCAATTTATTTCAACTGCAATTTTTGTTACTTCATCAATAGCATCAATGGTTGCAGCTGAATAAATAATAGCTCGTATTTCACATAGAACAACTGCCTATACTTCAACATCGTTAAAAGTTATAACACTGCTACATAATTCCAGTAAAATGTCCCATCAAATAACTATCAAACTAACGTCCTCAATGCAGAGCTCCGGGTCGTCAGCATTACTCAACGTACTCATGCATGCGCTTTCATTAGGGGAATTTTTCATTTCAACATCATTTGGCTGAGGTCCAAATTGTTCTAGATACTCCCAATTCATCTTACTCGGCGAAATGTTGTTAAAAAACTTCTCAAGGCTTGCCCAGTATTTATTTGGGATTTTTATTATGTAGGCAATCATGTTTTAGTTATGTCAGTGAAAGTTGGACAGATCCTTGAAATAGTTCCTTTGATATATTGTGTTATATTGATAACAAAATGGCCACAAAGTTTGAGCATGACACTGGTGAAGACGTGACCAAGAAATAATATCTGAATCTCCTCCCACAAATTAACCTAGGACCCACTTAAAAACACGTTTGAGTACCTACTTCGTCAAAAAATCCGTCCTTGGACAATTAAATTCACTCAACGTAAGAGTGTGTCACAGAACAGATAGGTAAGTTGCAGAAGTCCAAATTCATACAACGAGCAAAGACACGCACACGGTATGATAGACACGCATCATGGATAGCGAATGCGAAAACGGTTGCGATTGATTGGCATTTGTTTGAAATAGGATCACTGCTTGTAAGCGTCTGTGTAGTATTCACTCGATGAATCAAATTAGCCTTCTGCTACAACTTATTCCCTGACTGGGTCGTGCTCTCCCAGTTCCCGTAATTTTTTTACGTGTCGGGCAAAAAAAAAGCTTGAGACAAAAACAAATCATCTTTTGTGGCCTCCTTTTGTCGCCTGTCCCAAAAATGTAACCGAGTGCGAGTGGGATCTTAATTAAGAAACTGGGTGATTCAGTTGAAGTGTGGCTCATTTTGTTATGGTAATGTCGGGCTTTTTTTGATTTTTGGTCGCGTAATGAGAATAATGGAGGTATCGTTTTTTATGGTTAAAAGTGAATTATGGTTATAAACTGAATATTTTCCTTTAAACTTAAAATTTGGTTTCTTCTATGAATGAAGGAAAATGAATCCTGTCGAAGTGCTTAAAGAATTGCAAGAAAATTTGAAAGTGCATGCTGAAAACATGTACTGGTTTTGATAATTTTGAGCATATTTTTCTTCCTATGTTTTGAGGCAAAACGTGAACGAATTTAAGCCCAACAGTTCCAATTTCTTATCTCTAGGTCCAAATGGTTTTCGAATGCTGAAATAGGTCACGCAAGTCCACTCTCCCCAGCTCGTTTATCGTCCAGTCGGCCAAAGTAGGTTACACGTCCCCTTTTATTTTGTCTAAGTGTAAGAAGTCAGTCAGAAGTCAATGACCTTTGGTATTGCTTAATATCACGCTATAGCTCTTGTCTGAGAGGGGGAAACTTTAGTGTTTGTATCGAGAGAAACGGTTCTGAGGCCTTCAGATATTTTGGTTGTATTTTGTTCCAACTATAATACATGTCATCATCTTATAAGTACAAGAATGATTATCTTATGTATAAATTTGAAATAGTCCCCTCCCCTTACAGTACCGCCGCGCTGGCCATATCGGCAGGTAGTGTATTTTTTTATATAACTGAGTAATCAATAAATATTAATCCATATTATTCTGATTTATTTATTAATGACTAGCAGCGCCCCGCGGTTTCACTCTTTTCTTGGTAGAATACGTGCTAGCTCACACAGCATCCTGAGTGTACTGTGTGGTAGGTGGGATAGCCTCATGCTGGTTCACTGGATACGGCTGCACACGTAGGTGTCAGTCGTTTCAATTTTGTTTTTATTTTGTCTGAAATAAATGTTTATTATTATGTGGGACTAAAGTAAAAACATGATACTTTGATTCTAGATCACCAATTGCTTCTCAACAGTCATTATCGCATCGCGTTGGCAGTATGACGTGCCAATGCGATACTGCTTTTTTTTTGGCAAATATGTATTGCTTTGCGTCTTGTATCCATCTCCGCCCTACACTGCAATCATTTTGGTTTTAAACATTGTTGTGTTGATTGTATGTGTGTGTTTTATTCAGCCAAGTTTATTTTCCATGGGAATTTTCAAGGCATGCAATAACTGTTTCTATAAAGAAGAAATCATTCATATTTTGACTTATAGAACCTGCATCACAGAACTACTCAACTCAATAAATTCTTAACAACTTCATAGTAAAAGAAGTTCGAAATCCAAGCACCACAATCTCAAACAAAATTGCATTTTGTTATTTTAAATTCGCCAAGTCAGTCCATAATATAGGAGAATATTCTAAGGCGAGTCTTGAAGGAAATTGCCAAATCATTGCATACTTGGACAGCGTTGAGTTTAGCACGAACGCTATTGGATTCTCGACCTGTATTGTTGGCTAGATATTTTAAATTAGCTTTTCATATTGTGATTTTTTTTTTATTGTGAAATGGATTTGCTCTTGGCTCTAGTCTAGGTCACAGGTGATGGAGACTTTTTTCTTTAGAACATTTTTTTTTTCAATTTGTATAAAGAATTTTCAGTGAAAATAACGTTTCTATCTATCTCGCTGTGGTTACGTGCAGTTTCGCATATTTAGACGGTACGTTTAAAAAAGGCCTGGCAACCTCGGCTAAAAAAAAAATATTTTGTGCTCCTTCCGTTATTGCATGTAACCTCTTTTATTTTTCCCTAACACCCGCTTCGAGAGCCTTGATATTACGATCTATGGAAAGTTCATTGATAGCAATTTCAGTCCATTGAGATTCAATAGAATTCATCATCATCATCATTTCAGCTCAAAGACGTCCTCTGCTAGATATAGGCCTCCCCAAGTCTTATCACAAGAACCGGTCCTGTGCGTTGCCCGTGACCCGCACCAGGTTATCGTACCAAGTTGTGGGAGTCCTCCAAGGCTACGTCTTCCGGTACGCGGTCGAAACTCCAGAACTTTTCACCCCCATCGACCATCTGTTCTGCGAGCAATGTGTGCCCACTTCAGTTTAGCGATCCTCCGAGCTATAGATACCTTTGTTTTCATGCGGATATCATCATTTCTGATTCGATCACGCAAATATACATGATACTCAAAATATTAAAGTTAATATAAATAACAAAATTGTTTGCAATCTAACTTATTAGAAACTCTTTCTGGCATTATATCGCAAATACGAGTTGCTACAAAATTTTGACATGAAAACAAAAACGAAATTGAAATTCAATTAGAGACATCACTGTCTGGCGTTAACAGACAATGTCTTAAGAAAGTTTTGAATACTTCTTCTAAAGGAAAAATGCACCGCATGCTACTCTTTCTATCTTTGACCTACTTCCATCCCCAGCTAAGTAAACTTGCTCTTAAGAAAGACATTCTTATTGTCGCTTTGATCTCACAATTCTCTACAATAACAAAATTAAGAAAGGTCTGTTATACTAATTATGAAACACAAATAAACTTAGCTACACTCATCAATATACATAAAAAGCTTATCTATCATAATAACATGGGCTGTTTCTCTTTCCAAAACAACATTAAAAAACATAATTAAAAACAACACGACGCTGGAATTTTATAAACAACCGCTTACCAAATTACCTTGACTATGAAACCGAAATATTTACTTTGATGTCGCGAGTGAAGCACGGCCCAGTGATAACCCGTTGATTAAAAATTAGGAGGAAAAACCTTTCATCATACCTCTGACCTATAAAGGCCTGGCCACGGAATTGAATTTCAGTCGGAAAAATAGTTTAGACGACATCGGAAAAGTTTAAAAACAAAAAGTTTTGTCAAAAGCATTGGAGGCTGATACTAAAAAAATTGAGAGAGAATTTGGGCTTAGAATTAGTACAAAACCTGTATATTTTTCTTTGATGTTAATATAATTGAATTTTGCTTTGTATGTATTTTTTAAATGAGCTTACAATACCTTTTAATTTCCGATGTACTTAACTGAATTTTACATAAATACTAAGTGCTAGACCCCGAGACTCTGTCTGCGCAGATTTAGTACAAAAATGTCCACCCCCGTTTTAGCCCCTTAGGGGTAGAGTTTCATAAAATCCATTCTTAGCGGATATCTAAACCCTGTAAGGAACCTACTTGCCAAATTTTATGTTTGTAGGTGTTATAGTTTCTTAGATTTTGTGATTAATCAATGAGTGGTATTTCACTTTTATAGAGATAGAAAAGACTCAAGATGAATAAGAACAATACATTTTTTTTTTCTGGATGTGATATCATCAAATGACTTCTCCCGCTCTGGACGGAGTGGAAGGGAGTGTCAGACTCTTACTGACTAAAACCCACCCGAGTTCCCTTAGTGCTCTTTGCGTTCCAGGGCCGTGGTGACTCTTTAGAACAAATTCCACAATCCTAAGAGTAAAGAACTATACATCAAACGCAGGCTCGAACGGTCAATCACTTTGTCATCTGAACTTGACTAGAACTTGCCATAACAGAGATGAGAAAAAAAATTGCGATTTGACCTAAATAAATACACAAAGGGTGGACGATATTAGTTTAGCCCAGAATTTACTGGCTTTATAGTATATAGTATATCGTATATCGTAGTATGTCGTTACCCTAACGTTTCTCTTATATTTTGAAATAAAAATATTAAATGTACAGACACGACAAATCTACGATTTTATTATATGTATCTATAGATTGATATTTGATTAACTCAATGCTTTTATGTACTTGAATAACGATACGATTTCTGCGAATCATGGCGCACGTAATCACCGGGAACTAATCAATCAATCATTCATTCGATGAACATTATTTTGTGCACAAAGAGTTTTATGAACTGACTACGGCCTTTTTCACATCGTTCAATCCCATTCATGAAAGATTCGACTCCATTTTACTTACTGCTCGAAATACAAAAAAAAAAAATATTTTACTTTTTGCTATCCGTACACCGTACATTCTCGCAAAATAAATACTAGGCAACCATCTGAAAAAAATGCAAACAATTTTTTGCCAAAAACAACAAATAAAACATCTCGTCAAACTGGATTAATAAAGGATACTAAAAACAAAACATAATTTTGCAATTTTCACGATGTAACAAAGATAAAATACTTTATTAGTAATACGTTCCCCCGGGCCAATGTTTTATATTCCTACTATAATGGACCAAGATACATAATTTGTATCCATCTTGTAATATGTAGAAAATATATGAAATATAGCACAACATTCTGTTTTACTGTTAAAGTTTTGTGAAAGCGAGAAAAAATAAATTGCTTTGGGGAGCAGTTTGTTCTGAACGAAGTTGGTTGTAATCACAATTCTTGATTATAAATTAGGATTGAAAATTATAATTTAGAAGCATGCCCCTAGAGTCCAAGTTAGCAAGATTAAAACATGTGGTGTAATTCCACAGAAAATCGTCGTTTGTAGAGAGTTTATAAGGCTTTTGATACCAGCCATGTCATCTATGCAGAAAAGGTGTAGGTGTAGTCTATCAACAAAATTGGAAGATAATAATATAGTTATTAGATAAAATAAATCTCCAAAAAATAAAACCGCTAATATAATACAGTAATACAACATCTTAAAAAATTTAACTGTATTGGAAGAAACCATCAATCATAATATTATGCAAAAAGAGGTTTACAAAGAAGTTTTAAGTACAAACAGCAAATAAAATAATCCTTTAAATACACCGGTCTTTACCGAAATAGTCCACGTTTATTGTATAAAATTGTATGTCCTTTTTATCTTTTGAAATTTATGCTAACGACGGGTGTCAGAATGAAGAATGGCTTAATGCAAAAATCCAGGGGATCCAATAATTATATTCATGTTCCTGTAAACGTTTGCGGGGTACTGGGTTTATTTTAAGGGTCTTATTTCTATGGTAATGGCTATTATTTGTTACTGTATACTGTACAATATTTATGATAATTTGGACTGTCCAAAAAAGATACTTCCTCGAGTCATATTTTGCTGATCAAGTCAACTTTGATTGCAGTTTCATTTTAGATAAACCATAAACAAAATTATGCTAGAACTCAAATTTATTTCAACTGCAGTTTTTGTTACTTCATCAATAGCATCTATGGTTGCAGCTGAATAATTAATAATAGCTCGTATTTTACATAGAACAACTGCCTATACTTCGACATCGTTAAAAGTTATAACACTGCTACATAATTCCAGTAAAATGTCCCATCAAATAACTATCAAACTAACGTCCTCAATGCAGAGCTCCGGGTCGTCAGCATTACTCAACGTACTCATGCATGCGCTTTCATTAGGGGAATTTTTCATTTCAACATCATTTGGCTGAGGTCCAAATTGTTCTAGATACTCCCAATTCATCTTACTCGGCGAAATGTTGTTAAAAAACTTCTCAAGGCTTGCCCAGTATTTATTTGGGATTTTTATTATGTAGGCAATCATGTTTTGTTTATGTAAGCGAAAGCTGGACAGATCCTTGAAATATTTCCTTTGATATATTGACATGATAATATGTTTTAACTACAAAATGGCCACCAAAATAATTATCTCATCAAAATTTTGAGCATGACACTGGTAAAGACGTGACCAAGAAATAATATTCTGAATCTCCTCCCACAAATTAACCTAGAACCCACTTAAAAACACGTTTGAGTACTTCGTCAAAAAATCCGTCCTTGGACAATTAAATTCACTCAACGTAAGAGTGGGTCACAGAATAGCTAGGTAAGTTGCAGAAGTCCAAATTCACATAACGAGCAAAGATGCACGCTCAGTATGATAAACACACATCATGGATAGCGAATGCGAAAACGGTTGCGACTGGCATTTGTTTGAAATAGGATCACCGCCTGTAAGCGTCTATGTTGTATTCGCTCTATGAATCAAATTAGCCTTCTGCTACAACTTATTCCCTGACTGGGTCGTGCTCTCCCGGTTCCCGTATTTTTTTTACGTGTCGGGCAAAAAAAATAAGCTTGAGACAAAAACAAATCATCTTTTGTGGCCTCCTTTTGTCGCCTGTCCCAAAAATGTAACCGAGTGGGATCTTAATTAAGAAACTGGGTGATTCAGTTGAAGTGTGGCTCATTTTGTTATGGTAATGTCGGGCTTTTCTGATTTTTGGTCGTGTAATGAGAATAATGGAGGTATCGTTTTTTATGGTTAAAAGTGAATTATGGTTTTAAACTGAATATTTTCTTTTAAACTTAAAATTTGGTTTCTTTTATGAATGAAAGGAAAATTATTCCTGTCGAGTGCTTAAAGAATTGCAAGAAAATTTGAAAGTGTATGCTGAAAACATGTACTGTTTTGATAATTTTGAGCATATTTTTCTTCCTATGTTTTGAGGCAAAACGTGAACGAATTTGAGCCTAAGAGTTCCAATTTCTTATCTCTAGGTCCAAATGGTTTTCGAATGTTGAAATAGGTCACGCAAGTCCACTCTCCCCAGCTCGTTTGTCGTCCAGTCGGCCAAAGTAGGTTACACGTCCCCTTTTATTTTGTTTAAGTGTAAGAAGTCAGTCAGAAGTCAATGACCTTTGGTATTGCTTAATATCACGCTATAGCTCTTGTCTGAGTGGGGGAAACTTTAGTGTTTGTATCGAGAGAAAAGCTTCTGAGGCCTTCAGATATTTTGATTGTATTTTGTTACAACTATAATACATGTCATACTCGTATATGTACAAGAATGATTATTACCTATCTTATGTATAAATTTGAAATTATCCCCTCCCCTTACAGTACCGCCGCGCTGGTCATATCGGCAGTCGGTGCATTTTTTTTTTATATAACTGAGTTAAATATTAATCCATACTATTCAGATTTACTTATTTATATACGTTGGCAGTATGACGTGCCAATGTGATACTGCTTTTTTTGGAAAAGATGTACTGCTTTGCGTTTTGTACCCATGTCCGTCCTACACTGCAATCATTTTGATTTTAATAAGTCAACATTGTTGTGTTGTTTGTATGTGTGTGTTTTATTCAGCTAAGTTTATTTTGCATGCAATAACTGTTCCTATAACGAGGAAATCATATTCTGACTTGTAGAACCTACATCACAAAACTACCCAACTCTATAAATTCTTAACAACTTCATACTAAAAGAAGTTCGAAATCCAAGCACCACAATTTCATACAAAATTGCATTTTGTTATTTTAAATTCGCCAAGTCAGTTCATAATATAGGAGAATATTCTAAGGCGAGTCTTGAAGGAAATTGCCAAATCATTGCATACTTGGACAGCGTTAAGTTTAGCACGGATGCTATTGGATTCTCACTAACACTAACTGTATTGTTGGCTAGATATTTTAAATAAGCTTTTCATATTGTGATTTTTTTTATTATTGTGAAATGGGTTTACTCTTGACTCTAGTCTAGGTCACAGGTAACAGAGACTTTTTTCTTTAGAACAAGATTTTACTTCAATTTGAAGAAAGAATTTTCAGTGAAAATAACGTTTCTATCCATCTCGCTGTGGTTACGTGCAGTTTCGCATTTTTAAACGGTACGTTCGAAATAGGCCTGGCAACCTCGGCTAAAAAAATATTTTGTGCTCCTTCCGCTATTGTATCTAACCTCTTTTATTTTTCCCTATCACCCGCTTCGAGAGCCGTGATATAACGTTCCATAGTTCATCGATAGCAATCTCTGTTCATTGAGATTCAATAGAATTCATCATCATCATTATTTCAGAACAACGACCTTGTATCAAACTTATTTATTATCGATTTATTTATGGGAATGTTACCGAATTTAAATGAATTTGATCAATTTCATAAAATTTATGCTTAGCGCTTATTACTTTGTAAGTTAGCTTAACCTTTACATTTTTTATTTTATGCATGTGGTGTTTACCTATAAGTAATTGTTACACTGTTAATTAATATTTAAGCATGTGTTTCTTAGAAGTAATCAGTATAAATAATTGTTGGCGGACCTAAATAAAAAAAAAAATATACAAAAAGACGTCCTCTGCTAGACATAGGCACCCCAAGTCTCATCACAACAAGCGGTCCTGTGCGTCTCGCATCCATCGGTTACCCGCGACCCTCACCAGGTCATCGATCCACCTTGTGGGAGGCCTCCAAGGCTACGTTTTGTGGCCCTGAAACGCAAAGGGCACAAGCAGGAACACGGGTGGGTTTTAGTCAGTAAGAGTCTGACACTCTCTTCCGCTCCGCCCTGAGCGGGAGAAGTCATTTGATGATTTCCCATCCGAAAAAAAAAAGGCTACGTTTTCCGGTACGCGGTCACCACTCCAGAACTTTTCGGCCCCAGCGACCATCTTTAATTTTATTTTTTGTTTTACACCAGAACAACTTATATTATATTATACATAATAAATTGCATGTACAAGGGCGAGCTTAACTCAAAACTGAGTTTTCTTCTAGCAAATCTTTGAGTGATAGAGAGAGAGATCAGCATCAGCATAGAGGGTAGGATCCTGTTTACTAGATAATATAGATCTATATATTTATATACATAAATACAAATAATATACATACATACATATCTACTAATATTATGTAATTGTGAAAGGATCTCTCTGTAATCCACCATCACCACCATCACCATCCAAGACCATCTGTTCTGCGAGCAATGTATGCCCACTTTAGTTTGGCAATCCTTCGAGTTATGCATACCTTGGTTTTCATGCGGATATCATCATTTCTGATTCGAACACGCTAGGAAACTTCGAGCGTATAATAGAGCATTAAGTTACCTAAAATATATAAGTTAATAGAAACAAAAAAAAATGCAATATAACTTATTGAAAACTCTTTCTGGCATTATATCCCAAATACGAATTGCTACGAAATTTCGACTTGAAAACAAGAACGAAATTGAAATTCAATTAGAGACATCACTGTCTGGCGTTAACAGACAATGTCTTACGAAAGTTTTGAATACTTCTTCTAAAGGAAAAATGCACCGCATGCTACTCTTTCTATCTTTGACCTACTTTCATCCCCAGCTAAGTAAACTTGCTCTTAAGAAAGACATTCGTATTGTCGCTTTGATCTCACAATGCTCTACAATAACAAAATTAAGAAAGGTCTGTTGTACTAATTATGAAACATAAATAAACTTAGCTACACTCATCAATATACATAAAAAGTTTATCTATCATAATAACATAGGCTGTTTCTCTTCCCAAAACAACATTAAAAACATAATTAAAAACAACACGACGCTGGAATTTTATAAACAACCGCTTACCAAATTACCTTGACTATGAAACCGAAATATTTACTTTGATGTCGCAAGTGAAGCATGGTCCAGTGATAACCCGTTGATTAAAAATTAGGAGGAAAAACCTTTCATCATACCTCTGACCTATAAAGGCCTGGTCACGGAATTGAATTTCAGTCGGAAAAATAGTTTAGACGACATCGGAAAGGTTTCAAAACAAAAAGTTTTGTCAAAAGCATTGGAGGCCGATACTAAAAAAACTGAGAGAGAATTTCGGCTTAGATTTATTACAAAACCTGTATATTTTTCTTTGATGTTAATATAATTGAATTTTGCTTTGCATGTATTTTTTAAATGAGCTTACAATACCTTTTAATTTCCGATGTACTTAACTGAATTTTATATAAATACTAAGTGCTAGTCCCCGAGACTTCGTCTGCGCAGATTTAGTACAAAAAATGTCCACCCTGTTTTACCCCCTTAGGGGTAGAGTTATAAAAAATCAATTCTTAGCGGATATCTACACCCTGGGAATCTACTTGCCAAATTTTAAATTTGTAGGTGTTATCGATACTGAGAGTTCGTGATTAATCAGTGAGTGGTATTTCGCTTTTATATATAGGTATGTATAGATAGAGATAGTAAAAAGAAGATGAATAAGAACTATACTTTTTTTTTTCCTCTTAGTGCTCTTTGCGTTCCAGGGCCGTGGTGACTCTTTCGAACAAATTCCGCAATTCTAGCAGAAAAGAACGATACATCAAATGCAGACTCGAACGGTCAATCACTTTGTCATCTGAACTTGACTAGAACTTGTCATAACAGAGATGAGAAAAAAACTCGCGTTTTGACCAAAATAAGTACACAAAGGGTGTACGATATTTGTTTAGCCCAAAATTTACTGGCTTTATATTTCATAAAAGTGTGGGTGTTAATAACGTGCTATTCACGTAATCGGTACATATATTATTTACAACTCTTTTTTTGACTGTCATGAAATGTGAAATTCATTTTGTATTCATGTTTTTATATCGTTATCATTTTAGTTGTGTTATGAACGTGGGCTCAGCTGTCTAGATATATGTCATGTCATTATTTATTTTCTATTTAGGATTTTATTTACAGTTTTTGTCGATTTTATTATTATTAAATTCAGTATATTAATCAGACAAGAATCAACTTTGTGTTCCCATGTGTCTTTCCTATTTCTTTATTCTTAAGTCCTCCTCCTTTTTTGTCAATAACACGCTCTTGTCTATGTTCAAAGTTTGATAAATGATGTCTTGTATCATCATACGTTTTTGTGTTGCCCGATCAAAAAAATGATTAACGAGTAGAATCAGTAGCGAGAACTTGAAAATGAAAACAATATATCTAGTTTTAATTTCCGCGAATATTAGTGGGTTGCAGGTATGCACCTCCCTCCCGCCCGCTATATTATGCACATGCAAGATTACTGGGCAAATGCAAGGATTTTAAGCACATGCAGGAAGGCAATGCAAAACCCAACACCATTACCGACACGTGTTTCGCCTCTCCACGAGGCATCCTCAGGGGACGTGTTGACTCGCTGACCGTTGAGTTGCGACTGAGCATTTAGTACAAGGCACCCCCCTTTTATACACTGCCACCGTTGGTTATTTGTGTACAACTACCCACAAACATTCGCAGTAAAGGGGAAGAAACCAAATTCGTCTGGTCATTCAACAGTGCAAAATTATTATTATTACTATGTTTAAAAATCTCTAATTGTTCTAAAACACACAGCCGGAAACCCTTATCACAAATATGTAGTATATTAAAACTATTGTTGTCGCGCAAAGAATGGCCGGTATCAATTAGATGTTTCGCGAAATTCGATTTGTCCGAATGGCCATTTCTATACGCGGCAACATGTTCCCCATACCTTATGTCAAAGTTTCGGCCCGTCTGACCCACATACACCCCGTTGCATTCATCACAGACCAGCCTATACACCCCAGACTTTTTACTATTTTCTAAAATATCTTTTCCGTTACAAATACGGCGTATATTCTGGTCCGTTCTGAACGCTACATAAACGTTGTTTTTTCTAAGTAAATTACTAATTCTATCTGAAATGGGGCCCATATAGGTCAGACTGGCCACATATCTATTAATATTAGTACGCGGACATGCATATAATAGTGAACGAACCCTTTCTTTCTGCTTTTTACTAATTAAACTGTCTACCATTGACTTTGAGTAACCGTTAGAAATTGCGATCTGGTAAATAATATTAAGTTCTTTTACATAATTTTCTGCTGAAAGGGGGAGGGCAAATAATCTATGAATATAGCTGCGGAAGGCGGCTAATTTATGTTGAAGAGGGTGACAAGAAGAGGCTGGTATTGTCGTGTCAGTGTGTGTCGGCTTTCGATAAATTTGGAAATCTAAGTCACTATTGTGTTTTGTGATAGTTAAATCCAAAAAGTTAAGGGAGTTTTGGGACTCTAATTCTAATTTAAATTTAATTTTTGGGTGAGTTTTATTTAGTTTTTTAACAAAAAGGTCTATTTGTCGAACGGTACCATTCCAGCAGATAATTATGTCATCTACATATCTATAATAAAACAGAATATTAGGTTCGTTCACTATATGTTTACATTCAAAGTTATCCATAAAAACCTCCGCCATTAGTGGACTTAAAGGCGACCCCATAGCCAACCCTTCCTTTTGAATATAATATTGGTTATTAAATCTAAAATAATTTTGTTTCATGCAAATACTAGTGAGGTTAAGTAAATCCGCAATTTCCCCAGGATGTAACCGTTGCTTCTCAAATTGGATACCCAGAATACGTAGACAATCATCGATTGGAACATTCGTGAATAAGCTGTCAACGTCTAAGGATAACAACTTTGCATTGGAAGGAATTTGGATATTTTTTACTTTTTCAATTAAATCTAAGCTGTTCTTCAAACTATATTTGGGATTAAAAGAAGTTCTACTTCTCAACAAAGTGTTGAGACGTTTAGCTAAATTGTACGCTGGGGCACCAATGTAAGAAACAACTGGACGTACAGGCATGTTATCTTTATGGGTCTTGGGTAGACCATACAACAAAGGAGCCCTCGGATTCATAGGAACAAGGTTTTTTAATTGGTCTTTTGATATGTATGACGTGTTTTTAATGGCATCCTTTATCTCGAGGGCAAACTTCCTTGTAGGATCCGCACCAAGACGTTCAACGTTCTGGTGAGGGTCGGTACAATCAGCCATGTAATTCAAATAATATATCACATTCATTTTACCCTCGCGTTTTAAATTATACTAATACACAGTTTCCCCCCGAAGAAATGTCTTTGTTAGAGAAAGGTTTAAAATACAATATTAAACCCCGACTTTCCCAGGAATCTCTTCAAACTTTGGTGGTGGACACCGAGATAGCTTGTTTCAAAGGAAAACAGGATGATGTCGTTAAACATCAAGTGGCAACTCACATTAAGAGAGTTTTCACGTCCCCTCCCAATCTAAATTTAACCGAAATTCACCTTTATCGGTCAATTCAGCACCGTATTAGGCAGAATGATTTAATATTAACAAAGGCTGATAAGGGAAATTCTGTCGTCATTTTGGAAAAAACTGCCTATACTCAAAAAGTTAACGACATCATCCTGGGGGAGGATTTTGAACGTCTTGGTGCGGATCCTACAAGGAAGTTTGCCCTCGAGATAAAGGATGCCATTAAAAACACGTCATACATATCAAAAGACCAATTAAAAAACCTTGTTCCTATGAATCCGAGGGCTCCTTTGTTGTATGGTCTACCCAAGACCCATAAAGATAACATGCCTGTACGTCCAGTTGTTTCTTACATTGGTGCCCCAGCGTACAATTTAGCTAAACGTCTCAACACTTTGTTGAGAAGTAGAACTTCTTTTAATCCCAAATATAGTTTGAAGAACAGCTTAGATTTAATTGAAAAAGTAAAAAATATCCAAATTCCTTCCAATGCAAAGTTGTTATCCTTAGACGTTGACAGCTTATTCACGAATGTTCCAATCGATGATTGTCTACGTATTCTGGGTATCCAATTTGAGAAGCAACGGTTACATCCTGGGGAAATTGCGGATTTACTTAACCTCACTAGTATTTGCATGAAACAAAATTATTTTAGATTTAATAACCAATATTATATTCAAAAGGAAGGGTTGGCTATGGGGTCGCCTTTAAGTCCACTAATGGCGGAGGTTTTTATGGATAACTTTGAATGTAAACATATAGTGAACGAACCTAATATTCTGTTTTATTATAGATATGTAGATGACATAATTATCTGCTGGAATGGTACCGTTCGACAAATAGACCTTTTTGTTAAAAAACTAAATAAAACTCACCCAAAAATTAAATTTAAATTAGAATTAGAGTCCCAAAACTCCCTTAACTTTTTGGATTTAACTATCACAAAACACAATAGTGACTTAGATTTCCAAATTTATCGAAAGCCGACACACACTGACACGACAATACCAGCCTCTTCTTGTCACCCTCTTCAACATAAATTAGCCGCCTTCCGCAGCTATATTCATAGATTATTTGCCCTCCCCCTTTCAGCAGAAAATTATGTAAAAGAACTTAATATTATTTACCAGATCGCAATTTCTAACGGTTACTCAAAGTCAATGGTAGACAGTTTAATTAGTAAAAAGCAGAAAGAAAGGGTTCGTTCACTATTATATGCATGTCCGCGTACTAATATTAATAGATATGTGGCCAGTCTGACCTATATGGGCCCCATTTCAGATAGAATTAGTAATTTACTTAGAAAAAACAACGTTTATGTAGCGTTCAGAACGGACCAGAATATACGCCGTATTTGTAACGGAAAAGATATTTTAGAAAATAGTAAAAAGTCTGGGGTGTATAGGCTGGTCTGTGATGAATGCAACGGGGTGTATGTGGGTCAGACGGGCCGAAACTTTGACATAAGGTATGGGGAACATGTTGCCGCGTATAGAAATGGCCATTCGGACAAATCGAATTTCGCGAAACATCTAATTGATACCGGCCATTCTTTGCGCGACAACAATAGTTTTAATATACTACATATTTGTGATAAGGGTTTCCGGCTGTGTGTTTTAGAACAATTAGAGATTTTTAAACATAGTAATAATAATAATTTTGCACTGTTGAATGACCAGACGAATTTGGTTTCTTCCCCTTTACTGCGAATGTTTGTGGGTAGTTGTACACAAATAACCAACGGTGGCAGTGTATAAAAGGGGGGTGCCTTGTACTAAATGCTTCCTCCCCGACTTTTGCCTAACGAGCCAGCCCGCGCTGCTGAGCCATTAGCGTTAAATCCCCTAAATAATATCAATCAGACCCAGCCTGTCCCTTGCTGCCCCCCCTCAATGACCCCGCTAAGCCGAGGCCCGTGTCCCACAGGGGATGCCCTTAGCGAGCGGCCATTTAGTTTTTAAGTAGTTTTAAGCCCCGGCTGGGGGCCTTAGAATCTAAGGCAACCACGGGATTGCCCGGTTGAGCAGTAACCAGCCTTAATGTGCTGAACTGCGAGTAGTCCATTCAAAAAAAAAAAAAAAAAAAAAAAATACTAAATGCTCAGTCGCAACTCAACGGTCAGCGAGTCAACACGTCCCCTGAGGATGCCTCGTGGAGAGGCGAAACACGTGTCGGTAATGGTGTTGGGTTTTGCATTGCCTTCCTGCATGTGCTTAAAATCCTTGCATTTGCCCAGTAATCTTGCATGTGCATAATATAGCGGGCGGGAGGGAGGTGCATACCTGCAACCCACTAATATTCGCGGAAATTAAAACTAGATATATTGTTTTCATTTTCAAATTTAAAATGGATTTCCGCAAAGTAACGCCTGACTCAATCAATTTTTAGTAGCGAGAACGTTAGTATGGCAACATTTTTTATAAGCATATCTCTAATTACATATCCACTTCCCATATCAAGCTGAATTTATTAAACAGTCTGTTTTGTATCGACTTGGTACAATAATGGTGTACTCTAACAGAAACGAAGTTATTTCATTTTACAATTCTAGTTTTTATTTTTCTAAAATGTGGAATACTTTACGCAAAATAATAAAAAACAGGGAAAATTGTAAAAATTTTGATGCTTTTGAAATTTTTAATCTTGTAATAGTCATGAACGATAAAAAATGGCTTGTAATTCATGTTGCTGTAAAAATATTTGCTATTTTAACGGCAAGTTTGCCGAATGATAAAGTCTAAATTTCACCAGTAGTTGATTTACTACATTCTAGATTTTGGGTGCTTAAAAAAAGAATCTTAGATCGGCCCTCATAAAATTGTCCATATAATATTTCCACTATTGGACACCTCCGGATCCCATCTCTGTGTAAGGAAATGGGCGGTATGTAATCAAAATCAAATGTAGGTACGTTTTGTTAATGGACGTTACACAGTTTTCAAATGTTTAATTCTTAGATATAGCGATTACTTCACAATATTTTCCTTTACCATGAATGTTGTTCCGTTTATAAACTCAAACTCAAACTCAAAACGTTTATTTCAATTAGGCCATTAACGGCACTTTTGAACGTCATCAATTAAAAATATCATAAATTAAGTGACTCTAGCGTCCATTCGCAAAGGTAGATTTTTATGGAGAAGAACGGACAAGAAACTCCATAGTTACTCTTTTCAAACCAATGTATTATAAACATCAAGTTGAACTCACCATCTAATTCATATCCTTGCCCTCCCCACTGCGGTAACTCCTGGGAATACGACTTGGGGTCGCTGCGACTGCCTATGGATATCTTGAGGCTTTTCCACAACTTCATCTTGACCACATATTTGTACACAACACTAACACTATTCTGCAACACGTCACTGAATCATTTCGTCACAAACACTGTCACTTTGAGTCGATAGAATCTGGAAAAGAAGAAAAATACGTTAGATTAACTTATCGAAACTATATTTGTATATATGAGAAGGTAACTTTTTTCATTATTGATAGATTTCGTTTTACAATAGCTACATTATACTTTTTTTTTCAATAGATGGAAGAAAAACACATAATAAGCTTTTCAGTAAAAATTTTGCACGGCAACCAGCAGTCACTCCAGTCAAGACTGAAGATAACAGTACACCAGCTGAAAAGTCTATGGTCATCTAGTCGTTGCCTACTTAAACCAATTATGGTTTACAAAGGCAATTCAATTAATAACTTCTCCCGCTCTGGGCGAAGCGGAAGTGAGTTACAGACTCTTACTGACCTAAACCCACCCATGTGCGTCCCAGTGCCGTTTGCGTTCCAGGGCCACGGTGACTCTTTCAAACAAATTCCGTAACCCTAGCAGGCACTGATCCTATGAGGCCCCGTTTTCTTTGCTGACAGCTCTTTGAGGCGCGATTAATAAACAGTAAAGAAGAAAAAATCATCACACGAAAGTTTTTGAAGCCAATTCAAAGAAACGGGTCATTTAACAACGTATGTAGGTGTTCTAAGAAAGGACAAACCTACATTGATTTATTTTATTAATTACAAAACCAATATAATATCTCAAGCCAAATTGCATTTCGGACGAAGCAGTAATAGGGATTGTTTGCCGTGTCCATCGTCACGGGTCAGTAGAGCCCATCGATCACCAGACAACGATATGGTTCCTTGAACACAATGGAGCTCTAACATCTACTTTTTAATGGCTCCGACATACTTCCATGAATATAAAATGACTTTGTAAATAAATTATTCATAAATCAAAATGTGATGAATGAGCAAAAGTAAGGTTACATGAATAACAAGAACAATGTGTCTTTATCATTGTCCAGCTAGGGTAGCGGAATTGTTTGAAAAGTTATCCATCGCGGCCCTGGAACGCAAAGGGAATTTGAAGGAACTCAGTTGGGTTTTAAGCAGTAAGAGTCTGACACTCCTTCCACTACGCCCAGAGCGGGAGGAGTCATTAATTTAATGATTTCCCATCAACAACAAAAAAGTGTGTCTATTATCATCATTTTACCTAGCCTTTTCGTGGTCGGCTTCCAAATTTATCAGATTATTTTAATTTTTTTTTTTTTATTTCAGATGGGTTTGCTCTTCAGTCTAATCGAGATTAGAGGTAACAGAGACAAAATCGTTTGAATAGATTAGGGTTGAATGCATTCGGAAACACAGACACAGTGAAAAGAGTTCCACACCTTTACTGTGCAAATGATAAAAAGACGTTTGAAAACGTTTAGTGCGAATATGTGAAATAGCAACAAGATAGAGAATTTAACTTGCAGTGCGTCTAGATGTACGATAGTAGAAGGAAGCCGATGGAATAAGTGGATTGAAATGCAGCAGAAAATCATTTTATTTTACACTAGCAGCACCTCGCGGTTTCACCCGCGTAGTTAGCGTTCCCTTGGGAATATTGGGATAAAATATAGCCTATGTCACCCGGGAATAGTATAGCTTCCCAAAAATGAAAGAATTTTTCAAAACCGGTTTCAGTTATTTTCGGAGCCCATTCAATACAAACAAAGAAACAATCAAATCTTTCCTTTTATTAGTGTAGATAGAGCGATTATAATCAGCCTTTTTATGTTGCCACTGCTGGGACACATGCCTCCTCTCTAGGAGAGGGAATGGGACGTAATCCAGCACGCGGGCCCAGTGCGGGTTGGTTGTCACATGTCTTCGAATTTTTGGTTCTACGACACGGTTTCCTCATAATGTTTTCCTTCACTGTTTTGAGAGCAGTGGTGATGAAATTAATTACACAAAGTAATGCGCCTGGCTGGGTTTGAAACCGCCACCTACAATTCGTAAGTCGGGGCTGTTACTACTCGGCCACCACTGCTCATAAAATAAAAATATGATGGTCCGATTGCTGACCACTAATATGATCTCCACAACCCAGTCATTACGCAACACGATACTAGACAGTGTGCATGATTTCGGGATTACACCGACAAAGGATATTATCATTCTAATTAAATGGAAAATGTTGATCATTACACCCGAATGTAACTCGATACCTTTGTTTCGACGCTGAAATCGATATTACCCATAAAGCTTGTGATTGAATTGAACAGTATTGGTATTAGCGACATGTGTGTTGAATTAACTAGGTAATATCTCAATCAACTAAGCAATGTTGACGTATAATGATTCACTTTGATCAAACAGTTAGAAACAATTACGGATCTTCAAGAGCGGATTAATGAAGTATTAGTTGACAAGCGACGAAATGATTTATTTGTTTAGAATTTGAGAAGAGACTAGAGGGTTTAGTTAATGTGACATTCTATCAGCAATAGGAATGTTGCCTGAGTAAAAAAAATATATGATTATGTTTAGTCCGTCAGTTAGATTATAGAAAAATATTGGACACGTATTTTTTCCTTTATCAAATCTATAAAAACTGACGAAGATAAAAAGCATCAAAGATCAGGAGTGGGCGCGTGTGACGTCACGGCCCGGTAAAAATTGTAGCAAGTAGTGACGTCACACGAGTTTTCAACGCACTTTATCGTCTTCATTTTTTGTTTATGTGAAGAAAGAAAAAATACGTCTCCAATATTTTTTGGAAATCTATCTGACGGACTAATCAGATTTTTTTAGTTAACTACCCTATTACGATAGTTGAAAATTTCAAAATCTATGGCGTTGAAATGGCATATTATGGTCAATCTACTCACTTTTGGGAATATCTACAAAAGTTATCGCTTCTTTGTCTTAGCCTGTCAACTATAAAATAGTATACTGATTACTTGTGATCGGAATAGGTAGAGCTAATATACCAGAACCGACACAAAAAAAAGTGGAGACTTCCTTACGGCTAAATTTTTTTCCGAATATTTGTTCCGAGTTTCGAGACATCACTTTAGTACATTTCACATTAAAGTCATTAATACAAGTAACCTAATTGAATTAATTTTCCTTTTTTTCTGTGTTTGGTTCTAATCATTTTACATAGTGAATAAATGGTATGAAGAGCTATAAACATGTTTTGTTTTACATTCATCTTATTAGTTATTAATATTAAATGTAGATTACATTAGTTTCCGCGCTTACTTACATCGTCCAAACGAAGGTAAGAAGATTACCTTTATTTTTTTTGGAACCAGGAAACGAATTCGTTAGTTATTACTATACTTTATTAATTTTAGTTTTACTTAAAGAATGTTCGGAAACGTTAGTCTTATTACTTCACCACTCCACTCCACTTTACCTCACCTTTTTCCGATCACTGCTCATTACTCATCCACATTCATCGTTAAATTATTTTTATATGCACACTAGCTTATGCCCGCGACTTCGTTCGCGTGGAGTTCCATACAAAATGTTAACCCCTGTTTCACCCCCTTAGGGGACGAATTTTCAAAAATCCTTTCTTAGCGTATGCCTACGTCATAATATCTACCTGCATGCCAAATTTCAGCCCGATCCGTTCAGTGGTTTGGGCTGTGCGTTGATAGATCATGAGTTATCATAATCAGCCTTTTAACGTTCCCACTGCTGGGACACAGGCCTCCTCTCTAGGAGAAGGAATGGACCGTAACCCCACCACGCGGGCCCAGTGCGGGTGAATGTCACATGTCTCCGAATTTTTAGTTCTAGGACATGCCGGTTTCCTCACGATGTTTTCCTTCACCGTTTTGAGAGCAGTGGTGAAGAAATGAATTACACAAAGTAATGCGCCTGGCTGGGTTTGAACCCGCGACCTACGATTCGTAAGTCGGGGCCGTTACCACTCGGCCACCACTGCTTTTGAGTTATATATATTTAGATATGTGGCTACGGTAACACTGTTTGTTGCATTTATTAGGTTGTCACATATGCAGCTGACTGGTTATCGCTGATAGAAAGTGTAAACGGTACGTTTTTACCAGTTTGGCAAAAAATACGTAGAAAAAACATGTCCATCTAAAATAAATAGTACGGCTTCAAACCAAATTATTATTCCAAAGCCACAATCTTTCATCCCGTCATCTGCACAAGAGGAAAACATATCATATCTTCGAACTTGAATATATTTCGCTGTCATATAAACGTACGGCATATAATTGCCTGTTCATAATCCCGGGTTTCCTTCATTTTTATGTATTTATGGGTAATAATACCCAATATGCTTTACTGGTAAAAGCTTACGCTTTCTTTTTTATTTAACCTCCTTCGAGTGACTTGCAGAATCGAACGCCTTTGGGAAGTGTATACAGATAGGGATGTGCTCTACATTGTCGATAGATTGATATTTTTTTTTTTTATTAAAGAAATATTGGTTAAGGCATATTGCAAAGTTATTTCCATTTTTATAGGTATCTGATTGTTTGAGTATTATTATTATGTTTTCATAAAAAGATATGATGATAAAACCGACGTAGGAATATTTCTGATAAATTATTTCAGCAGTATATTCATGTACACTACAATCATAATATTTACCACACTTTACAAAAACATGAAACGAAATAAACAAAGTAACATCTGCATCAAACTCATTTTAACTCCTAACAAAAACACTTTGTTTTTGTAGGCACCGCTTTGGCACACGAGGCGCGGGAACACATTTTTTCAAATCGATAACAATTTCGATGAAAAAAATTGAGTCCCTATTCTTTTCCGTACTTGCCGAAGTTGAACAAAGTAAAGCTGGAGATCAGTCGACTGTAACAATGCAGAATCATTGTGATGTACGAAAATACTCCCCAGTCTCACGACCCGTATGAGAAAACTATTCAACAACAATGATTTTTGTAAGCCAGAATGATTAGTTATTAGGTCTGATCGACGTGATGTTTGCTTTTGTGTAATCAAGGAGATTGTTTTATCGAATATTCAAGACTTAAGTGGTATTCGAATAAAATAAAATTGAATAAACTTCTACAGATAGTACCTAATTGGTTTGCTAACCAAAGTGGACCCTATTACTAAGACTGTCCATCTGTCACTAGTCTGTATCTTATGAACCGTGATAGTTAGAAAGTTGAAATTTTTACAGATGATGATTGTATTCCTGATGCCTCTATAAGTACTAAAAAAAAATAGATTGTAATAAATATTTAAGGGGGCTTCCAAACAACAAACGTAATTTTTTTGCCGTTTTTATAGATAACAGTACGGAACCCTTCGTGCGCGAGGGCCGACTCGCACTTGGTCGGTTTTTGAGTATCTACTCGTTAACAAAATAATGTCTAAAGATATACTAATGGGCTTCATTCTATTCAAACCAAAGTAAATTATATTAACATCAATAAAATTCCACAAAGTAACTATTTACAAAGCCGAGTTATATTCACTAACAAACCTTCTATTTCTATTTTCTTTTAAATTCCACTAATTGTAACGTTCCATTAAAATAATACAATTTACATTTTCAATTCATTCTGTCTTGTTGCTTTAAAGTCAATCAAGATAATAGGGCCTCGTTTGTCTATACATTTGTTCGACCAAATTATTTAGTAATAAATGAATAACCTTACAATAAATAGGGTTTTGTTTCAAATACAATGAATAGAAAACAAAGCACGTCAACAAAAGACGCACGTAGTTGTTAAATAAGTCGGATTATTGTTTCATCATTAGTTAGGTACCTTTTTTTGTGATGATCTGAATGATAAAATTGTTAGTACCAGTTAGTTAGCATTATTAGCTTTTCGTCTTGCCAATTCAATGCTAATTTTGCCAAGCAGACGATTTTTTTCAAACATATGTATCAAGCAATGGATTCAGAGTTTCTTTCAAAATATTACAGCAAGTGATTTAGTAGTGAGTGTACCACGCAATTAGAGTTTATACTTTATATCTAAATATTGCTAAGTTTGTTAACGAGAATACTAACTACAGATATTCAGTGGCTGAATGGCGTGCTTACTTAGAATTTTTACAAAAATGGACTTCATCATTGTTGCAACGGACCCTTCATATGTAAATGTGAAAGTAAATCTGTTTGTTTGCTACCTCTTCTAGTTCTAATAGCTGAATAATTTGGAAAATTTGAAATACATATATCTACATACAGTCTACTTATTAAGACGTCGATATCTCAGGCGAGCGAAGCCGCTGCCAGAAGACAGTTTTATATACGGTTATCTTGTGATGAAGTTTCTGAACGAAAATCTTGATTGTAAACACAAGTAAATAACGAGCAACGAGAAAGATAGATATGATATTTGCATCTTAGTAAATTAATATGAATACTTAAGACCCATTTTAGAAAAAAGACAAAAAGTCATTCGACACGATTGGGACAGTGGTTGAGCAATTTTGGCTGCTGTGCTGCTTGTCGCCGCCGGTTCGATTCCCGCACGGAACAAATAAATTTATGGCCCACAGTTAGAGGTTCCGGGTCTGGCGGTTTGTGTATGTGAACTAGTATTTTTGTAAACGCGCCAAAAACCCACGTTACAGGAGAAATTCCTAGTTTGGGGAGTTTTTTTTTAACAGAACAGAAACGGATAAATCCAACCCAGAAGTACTTTCAATTTATCACACACACCTACACAAACCAAACTAGGTACAGCATAACGAGTTCTAACAACGTAACTCAAGGCACAGAGACCAGGGGTAATCAGTTAACCGATGTCGTCTCGTTACTGAGGTCGCGCGCTCAACCAGATTAGCGTTGCTAGGCAACGGACCTGTATTAGTAACTCGTGAGGACTTTTTTCCTATTATTATTTTAATTACGACGCTAAAAGGATTAAAACACAAAAAAGGGAAGTTGGCCAAGCGAATGGATTGTTGGTTGAAAACTAAATTGTAGCTATTAGCGATGAAAATGGAGCAAGTTACTAAGCTGAGAAATTTTAGTTGAATTTCAGTTCTGTGAGACTGAAATTGGTTGGTTTGGTTTTGAAGTTGGGTGGTTTCAGGTGCTTTGAAGTTATTTCGTTGATGTAGTTCTGTAGCTATCTGATTGACTTATAAAAACATAAATATAGCTAAATTCCTGAAGATACAAACTTTTTGGTCCTGATTTTAATAAATAGTAATGCATGAATGAATTAATAAAAATGAAGTAGTCATAGTCGAATAGGTACTAGACCTACAAGCTATGCAATTGTGAATAATGGCGATATGAAATATTTTGTTTGTCTCAAGGATTTTCGTGGATATATATACCATCGTTGGAACTATCAGGTTTCCAGTTATAAAAAGAAAGAAAGAAAGAAAAATGTTTATTTAGGACTCGCACAAAACAAAAACCAACAAAAAATACATAGTTAAAAGATTAATATTCGCGCATACTCTTTCAAAATCGAAGAAATTCTAGATACATTGCTTCTTTTGTTGAAAATTTTGTAAAACGCGCAATGGATACTGCATTCATTTGTATTACTCAATTAGGCTGCAAGTTTTCCACGTAATTCATAATGACTATATTATCGACCATACTAATTTCTAAACGTAATAATTGAAAACCACTCTGCGGACATTGGTGATTGCGGGTTCTCACTTTATCTTTCTTGCGTTTTGCATGGATGCCTTAACATTCCGCGTCTATCTCATTCAATTCCATCAATACGTAGAATTAGTAAAGTTTAGCATTTTTTTTATTGATTTTGTTAGATTCCGTGGCAATCAATTGGCGTAATTCTTCCTTGGTTATTTTTGTTCTACTTTTTCGAATGGACAGCTAGATTCCCTATAATATTTTTATTTTCAAAATGTTTTGACGTTCAATAGTGCCTTTTAATGGTCTAGTTGAAATAAGAGAATTGACTTTGACTTTGTTCCTTTTTAATAAAATCATTCTCCCATGAAATGATTTACGACTAAAACGGCGTCCTCAATTTTTATGGGTAATGAATTTGTCTCCTCTATGGGGATCAGGATACCGCGTGTAGAAACAGCTTCTTTAATCTAAGTGCAATAAATCAGAAACTAAATTGTGATACTATTCAGTTCTTGATTATTTGTTACATAATAATAAACATCATCAGGCTGGGACACAGATCTCCTCTCTAGGAGAGGGAATGGGCCGTAATCCACCACGCGGGCCTAGTGCGAGTTGGTGAATGTCACAAATCTTTGAATTTTTGGTTCTAGGACATGCGGTTTCCTCACGATGTTTTCCTTCACAGCTTTGAGAGCAGTGGTGATTAATTACACCAAGTAATGCGCCTGGCTGGGTTTGAACCCGCGATCTACAATTCCAACGTTTTATCAATTACACTTTTTCCAAGAAAACATTTTTAGTAAGCCCCAAATAGGCAAAAGGCTTTAACTCAAAACACGGTTATTAACTCAAGTCGAGGTAAAACGAAACTTATAATTGCCCGTTGAGACAAATTTGAAAAGTTCAACAAAGTTTCTCGAACGCATCTGTTAACTTGAAACATTAAAAGCAGATGATGGAACGTTTGGATTGAGGTTTCCGTATAAAATTATAATAATTGGAAAGGTGTTGGATTTATTTTCTTTGATATTTTCGGCTAAAAATAATTCCCTTACACTGAGACTTGGCTTATTTGTGCGCTTGATCACTATCTCACCAGATAGGAAGTGATGATGTGGTCGAAGATCACGCTTTCCTAGAAGTAACCTATTCACTCTTGACTTAAAGACTCCCAGGTTGTAGATATCAGGAAACACAGACTCTGGCAGGGAATTCCACTCCTTAGCTGTACGCATGATGAATGTATTCCCAAAACGATTTGTGCGTATGGGTGGGGTGTCCGCTATGTAACGTTGGCGCATTGCTGTAAGTCTTGTAGTCTGCTATTATATATTTAAATTCAGTTATTTACCCAAATTTAAAATTGAACAGTTTAGTACGACTACAACATTAACTATTTTAACAGTCTAGTCTAGTTGTCTCTGTATCAAGCCTTAGGTTCTATTGAAACCCATTCACTTGAAATTTCCAGTAATATTAAATTAAATAGTAAACGCTTCACTGAGATTCTCGTTATAGTCCATTTATTGCAAGCAAATCTCTTTCAACCAGCTCGTAATCCACCTTCACTTCAATTACTTAGAATCTTAAGTATAAGAATATAACTTACATTTTTATTCACAACTTTTTTCTCATCAGCCAGTAATATCTCTTTAAAAGAGTTTCATTAAACAGAATGATAGCAGAAAATTAAGACATAATTATAATAACAGATATAAAAATAAAACCGACCATAAAAATAAGATCCATACTAAAAACGGTAGCTAAACAATTCATGTTACTTTTGACGACAGATAAAACGGTATTAGCACCCGCAGGGGCGGTTATACTGAAAATTTAATGATTTCACGCTAATCGTCCCGTACTGTCAGTTAACGATAAAGACCCATATAAACGCACGCACATACTGGACGAGAATGATAAAGAATTTGTTGGGATGGAAGAGGCATTTTGGAAATGTTGGGACGAATGAAAAATTCTTTAAAAAAGTGTGGAGGTTTAGCCCGTGTTAGCAAGAAAATTATATACCTCTTCAAATAAGAGTAATTTAAAAAAAAATGTAAGCGTCCTTAAATTACTAGGAACATGTATAAAGTACAGCCAGTGAAACATAGTACTTAGATTCTTGAAACTGAAACTGCAAACTAGTAATAAAAAAATATATGTCATGTACGTTCATTATTAACAAAAAAAAACAATGAGACTGATTTGTCCAAGAATAAAAATATTAAGGTAATCAAAATTTCAAGTTGCCGTTTGGTGGATCTGAAACAAACTAAAGTTTTTTCTTTCTTTCCAAATCCGCTTACACAACAAAGGAATACAGTTTAAATCTGCCTGATGAAAAACCTGATGAACAAACTGTACATCCCTGCACATTCTCAGGATCATTAAATTTATTATAACGTGTCGTTTATTCCAAAAGGACCCTCATATATTATGAGGATTAACGTTTACTTTATAATTAGGTAAACACACTGAACTGGAAAATTACTCAGTAATTTGTTTATAATTCGAGGAATATCATTCATGTAGAACACCTGCCTCACCGGGTGAGAATTTCAGATTAGTAAGCTGATCTCATTTTCCATTGTTTAGTCAGTTTTCTATGCGAAAAGTATTAGATAACCTACATGACTTAGAATGGACACCTGTGACCATACAATTATTATTACCACAGCATCAACTCACAGTCACCGTATTGAACTTTGACCGATAGGAATAGGGTTAACGCAGCCACTTTTTTCTTATTCACCATCATATCAGCATTCATATCCTTTCTATGCATAATTTTTATCTTATTCATCGTTTCTTCCTGCATCATTTATTTGGTTTACTTCTAGTCTTATAATTCATCAAACTCATTAATTCTCAAAATATTCGTCACAACATACTTTACACTACATCCCATGGTACCAATTTCAGGTTTCCGTACGACCAAATGAAAAAAGGAAACTAGTTTTATTATCTCTCGTATGCTAGTTGTCTATCACAGCCAATTTTCTCCAAGTGTACTGAACCGATTCCGTTGGGCACACATACCGTTACCGCACGTTGTTTTATACGTTTTTCTGTGGCTCAAACACGGACTTCGCAACGCAAATAAATACATTATGAACACAGGGTTACTATTGGGGTAAAAACGTATAAATAAAAAATAATAGGAAAGTTTAAGATACATATTATGACTTAAAACTGCCTGAGCAACATGCTAAGTTTATATTAATGGCGATAAACCTGTACTTAAATATTTACACATCTTTATGCCTTTACCATATAGGTACTAAAATATTTACTAACCTACAAGAGCTGTATAATTTAAAGGCTTAAATATATAGATAGGTAGTTAAAAGCGAGAACGCTTCGAATCCTGGAAACCGAAGTGAAATTGCTAGTTAAGTAGACATTAGCTTTAGACATTTACTTGAACAAAAACATACTTAAAGTGACAGAAGATAAGGTCGAAGATGTAACAAAAAACGTTAATTCTGTGTTTGTTAATTGTAACAAATCGTCTGAGATCAAAACTAGTGATTCATGTGTTGGAATAGAGCCAGTACAAAATGTGATTCACAATTACTTATTTTAACTTGCAGGAATTCAACTTCAGTTATTTTATAAGTTTTGAAGGATGTATATAGAAAAAGACGGAATAACAATGGATAGACTATGTAAAAGATGATTATCTACACATGAGGTGACTGCTGAGATGATGACTAAAAGAGAAGTAGACATTATGTAATAGACGAGATATGCGACAGCACCAAGTAAATTGGGATAAGGGCAAGAAAATTATGACGTTGATGATCCGTTGTTGTTACTATTTGCAAATAAATTTGTTTGACTTTGAAGAAGTATAACTCGTTTCTAAAACACCAAGCAGATTTCCTAATGTTCCTAATATTAAATTTTGTTACAACTAAACTGCCATCTGCTTAGTCTTTTCCTATCTACATGTACTGGATTCAACTGCGTACTGGTATTTTACGTGGAGCGGCTGCCTACTAGACCTCTACAATCCATTAACTTGGTAAGACTGGCTTCTGACAATACTTAACGACTGCCAAAGATTTACAAATTTAAGCCAAAACCAACGGCTTAGCGTGTTTTCCCGAGGCACGGCTGTTACAACTACACTAATGACTAAATTAAAGTTTCTCCACGTCAAGCCACCAAGAACTATGCAATAAGCTTAAGATTTATTCCAAGCACCTTTTCCACACTAATTCCAAAGTGAGTAACGAGTCTTGTTAATTCCCATTCAAATATAGCCCGTGTTAGTTAAAACGCGTCGTATAAACTGTTCCACAGAAAACTAACGGCCCTGGATGAGGCCGGGGGACATTTTAAACAAAGCCAAATAGATATATGGCTGACGACCTCAATTTACGACGTGGAAATTGTGAATGACTAAACAACCTGCGCTTCGGTGATGCGAATAATTTAAACTTAAATAATAAAGAGATAAAATTGCTTTTTGATTGGTTTCAGGAGATATTTGGAAAGTCCGGTCAGATTACGAAATTTTTCAACGATTGAAGTCTATGGCTGAGTGCTTTACTGGACAAAGCTATAATTTCGGTGGGATTGACCGTGGAAGTGAACTATTTGAAAATCATTTTTAAGCTAAGTAATATCGTCAATTTAAGGCAGATTTAGTACCGTTTTATGAATCATATGTTTTGCTTTGCTCTGTAATAAATACTACCTACGTTCTTAATAAAGACGCTAAACTGAATTAAGGTCAGCTAGATAAATAACCATACAAAAAGAGAAGCCTCAAAGGAGATATTTATCTACAAATGATTATTAAGTAAGATATCATACCGGACAATGAACAATTGACCAAATCACACATAATTACAGCCATTAAAAATCCAAGAGATGACACTAAACACAACCCCAAGAAACGTGGCCACCGTTGTGTTACATTTCAAAATCCGTCAATTCAAGTGGAGGATAATGTAACAAGTCACTTAACAAAATGATCGGATTATGTTTCATTGACAGCGCAGTGCATGATTCATGTTGAGCTGGCGACCGGCCAAGCTGTGCGCTTAAATAGACGAGACCGTGCTAGATTAGGTTGTGCCGTAGGGAAGGTTAGTACCACTGCAAATACTGCAGAGATAGTGAAACACTTAGGGTTTGGTGATGTCTAAGATATTGTGAAAATCATTGAGAATTTTAAAGCAGATCTACTAAAATCTCGGCTTACACTAATTTAGTTTACACTTGTGTTTAGCGTATCATACAGATGGCTAATTGTAATGAGTTAGACATGACACACAAAGGAAGTAGAAAAGGGACAGCATTATTTTGAAAAATTGGTTACAATGTAAGTACGGAATATATTGATTGTTTTTTCACAAATAAAATACCTCAAACCCCAACTACAAAAAAAAAAAATACAAAATATTTATTGGAACAAGAAGCACATTTACAAAAAGTATGTGTTCGTTAACAGCCGCATTAGTAATAACTACTGTGTCGCGGCCATTAGCGCCCACCTCCAAGAGGAGAGACGACAGCGTTCCGGATATTTGTATGGACAAATAATATACATATATATTTAGTAGAAAAAAAAAAAAATAATGAAAATATGAAAAAGAACTAATACAATCTTAAGCACTAATAATATTATATGAATGTGTGTCAGTGTCGTCTATATATGTATATGTATGCGCGTGAGTGGATGTGTGAGTATGTTTTTGAAGGTATATGTATGTTTCAGTGTTTATGTGTTATGGAAGGCAGAGGGAATGAAAGGACAGTTTTACTTATATGTTTTTAGAGTTTTACAAATTTTTCAAGCTCTTCGTAAGACTGAGAACTGAGCCACTTATGAGTAATTGATTTACACTCGCGTGAAGTAAGGGGGTAAATGTTCAAAATCCCATTTATTTTGTTATAAATGACTGGGCTTATGAAGTAGTATTGCCTTTTAACTATACCGATACTAGCTGGAACCACAGGGCACACTTTGACAGGTCTACGTTTCTGCTTACTCTGGCTGCTAAAACACTGGCTGAAACTAAGTTCTGAATGTTTGCGTAAAATTGAGTTTAAAAGAAAACTGTGCCTTACCCTGGGTATTTGCAACTGGGCATACAGTTCATCGGTCGGAAAACGGATTGGTTTGTGTGTCATGACTTTAAGAACCGCGCGCTGCGCTCTTTCTAAACGAAGCATTAAGCACTTTCCGGAACTTCCCCATACGCTTATACAATAGTTTAGGATGGAGTGCGCAAGTGCAAAGTAGACTGTTTTAAGCGTAGGGAGATCCGCCGATGAACGCAATTTTTTAAAAACAAATATCAATTTTCTAACTCGTGCAACCAATGATCCAATGTGATCGTTCCAGGACATGGTGCTGTCAATT
This sequence comes from Hecatera dysodea, assembly GCA_905332915.2. Taxonomy (NCBI): domain Eukaryota; kingdom Metazoa; phylum Arthropoda; class Insecta; order Lepidoptera; family Noctuidae; genus Hecatera; species Hecatera dysodea. The sequence continues at coordinate 2,673,814 of HG995291.1, forward strand.
GTTACGCCTAAATATTTTATACTATTTGTTCGCGAGATAGATTTGTACACATAGTGTATACATAGGTACAAAAGAATTCAGTTACAACACTGTCAGAGAACGCAGAGCCTTAACTGCTGTCTCAAGAACTGTATATAACATGTTGTGCCAATAAAAATCCAAGAAGACGTTTTGATGATTAATTCCTAAAATGGACTTAAATATTAGGGGTCGAAATTATTTCATTTTACCCAATGGCCAATCCCATGGGCTACCTACCTGATGGGATTTCTCACCAGAAGAATGCACATTCACGCTTGGAAGCTTTGAAAACAAGTTCAAATCACAGCAATTTAAAGTATACTAGTACTATACATAACAGTAAACCTTGCATAATCCGGAGCCACACCACGTGCAATAGTAACGCGTTTCGTTAATGATCACATTATGCATAAGCAGCATGTAGTAGTGTGGCTCACGTAGAAAGTATCTGAACGGAATGATACTGCTGTTGTAGAGGATACTGATATTTATTTAAATTTTAGTTACAGTACTAGAGTTGAGTGCAATGGGTACAAGAATGAACTTGATAATTTACAGCTTAAGCTTAGGGTAATTTTAAAGATATTTTTTTAATAAAAGAGACAGTATTGATATTTGTTGGTAGATAATTAAATTGATCTCATCAGATCGCTGGGGTATAATGAAGAGTATTGAAAATTTGAAAACAAATATATGGTACTAAAGTGATTTTTTTTTTAAGTTTGTGAAAAAATTCCATCTGTGATGATTCAGTAATAACCCTGAATGCAGGTAAACTTGATATCGAAAACAATGTCCATTTCCGAAGTAGTTTGATCAAGCGGGTCGGCTTTATGTTACTGCATAAAATCCTAAGCTGGACCTACTTATTTAAGACGACACCATTTACACTTATGCTGACCTCACAAACGAAGTCAACCGTAACAATAAAAAAACACATAAAGGCAGTTACACACCGAACATCCATTACTCAGTTTTATCAATTTTATTACATCACATAAAACGATTTAGCCAACAGATTTCGCGAGGTAAACAATCGATTAAAATAAATCATTCGCTGTCTCCCGCAGCATTCTTCAAGCAATGTGCGGTCGCGTTGAAAAATATTTTGATTGCGAAAATTCTGCACCGATTCTGTGGAATTTCTTCATTTAATGGACCCTTTTCATGAAAAATATCCACTTTGATAGTTCTTGTGGGAATTTTCTTAACTTAAATTTTATAGTTTGACTTGTTTTAGTCTACAATTGAGAATTTATTTTTAACTACATTCCGAGCCATTCATTTATTTTATAAATCCCTCGCTGAGACTGAATTTATAGTGTAATTCTCAAAAAACTGCAGTCACTGTCTCTATATTAAAATACCGATGTAACACCACCCTTCATAACACCTACATCTTTTATATTTGTTGACTTCTTGTATAATGTTATCTATTTTACAAATCTAAAATGATCTCATTAGAATAGCAGTGAATGTAGTTGTAGCGGCGCCAATACCGCCATGAGAAAAACAAACCAAGCGAAATAATAATATGCAAGGAAACAAAAGGAACCACGTCGCCACCTAACCTACCAGCAGCGAACTATTAACGAAATCCTGCATCACAGTATACGAATTTTCTGGGCGATTTGAATTCTCAAATTAATTATAACTCTTCACGTCTAAGCGGCTGTATGGATTCGGATGAAATATTTGGCACATGGGTGGGGCATGTCCTGCATCAGGAAATTGGATGCTTTTCTTTGGTATATTTTCCAATATACATGCGAACAAAGCCGCGGCCAGCATCTAGTTGAATTATTACTATTTAAAACATTTTTGTATGTGTTATCTCATAACTTTTTGTCATAACTTTTTCTTGGATGTACCGATTTTGATGATTATTCTTATATTCAAAAGCTAGAAAATTTGAGCAAAATCTGACGACCAGTATTTGAGTTATTCGCATATTTAGTTGGCTTCGACTACATTGATGATGTTTTCATTTCGACTTGTCGATGTAAAACAAAAAACAAAACTTTATGCGATGGTTTGAAAGACCATCGCAAAAACCATTCTAGTTTGGTGAAGATCTGATGAAAAACTTCGGAGATAGGAAATGGAACTCTTCAATAAATGATAGCAAATCTTCCGAGATTGCTGAAATCACATGTTTGTTTATTGTTTACACCAGATTGTAACACGCTAAGGGGTAAGTTTTGCTGTGGGGATATCACCACTACTGTCGACAAACTGCTGTGCAGTTTAGTAGATGTTATTTGAAGATTATAATATGTAATGAATTTGATATAAAAAAACACTAGAAAGTGGAAAATAAAAACTTTATGCAAAAAAAGCACTTTGACTTCTAAATACAAAACTAATTTTAATTTCAGGAAGCCGGTATCAAAACACAAGAAAACAATAAAAAAACACCGACGTTCGAAATTAAATGACTTTATACTTTATTACTGTTTTATTTGAAACTCCAATAATGTTATTAATACAACACTCTTTTCTCAAATTACACTATTTAATGTAGCCCAATTCTCCGCCATTTGCAGATCAATATAGACAAAGTATTTGACGTTAACAATAATTAAGATCGACCCACATTGTAACCCTTTCATCGCTAATGATAATATTAGGTTACAACATTGTGGTATTCGGGTTGTGATGACGGGGGAATCAATATCTCTATAAAATAATAATAGTGTTTATGATACTCTCTCATGTATTTCAGAGAATAACTATAATTGAGGTGTCTATATACATACATCGACGTCTGTGTCAATTAAGATCGATACGAGACGTAAATCAGCTCTGTGCTACTTTAATTTAGCGTTGTCAGTAATCGTGTATCTTGCTAGACACATAATATACACATTATGTACATGGCAATTTCTAAGTTAACCTTCTGTCTAGCAACAGTCATGAATTAGACGCTTTTGAAGTCTCAAGTGTCTCAAACATTAATTTATTTGATTAATAATTAATGCTGTCATAATTTCTCCAATGTATATTATAGAAATTATTCAACAGGCTAATTAAATTTATGATATTTTCCTTTCGAAACCGCCGCAATACGACCTTTGAAAATACAGGTACAACAATAATAAATGAATCAAACTTTTTAATCGCATTACCTAACCCTAAAATGCTTCACATGATTACAAAGCAAACAATAATTAATTTATTAAATTTTAATAACCCAAGTCAGCCATGACAGTTTACCTTTATCAGTCGACGCGTGACGTCACCATCTGTTTTCGTCACATCGACCGCATTTACGTCATTATAATTTATAATTACTTTCGAGTGGTGCCCTCCCACGGCGCTTATGTGTATTTATGGTCGCTTCGATAATTTGGTTAGCAGCTGGGTATAGATTTTTGATATTGTTTTGGGTTTATGTGTTGGCTTTTTGTGGTTAGTTTTGATCGAGTTAGAGGAATTGTGAAAAGAAATTAAATTAGATATTAATTAATCGGCTGATTAAGCCAGTTGGTTGCGACAGATGGACATGAAATAAAAATAATATTTGTGAGAAACATAAAATAAAATAGAACAAAATGAAGACAACCCACAAAACATCCCCAACGGCAATATATCGAAATAACAAAGCAATAACAATAACGATTACGTTATGAAAATCACTTCATTGTAATAATCAAACCGATACCACCCCTAATTCAGATAATGAATGAGCGAGAGGCACACAAGATAGTATCGGAATGTAATTTCCTCCTCGAATCAGATAGGATTATGTTTATGGTTATTAACATTTATTATGTTAGTGGTTAATTATTATTATTATTTAGTGGTGTTTGCAGTTGAAATGTTCATTGGTTAAATTAGTTATTGTGTCTAATTTGTTCCTGTGTATTGAATAGGATTGCAGGCAAATTGATATGACGGTAGATTTAAAGGCACAATCTACTAATCAATGTTTCATCATAATTATGGTTAAAAAAGTTATTGTAAAAAATGCCGAAAATTATTATGATTCTAAGGAACAGAAAGCATTGAGCAAACCATAACAAAAGACCATCTTTTGTTTTTAGAAGGTGTTCTTTAAAAATAAATAATTATGGGGCAAAGAAATCTTGTAATGAGGTCAGTCAAACAAAGTAATAATGTACTTGGAAAACAAAGAGATGCTTTTTCAAAAAGATATTATTTTGTTAATTAATTTCATAAAGTAAGAAAAAAATCTTTTCATTTCAATACTTTGTAAATGAAAAATTACAGCAGTTCATGGCTAAACAATAACCGCCGCACTGGTCGGTCTTTAAGGTTAAGCAACGCTTGCCGTGGTCGGTGGATGGGTAACCATCTTGACATACCGAGACACCTTCGTGCCTCGGAAAGCACGTGGTGATACCATTGGCCTCAGCTCATTTCTAGATCTTTGGCAGTTGTTACGGATTGTCAGAAGTAATTAAATCTGACTTCAGTCTTGACAAGAAGTACCGTGTTACCCAGTTGATGGGTTGAGGAGGTCTGGTAGGCAGCCGCTCCATGTAAAATAATGGTTTTCGGCTGAGTCCAGTGGGTCTAGAAAATTACCCAATTATAGTTGGAAAAAGTCTAGGCAGATGATGTTAATGGAAAATATAATATTTATATTAAATGCCTTTCACCTTTTTTGTAGATAAAAACAATATTAGTGAAAAATATATTACTCTCGTGAGCACAATAAAAGTGATGGATTGCCTTATTATATTTAAATAAATATCCCTTTATGTTACGCCTTTTCTTTGCGCTGCAAATGGGTTATAAAGTAATCTTGTTTGAAAACCAATTTATTTTTTTGGCATTATAAAATGCAGCTTCTTTTGTTCATGTAGGATAAGTGTTTTTGATACATATAAAGAAAAACTATTAATAGATCAAACCTTTGATGCCGTTATTTCTATCAGAGATAATTTTTCAATAGTCAGGTTTTATTTGGAAAATAAATATAGAGGTTGCATTCACAAATTGTCAATATACTTAAAGACTATCAAACCTATATTTTTATTTTTCAGTTAAAAGGTATCTGTGGATTGAAAAATAAAGCCTCGTATAAAACGCGCGGCCTGTGAGCAAACTTTACACAGAAAACCTACTATACCTTGGACGTCCAGTATAATAATGTTTTCAGGGCACTGTTCCGGCTCTCTCGGTATTGCAGTGCATCCGGCATGTTTACTGACGCCAGATAGTTTCTACGCAATTATGAGTAAAAACGTGCGTCGGTGGTCGGCGACGAGTACGGGGAAGCCCGAATAGGGTCCTCAAAATGATTGGCGAGAGAACCGATACTGTTCTGCTCAGTAGGTTCACTGAACTCCAAGTGTGACTGATGAGCCTGCTGTGCAGGGTAGACGGTGTGTATTTTCTTCCGTAACTTTTAATGACTAACATTATTTATAAGCAAAATTTCTTACTAACAACCTTGCCTTGTCTATGGACTTTTTGTTTGGTATAAATTATTTTAATTTTATTTGATACTAGCGACCCGCCCCGGCTTCGCACAGGTGCAATGTAGATACTAATGTTTCCTCTACTATAATATGCATGTATTATACATATAAACCTCTCTCTTAAATTACTTTATCTATTAAAAAAAAACCGCATCAAAATCCGTTGCGTAGTTTTAACGATTTAAGCATACATAGGGACAGACAGCGGGAAGTGACTTTGTTTTATACTATGTAGTGATGATCATGTAAAAAGGAGGGATAAAACACATGTAACTAAAAGAAAGAAATGGGAGTAAGTGATAGATTGACGGCTGCCAGAACAGAATGAAAAAAAAAAACGTGTTGCGCCGACCACAAGTAACATGAGATAAGGGCAGGAAGATGATGATTTTATTTTATTTATTTTAAAGGAAAAGTCTTGAACCTGGTAGTAGTTGACAAAAACTTGACAATATCAAAATTAAATTAATATGATTTTGTAATAAGGGTAGGTGGGTAGTTCAAAATTAGTAAGCACATACCTTGTTGCAAAATCTTTTTGACCGGCGTTATTAGTGCAATTGTTAGTGAATCGTCAGTTTGTGTGTATAAGGCCTGTTTGCACGACCGGCCCTGGTTCAATCCATGGTCCGGAGCGAAGAGGCATGGGACGCGGTCACCTCCTTCTGCCAAGCAATAATGCTGGCGAAGGAGGAGGTGGACCGCGTGCGGGAGAGGAAAACCTCACGCTACAGCCGCCGCAACAGAAGAAGACGCCCCGGGCGTCGGGAAATGCAAGGCGAGTCCCGGCCACCGTAGGCGCGGGCCTTCGGACGGCGAGCTATGGGTGGCTTGTCGTCCGATAGCAACCAGGCCAGGGTCGACGCCGCGTCGTATTCCACGCGCGCCTCAAACAGCTGTCAGTAACGACGACGGGGCCCCGTAGTCTGCTCGGGTTGCGGAATTTGTTCGAAAGTGTCACCGCGGCCCTGGAACGTACAGGGTACAAGAAGCACCACGGGTGGGTTTCAGTCAGTAAGAGTCACTGACACTCCCTTCCGCTCCACCAAGAGCGGAAGAAGTCAATTGATGATTTCCCATCCAGAAAAAAAAAACTGTTTGTTTGCACAAACCAGATTATTCTTTTACGTTAGAATTAGGTGCTAACACGAGATAAAAATAACTTGATACATGAACGAACACGGGTTAAGAAAATAACTGGACTTTGCAAGCAGGCCTTACGCATACATACTGACAGTTCACTAATAATTTCAACGTAATTACAAGTAACGCTAATACGTTCAAGATAGCTGATTCAACAAGCCCATAATGGTGAACATTACATGATCAATATATCATTATTGATGACTTCACTAACTGCGTCAGTAGCCACGAAAAGCAATTAGCTCGGCTAAACATACTTGCATCATGCACACAATGATATACATATGTATATAAACTATAGAAGTTGTTAAAAAATCAGCTGCATTAAAATTAAGGAGTTGTTCAGATTCATTTGAGCTTTTCCGTGAAAGAGTAACAAACATCCATCCATACTTACAAACTTTCGAGTTCGTAATATTAGTAGGATTTTTTCTTTGGGACCGACCCCGAAATCGCGAAAAAACAATTCGATAGGCCCATACATAGTATGTACATGTATGCGCGCATAACTCGATAAATGTAATAAATAGCTTTTTCTTTGTTGCATATTATAGTTTCTACTAAACCAATAAAAAAAACGACAACGTGTCGCATTGTCACCTCGGGTCTGTCTGCGCAGGCCTTACTTTGGTATACCTACCATTGTTCCCTCAATTCAATTGAAATAGGTATTAACCTAATATAATCTTGACTAAGCACTTACGAATTTGAAAATGAAAACAATATATCTAGTTTTAATTTCCGCGTATATTAGTGGGTTGCAGGTATGCACCTCCCTCCCGCCCGCTATATTATGCACATGCAAGATTACTGGGCAAATGCAAGGATTTTAAGCACATGCAGGAAGGCAATGCAAAACCCAACACCATGACACGTGTTTCGCCTCTCCACGAGGCATCCTCAGGGGACGTGTTGACTCGCTGACCGTTGAGTTGCGACCAACACGACGACGACGACGGTCAGCGAGTCAACACGTCCCCTGAGGATGCCTCGTGGAGAGGCGAAACACGTGTCATGGTGTTGGGTTTTGCATTGCCTTCCTGCATGTGCTTAAAATCCTTGCATTTGCCCAGTAATCTTGCATGTGCATAATATAGCGGGCGGGAGGGAGGTGCATACCTGCAACCCACTAATATTCGCGGAAATTAAAACTAGATATATTGTTTTCATTTTCAAATTTAAAATGGATTTCCGCAAAGTAACGCCTGACTCAATCAATTTTATTAAGCACTTACGGCTGTAGATCAAAGAGACATCATCAATTTGAGGTCTACTTTAATTGATGTACCATTAAGATGTACCCTAACGTTTGTACCAAAAACCCGAGTTTCAATTGACGCCATATAGGGGTCAATTGTTTGATACGATCGTAATGAAACTCTCATAAGACCGCAACATTATACTTTATATCCCAAGTAATAAGATAGATAGTTCCTTGATTGTGTCCGTGTCAGAAAATATAATTGTCCGATTCACTACACTTGTTTAGCCATTAACATTATTAAATAACGTTGTACGTTTATCAAGATATTTCTTTTTTATCTTATTAAAGGGATGATTTTTTTATATTAATGGTTATACTTAGCTGTTGCGATGGGGTTTTTAGTGATTGATGGGCCTTCAGGGCCTTTGACATGTGATAATATCAGTTTGACAAGTGTTTTGTTAACTTATTTATGTAATTTGATGGCTCAATGGGTGTTAAATGCTATCAATCAAGCTCTTACCCAATTCATTGCTTGTGACAGAAAAAAACTTATACTATTTTTAGATCAAAACAATGACTTTTTCTGTTCATTTTATGAAATTATAGGCAATGTAAGGCGTTGCAGAGTTTGTTCGAAAGAGGTACCGTTTATTTTTTCATTTTACATCGGCAATGATGTTCTCAAACACTCGTTTGAGAACATCATTAATGTAGTCAAAGCCCCGTATTATTATGTATAACTCAAATACTAGTCTCTCAATCAAATTTAAATGGGACCACACGAAAAGTACCAGCTTTCGAATATAAAAAGAATCATCAAAATCGGGACACCCATTACAGAGTGATGAGATGTAACACAAAAAAAATACAGTCGATTTGAGAACCTCGGAAGAAAGAAGTCGGTTAAAAAGATAGTATTTTGCCACAATAAAGGAAGTAAAAAACAAAACTTGCGAGGATTTGGGCAGGCTTTTGCACGGCAGTAAGATGTCACAAATTAATTTAAAAATAAATAACGCAAAATCAAATCGTACCGTAACTTTCACAAAGAGGATACAGATTCAAGAGGTCATTGACTGTTTGCACATAATAGACCTGAACTAATGAACAACCAGTGAGCCGTCAAATTAAGTTATTAAAGTTTAACAATCCACTTACGAAACTGATGATTTTAATGAAATTCCAGATTCCTTCCACATCACTGAAGATCCTACAAAATTTTGGTATATTATAGTTGTTTTGTTTTCGCATGTCAATAAAGGTCATTCCCCTTTGCCCCGATACTTCTATCAGAACCCGAATAATAAAATACGTATCGTCTTAGTTACCTACTAAAACATTTGAGAATTAGGATAGATCTAAATTCAAGACGGCTTTTTGTCTTTTTTTTCGTTGTTGAGGATCCGGTCTCCGTATAAAAATTGTTTTGTTTACCTATCTGTTAATTCGTCTATGGCAGCCAATTAAATTCATTATATACTAGATTGCTTCAGTTAAAACTTGGAAACTCGGATGGATATCTATACTTCCATACTAATATTATAAAGAGGAAAGATTTGTATTTTTGTATCTTTGTATGTAAAGAATAAACTCAAAAGCTACTGGACCGATTTCAAAAATTCTTTCACCAATAGAAAGCTACATTCACCCTGAGTAACCTAGCCTATATTTTATCCCTGTATTCTCACGAGAACGGGAACTGCGCGAGTGAAGCCGCGGGGCGCTGCTAGTCGTAAATAAATAAATTTTGAGTAATGAAACACTTCTATGTGGCAGTTAATAACACTGAAACTACTGAGCCTCAAAATTAAACAAAAAGTACATTTTAAATCTACATAACAGAAAAACGTTTTAAAAGCATAGAATTTAAAGGAAAAATTAATATATGGCTAATTTAGCACCCTTTCAACGCGAGTCCGGCTCGTGATTGGCTAATTTTCTACAATAGGATATCAAAGTTAGATGGTTCCACAATCTCTATTGCCATGCTAGAACATAACAGCTATAGTAACACAACTATGTCATTGACCCTGATACAAACTAGCTTTCTCTTCACAAAACATTTCTTGGAAAACAACTTTTACACAGACACAAAAGGATACTGAAAGGTTTACAAATAATCTAATAGGACTGAAACCAGGAATTTCATTTACCAGATCAACACATCACACATTTGTAGAACAGTAAGTAACATAATTCCATACATAAATGTTCCAAGAATTGAGAATTAATACCCTTTGAGACAATCAGCGGCAATTCACGGAAACTATAAATACAAACATCCAGGATGTCAGAAGGAAGAGTCGTTAGGGTATATTATTTCTCTGTCTTACGTTTGTAATTTGTTATTTTCGTCTCTGTTGCACCCAAGTGACCTAGAAGACGCGTTTTGGTTTGGGTTTTGCTCTTCCGGACTATTCTCGTTTTGTAGTTTCGGAATATGATCCGAAGTAGTTCCTTGTTATGTTCTTAAACACAGTTAAGATTGTTTTGTGTAAATAATTAAATAAAGTTTATACTTATTCCGCAACCAGGATAAATTAAATTAGTTTAAAAATATCGTTAATATTCTCTTAGTTATTAATGGTCACCACTACTGCAGAATTCCGTTTTGAACTGTGTGTATAAGCCAAACCAAATGTTAGTAATGTTAATACATTAATGAAAAGATTAATCTATTGCCTATGTATTTCGTATGTATGTATCTATTGTTAAGATTATTTATTTATCTGTGTATATATTAAACTAGCTGCTGCCCGCGACTTCGTCCCCGTGGAATCCCCGATTTTAAAACATTCTTTATCGCTGCTCCGCTCCTATTGGCTTAAGCGTGATGATATATAGCCTAAAGCCTTCCTCGATAAATGGTCTATTCAACCCAAAAAGAATTTTTCAATTCGAAACAGTAGTTCCTGAGATTAGCGCGTTCAAACAAACAAACAAACAAACAAACAAACTCTTCAGCTTTATAATATTAGTATAGATTATATAGTAATGTTGCACCGATTACAACCCCATTTATGTCTAGGCAATTACTGCCGATTCCAGGTTGCCTGGAAGAGATTGCGGATTGCGATAAGGCCGCCCACCCAAGTAACAATAGCCTCTATAACCAAGGCGTTTTATCACCAAAGAGTGACATAGTAGGCCTATACTGGTAACCATTGTAACTGCTTGTACTATAAAGATTTTTAACAGAACTTTTTGGTTCTATAAGATTAAAGAGCATTCAAGTTCTATAATTTAGCTCTTAGAACGCTTCCAGGACCATACAAAAGAATCTTTAAAGTGTTGCACTGTAATAGATATGAAAAAAGCGATTATGGTACTATTTAGTACTATAGAGGACCTTTATGACACTTATATGTATCTATTTTACACTAATAACGCGTCAAAATAACTTTTACAGTACTAGTATTGTAGCAGTATCTAAAACACCATTACAGGATCAATTTGCACTGTAAAAGTACCCTACATAACCATTACTTTAACCTTTTAGCTTCTTAAAAGCTCCCTCAACATCGCTATGGGGCTAGTTCTGTAAAAGTCATGAGAACTCTTCTATAGCACTAAATAGTACCATAGCGACTGCTGGTGCAGCTGCTAAATAATGTAAATTCTACATAACTCTACAAGTGAGTGTCTGCTACTGCTACGACACTAAAGCATGACATAAAAGCACTAAAATTAATAATTAATGGACTAATTAGATCTATACTAGCTTTTCAGTAACAATTATATCACTAGTATTTCATAAATGGTGTCGATAAGTAGTTAAAGGTTGATTCATGGATTAAAGATGTCTGCGTAGGTATAAAGGGAGTGGTAGTTATAAAAAAGGTAAAGAATCGACTTATACAAGCAATAGCATCAATACAACAGGCTCATGTCCAACATATAAATACTGGACAAGCGTGTTCAGAAAATAAAGCACATGGTTCTGCACAAAATATTTGTTTTGTATCACAATCAGGCTGTAGTAATAATGTTCGTTTTTCTCAAGCCAGTAATAAGAAGGAAGAATATAAGAGTGAGAGTACCTCCTGAGAGTTCAAAGTTCCTCAAAATCGGAATGTAGAGATGAGGAGAGCAATAGAGACGAACAATTACGCAGTGACATAAGAAGATGGTACGTCACTTATAATATCGTGTCATCGCGTCATCAAGCAGTAAAAAGTTCGTGTAAATAATAAACAAGCGCATTCCTAATGTGTGCAATTTTTAACTTCCAACGGTCTCACGCTTGCAACTGCCACGCAGGAAAGAGAGAGAGAGCAATATACCTTATTTATCGTAGCGGTTGGTACTCAACTCTACTCATAGGTCTTTGGATTACTACTTGCTACAAGCCCAAATTATGCTCCAGAGTGGTTTTAATGCAACTCCATACAAAGCATTTTATTTTAAATACTGTTTTAAGTTTCCATGATGTGACAGTAGAAATTTATTTTGACTACAGTATTTTATATTTGGACAACGAACCCTAATACGTTTTAGATGAAAATATGGCTGCTGTTTTCTGCCATGATAGCACATTAGCAGCACGGCTGGAGCCAATGTGTACTATAGCAGCCATAGTCGGGACTAGTCATTATTTTATTAATTAAAATTTTATTAAAACATGAAAATTATGAGGGCGCGTTGTCAAATTCGAAATCAGCATAATGAATTTATCGATACAAATATTTTCGCAAGTGAAGTTGGGGCAGCCTAGAGTTAAGGTCCATGAATATTTTTTTTCTTCGGGAACACTCACGACGACACGACCACAACACAAACAGGAAGTTGATATAAAAGATCACTGGAATCATTTACGGTGCAAAAAAGTACTATAAACATGTTTTAGTTACTTTCATAGTGCAAATTTGTGACATAAACTTTGCAGACAGCACTATTTTAGTACTAAAAAGCGTTTCTCTACAGTTTTACATTTCAACTATAGAGCTGATTTATCACCGTGAGAGCCTATACGTAATGTTTATAGAATAAATCAGTGATAAAACTCGGGCCTATTTGGGGTTTTGTAACGTTCACAACATCATTAAAGTATTAATCTTGAACACTAAATAGCACGTTCTAAAACGTTCTCACGACTTTTATAGTACCAGATTTTGTTACTTGGGCATTGTACATGTGTTTTAGTTTGTAGTTTTCTATTTTTGTTAACCCCGGTGTACAATTATTATAAGTAAGTATATAATCTATACTAATACTAATATTATAAAGCTGAAGAGTTTGTTTGTTTGTTTGTTTGTTTGAACGCGCTAATCTCAGGAACTACTGGTCCGATTTGAAAAAATCTTTCAGTGTTAGATAGCCCATTTACCGAGGAAGGCTATAGGATATATATCATCACGCTAAGACCAATAGGAGCGGAGCAGTCATGAAAAAAAAAATAAGACAGCTCGTAAAATAATAATAAGTAAAAGATTAAGTAGGCATTCAATGCTTGAGCCATGATACGGAAAAATATCGAACAGTAAGCTATCAAATACCAGCTTTAAACCATCTGATAAATTCACAGAAGAAAATAATAAAACCAGTGAGCAGGTTTCTTTGAAATTTTTCATAGGCATCAGTCCTATTAGTTTCTCAGTCTACTGAACATCGGACTTCAAAGAGCGATGCGGACTTATTAATTTTCTTTTATGTCGTCTGTCTGTTTGTTTATGATTTGTACGTATAAACTGTAGCATAGCATAGTAATAAATACTGTAGATAGTCATCGTTTTTCTTTTTTGCAGGAAGTAGTTTAAAATGAAATATTTTTAATAATTATTATAAATTTTTCTGCTTCTATTTCAGAAGATGATTAAGGTAAGGTGTGCAAATGTTTTATAGTTATTTGTGTTTATTTATGCTTTTTTAAACATTATTTCTATAATATCAACCTAACCATCCGTAACGTTATTAATTTCTTCGTAAAAAACCGAGATATCTACAATTACTTAAACATTTAATTACATTTTTTTTTTAAGTTATTTTAAACGAAATTCGTCTGCCGGCCGTCTGATCTATGGTCGGCGGTGAGGAGTCCTAGGACGCCGTGGTCTCCTTCTGCGAAACAGTTGTCGCGCAGAAGGAGGCTGTGGAAAAGAAAAGGGAGACTTCGACCTCTCTCCCAGCCCGTAGCAGGTGCACCGGGCGTCGGAGGGTACGCAGCCCTCTTCCGTCTCCCCTAACTAGGTCCAGGGGGCAGCAGACTTGGGGCTGTCCGTCGCCCCCATTCATCTGAACCCGAGGTGGCGGCGCGTCGTATTCCGTGCGTCTTTCTTTGACGTCGTTGGGGGAGTCAAACACTTCACTCCCCCCGCTGACCCGAGGTGGGCCGCAAATGCGGGCTGACATCAGCCGGGGATTACGGAAGTCGTGAACGTTTCCGCAATACCCCGGCGTAGGTGGAAGATGGAACACCGGGGTGGTCTTAGACAAGAATCTGACAGACCTCTCCACCCAATCCAGGGTGGAGAACATTCATCAGGATTTTCCGCGTAAAGAAAAGGTAGACTGCCAGTCCATGTGCAATTCTGGTACTTGGTAGTTGGTAGCTGCATCTGGTAAAACTGGAAGGGCTTTAGTTGGAAAAAGGCTTCATTGATTGATTTTAAGTAAATTCTGGTACAATGAGTCTTATACTTTAAATATAAATGCCATCGTATAATATCAACTAAGCCCCATGAAAATACAAACACCAAAGCCACACCATACATATAAGAAATAGGGTCTTTATTTACCCAAACAAAAAGTCAGTGAGGATACCACTTAAGTCCCTCAATCCATTGTTTTATTCGATCAAATACCTTTAGATCAACACTTGTGTTAGAGTGTTACCTTCGGTTTTAGTTCCTCCATGTTTTATGCATCGAACACTTATTGATTTTGAGGGGTAGAGCTTTTCGTCAGTTTTGTAAATCGTGGGTTGGCTTAATGGCTTGGCATGGTAGCGTTTAGATGGTGTGTAGTCATGATGCTCCAGATGTACATAAGTATATTGAATTATAAACGAAGAACATAAGTACAATAAACAATAATAATTTATCTTTTTTAAGATTTGCATCCGGCAGTTCAACCTAAGGTTATCGACTGCCTAAAACCGGGCTTGTCAGTGGCGGCCTTAATATAATTATTAGAGCCTCCAGCTTATAAAAACTTACAAACTAAGCGACAAAGGCATCCCCTTTGGGGTCTCGGCTTAGGGCATCGCTGGGGGGGAGCAGCTAGGAACGGGCTGGATCAAACAAGATAAATTTGGGGGTGCAAATAGTGGTGTATTTACAATATCAATCCACCTATATGAATCTACATATTTTGAGACATTTGGAGTTCCTGGAGCAACACACGCTGGTCGCGCAAGTCACCGTCGCCTTATTGGGTCGATATTTGTTTTTTTTTTTACTTTGAGAGGCTGTTTTATAAATAAACAATTATTATTATTATTATTATTCCCTTTATTCATATTCTATACATATTGTTTACATTTTTAAATATTTCTATTAAAGTAAAAAAAAAACATTTAAAAATATAAAAAATAGTAGCCCACCGGTATCGGGAACAGGGTCCAAGGTACCGGCGGTCAGGGCTCCAGAGAGAGGAACCTCCTGACAATGCGAGCCGTGTCCAGAAGTACCGCCTTCTGAATCAAGCCCTTGATCCAGCCGCCTAACGTGAGCCTCCTAAGGTGTTGGTCGAGGCTCTTGGCTATTAAGCCATTGACGGAAACGACTATCGGTACAATGATTGCTGAATCCACATCCCACATGTCGACAACCTCGCGAGCCAAGTCAAGATATTTAATTTGCTTATCTTTCTCGGCTTTCACGAGGTTCTCGTCATGTGGAACAGTTATGTCTACAATCATTGCACGCCTCACCATTCGGTCCACCACCACTATATCAGGCTTATTGGCAACAATAGTCCTGTCAGTGATGATGGACCGATCCCAGTACAATGTGATATTGCCATTATCGAGAACTGGGTCGGGCACATACCTGTAGTACGGCACCTCCGATTCCACAAGTGAGTATTTTAGAGCAAGTTGCTGGTGGATAATCCTGGCTACGAGGTTGTGCCTATGCAAATACTCTCCGTTAGCTAGACTAGAACAACCAGAGACAATGTGGCGAATTGATTCTCCCGGACGGTGACATGCCCAACATATGTCAACCGTGCCGTCCTTCACAATAAATCTCCGGTAGTTCCTAGTCATGATAACTTCGTCCATAATTGCACAGACAAAACCTTCGGTTTCTCCAAAGAGATCACCGAAGCGTAGCCAGGCTACGGACGCTAATTGATCTACGTCGGGCCCATGTAGGGCCCGGAAAAAGCGTCCGTGTAGTTCCTTACTCTGCCATACTGCCCTGCGGTCGTTAGTGTCAAGCACTGCAGGTTTGCGCCAGTTCTCATTTGCCAAGGAGAGCGGGGTAAGACCCTTGTCCACCGCCACTACATCTCGATGCATACCCACGTCGACAGCTAGGAAATATTCCCTGAGACTGCATATCTCGCGATTGTGGAGAGTCTTAGCATTTAAAAAACCTCGACCTCCACACTTTCGCGGGATATACAGTCTCATTACCGACGATCGTGGGTGATGCATTCGATATGCAGTGAGCAGTGTACGGACCCGTCTATCCAGGGCGTCAAGTTCCGTTTGAGTCCATTTGAGTACGCCGAAAGAGTACATCAATACCGGCATGACCCAACCGTTGAAGGCACGCACCTTATTTCCGCCCGATAGAAGGCTATTGAGTACCTTCTTCAGGCGGCCAAAGAAGCGCTCCCTCAACGATTGCTTCATGTCGGTAACATTGATACCTAACGCTTCCGACATACCCAAATACTTGTAGGTTTCAGTTGAAGAGAGGGATCTCAGGTTTATGGAATCCGAGAGTTGAGTTCCCACGGATTCCATAATCTCTCCACGCTTTACATGCATGACCGCACATTTGTCTACACCAAACTCCATCCTGATGGCGTTACTGAAGGTTTCAGTTACCTTCAGTAGCTCCATCAGTTGCAGATTAGTGGGGGCAAAGAGTTTCAGATCATCCATGTAAAGGAGGTGAGATATAACCTGACCCCCTCTCCTCAACCGATAACCTAGCCCTGAATTCTCTAGCAGTGTGCTTAGAGGATTCAAGGCTAGGCAAAACCAAAGCGGACTCAAACTATCGCCCTGAAATATACCTCGCTCGATCCTTACCGGTTCGCTATTCCGCTGGATATTTCGACATCCTGGATAGCGAAGGACTGTCCTCCATTGCCCCATACATGACATCAGGAAGGTGCGCAGTGTTGTGTCAATTTTATACAATTCTAGCACCCTCATGAGCCATGAATGAGGCACCGAGTCATAGGCCTTCTTATAATCTATCCAACATGTCGACAGATCCTTTCGGGAACGCCGAACCTGTTGGCTAATGACCATATCAATGAGGAGTAGCTCCTTAGTACCGCGGGACCCATTCCTACATCCATTTTGAGAGGCAGACATGATGTTATTGCTGTTAATATGTTGATTAATTTTATCTCTCAAAATAGATGTAAGAACCTTATAGACCGTCGGTAAACATGTGATCGGTCTATAATTTTTGGGTTCCGCGGTACTACCAGACTTGTGGAGCAGGTGGGTAACTCCTGTCATAAAGAACTCGGGTAGTGAACCGGACTCCAAAGCCGCTTGGTATCGAGATGCCAAACAAGCGTGCGACCCTTTAAACCATTTTATCCAAAAGTTGTGCAGTCCGTCCGGCCCTGGGGATTTCCAGTTAGGTAACGGACGGACTGCACGGGCTACATCTTGGGGGCTGATTATGATAGCCCCCATTTCTGGTAATGGATCGCACGCTCGCTCGACCTCCCGAATCCAATCACCTTCGGTATGACTGACAGGCACCGACCAGATGTTGCGCCAAAACGAACACATGGCGTCATCATCCGGCGGATGCATGTCAGTCACATCTTGGTCCGGTCGCTCCCAAGCCTTATATACCCACCTTTCATTACTTCGGAATGTGCGATTCTGGGTGTATCGCTCAACCCGTCGTTTATACCTACGGATACGGTTTGCCCATGCATACACCTTCTGCTTCAGGAAGTCGATGCGCTCTGTGACACGAGACAGATAGTCTGAGGGACTGGTATCAGTCCCTGAAAATGCCCGTCTCACAAAGCGCATCACTCTTGGGCGTGTGTTGCCCTCCCTGAAGCAGATCAGTTTGCCAATTAGCGCTCTGGCCCCACCGATGCGGCGCTCGATCCTGCACTGCCAGGCCGGTACGGCTACTTTCGGTCGTGTAACTCGGTCACTGGGCATTTTGACGTGAGCTACACGACAAGCCGCTACAGCCGCGCAGTACATTATCGAGTGTGCATCAGTGAGGTCTTCACAGTTATCAAAATAGTTTGACAACTGCGAATCCAGAGCAGCCACCAGCGCCCTATTTTTGTTATGCATGGGCAAACGAGGTATGCGTGGTCTAAGCTCGGGCGACACGTAGCGATATTCCCGAATCGCACCTTCCAAAGCACTCCTCAGTTCATCATTGCACTGGGTACTTACATTCGTAACCCTGTCATTATTCTCCTCGTCAGCGTGGCAGGGGATTTGGGTTAACTGTGGTGGTGCCACAGTCTGCGGCGAGGGAACAATGACATGGCTACATATTTCCGTTCGGAGGCGATCAAGCACACTATCATCCAACATACGGTTACGCTGGATGACGCGCACCTGATCCGACAGTCGTTGGGCCGAAACGTTGACAGCTGGCTCAAGCACCTGAAACAGAGAGAGCATCCGACCACGGTACGCGGTCAGGTTAGTTCCCCCCTCTGTAGCCCCATAGTATGAGCGCATGACGTTTTCGTTGATGGTTTGCGTCCATCGCATGCGCTGCACACTTCCACCGGGAGCTGGGACCCTATCAGAGACCGGTGGGCCTCGAGGTCCTAAGCCGTCCGGCGGCCGGCGTCCTCTTCGTCGACGCGCTGGTGGTGGTGACGTCGGCGGCGAGAAGTACTCGTCGCTCGAGCTCGACGCGACTGCCACGGCCGGTGTCGCAGCACTCACGGTGGGGCTGGGTTCCGGCGGCGGCGAGGCGGAGCTGAGCGACGAGGCCGGAGGTGGTAGGCGTGCTCGTCGAGCTGCGGCTCTTGTCAACATAGTATTGTTTCCATTTCCAGTGTTTATTTCATGTTATACATACTATTGTTGTATGTTGTTGGATTGCTTGTATTTTTTTTTCTTGATTAATGCCATTTTCTATTGTATATATAATGGATGTATAGTAATATTAAATTTATTAAAATCGGACGTGAAAAAATTCTTGTCAGTTAGTTGACAGTCGAGCCACAGATTCTTATTATTATTATTATTATAATAGTTACTGTGCACTGCGCATATAAATATGGCAGACCGGCGCGAGAGTTTTCCATCGCAGCGGCGGCGAACGGAAGTGTTGTAATATATCGTAGCTACAATGGTAATTGTGTCTTTGGGGAAAAGGTGTGATGATTTGATAATATAAACTACAGATGGTGATGATGATGATGATGATTTATAATACGGGATGGCCAATGGGTAGAATATCCGGATCAAATCTGGATGTCGCTGGCACAGGAACGTAGGAATTGACATAAGAAAACCGAGGTCCAAGTTAAGTAGTGGACGAAGTCAGGCTGAGGATGATATGTCGCAGGCATATTGTATAAGACGCCGTATTACATAAAGGCACGCTGGAATGAAAATGACGCGGTAATGTAAAAATGTTATGTAATCAATTTGAGACAGACAACCTTCGTTTTTTGTTGATGTGAAAAAAGAAAAAAATACGTGTCCAATAATTTTGGAAATCTATCTGACGGACTAATTCAATTTTTTTAGTCAACTGTCCTATTGTAATACACAATAGTATAAAAGGAGGAGGAGCTCGTGGCTAAATCATAATAACACGGATTGATCTTCAAGGTTAAGCAACGCTTGCCGAGGTTGGTCTGTTGATGGGTGAGCATCTTAACATACCGAGTTTCCTTCTTGCCTCGAAAAGCACACTAAGCCGTTGGTCTCGTCTATCATTTGTAGATCTTTGGCAGTCGTTACGGATTATCAGAAGCCAGTAAATCTGACACCAGTCTTGCTAAGAAGTACCGTGTTACCCAGTTAATAGGTTGTGGAGGTCTGGTAGGCAGCCGCTCTACGTAAAATACTGATATTCAGCTGAATCCGGTTTGACTGAAAGCCGACCCAGTTTGACTGAAAGGCTAGGCAGATGATGATGACACAATAGTATAAAAAAATAATTTAATAACTTTTAGAGACACTTCAATTTGTTGCTTCACAAGATGAGTCTTGCTCATTTCATATAAATAACGATGCCTCTAGGCACAGCTACTTAACCACTCACGCCTCGTTTACAAACAATTACCATTCCTTTCTCACAAACATTGTTCTTGTATTATTGTAGCACTCAACGACGACAAAATTTAAGTAGGCATACTCCAAATAAATTGAGGATACACTACCAAAATCCTCGTGTGTACGATATCAGTATATACTTGTGTAGGTAGATACATATGTATGTGCTATCATCTTTGTCTGAGCTCTTGCTTTTAAACGGCAGTCGTCTCGGTTCTCTCAAAATATTCACTTAGAGTGGTTTTTAGGACGGATTCAGACGCACTGGTCTGATTGTGAGATACCACAATTTGTGTGCGGTCTGTGCTGGATTATGGTAACTTCTTAGAATATTGTTCAACATTTTTACAACAGGAATTTTAAATAGGAGAGAGGAATAAAGAAAAAGTATTTTTCAACCATAACTTATCTATACTAATATTATAAAGCTGAAGAGTTTGTTTGTTTGTTTGTTTGTTTGAACGCGCTAATCTCAGGAACTACTGGTTCGAATTGAAAAATTCTTTTTGGGTTGAATAGACCATTTATCGAGGAAGGCTTTAGGCTATATAACATCACGCTTAAGCCAATAGGAGCGGAGCAGCGATAAAGAATGTTTTAAAATCGGGGATTCCACGGGGACGAAGTCGCGGGCAGCAGCTAGTGTGAGATATTTTGGGTTCATGACCAGCAATTGCCAATAGTGGATATTCGACGACTAACAGATGATGAAAGTTTTCTTTATCATACACTAGCTACCTGACAAAAAATATCCTATGTGGTGTTCCAGATTAGGTATAATCTACCTCTGTGCCAAATTTCATCCAGATCGGTTCAGCCGTTCTGACGTGAAAGAGTAACAAACATTTATACATCCACACACATGTAAACGTCCACGTTTATAATTTTAGTAAGGATATATGTAGCTTGTATTTTGTATTTTGCCACTTCAACATACGTATTTGCTACTAAAATGGCATTATGCAGCAAGGGCTGTTATGTATTAGGGAGCAAACCATATATTTTCGATAACCCGCAATAAACCTTAAAATTGGGAACTCAACAAAAATTTTAAGATATTTTTTTTTAAATATGTATATACATATTTTTTTAGTTTTTTTTATTGACATTATTTTATATTTTTTTTCTTTTTGACATTTGTAATTTTCTTTAGTTTTAAGAATATTAATTAATAAATGCATTCCATTAATGTAATTATGTTATGAATTTCAGTATCAATGAAATCTATTGAACGCCTTCTGGCATAATATAGCACGCTTGCAATTTTTATAACAACTATTTTGTCTACCTCTGTTAACAAATCACAACTTTTAATAATACAAGGGCTAAGTCAACATTTAATAAAGTTTGATTTTGAATGCTAAGGCACAAAACGAAATTATCTACCGGCTACCGCTGACAGAGAGAGAAAAAGGACATTAACGACTCGGTAACTATATTTGTGTCTCCCTCACACTAGCCCCGCTCATTTCCCGACTTCTTACTGCTATAATTTTATTTATTTTTATTGACTTATATTCTAGTTATCGAAGAATAAATCTGAAGAAAATCACATTTATAACTAAAACACAAAGCTTTTTATTAGAAAACTTCGTAAACATTACTTAAAAGCCTGTCATTCTCAGTTTGGTCTTCGTCATAATTATTATAAGTTCTCTTATACATAAAAAATATTATAAAATATCATATTTATTAGTTTATTATTTTAGCATATATGTATCTTATTAGTATTATATATAAACATAATTATATATATATTTATTATTTGTAATTTCTTTCCCACTCATTATATTTTGTATTTTATTTATTTGTTGTACACCAACCACAGTGTAGTCTTTTTAACCCAAAGGTTGACTGGTACAGAATGCCTTGTTACATTAAGTCCGCCCATGTACCACTATTTTACATAAAGTTAAAATAAATAAATAAAATAAGCTCGAATGTAGCAATTCAGAAACTTTAAACACGTATTCCCAAAAAAAAAAAAAAATTGTTTTAAGCCTTTAAATTACTAAGGATGCGAAATGATTAAACGACTTATGGGGAATTACCTCAAAATTTTCAAAATAGGCAAGGTCTTTTTACAATCTACGCGATTCTTTTATATTCAGAATAATGCTTAGCATACGTACCGTGTGAGGAGACGCTTGTTTTCCTCGACTTATCTCAATGCTGAATAATTTTATACAAACGACTACGAATTTCTTCCGCCTCTATTTGAATAATGTTAAGTCGGCCGCTTATTAAATTCACTCGGTATTGTAAGAATGTGTGCGTTTATATCGATAAAAGGATCAGGATGGTTACGTTATTCTATTATTTGATTTTGTCTTCTTCGTTTTTATTTTATATGTTCTAAAGTGCCAACGTTTATTGTTAAAAGCTCTAGTCACAGTGACGCTTGATTAGCGACGATTGACAAAAATTCTAAATTATTGGCCAAAATTTCATTAGAGCATGTTATAGGTACGAGTATTTTTTTATTTTTGTCTTTTTGAGTATTGGTGTCATTCCTCTTATTTGCTGAAATTTCTTTAACATTCTTGAAGCTAGTATCTGTACTGGAATTTCTGATTTATTTAGATATTCGCTCGTGGCTTAGTAATAATAGTCGCACGGATCGATCTTCAAGGATAAGCAACGCTTGCCGAGGTTGGTCTGTGGAGCAGTGACCATTTTATAATACCGAGACTCCTCCGTGCCTCGGAAAGCACGTTAGTCCGTTGGTCTCGCGGCTGTAATTTGTAGACCTTTGGCAGTCTTTACAGATTGTCAGAAGCCAGAAAATCTAACACCAGTCTTGCCATGAAGTACCGTGTTGCCCGGTTGATGGGCTGTGGTAATCTGGTAGACAGACGCTCCACGTTAAATACTGGTATTCAGCTAAATCCGGTTTGACTGGGACCCGACCGACCCCAATATAGTTGGGAAAAGGTTTACATACTCGCTGCCAACCGCGGCTCCACCCGCGTGAATGCCGAAAACTATCCCAAGGAAATATACTCCCGAGATAAAAGTATTTTTCCAAACTATAATCTACCTGTATGCTAAATTTCATTAAGATCTGTTCATTAGTTTTTGCATGAAGATTAACAAGCGTCCATACATACAAACTTTCGCGTTTATAATATAAGTAAGGATAATACATATGTATGTCTTGATATAAATTTACCGTTACCAATATGATTATGGAATAAAGAAAAGATCTGTATCTGTTGAGCTAAATTGACCGCATTATATTATGGTGAAGTGAATGTAATTATTTTCAGTCAAGTAATTTTATCATGTCTTCACAAAATGTTGAGAAGTTTAAACACGGATGGGATGGAGTTATAAAAGAAGACAAAACAAACTATGGATACATCGCATGTGTGAAAGATCATAGGTCCAAAAGAAGATAAAAATGAACACTACAGAAGGTCAGATTGCGATGTTGAAGAATTATTATCGCTAAATCTTAAACTAGTTAATAAAAAACAGAAGGAAGAAAAATAATTTTATTCCAAACCAAAAAACGCACATTCGGAATTTAGAAATTTGATAATGCGATAGGGGACTAAAAGTTAGTCCGTCTGATAGATTTCCAAAAAATATTGGACACTGGTGTTTTTTCTTTTTTCACGTAAACAAAAAAAGAAGACAATAACTGTATTGTCTTCTTTTTTTGTTTACGAGTTTTCAACGCACTGGCGTTGAAAACTCGTGTGACGTCACTACTCGCTACAATTTTTACCTAACCATGACGTCACACGCTCCCACTCCTGATTTTATGCTCTTTGTCTTCGTCAGTTTTTATTGATTTGATGAAGGAAAAATACGTGTCCAATATTTTCCTGTAATCTAACTGACGGAATAAACATAATCATATATTTTTTACTCAGACAACATCCCTATTCTGCTCAAATATCATAGCGAAAGAACTCAAATCCAAGTTTATTCTTCAAAACAAGGTTAAGAGCAGCCATCTTTAAATACTTCAACGAACGAGAACTAAAGTGACGTGAATATCTTACTCGTAACTATACAAGATTTAGCTCAAGATAAGTATCATACCTGATCAATATATTACGCAGTTATCGATAGTAGCATCGTAGAATATCATGTGAAACGTTATTACACACCAAGATTGAGTCCTCAAGTCGAGACACAATAAACCTACATATCTATAGAACTTACTTGATATGAGTATCAACATTCTGCTGAATATAACCGACGTAATATCTCAGGTGATATCGTAAGTGATCCTGACACGTAATAGGAGTTGCGAAAGTCAATTGACTTTGACTTTGGAATGAAATGAAAAGTGACAGATGATATTTTTTATGAATAGCGTTGGTTAAAGTGTCAGTGATATTTATGTATTTCGCCTGTGTCAGTGACAGCGACAGCGATAATAAAAATGTAAGCATCATATATAAAAAAAGATCACTCATTGTGGTCGGAGGGTCTAAATCGCTATCGTGTCTACCTTGAGGTAGGTACCTATTTTTATTTTTGGATAGGAAATCATCAAATGTCGAGTCCCGCTCTGGGCGGAGCGGAAGGGAGTGTCAGACTCTTACTGACTAAAACCCACCCGTGATCCTTCTTGTGCCCCTTGCGTTCCAGGGCCGCGGTGACTCTTTCGAACATATTCCGCAACTACCATGAGGTACCTAAGAATGGTGCTCGAAAGCCGGTGGGATTTTAAACTGTAGATCCATATATAAAACCAAAAGGTCACTCATTCATTCGCACACTCACTGATTAATCACGAAATCTCGAAAACTGCTTGACCTATTAAGCTCAAATTCGGCACTGATATGGACTCTGCATTGGAAAAGTCAGTTAACAAAGGATTTTAGGAAACTCCCCTCAAAATAGGGGGTGAAAAACTGCGCAGGCGGAGCCGTGTGCAGAAGCAAGAAATGTTAATACTCGTAACGGAGGAAGAAAACGTGTTGCCCCAACTCCAGGTTACATGGCAAGAACATGGTGAGATGATGATGACATAATTATATCGTGAAACCCTCATGTCTCCACTTATAAATGGTATGGGTGGTATTGTTCGCCAAACCGTTGAGCTCCTTAAAGTTCTAAGTTGGTGTGGACAGGTCCACTCAAATCTGTGTGGCACTTTCCTCAAAAGGCCACCTCAGACATTAACCTACATGGTTCTTATATGATTTGACCAGTACGGATTGTGTGAATGGACTTTAAAAGACTTTGACCTATGAGTTTGTTTCGGTGTTTCTTCTCAGGGTAGTCGGCTATAGGAGACACCGGCAAATCTAGCTTAAAATGACCATAAATATTTGACGTGTAAGGATTGTATGAACTTTAAAAGACTGACCTCTGAGTTTGTTTCGGTGTTTATTCTTAGGATAGTCGGCTAGGAAACACCGGCAAATCTAGCTTAAAATGACCAGAAATATTTGACGTGTAAAAGTGTTATGTTTAACCTACTTACAAAATAAATATAATTTATCATATTAAAGCTTATTATTTGTAGCTGGAGCTTGTTCAAGCTATCCTTTCTTACGTGTAAAAAATAGCCTTAAACTCAATGCATGTGAATTTACGTATTTTTTCCCGACGCCGCCGTTCGGTCCGGCTCGATACATCGTAAATCTGTAATCCGGAAAAATTGGCCGCGGTCGCACCGGCACGGATATGTACCGGCCACCGGTTTTACACTTAATTTGTTTGACGGATTGCTACGAATTTTTCCGAGTGTCGTTTTGTTCAGCGGATTCGGTTTGCAAGTAATTTTAGATTGATTCAGTTTATAGACTAACATCCATTAAGCCTTTTTTTATTGAATTTTCCTTGTATAAAAGGCAAAACAACGTATTAACAGATTATCTATAGCTTTTAAAGGGGAACGTTACTAAAACCAAATTTAAAATAAAATCGTGCGCGCGTGCATAGTCGTATCAAAATTTATTCGAATGGAAAATATTCCTGGTATGATAAATATCCCTGTGTCATGTTCTAAACTTGTCCCACGTTTCATCAAAAAGTGTTAAGCCAGAGTTACTTTCACATATAATATTGTATTGATTAATTAATCTAGCAAAAATGTAAAGAACGTACACGCCGTTGCAGTTAATCTTCTATCCTATATACGCAAAATGTTGTTAGTATTGGATGACACAAATTAACTATGGTATGACTTGCGAGTGACGTCAGACAGCGCCCCGCGGTTTCACCCGCGTAGATCCCATTCCCGTGGGAATATGAGGATAAAATATAGCCTATGTTCACCGGAGAAAGTGGAGCTTCCCAACAGTGAAATTTTTGGAATCAATCCAGTAGTTTTTAAGTTTATTTGTTACATACAAAAATACAAATCTTTCCTCGTTATAATATTAGTATAGATTATTATTTAGCATAGATTTAAAAAATTTCACAAATTCTGCTGTTACTTGAGATTTCCTATAATTTTTTTTTTAATACCTCTTGTGTTTTCTCTAGGTTTTGAAAATGCGCTCAAAAACTCTTGACAAATTCCCTAGTCGACTTACCTACCCTAAACTTTGTCAAAGCCAAAACCCTGTCAGCCAAAACTGTTTCACGCAATAGCAATCTGTTTGTAAAACCACGGGACGTCCAAACGACTTTTCCACAAACATTAATTTGACTTTGACAAGCGTCAGCAAATTGAAAATAACACACGCGTCAGTCATAACGGATACAGCTATTTTTCTGTAAAAGCTAGAAATGTTTTTCCAATGTTTTTATTGCTGGTGATGTCAGATTTGAAATGAAAATAGAACTTAACCGTTGTGAGAAATCAAACAATAAAAACCGGCCAAGTGCGAGTCGGACCTGTATATGAAGGGTTCCGTACCATAGACTTGGTAAACAACAGTAGTTCCGTTTTTATTCTTTGAGTACGGAACCCTAATTAAGTATTTTGTGAATTGTTCAAGTGCCCACTGTTACCATTTATTGATATCGAGCAAAAATAGACAAAAAATGGCGTTTTTTGTATGGAAGCCCCCCTTAAATATCCATTTTATCTTAATTTTATTATTTGTTATTAAAGTAAAATACAACTGAGTATTTTGTGAATATTTCAAGTGCCTACCCAGATGCCATTATTGAAAAAAGGGCAAAAAATCGCGTTTGTTGTATGGGAGCCCCTTGAATATTTATTTTATTTTGTTTTTAGTATATGTTGTAACAGTGGCACCAGAAATACATAATTTGTGAAAATTTCAACTGTCTAGCCTAGCTTGAGATACAGCCTGGTGACAGACAAACGGACGGACAGACAACTAAGTTTTAGTAATAGGGTCCCGTTTTTACTCTTTGGGTACCGAACCCTAAAAGGAGATCGATAAATTTAAAACATTTGAACCAGATTTTAGATTCTTTTTCCATATTCTAGTATTTTATTTATAATCAAACATCTTAGTATGGATTTCAATTACCCACGTCTGTTTATCACTGCCGGCTGCCAATTGATACCCACCGATGGGTGTCTGTTGATGATTAAACTCCATGATCAGCACGCTTAGCGCACTTATTACTATATCGTTGTAAAGTAAGGTAAGTTAGGAGAAAAAGTGGCAACACTGCCCGAGTGACATGTAAAATTTCTGTTCCGTATTTTAAAATTAGATTTAATTAGTATTTAAGTGAAATTATGGTGTAATTGTTTTTGTAAACGTATTATAACTGCGTAAATACACAGGATAATTATTTTCTTGTAAATATATCAAGAAAAACACAGTTTTCGGTATTAACTGTCACCGGTAACCTAAAACGGTCAGCTGACGTTTGAATTACGGATATAAACGGGGAAGTATTGTTTACTTTTATTTTTATTCATCAGCATTAATAGCACACATTCATGACCATATCTCAGTAACACGTCTTTGCAAAGTTTTAATAAGTTTTTCGCAGATTTACGACTCTGCGTTGAGACTATATCGCTTTGTTTACATTGTTTATGTTCAAGATTTCTTATTTCTGTGTTGTCCAATCCAATTATTAGTATTTTTTTTTCAATAATATACAACATCAATAACGCTTATGATCGTTATTTTTGCATTGTGATCTATTAAATATTAAGTATGTTTTAATTTAGACATCCTACCCACATGAAAAAAATCATAATTTAAAGGCAATCAAAAGCGAGAAAATAAAATAAACAATAGCTTTTAAAGCCAATTTAGTAGCCTACTTTAGTCTTTTACTTAACTGCACTAATTTTTTTCCAAATTCTTAATATTACTGTCATTTCCCAATTTTCTTTGTTTTGTCATTCCTTTACATTCTCTTAGTTTCTTTCCTTCTAATTTCAGTACCTTAACTTCAAACCATGCCTGTGATGACCCGTAAGGCTACTGCTCAGGATATGGAACTTAAACTGAGAACGGCTCTCCAGGAACTAAAAGCCTCGAACCTCCAATGTCAACAATTGTTACAAGAGAGAGAGGAAAGTGAGGTGGAAGTAAGGAAAGTAGTTCAGAAAAACACAAGCCTTAAACGTGAGCTAGTAGACCTCAGTCAACAATACCAAGATATTGTTGAGGAACGCGACCAACTGCGAGTGATCACTGAGGGCTTCAATAACTGTAGTAACTTGTATGAGGAGGCTTTATGTAAAATTAGGGACCTAGAGGATGAATTAATTAATGCAAAAAGTTGTATTATCAAATTACAAAATGAAAAACATAGTACTCAGGTTAAGGAAACCAACCACTTATTTAATGAATTACTAAGTTATAATAATTGTAACCCTCATTCTATGGTAACGATTGACCTAACTGAAGATTCTTTATTGAAACAGAACAATAGCTATAAAGTTAGTCATACCAAGTTAAAAAAGTATGCAAAATTAAATAGAATAATCAAAAAATGCTATCAGTACAAAAAGCAACATAAACACTTTTCTCAAAATATTCCACTCAGGAAAGAACGTGTTGATCTCATTAGTAAATTAAATAATTATCAAATTAAACTAGAAGACAGCAAAAAAATATATGAGATTGACACACAGCACTTACAGTCTGAAATAAAGGTACTTGAAGCTCGTCTGAGCTCACTATCTAATAAATATGTTCAATCTCAGAATCAAATAAAAGAACACATTCTTGCAGCAAATGAGTTAATTATGTGTCAGTGTACTTGCCAGTCAGTATCAAACATTGATGCTGTCCAGCCTGAGGCAACGGAGGTACTGTCCCAGTCAGAGAATTTGTCTCAAGACTGCTTCACTGAACAAGATAATATTAATTTTGTACAAGATTTATCTCAAGTTGAACAGCCTGATATTGGTAGCTTTTCAGCTGTCAATAGTGGTTATCATTCAGTTATGTTCTCAGACAGTATAGGAAGAGGTTTAGGTAAACTGGTTGGTAACAACCTAAGTAATTCTACACAAAATCATTGTATGCCAGGTTTAACTTACAAGCGTATTATGGCATTATTAAAAAACAAAAATTATACTTCTAATACCACTATTACTGTGTTTATAGGAAATAGTTTAAAAGTAAAAAAAGCAGATATCACAGACAATGTAACTGAGATGTTAAATTTAAATTGTAATAAAATAATATTGTGTGCTTTTCCATATTTTGATCAATTGTCAATTAGACAAAATGACTACATTCATAGGCTAAATAAACACATGCACTTTTTGGCTAGTCATTATAGTGACAAGTTTATGTTTTTTGACACCAACATTTTTGTGGAAAATTTAAAATCTACTAGGGATACTGTGTATCTGCCAATTTATTTTAGACACACAATAGCAAAGCTATTAGCTAATTATATTAACTCAGACATAAGTAGTATGTCGAAGTCTTCTGTAATTAAATCCACAATGTTTAGTAATGATACTAAGAATCAGGTGGTGAACCAAAATAACTGTAGCACTATTGCTATAAATCTTTACACAAATTGTACGAAGGAGGTTCCATATATCACTAGGGAAAATTCATTGGTTAACATAGAGGACTCATTGCAAAGTGATGATATAGGGCAAACTCTGGATAAAAATTTAAACTAGTATATAAGACAACAGAGGATACTAATAACCAATTAGTTTTACCTACCAACATTAAAGTGTCCTCTTGCTCTCAATTTAATAAATGTCAAAAAGGGGGTCAGCAGCATACCTTGAAATTATTTCATCAAAATATTCAGGGTGTCTCTTCCAAATTATTAGAAATTGAGATGTTTTTAGAAAGAACAATGTTTGATATTGTATGTCTTAGTGAACATTGGCTGAAGGATTACCAGATGCTAATTAATTACGAAAATTATAATGTGGGCAGCTGTTTTAATCGTAAATCAATGTTACGCGGTGGTTCCCTCATATTAGTAAAAAACTGTTTAAAATTTAAGCAACGTAATGACATTGTTAACCTGTCAGTGGAACATTGCATCGAACTGTCCTGTGTTGAGCTAGATAAGCATGTTATAGTGTGTGTGTACAGACCTCCAAACCCTCAAAACTTTACTTTATTCGAATCAACAATGGAAGACATCCTTGCGAAACTTGCAGCAGGTAGCAAATCTACGATTATTTGTGGAGATTTTAATGTTAATATTTTAGAAAATAATTCAGTAAGCAGTAGATTTTTAAACCTTTTTAAATCATTCAATTTATCTAATGTTTTTGCAGAACCAACTAGGATAACACCAACTTCATCAACTTGTATCGATAATGTATTCTGCGATTGTGATTATCTAGATAAGGCCATAGTTAATTATCTACCGTCTGACCATAGTGGACAATTGGTAACGTTTAAGTTTAAAGCTGTCTTACAAAAAATTCAAATACAATATAGGCCAATTACAACTGGCAAATTAGCGAAATTCAATTGTATTTTACAAAATAAGTTAAATGATCTAGGCCATAACATTAAAGATGCAAATAAATTTTACGACAATTTCTTTTCAGTGGTATTAAAAGAATTCAATACAACATTTGAAAAGAAGTCAAAAGACACTTTCCCTAAGTTTATATTCAGTGACTGGGCGACTAAAGGTATTAGGATAAGCAGGGAAAGACTATACGAACTATATGGCCTTAAGCCTTTCATTAACACGGAATCATTTAATAAGTACGTAAACAAATATTCAAAAGTTTTTAGAAACACTTGCAAGGTAGCTAAAGCCCTGTACATTAGCAACAAGATCAAATGGGCTGATAATAAAATAAAGACAGTTTGGAAAGTTATCAATAATGAAACTAATAGAAATAAAGTACGGAACACTGATTTTTTACTGGAGACTTCACATGGTGCCATAAGCTCAAATTTTGAAGTAGCTCAAGAATTTGTGAATTTCTTTACTAACATACCATGTAAGACTACTGAAGCTTTAGACTCGTCACCCGAGGTCTCAATGGCTTTATTAAGAGCAAACGTTCCAGACTGCCCGGTTGAATTCCAATTCAAACATATCAACCCTATGACAGTTATAAAGGCCTTCCGGCAAATTAAAATCAAATTGACCGAAGACCTATGGGGTATGTCCGTCAAAGTGTGCACATCCATAATTGAGACCACAGCACCATACTTGGCTTTAATATTTAATTTATGTGTGGACCAAGGTGTCTTTCCGGATATAATGAAATACAGTAAGGTTATACCACTTTTTAAGTCCGGCGATAGTAAAGACACCAATAATTATAGACCTGTATCCGTGTTGCCGGTTTTCAGCAAGGTCTTCGAAAAGGTGATGCTCAATCAGATGCTCATTCATTTCAACACCAATAAAATCTTACACGATCAACAGTATGGTTTCACCAGAGGACGTTGTACGACTGACGCTGGTGTCACCTTACTAAAACATATATTTGCAGCGTGGGAAGAGGCCCAAGATGCCATAGGAATCTTTTGTGACCTCTCCAAGGCATTTGATTGTGTTAATCACGAAACCTTGCTCTTAAAACTAGAACATTACGGACTTTGTAAACTTGCACTCAGTTTAGTAAAGTCTTATTTAAATGACAGACAGCAGCAAGTTCAAATAAACGGTGTAAATTCATGTGGTTTAGGAGTCAAAATGGGGGTACCACAAGGCTCAATACTGGGTCCTTTCCTCTTTTTAGTGTACATTAATGATCTACCCTATCTTTTGAAAAAACAATCACAAATGGTGTTATTTGCTGATGATACGTCCTTAATTTTTAAGATAAATAGACGTTCCGCAAATCTTGACGAAGTGAATGACTCCCTACAGCAGGTCCAAAATTGGTTTACTGCTAATAATTTAGTATTAAATGAAAAAAAAACTAAATGTATTAGATTTGTTTTACCGAATGTTAAAAGTAGTATTGAGGAAATAGTATTGAATAAAGAGAAACTAGAATTCGCACAGTTTTCCTGGGGATAACGCTTGACTCAAGGCTACAATGGGGTCCTCATTTAGCATCACTTGCAGGACGGCTAAGTTCAGCAGCATATGCTGTCAGAAAAATCCGTCAACTTACTAATGTAGATACCGCGAGACTGGTCTATTTTAGTTACTTTCATAGTATCATGTCTTACGGTATTTTGCTATGGGGACGGGCTGCAGACATAGAGTCTATTTTTATTCTGCAGAAAAGAGCAATAAGAGCCATTTACAATCTCCGCCAGCGCGATTCTCTAAGGGAACTGTTTAAGGAAATTAACATCATGACGGTACCTTGTCAATACATATATGAAAACATTATGTATGTTCGGAAAAATCTTCATATGTTTAATAAGATCAGTGACAGGCATAATTTTAATACCAGAAATAAAAACAAATTAGATCAACCTAGGTTTAGATTGGCTAAAGTACACACTTCTTTTATGGGGTATTGCATAAAATTTTATAACAAAATACCAGTCGATATTCTTCAATTGAATGAGAGAAAATTTAAAACATGCATAAAACGCACACTATGTAGGCAAGCATATTATAAACTGGAAGATTATATCCTTGATAAAAATGCTTGGTTAAATGCCGGTCCTGCTCCACAGCCTCAACCACTTGGGTTAACAAGTTAGGATTATATATTTGGAAGAGATGCTCGCCCTTTTTTTTGTCTCATTTATTTATTCATTTTTTATTATATTATTTTGTGAATAAATAATTTATCTTTTTTTTACTGTATTTGCTTGGTTAATGTAAACCATAGTTTTGTATACTGTAGAAGCATTTTATTTTCAAATATTGTAAATGTGAGTACCATGGAGCCATTTACATGTGATACCTTATAGTTTACTTTGTGACTTGAACTAAAATGGCAGTTGAGAGCATGTCATGCTCGCTCAAATGCCTCGCTGATGGTGGCGTGCGTGTTGGATCGTTCGGTTCCCTTCAAAATGGTTGAGCTAAACGGTGCCGATACGCGCGTCATGTTCGTGAACGGGCGCCGTCGGTTGAGACTGGTCACCTCTTAACTGCCACTGATTTGTTTTAATCTTTATACTTTGAATTGTTTTGTGGTTTCCTTTGTTTTTTTTTCTTTGCATTGTCCTCACATATAGAAGCACCAAAGGATGTATTAAACGTAATGTAATACAGAACATGATTTAAAAAGAGTGTCCGTGGAGTTTCTTGCACGTTCTTCTCCATAGAGATCTACGCTTTGGAACGTGCAGATAGCTTCACCTCTTTCGACTTGACAATTCAAAAGTGCCTGTAAAGGGTTTAATTGAAATAAATGCTTTGAGTTGAGAGTTGAGTTGAGTAAATACATAGTATTAATATTTTACTGAGCATTCTTTGCTGTTGCGTTATATCTGTCTTGAATAAAGGCGTTAATTTTAACTACGACTTGTATATTAACTAAACAAAAACACACAATCAATTAATCAATCAACAACCTATTGCAGTCCACTGCAGGCTAGACATAGGCCTCTCCAATTGCACGTCACTTAGATCTATTTTCGGCTTTTCGCATCCAGTTTCTGCCAGACATCCTGCGCAAATCATCACTCCACCGTGCCTGCGGACGTCCTACACTACGTTTGCCAAGACGTGGTCTCCACTCTAGAAGTCGTTTACCCCAACGGTTGTTAGTTCTACGACTAATATGGCCAGCCCACTGCCACTTCAGCTTACTAATCCGGTGGGCTATATCGATGACCTTGCTTCTCTGACGGATCACCTCATTTCTGATGCGATCCCTCAGAGATACACGGAGCATAGCCCTTTCCATAGCCCGCTGAGCGACTTTGAGCTTGTGGACCATACGAACCGTCAGACTCACACAAACAAAAACACACACGTGTAAGTAATCACAACATAGTATAAAACAAGTCTTCAACAGTCAACAGTCTTTATGTATGCGTAGATCTTTAAAACTACGCAATGGATTTTGATGGGTTTTTTTTTATTAGATAGAGTGATTAAAGAGGAAGGTTTATA
This sequence comes from Hecatera dysodea, assembly GCA_905332915.2. Classification (NCBI taxonomy): domain Eukaryota; kingdom Metazoa; phylum Arthropoda; class Insecta; order Lepidoptera; family Noctuidae; genus Hecatera; species Hecatera dysodea. The sequence continues at coordinate 2,708,396 of HG995291.1, forward strand.
TGTATAATACATGGATACTATAGTAAAGATTTAGTATCAGTCAGGTTTGCACCCGTGCGAAATCGGGGCGAACAAAAATATTTTATCAATTTTAACATAAGTGAATATTAAAGCTAACTCGGTCGAGAATGTAAGCATAAAAAGTCCTCAGACAGTGCTTAGACAACAAAAGATTGGTTGCCACAAAAACAAAAATATTTACTATAGACGAAAATAGTTATTCTGAAGTAATTACTGCAGGTACCGAGGCCAACAAGGATAAGCCCGATTTTGACCTAAGATGGGACAAAGGGAATAATTAATGAAAAGCTCTTTCGTAGAGGACATCTAAGTAAGTTTCTTTGACCGCTACAAAAAAGATGAAAGTAATATTTTCTTGCTACAGACATAAATCTTTGATTTTGTTTACTGTTTGGAATTTCCTCTGCGATTATGTATGAAAATAAGTACAAGTAAGAGTAGTGGTGCCAGAGCCGAGCCAGGCACATTACTTTCTGTACCTAATTAATTTCATCACCACTGCTCTCAAAACGTATGTCCTAGAACCAAAAATTCGAAGACATGTGACATTCACCAACCCGAACTGGGCCCGCGTGGTGGATTACGGCCCATTCCCTCTACTAAAGATGGGGCTTGAGTCCCAGCAGTGGGAACATTAAAAGGCTTTAAAGGCATTTAAAGGCTGATTATGCTATGCTTAATAAGTACATTGATAATTTATACAATTTATTTATTTCCGTAATTATTGTTTATTTAAAAGTGCTTCTTATTGTTTCCCATAGATGGTCAGAAATAACTTCCTTTTTATAAAACAACCCTACAATACTTTTCTCTCTTGAACTTTTTAATCTTCTCTTATAATATTAATTATTATCATCTTATAATCCAAGCCACGTTTACCTACGCACGTATTGAACTTCCTAATTATGCTTTTCTTCTTTGATTAGTGAGCGAGTTATTTTTTACTTTTCGTACAAAGCTTTCTGAAGAAAATTTAAAGTCTCTCATACCGTCTCCCTAAACTGATTTTCAAAAAAGTTGTGAATGAACTTTTTAGATTTACCTATCTTGAGTTTCATGAAAATCAATTCGTTAATTTCTAAAAACCCGAGCTTGCAAATTGCTCTTAAGATTTACTATATTTATAACTTTTGTAACATCAGCAACAATGCAACGTAAAATTGGCGCTTAGTCACCGACAAAAAGTATAAAAAAAGCTTTACTGTCAATACTTATTGACAGCTTTATGAGCATGATAATATCAACGACATAAGGCCACAATAACTTAATCAATTAATTACTGTTACTTGTTTCGTAGTGGCGCTAAACTTGTGTCTGAACTCACTGGTTGGATAAATGATAAAATGTTAAATGATATTCATTTTGTAAGTAGGTTGTAACACTTTTACACGTCAAACTTTTTTGGTCGTTATAAACTAAATCAAGCCGGTGTTTTCTAGCTGACTACCCTGAGAAGAAACACCGAAACAAACTCAGGGATCAGTCTTTTGAAGTTCATATAATTGTACTGGTCAAATCATCTGAGAACCATGTAGGTTGATGTCTGAAGTGGTCTATCGAGAAAAGTTCGACACAGATTTGAATGGACCTGTTCAGACAGTGTAAACATTTGTCAGTTATCAAGTAGCTCAAACTTAGAACTTTAAGGAGTTCATCGATTTGACGAACAATACTAAAAATAGGATATTTGGTGATTACGTTATTAATTATATTCATTGGTGTAGTTTTAATGATAAATTTTGTTTCATTGATAACTTGATAAATTATTTCTATATGATCTTAGCTGGTTTAGTCAGTATCGTCGTTTGCATTACAAATCCTGCTTAAATTTCATTGATTAGATACAAATCACATGTTTGAAATCGGAACGTTCTTCTTATCGTGTAACTATTTCATGTCGTTTTTTCTCACAGGTTATACAGAAGAATATTGAACACCGAATATAGTAGACTCCCTTTCATAATATTTCTATTTTATCTACCAAAGGCCATTTACATATTAAAACTTTTCATTGAATTTTGCAACTTATTACCATAAGTCAAAGGAGGAAAATTCTTCGGAACTCACCCTGAAACGATTATGAAAGTCGTCCACAGAGAAAATTTTACTAAAGAATTTTTCGTTTACGTTAAAATTCAGATAAGAAGAGAAAGACGATACATCATAGTCCTTAAATTACCTGAGGATAGCCTTACGAGTAATATTAGACCGAAATATTACCTAGATTTATATCAAGTTAAATTAATGTGGGTGCCTAATATAAACAGGGTGTTCTAATAATTCTTTGGTTTAGGATCCAGTTGAAAGGTCTACCTCTAAAGTTCTAAACATCTAGAAATTGATATTTGTGGTAGTAGCAATACATTTCATGATACATATATATTTAAGTATGGTTGATTACAAACATATTGATTTAAGAGCGTTATTTATTTATTTTATGGTACTTCAACGACTTACTCACTCAGCACTCACAATAATAAAGGGATAAGTAAGGTAGCATTCTAGAATTAATGTTAAAAATTAAAAATAATTAATTAAATTAGATTAAAAAATAGAAATTAAATTAAAAAATTGAATAAAAACTTGGCGGTGTACATTAAGTATATAAATATACAGAAATATTTAACAAAAGAAGTATTTTTTATTTTATGTAAAATATTGTTTTAATAAGTCAAGTATTTCCAGAATATCAAACAAGTTTACCTAGAAGAACTATAACTACATATATTACTTATAAGGACAGGACGTGTTCAAAATTATGATAAAGATCAATATTTGAAAAAGGAGACTTGCAAAAACCTCACCGACCAACGGTTCCTAAGGACAGTCCGACCCGTCTCAACATTTATTCATCAATTTACAGACGAAGGTTATTATTAAGTTCCCCCAGAAGTTAATATTTCTTCAAGAATTTCTCGGAAAATATTTAAACGACGAAAAAACCATGAATTACAAAAGTTTGCTCACACAAAGAAAATTCAATTTATTTAACGACCACCGTTTAGTTTTTCTAATTTATTTTTTACTTCACAAGTTTGACGTTCCTCCTCGTAAACACGTCCAGACATGCTTCATAAAGATGTCTGTGCTAAAGATGAGTAGAAAAATAAGTATTCTATGTGTTTCGTCGCCATTTAAAAAGGGGGTAGTATTTGAGCACAACTCCGGAGAATACACGAAAACACTCTTTCTTAAATCCAAAATTTTCAACCAATACTAAAGCAAAAATTCACAGTCAACAGTCACACGAATTGCTGACATAAATAATAAACATGGTGATTTCGCCAAAAATAAAAGCGAATCATAAAAACAAAGCATGTAAAGTCAACAGAATGGGCGCAAACATAAAATATGAACAATTCACAATATCCCTAGAGATTTATGTAAGGTTAATAAAATTAACAATTTGCTTTCAGGTTTTGATTTAGTGTTTTAATTCAAATCCTTACTCTGTTGATTTGTTCAGTATACTCCTGTGCTCCTTTATGGATGACAAGGGAATTTATTGCAACGCTTTCTTGTTTTACAGGAATTTAGCTTAACACAGATTAGGAATTATAGCTACAATGGGAGACATTTGGATTAGTTAGAAAGTAGCAACTCACTCTCCTGACATAACATTGAAATTGTTACCAATTATAACTTTGAACACAAACAAAACTAATGTGAAACAAAAAAAAAAAAACATGAAAAATTCTGAACTGAAGCAAAAATGTTGTTCTTTGCCATCGATAAGGTCGCAAAACAAATCCTTTTATAAACCCACCAACAAAGCCTTGTAGAGACAACCGCCGATCCACAAAACAAAGAAACAAGACAGTTCGCTCTAAAAGGCAAACAAAGGCGAATCTAGCAAAAAAGCTTCTACCAAAGTTGAAAAGACTATCGATCACAAATCAGCAAAGTAATTTCCATCCGTGGCTTCACTTCCTGGATTAAGGACACTTTGCAAGAGATAAATTAAAAACCATTTTTCAAGCAATTCCCTACCGTCGGAACGGACGGTGTAATCTATACAAATTGGACGACCTCGCCACACGCTGATACATCAATAGGGGATTGCTCCATGCCATTTTTGTTTATCCCATTGATGGGTTATTAATATTTGCATATCAGTTTTCGGCCGAAATAACGAATGAAAAATTATCAGCTGATGGATTCGAGAATATTCGACTGTTAAAAGCTTTTGGGGATTGATTCAGTGAATAATATTGTTACAATGTCAAAGATAAATTTGTGCGAGTCGAAATATGAAATATCTGAGGTATTTTTAAATATCGAACCACTCATTTGGACATATATAATACAAATCAACGACAACCCAAAGGTAAAAGTCTTTTACTTCTGACAACAAACTAAACTAAATGCCATGACAAGAATATCGAAAGAAAAGAAGGTCCAACCACCATTACCACCAAACCACCATACCACCATCATTGGTGTATTCCCGTTCGTCCCCTCGACTTCGTCCCCCGACGGGGACGAACGGGAATTTACAAAAATAATATTTAATTTGTTCCCGATCGTCCCAATCCTAATTCAAGAGGGGACGAGTGGGAATATGTTCTTCGATTAGTGCCATTCGTCCCACTAAAAAGATTTGTGCAGAAATATGTTTATTCGTTGTTTCGTAGTTTACTTTTAAATTAGTTACTTCATTATTTTACAAAATTCTTCTCTATTTTTTTATGAATTATAAAACGTATCCTAAGTTTAAATTAAAACCACCAGTATTATATTATTTGGTGGGGGCAATACCCCTACAGAAAAAGAATTAATAAATTATTCCCGTTCGTCCACCAAAAAATTTAGAGGGACCATCGGGAAAATAAATAACGAATTCCCGTTCGTCCCCGTCGGGGGACGAGGTCGAGGGGACGAACGGGAATACACCCCATCATTACCTATCAAAGAGCTACGCAATATCTGCCGCAGTGAAATTCGGTCTGTTTTCGAAACTTACGAATAGGGATGTGGCAAAAGCCATCATAGATATAATTAAGTACATAAATATAAAATAACAACAGAAGAACAATAGAACAATTTTATCAAAAAATAGTAGGAATAGGAAACGGGTTTATGTCAGAGTGGACTGTCTTCTTGTAAATTTTGTTATCGTTCAATAAGTTCTGAATCTCGGCCTATTTTGTATAAATAAGTTTGTTTTTTTATTTATTTAAAAATCTACCTATTTGCTAACTAAAATGTTGACGAGGCCAACTATATGCCATATAAACAGTTTTGCGGCTTTGTCACTTTCTACGCAATGTTTTCGTTGTTCATGAATATAACTGGATTTATAACTAAAATTTGCTAGTTTGTTACTGAGCCTGGCTCCTGTGATAACATGATAGAACTTTCAGTAAAGACAGAAGAAATAATAAAATTTTATTTAGCACATTTTTATTATTGAAAATTACATTAATAGTTTTAGCATTATCGTACCTATGTACGATAATGCTAAAAACTATTAATGCTTACCTATGTACGGTAATGCTAAAAACTATAAATGTCATTTTCAGCGAGTGACGCTGGTTTTTAAAGAACGCGACAGGTTTGCAATGGTAGGCAGGCATTTGCAAAAGTGTTCTGTTACAACCCTACCTACTTTCAATAGTAGTGTTTCATCCGGGATCAACGGATCAACAATTTAACTGTCCTTTTCTGTTATTAACTAGTTTCCCGACTATAAAGGGATGGTCACTTTGTTCATTCGTTCGTTCTGTTATTTTGTTCACTGTAGTTTCTCAGTTGTGGTTGGTATTTATTTATATCATTATTCTAGGATTGGATTTCAACGTATCTCTGACAGGATCTGATAGGAATGACCTATCTCTAACATCAATTACTGGATATAAGAAGATTGGAGGTTGTCATTAATTGAATTTGCCTTTCAACAGGTCTTCGATGACGATTTATAATATTATATCACTAAAAAGAATTCTAAGAACTTTCCTTTAAAGCTTATTTCATAAAATGAAGGACTAAAAAGTAAATAAAGACGTTGAAGGCACTTCAAGTTTTATTTTCATGGCATCGTTTAACTTTTTACGAGACCATTGACAAGTAATTAATTAAGGTTCTATTAAAATTAAACGATGAATGATGGGACAAATTTAATTTACCTCACCGCGACTGAGTTTTTACGTAAAAAATCGTTTTAATTTAAGAGTACTTTGTCTTCCGTTGTTTTAAGATCTTGTTCAAATTTTACGGCCGTTCTTAATTTAAATAATAAAGTAACCAGCGTTGAAGATCTGTCAGTGCTAATGTTCCACAACAATGATGACCCTACTAGCTCTTGAAAACGATTTATAAAATGTTGCCATCTAACATAAATCATAAACTACCTCTTTGCTAAATTTCATCTTTATACGTCAAGCGGTTTGAACTGATATTTTGTGATGACTGTGTGACTATCGCCTCTACGAGTATACATATGGCATGGCATATCCATACCATATGGTATTATTGATTCTTCGTCATTGGTAAAATTTGCTCTTACTATTAAATAACGAACTTTGGCGTTTCAATAAAAAGTTTACGAAAACATTTCCTCCTATGTTAGGTCCTACAATATACGTTATATTCCCATGTTCTTTAGTAGGGTGCGGGTTATAAATTTGATCCCACTGGATACAAACTTGAACTATGTAGACAAGATGGAGGGTTCCAGGAAAAGGATTAGTTTGTTGTAACAGGTTGCTACCATATCACAGAAACCCATGTCCCAGCATTCAATTGTAACTATTAGTACGAATGCGTTTGAACAGAGGCAATTTAAAATAACCTATTTAAAAAAAAATGATAACAAGTGGGACGTCAATCAAACACCGGGCTGGGAAGCTGACTGGTTTATTGAAATGAAGTGTTTACCCACATTACTAAATAACAAATTAGTTAGAAATACCTTACACTTTTCCCCCTTAAAATCTAAGGAAATAGTTAAACTTAAGTACATGTAGCTAAATGAATATCCTGTAAAGACATAATTATGTACATACTACTTAATAACTAGAATAGCTACAACAATAATTAACTGACTGAATCAACTGCTTATCTGTAATTTAAGCACAATATACCAAACACGTTTATTGTTTACATTTTATCTTTATTAACGGCGCGCGCGTGCGCACGTAGTGCTCTTGCCGAAGCGCCCGGTGGCGGCGGCGGCGGGGAGCGAGGTCTAGGTGCGGCCGCACTCACAGCCTCCGCGCTGCCCGCCTCCGTCTCCAACTCATTTGATGCCTCTGATGTATCCTCAAAATTATCATCTTCATCATGATCATTTCCCTCATTCTCCCCCTTATGGGAAACGATGCTCGCTCGCGACAATGACAGTCGCGATTTGTTCCCAACTGGAACTATTTGATCCCGGTGTCTACGCCACTCGACTCCGTTTCCCATATCAATGCGATAAGACACCGGTCCTGAACTTTTAGACACTGTTCCTGTAGACCATTTATTTGGACTCGAGGTATAGTCACGTGCGAGCACCGGTTCACCTACTTGAATTGTGGGCTGAGGCGTGCCTCCTGCATGAGCTACCTGGCGTTGCTGCGCTGCTCGTACTACTTGTTTGACATCTGGCCGTAACGCATCTAGTCGTGTTCGCATCCGACGTCCAGTTAGCAATACTGCCGGTGGCACGCCCGTAGTAGCATGATCACAATTGCGGTAATTAAACAAGAACGTATTTAAAGCTTGCAACACATTCTCGCCACTATGAACTGCCCTTTTAATCGCTTTTTTTATGGTCTTTACTGCATTTTCGGCGGCACCATTACCCTGTGGTCTGTATGGCGCCGACGTCACATGTGAAATACAATTGTTTATGCAATAATTTTTAAACTCATAAGAAAGAAATGGTGGTCCATTATCCGTAACGAGTTGCGACGGTAAACCAAACCTGCTAAAAACGGTCATTAACGCTGTGATTGTTGATTGTGCGTCCGTGCGACTCATAGGTAGTGCCTCAATCCACTTAGAATGTGCATCGACTAAAATCAAGTATTTTCTTCCCAAATACTCCGCAAAATCTGCGTGCAAGCGTTGCCAAGGGAACAAAGGATATTCCCACGGGTGCAAGTCTGCCCGCGGCGCTGCGTCACGCACCATTCGACACGGCTCGCACGAACGACACAACCTATCGAGGTCATCATCTAAATCTGGCCAGTATACGTAATTGCGCGATAAGTTCTTCATTTTATTAACACCTAAATGACCTTGATGAATTTCCTCTAAAATTTTACATTGTAATGTTTTTGGTATTATAATACGATATTTATAAATTAAACAACCAAAATCTAATGTTATATCTTTTTTTCGTGCAAAATATGGTTTTTCTTCTTCGCGACTCGGTACGGATGGCCATCCAAACTTTACATATCCTACTATTCGAGACAACAATACATCTTTATTCGTTTCTTTGCTTACATCATGGAAATTCACAGGTATACATTGGTGCACTAAGTTAACATAGCTCATCGATTCGGTGTGGCGGCGCTCCTGTGCTAGCGGCAAACGTGACAGCGCGTCTGCCGGGCCGTTTTGTTTCGAACTAATATATTTAATAGTGAAATCATACGCGGCTAGCCGTGCTGCCCAGCGTTGTAAGCGACTGGCCGCTGTTTGAGGTATACCCACTTTAGCTCCGAAAATGTAGCTCAACGGTTGATGATCAGTACGTAACTCAAATTGTCTACCATAAAGGTACTGATGGTGGCGAGTGACGCCATAAAATATAGCCAGCGCCTCCTTGTCAATCTGACTATAATTGCGCTCCGCGTTATTCAGCGTGCGCGACACACAGCTGACCGGCCGCTCACTGCCGTCTGGGAAACGATGCGCCAATACTGCGCCCAACCCGTACGCACTGCTGTCTACCGATAGCACCAAAGGTCGACCTTCTTCATAATGTGCAAGTACTTTTTCACCAGACAGAACTCGCTTAGCTTCATTAAAAGCCCTATTACACTCATTACTCCAATTCCAACTGACTCCTTTTTTTAAGAGTTCATGCAAAGGATGTAACAAAATACTTAATTTGGGAATGAACTTGCCATAATAATTTAGCAAACCTAAAAAGCTTCTTAATTGCGTGATATCAGCAGGTTTCGGTGCATTAACGATAGCCTCCACCTTCTTTGGGTCGGGACGAAGACCACTATGATCAATAATGAACCCGAGATATTTAACGCTCGATTCTAGAAAACAACATTTACTAAGTTTTACCGTCAAACCCATATCTCTCAACCTACCTAGAACTAGTCTTAAATTAGTCAAATGGTCCGCTCTTGATGCCCCCGTCACACAAATATCGTCCAGAAATACTACCGTGCAAGGCACCCCACGCAATGTCTCTTCCATTAATTTCTGAAATTTTTCAGGTACACAAGATAGCCCAAACGGTGTACGGCGATAAACAAAGGTACCGATATGTGTAGTTATCGCCGTACACGGCTGTGACTCATCCGTCAACATTGTCTGTTGATATGCATGAGTTAAATCAATTTTGGAAAACTCCCTTCCCCCACTAAGCGTAGCAAACAGCTCTTCGATGCGCGGGAGGGGGTAAAATTCACGTTTTAGCTTACGATTAATGGTAACCTTATAATCACCGCAAATTCGTATATCGCCGTTCGTCTTAATAACCGGCACTATTGGTGTCCCGTAGTCAGAGTGCTCGACCCGGTAGATAGTCCCCTCCGCCTCGAGCCGCTCGAGCTCGCGCTCGACACGCGCGCGGAGTGCTAGCGGTACGGGCCGGGCACGTACGTAAATCGGCTCACTATCGGTCAGTTGCAATTGGAGTAATTTTTTACATTTACCTAATTTATCAGTAAAGACCTCGGGAAATTCCATAGCTAACTTATTAATACATGGATCAGTAATAATGTCGTTTAAATTGATTTGTTTGACGTTGAGCGACTTTAACCAATCTCTGCCCAACAGTGGTCGGCCACCATTTTTTATTACATAACAACACAAATTGTTTGCTGTAGCATTACCAAGTCTAACATTAACCAAAATGTAACCCAGTGACTCAATCGGCGTACCTGAATAACAACGCAGCATAAGGTTATCCGATTGAATTGTTTTATTTGCAAACATCTGTTTGTAAAAATCTTCACTAATTGCCGTGATACGACTTCCCGTATCAACTTCACATTTAATTAGATAACTGTCAATGTTCACATTAATATAGTAAGGTTTGTTACCTTTAGACGCCAGTTCAATGTTAAACAAATCCTCGTCCTCCAAGTCATCCTCACTCACGTAATTTTGCCTACTGGACCGACCACTACCACGCACTTCTTTACACATCACCTTCAAATGCCCACGTTGGTTACATTCATCACAATTGTAATTAATATAACGACACCGTTCTGGCCGATGTGACTTCCCACACCGCCAGCACTGTGGAGTAGCCGCGGCCGGGGTGCCCCCCCTCGCTGCCGCACCGTCCGCCCTCGGGCCTGGGTTGCGGCCCGGCCGGCGTGTGCCTGCACCGCTCGTATGTAGTCGCCCTGCGCCGGTCCTATGTAGGCCTTCGCCCGCGTCGCCGCCTGCACCTGAGGTCGTTGCTGCGGCAGCAGTCGCCGCGCTCACCTCCGCGTGCCTCTCTGCGGCCTCTAACGCCAGAGCCAGCTCCACCGCCTCTTTGTATTTGATGTTTTTCTCGGCAAATATTCGCGAACGCATCGCGCTGTTTGCAAGTCCCGACACAAACTGGTCACGTAGGTTCTCTTCCAGCATAGTACCAAAGTTACATGTGGTTGCTAGATGTTTCAAATCTTGTAGGTACTCCGTCATGGATTCTCCGGTGCGTTGTCTACGCAGGCGAAACATGTGACGTTCTGCTATCTCCGACCTCTGTGGTTCTAAATGATCGGTCACCAAACGTACCAATTCGTCGAATGTCTTCGTCTCCGGGTCCGCCGGAGCACATAAATCGCACATTAACGAATATGTCGTTTCACCCACAACTGTAATTAGTAGTGGTACACACAATTCGTCCTTTATCTCATTAAGGAGAATATACTGTTTGACGCGACGGATATAAGACGGCCACTGCTTAGAATTAATGTCAAAAGGTTCTAGTCGACCGATCGGCATTGTTAATTATGAAATATAACACGCAAATAGGATTCGAATTACTCGTCGCCAAATGGGACGTCAATCAAACACCGGGCTGGGAAGCTGACTGGTTTATTGAAATGAAGTGTTTACCCACATTACTAAATAACAAATTAGTTAGAAATACCTTACAACAAGAAGCCGAGCTCAGCACAATTTTTAACAAGTCAGGGAGTTAACAAGTTATAGGTCATGCCAGTAGCTTCAGCTTAATAAAAGTAGAAAATCATTAAGGCAACATATCCCTGGGGTGAAAAGTTCTTTGTTCCCATCCAGGACAAAGTGTAACCGTGAACGAAGTTACATTCAAATTCGTACAGCCGTTTAGTCGAGAACAGGTGACAAACAAGTAGACAGGCTAAATTTGAAAATGAAAACAATATACCTAGTTTTAATTTCCGCGAATATTAGTGGGTTGCGAATATAGCGGGCGGGAGGGAGGTGCATACCTTTTTTTTTTTTTTTTCTGGATGGGAAATCATCAAATGACTTCTCCCGCTCTGGGCGGAGCGGAAGGGAGTGTCAGACTCTTACTGACTAAAACCCACCCGTGATCCTTCCTGTGCCCTATGCGTTCCAGGGCTGCGGTGACTCTTTCGAACAAATTCCGCAACCCAGGGAGGTGCATACCTGCAACCCACTAATATTCGCGGAAATTAAAACTAGATATATTGTTTTCATTTTCAAATTTAAAATGGATTTCCGCAAAGTAACGCCTGACTCAATCAATTTTTTTTTTAAGTAAACAGGCTTTTGGATGTAGATTATTAGTATCAGATTTTATTTTGTGATGATGAGATCATCATCAGCCTAGCCTTCTCCCAACTATATTGGGGACGGCTTCCAGTCAAACTAGGCTCAGCTGAATACCAGTATTTTACGGGAAGCGGCTAACTACTAAACTTTCCCTACCCATCAACCGAGTATCATGGTACTTCTTGGCAGGACTGGTATCAGATTTTGTGGCTTCTGACAATATGTAACGAACACCAAAGATCTACAAATGAAAGCCGGGCCAACAGCTTAACGTGTCTCCGAAGCACGAAGGAGTTTCGATATGTTCAGATGGTCACCCATCCACAGACCAGCCTTGGCAAGCGTTGCTTAACCTTGAAGATCGATCCGTGCGGATCGCATTCAATATATTTTTTCAATTTTGAATTTACATTCTTGGCAGCATCAAATATTCTGTAACTAATAAGTTCATCTTGAACTACAACCAAACAAAATAAATTTATTCATCTGCGATCAAAGGACAAAATCTTGAGAAACTGTAAACTGTCTTTTTCCTTTACGTTAAAACGTTCATTTACTGGCAACATTGTATCCCAAACTTAAGCTTTCAGCTCAATACTCTGAACCTCTAAGATGTGATTTTCGACTTTGCCCCAAGTTTTATTTTTAGCACCCTTAACTAGGGATGGGGTTTGTATCGATTTTTTGTTAAACTGATTCGGGAATTTTATTCGATTAGTAACAATCAGAGTGCCAGACCTACTCAGTTTTAAACAACTTTCGCATTTGCATGTCAGTCGCGAACTGTCAAAAAAGCATGAAGGCTTTTTCAATTAGAGTTTTAGAGGGAAATAGAGCTTGCTAAAACTTTTAACTAAAAACACTTTTCAGTTAGCTCTATACTCTATATAAAATAATTCAGGGTAAGTCACCTTTACAATTAAACAATATTAATGTGCAACCATTCATCAAAAGAAAATCCTATCCAAATGATAAATTCGTTTCGATTTCAATTTTAATTTACCAATATTTCCAACTCGAGGTCTGACTCGATGTGTTAAAATTAAAACAGTATCGATTTTCTATAATCGATACAGTTTTAACCATCTGCCTCTCTACTCGACATATTGAAAGGAAAAAGTTTATTACTTCTCTTTGTGTTGAATCGAATAAAAAGCGGGTTCGTCCAGTGTTTACTGTGTGTTGTGAGAAAATATCGTATTGTGGCTGTTCAATCGATTTATGAGTCGTTAAGCGATGTTGACGATTTTCTGAGCAGTTTCAATTATTTGGCGACATTTTTTGATAGGCGATCTTTTTTCGAAATTTTTTAATCTGTATTTTAAACGGTCGTCGCATTTTATGTGACGCTGTGTGTTATAGATACTGATGTGGTTAAAAACTATTTTGTAGAAAATTTCCTCAAAAGATTCTCTCTTGAGGACAATTCTACGTTTCCTACTAGTATTATACATAAAAAGCATGCAAAACAGGGTTGAAAGTCCTGCAAATACCAAGTACTAGTATTATTAATTTTATATTATGCATGTTTTGAAAATGATTGCTCGATTTTGCAAGAAACCTAGCACTTGGGTTTACAATGACGTTTGTGCGATCCCATGGGATAATTTCGACTTTTTAGAGGGTATAACCGCTGTCAAAAAACAGGAAGAAAAAACTTAAATCAAATACGGTAGTCCATCAGCTACTGCACATTTAATCAAATTAAAAGCTTTTCCATTCAAACTTCATTCATGCATAGTTAGAGCAAGACAACACATAATATCTATGCTAATATTATAAAGAGGAATGATTTGATTGTTTGTTGGTATTGAATACGCTCCAAAACCACTGAACCTATTTTTTTTTCACTTTTGGAAAGCTATACTAGCCCCTTTTTTTTTTTTTTTTTTTTTTTTTTTTTTTTCTGGATGGGAAATCATCAAATGACCCCTCCCGCCCTGGGTGGAGCGGTAGGGAGTGTCAGACTTTTACTGACTAAAACCCACCCGTGATCCTTCTTGTGCCCTATGCGTTCCAGGGCCGCGGTAACTCTTTCGAACAAATTCCGCAACCCTAGCAGGCACCGACCCTATGGGGCCCCGTCCTCGGTGCTGACGGCTCCTTGAGGCGCGCGTGGAACACAACGCGTCGTCGACTCAACCTGGTATCGGACGGCGAGCCACCCACGCTCACCGTCCCCAGGCATCAGCCACTGCGCGATAGCACAGCGGCCGACTTGTCTCTGGAGGGGGCCGAAATGGGAACATTACTGGCACTCCATCTCAGCACCCTCCCGAGCGTTGGGAGCCGCAGCACCCGCAGCAGAAGCGGCAGCGGCGGCGACAGAAGCCGCGGCGGCGGCAGAGGCGGCGGTGGCGGCGGACCTCTTGCCCCTGGTCGGGGCGGATGGCGCGCAGGCCCTTCCCCCAGCCCAGTGCTCGGCCGGCTTGCCAGCAGCCGCACATGCACTGCAGTGCGGCGTGGCCTCGCACGAGCCGGCCTTATGACCGGGCTGACCACAGCGGAAACAGAGTCCGCTGCGGTCGACCTCCGAGGGGCACATAGCTCCCGTGTGGTTACCCACATGGCAGCGGTAGCACCTCAGAGGTCTGGGTTCCAGCAGTAGCTATACTAGCCCCTAGTGACATAATTATGTAGGCTATATTTTATCTCCATATTCCCACGGAAACGCGTACTATGCGGGTGAAATTGCGGGGCGCTGCTAGTATAGTTATGTATGTATTTTCCTCCTTCGTTCTCATATGGTAATTGGAAAATAGTACCTTTCAGTGAGCTTCGTAAGATTAATTAGCGATATAAGATCTTGTTCAAGCAAGTATTAACAATTTTCCACTTGGAAATTAATTAAACTTAACATCTCTATTTACAATATTATTTTTCATAGCGGAGAAACTGCCTTGCGTCGTTATGTAATGTGTTAGAGTGGAGTAGCAACGGAATTTTGACGGTGCCTTCGCTAAAAAAGAACTTGCACAAGAATTGTACCTTCGTATCTTTATATTCTCTTTTTAGTGTTAGTTGAGTGATAGAGAGCTCGCAGCAGTCGGTTTATTTTATGAACCTTTTGATTTCATTACGACGTACATTTTTTCTTTACAAAAAAAAGTAATTCTTATTTATTTATTTATTTATGTACATGGAGGACTTACAGCTAACAAAAACAGACAAAAATGAACTTTATTTTCCTTTTTTTTTAATCTGGCTTACGCTGCATATAGCTATACCTAACGCTAGATAAATGTGCAATAACGGTCATTGACTCACCTACATTTATTGACAACCTTAATTCTTAAAACAGAAATAATGCTATATTGAATCGACATCCATCGTGATCTTTTATATTTACTAGTAATGGAAAACGATTAATTTTTTTTGTCCATATACCTACGAAGAGATATCAAGGAAAGGGCAATGACCTTTGTTGCACATTAATCTGGCGTTCGGTATATACTAATATTATAAAGAGGTAATATTTGTGAGTTTGTGACGTTGTAAGGGGTAATCTCTGGATCTACTGAACCGACTTTCAAAATAATTTCATCAATAGAAAGCTACGTTATTGTGGAGTGTCATAGGCTATATTTTATCCCCGTATTGCCACGGGAACTGGAACAACGCGGGTGAAACAGCGGGGCGCTGCTAGTACCTTACAATTCAAAATTGAAAAATCCGATTTTTTTCCGTCTTCAACAATATTTCGGCCTGTTTTTGTCTCGACTGCAAATGAATACCGAAGTAAGCATAATTAAATTGAGAGCTACTAGAATTCAAAAACTTACATGTACTTTTGTCAAAAGCTTTTGTAATTTCATTTTAAGTTGAATAAGAGTGATTGAATATTTATTTTATGAAAAATATTCGTTTTGCCGTATTGGTCTTTTTTTCTGAATGGGAAATCATCAAATGACTTCGGAAGGGAGTGTCAGACTCTTGTTAACTACAACCAACCCGTGTTCCTGCTAGTGCCCTTTGCGTTCCAGGGCCACAGTGACCCTACGGGTACGGGACCCCGTTTTCTTACCGATATCTCTTTGGAACACGACGCGCCGTCGACCCGGGCCTAGTTATCGGACGGCGAGCCACCCATAGCTCGCCATCGGCAGACCTACCTACGGTGGCCGGGAATCGCCCTGCGACTCCCCAAACCCGGGGCGTGAGGCTTCAATCTGCCACGCGTGGTCTACCTCCTCCTTAAGCCATAAGGTGGGTGAGGTGACTGCTTTGCTTTACTGGTCTAGGCTTTTGAAGAGTAACATACTATAAGTATTAGCTACAATCGAAATGCCAAATGTTTAGAATTGACCTCGTGATATATCTTTTTTTACTTTTCAAACATCATAATTTTAACGTTGATAGAATGTTGCTTTGTCTAAAAGCTCTTCTAGTTGCAAGCGCTACTGCCGATCACAATATGATCCTGCGTATCGTTCTATACTGTCAAATCCCACCGTGCAAACTTTAGTGAAGTAAGCCTGAAGTGAACTGCCATGCCATCTTGTTTGAATGGATTGATAGCTCAATCCATGTTCACTTCACCTAAGCTTATACGATGACAGGTTTACAGCATTGCCCTGCAGAATTTACTTCCCAGGTGGAAGATTTATTGGGTATTTTTGTAAGGATTTTTACAGACCAGAAGATTTGTGCTCTGTTTATTACTGGCCGTAATTTCGCCCGTTGTTTCGTAAGGCTTGGACATCTCTGGTGATTTTTAATATTGTTTTAATAGGGATGTTTCCTGAATAAAAAAAATATGATTCTATGTAGTCCGCCTGTCAGATTATTTAAAAATATTGGACACGTAGTTTTTCTTTTACCAAATCTATAAAAAACGACGAAGATAAAAAGCATCAAAGCTCAAGAATGGTAGCGTGTGATGTCACGTCGTGGTTAGAATTGTAGCGAATAGTGACGTCACACGAGAATTCAACGCACTGTATCGTCTTCGTTTTTTACTGACGTGGAAAAAAAAATACGTGTCCAATGTTTTTTGGAAATCTCGTGACGAATTAATGAGATATTTTTAGTCAACTACTCTATTGTACGATCAGTGTAGGAATATTAATTAGTAAGTTGTCTAATGTAATGAACGCTTGCGGTTTTGGTAACAAATGGATCATGAGATCAGTTCTCTTGGGTGTCGTAACTACTAACGGATGAGCAGCATCATCCACCTGGGAATTGATATAATATTACACTAGTAACACAAGTTTATAAAACTATCGAAATAATTTTTTTATATTTTAATAGGTAGTCACGCTGTTAGTTTTAAAATTAAAAAAAATAGTTGTGTTACAATTTTTTTTAATTGGCTATCTGTCTGTCTATCCGTCTGTCACAGCCAATTTTCTCCGAATCTACTAGACCGATTCTGTTGAAATTTGGTACACATAATGAATTTCTGTGGCCCAAATACAGACGCGTTACGTAAATAAATAAATTTTGTGTATGGGGAGTTTTAGGTTTCTAAACTTTGGCATGTGTCATACTAAATGAAAGAGCTTATGATCACCATAATTCTGACCGGTTTTACATACATTTTTAGACGAATAATAATCATTTTACCTTACTTTATATCCAAAACTACCAAGACTAAAATTTTGAAAAAAGAAATGCTGATATTAGTTTTTTTTTTTTTACAGAAAGATTACAGGAACGATTATAATAAGAAGTCTTTAGTATTAAAATAACATGGCAAAATGGACATTCTTTCGGAACTCTTTGCACGCGAGTAGGCTTCACATTTGTCCAGTACCTACTTTTTAAATGATTGCTCATATAGACTCGCGATTTTCTAAAACCTCACCTTATAGAAAGCGATGATATGGCTGACGCTTAAGCACGCTTACCTAGAAGTTAAACTTATTAACTTTTTACTTGAAGTCGCCAGGTTTTCACTTACCTATGTATCTTACATTAAACCTACCAACGACTTGAAATTAAGGCTTCGTTTTTGCTAAATCTCTACATTTTTAGATAGGGAAACAATAACTCATAAGTCATTTAATGATTTGTAAAAAACCTACACAAAAAAATTCAAGTATGCTATGTTATGCCAGAAGGCGTACAATAGTAATATAAAAAACAAGGCGCACAAAATATGTTTTACTACATTATAGTTGACATCAGATGAATATGGTATAGCGGTCATTGCCCTTTCCTTAATATCTCCTCGAAGTCACCTGGACAAATATGTATCGTTTTCTATTATTAGTAAATGTAACGGATCATGATAGATGTCGATTCAAGACAACTTAATGTCATTATGTCTGTTTTCGGTATGTCAATAAATAAACGTGGGTCAATGACCCTTATTCCACATTTATCTGGTGTCGACCATAGAAAGTGCCTTTGAAAAATCAAAGTGCTGCAAATTCACTAGACTCAAAAACTCCAGATCATAGTCGAGTTCTATTCATTGTCAAAATTGGAACACGTTGTCAATCAACGCCAATAATAGAAAAAGAGCGAGAGGATTAGATTTACGAGTTACATGTCAAATGCTCTAGAGAGCTGAACGGTAGGCTGCTCGGCTATTGACGTTTGAAAATGAACTTTGTGAAATCTTCTGTTGGCGTTTTTGGGATCGATTTTGAACTAGTATCTAGCTACGTTGAAAAAATTAGGTACCTAGCTGTAAATGAAAGAAATAGGTAGCTGTAAATGAAGCATATAGGTACTTATGTAATGCTTATGCTTAGTTAGTGGCTCGGTCGATCTTCAAGGTTAAGCAACGCTTGCCAAGGTTGGTCTGTGGATGTGAACCACCTTAACATACCAAGTTTCCTCCGTGCCTCGGAAAGCACGCTAAGCCGTTGGTCCCGGCTATCATTTGTAGATCTTTGGCAGTCGTTACGGATTGTCAGAAGCCAGTTAATATGACTCCAGTCTTGCCAAGAAGTACCGTGTTTCCCAGTTAATGAGTTGTGGAGGTTTGGTAGGCAGCCGCTCCACGTAAAATACTGGTATTCAGCTGAATCCGGTTTGACTGGGAGCAGACCCCAATAAAGTTTGGAAAAGGCTACAGGATAGTAATTTCAAACTAATTTCCCAGGGTTGCGGAATTAGTTCGAATGAGATACTTCGGTCGTGGAACGCAAAGCGCATTACGAGGAACACGGATGGGTTTTAGTCATGAAGAGTCTGACACTCTTCCGCTCCCAACAGAAGAAGTCATTTGATGATTTCCCATCCATAAAAGAAGGATAGTGAGTTACATTGCTCGATGGAAAACTTAGAGTTTTATTCGTACTATAGTGCACTATGATTAGGGGCCATTAAAGTATTACGTAAGTACTAAGGGGGGGGAGTCTTTAATTTGCTTATTTCTGATGACATAGGGGATTTGGCATATGGGATCTGGGATTATATGGGATCGGTCTCACCCACTAACTGCAAACCACAATAAGTTAATTTATCTTTCAACTATAATTCCTTATTTCTAGACTTGTTAACTACGGCTACATGAACCAATAAGGAAATCAGAACTGATTCCAAAATACTTACACAAATATTTACGTAAGCAAGGGGGTAAGAGCTTTGCTTAAAAACGTTAAAAATTCTGTTTAGGTAATACTTGACCCGTTGTTGATTTTTTAACACAGTACGAAGCAATTGGTTTCATAATCTGAATATGTCAGAAAGCAAGCAATTTAATATTGCTGCTTTTCGTAAGCGAGCAGTCATCTGTGTTAATTACGCAACCACTGAACATGATATAATTATATACTAAAATACATACTGAGACTGAGTTATGAATCCAGCAGATAGAGACAAAGGCGATGATGTCACTTCGTCTGAGTCGAGTGTAAACTGGAGCCACAAACAAACATAAGTACAGACACAACAGACGTTATTTATAATAATAATGTTAAAACAGGCTGTAGAACAGATTTCATTACAATGACGTGTACAAACAGTGATAATAGTTCATTGATGTGAATTAATTTCAAACATATTTTTGTTGTCACTCAGTGTATATAATCACCGGATAATTGTAAAATGTGTAAGATTATAAAATACCTTGAGAGATTGTAAACTCTCGACAAAATGTCACTTGAACATTTGGAATACTTTTTTATGCTTCAGAATTTGATAGTCAATAATCTCTCGAAGTGATTACCAAAATCAGTGTTGCAATGTAGCTGTGAAAGCATTACAAATAAACAAACCAACTGACGTACACATTTATAATATTAGTTAGGATTAAGTTTGGAGATTTAGTTCAGAGCTCATACATTTTAAAGGTAAAGTGTTCTAGAATTTCTTCAGAAAAAAAGTGTTTGCAATACTTTTATTATTGAGTCTTGGATTACCGCAATGCTAGGCTCACGTTGTGTAGATATCATTAACATTTATATTGTCTTGGTATTAATCTTATACGAAATGTGGCGAGCCAAGTTTTTCTTTAGAATTTATAATCCTAATCTATATCACTTCACTCTCTCACTGTACACTGGTCAATATATCTCTACCTTCCTCAGGGATTACCCATTGTTGCCACGAGGGATCAATATCATTATACCCCCAGCGATATTGGGGCCGAGTTTAAAGAGAGTACACGTAAATCCCTTTTGTATCAATTTCCCCCATATTTTCCTTGTAACGATTATTTTAGGGAAAAAAATATTGTTTGCTGTCATCAAAATATTATTTTGATTGTAGTCCTTTGTTAGACATTTTTTTGTTTGTCCATTAGACAAGATGGCTTATGGAAGATCCCTACTAACGACCATTTAAATTCAGATAGTAACTGATTTGAAAATACGCATATGTGTATACGTAATTCCGGGTACCGGTCCATACTATCTGTTTTATACTGCAGCAGAAGAAAAAAGTAACATCATCAATTCTTCGACGAATATCTAAAAATAAAAAAATAATACAAAATTATCTTATTACTTATCCCATGTTACTTGGGGTCGTCGCAACATGTTTTTTTTCTTCCATTCTGTCCCGTCAGCCGTCACGCTATCACTAACTCCTTTTTCTTTCATATCACTCCTCACATAATCCATCCATCGTTTCTTTGGCCTAACTCTCCCTTTCCATCCATCCACATTCATTAAAAAGTAATACAAAATTAATCAAAACAATTTCTACAAAAACTACAACATAAACTCTTGTGCGAAAGTAAAAAATCTTCTAAAAGGTTTTCTTAATTCAATTCAAGCCCTAAATCTACATTTTGACCAAATGGGTGCGTCCACAGACAAACACTGGCCCATTGACCTCTATTTACTTTCTTACACGTTTTTTTCCAAGATATCCTTAAGCTAGGAACTAAGCGTGGGCTTTGTTTAGCACTGAGATAAGGCAACCGTCTGATTTGAATTAGGGAATTGAGGCACCGAATTTGGCCGTTGTACTAAGCCCATTTATTCCCAAATAATTCAGAGGCAGAATTAAATTCAGTCATGTTTTTAAAGCAGGGTTTAGGACTACATAATTATTTGTTCGTAGATGTAAGGCTGAAATAAGGGTTGTTATGTAAAAATAATGTGCTTTGTTTTTCGAATTAGACATTTTAACAAATATATTCCTTTTTTGTCGCGTCAGAACACGTTTAACGATAAAAACGAGCATGTTTAGCATTTAATTTGAGAATATTTTATTAGGAACACGAAATTTTTTTGATAGCAGAAGTTTGAATCGATGAAAAGGCACAACAAATTGATGTGAACTAATTGCTGGGCAGCATTCGATTAGAATCCATCTTTATTGAACTCAATGAACGAACTCTTTAGATTAATTGAAAAGCCTAATAGGAGTACCTATTAGGAATGCACCAATAGCTTAGTTAAGAATTGCTTGCAGCTCTTTAAGTTTTGGCTTATACTGTGAAAGTGGCAGATCAGGTAAGAAGTTAGCTCTAACTGGTATACCACCCAGGTGAGCAGTACAATTAAGAGCGTACCAGCGTAATCTAATATTAGAAAAGGATGTATATAATTCAAAGAAATATGATTTCACTAGCAGCGCCTAGCGGTTTCAGCCGCATAGTTCTCGTAGCATATAAATACATATATCCTGAGGGATAAAACATAGCCTATGTCACCCGAGGATAGTGTAGCTTCCCGACTGTTAAGTGTTGTCCCGAGTGGTTAATACAAAATTGAGTATTCAATACAAACAAACAATCAAATCATTACAACAATCAAACTCTTTATAATATTAGTATAGATAAATCCTAGTATTGAAATAGGTTGAGAGTCGTTGAAGATGACGCTGAACAAGTTCTTATCCTGTTTCCGCCGTCGTTTAAAAATAGTGGGGAAAATACATAGAGTTTTTCAATAATTTAGATATTATCTTTTTGTTTTCCTCGTTGATCAAAGCACCTCATTCTTTGAAGGTGAAAAAACCAGTACCCGGAATAACTTACAAAAAAGTACAATATCAGAAACTGCAAAAAAAAAAAACGCAATATCCGCAAACGACAAAAAAAAAACGCAATATCCGCATACTACCTTTGTAATTTTCCGCAGAATTTTACGAGAAAATTTGCAGTCTGCTGTACCGCCGCTGTCCGCTTAGAAAAATATTCCATTCGTTTTGTGTCATAGGCACACCTACATTGTTTCGCTAATATTTAAAACCAGCCAGCTTTTCTAGTTACGTTACCGTTTCCCTCTTTCTTCCTTTTCACCAACGCTTTCGCTTTCTGAGATTTTCATAATTTCAAAAATGGAACGGATGGTTTTTATTTTTAATCCTTTTCAATTAAATTTGTTTTTGTTTTTTTTATGTCTAGGAAACAAAAGTCTATCGTATTTCTCACGGGTGTTGTAAAATGTTACAAAGGACTATCAGTTCGTCAGTGGTTCAATCACTTCTTGGATACTTGTCTCTATTATAGATACACGATTAGTTTGTTTTTTTCATTTGACGCAAATAATGAAAATTTTAAAGTTGGTAATTTAAATTTCATTTATGTTTAAATGTCCTTAAGTTCAAATTATGGTTTGTTATGGAATTTCTAATGTGCTTGTTTAAGAATGAAATAAACATATATATATTATATACCTGACTATACGGGTAGCTAAATGTGAAATATATTTATAATTTTATTACAAATATTATAATGTTAAATATAAAAATACAATATGAACAAAATAGTAACAATACATTATAACAAGTACGTAACTGGAATATCTTTGGATGGAAAAGATTATGAAATTATACTAGTGTATTGTTAAATAATTTTAAAATATGATTTAAATTGCATTGCAAGGTTTAAATAAAAGGCTTTTTATTTTATTTATTATATAATTTCCTACACTTCA
Source organism: Hecatera dysodea (assembly GCA_905332915.2). NCBI lineage: Eukaryota > Metazoa > Arthropoda > Insecta > Lepidoptera > Noctuidae > Hecatera > Hecatera dysodea. The sequence goes on from HG995291.1 coordinate 2,731,600, forward strand.
GAATTGTTTGTTTGCTTGAACGCGCTAATCTCAAAAACTAAGAGTCCGATTTGAAAAATTATTTCAGTTTCAGATAGCCCATTTATCGAGGAAGGCTATCATACTAAGACCTGTAAAAGTGGAGCAGTCATGAAAAATGTGACACAAACGAAGTTGCACCGGTCAGCCAGTATTCTATATAATATATGTGATATCTATTATACTAATAGATATCACATCATTTTCTAACTAAGCTACATATCTCACTCGATTTTCTCAAACTATAACCCGACCAAGTTTAACAGCTATACGATAGCTCACAAACTATACTAATACAACATCCTCCTAGTGTTACCCACAGGAATCATTGTTACTGTGGGCACTAAAATTGCTGGAGCATTACATTCGTCCGGGCATGACATGTCTTTACAAGGACAACTAAGCATGTGCAGTCTTGCAAGCTACAATGGGCCTTCTATCTTAAATAATACAGTCTTTTGTTACTGCTGATATTTGGTAACATAAATTTTAGTGCAGTTTCATTGTCCGGTTGAGCAGTAACCAGCCTTAGAGTGCTAAACTGCGAGTGGTCCATTAAAAAAAAAAATAGTGCAGTTACTTCAGTGTCTATTCACAAAAAATATTAAAATCTAACATATGCGCATCGGATTTTGTTTCCCTTTTAAATTCCATTTCTGATTTATTACAAATATGAATAAATATATTATTGAATTTCTCTATGATATTTTTGGAGATTATTTTATTTATATTATCACCGTTGTATTGTCTCAATTTGTGAGATTACCAATTTATTTGGGGTCGTCTTTCAACACACTTCTCTATTAGTAGTTGTCTTGGGAGTTATCCTTTTTAGAGTTCCGTACCAAAAGGGCAGAATTACTATTACTAAGAATCTACTTACTTGTTTGTAGGCTGTTGTTAAATAACCACAGCCTACAAACAAGTTACATTGAGAGTAACAAAAACAACCCTTAGAAATAAACACGTTTACATACGAAATCAAAACACATAATAAGCCAAAAGTTAATGACTTTAAACCAATAATTTCAATTGCCTTTTCCTATGGAAATGATTATCATGTTCAAACCACTCATAATAATTATTTATTTTTCTGAAACAAGTTGTAATACTGTTGTGTCCACAGAAAGTTTCAAACAAATCGTTGTTATTAAACAAAACTTCTAGCTTATTATGTACAGGAAAATGTAAATAACATCTTTAATTAGCTTACCAACATTGTTTTCTATAATTAGATCGATAGCTTTAACAGCCTCAATTAAAAATTAACTTTACGACGTAAAGATCATGGTTCATTATACTTTGGACAGTGTGAGGGCGATGATCGCTGTGCATGTCGATTAAAGGAACTGTTTTAGTAATTAAAGCTTCGTAGTTTGAATAAGAACAAAAGGTTGGTTCTCACTACATTTTTGGGTTTATTTGTATATGCTTTATAGGCTAATGTTTATGGGATCGTTTTTGATGGGGTTGTTTGTGTATTATCAACTTCCCGTACAATAAAATACACACATTTTGTTGTGATTTATACTAGCAAAACTCTTAACTATTTTAATCTGCCGCATTGTCTACAATTTTGATAAAATTTGGTTTATTTTAATGTGTTTTCTTTGAATAATGTAGTGTTTATAAACATACTAGCTGATCCAACTTCGTTTGTGTCATATTTTTCATCACTGCTCCGCTCCTTTTTGTCTTAGCGTGATGGTATATAGCCTATAGGCTTCCTCGGTAAATAATAATGGTAATCCCTGTTCCCGATACCGGTGGGCTACTATTTTTTATATTTTTAAATGTTTTTTTTTTTTTTACTTTAATAGAAATATTTAAAAATGTAAACAATATGTGTACAATGTGAATAAAGATAATAATAATAATAATTTATTGTTTAGAAATTACATACAATGTTTTGATTCCTGAAACTCACACTAGGATTCCCTGTGTCGTGAGTTCCAGGCTCATTCGTTTCGTTGACAGTTTTACTATTAAAATTATAAGAAATTACGTTACATTAAATGACTTAAACTAGATTAGTTTATGTTAGAAACTTAGCACCTACTCGAAAAGAAGATTACACAAATAAAAACAGTAAGGCTTGCGGGTCACGAAAGAGTGTTTCTGATATTATAAGTTTACAAAATTTTAATAAATAAATATATATATATATATAGTAATACATATATGAAATATAAATAAATGAGTGTATATGTACCTATCATAGTGTATTAGTAGCTACGTGCGTTTTTTAATTTTTATTTTTAGGATATGAAGTATTCCGTCATGTCATAGTCCAACGTAAGAAGCCATTTCGTGACCACAGATTTACATTTAGTTGGTGTTAGCTGCAGAATATTGTGTCGATCATTAATTAAATGGGCTATCTAACACTGAAATAATGTTTCAAACCGGAATAATTCCTGAGTCCATTCAAGTAAACAAACAAACAAACTTCCGCTTTATGTATTAGTATAGATTACATAATCTATACAAGTATATAAAGCTGGCTGGTTGGTTTCAGAACATTCTGAGACCAACCAAATTCTAATTATAACAAAAAAAAACCAGGGGTCACATAATTGGCCAGTTTACTCAATTAGAGAAACGAATGATACAAGTATACTACTAAAAGTTACCAAAACTGCAACAAAGAACATACATAAATGCCATGAAAAAGCATATATTTAAAAAGCAATCCGTCTATTGAGTCAGTTCTGCCCAATTTTATCACCAAACGTATTTTATTTGTTTAATGGACAGTTTATTGGGAGTACATTTTATCGCGACACTTCACAATGAAGTTTTTCAATATTCAATTGAAATAAAATATTGGACATTTTATTCACATTTTAGTTTCGGGTGCTGTTGACTGTGTTTAAGTGGACTCCAATTTATGAGAGTAAATTTGATGAACTTTAATTGAAAACTAGGCGATATTGAGGCAGGCCAAAACATAAGTGGGGGACGAACTTGTTCTTACTAAAATATAGGTCCAAAATGGCAGTCGACAGTTGTGTGCGAAGAAGAGAAGGTCTTTACCTAGCAGTGTGACATACAGGTTACTTACAATTTGATATTTTGGAGTTCAAGAACCGGAATAAAATGCAATGAGGCTAGTAAATGCTTATATCAGACTAGCTTTTACCCGCGACTTTGTACATATCCCATTATTCCTCGTTCTCGCAGAAATTTCGGAAAATCCTTCATCCACTACTCCCCAGGATCCTACGAGCTAAATTTCAGTTTTCTTCGACCAGTAATTTCGGCTGGGCGTTGTCTGTCAGTCCAGAAATGGAAAAGTTTTATATATATGAATTGATTTACATTACTTCACTACATCACTATCAGTATCACTATTACCACATTTTATAAAAATGTGCCACACTGCTTTTGTCTGCAGGTCTGTACGCGAAAAACTCAGAAACCACTGAATGGTTTTCACCAATGAACGTAGTAATATATTTATGAGGACGGTTTAGTTGTGTAATTTCTTAAAAAATTGCCAGAATTTCCTGAAATATTAAACTTTAAAAAAGTGCTTGTATGTGAAGTTAGTTTACGGACGATAGTTTAACGTGACAACGTCATAGCAAAACATTGATAAAAAGATCGTGCCTCTCGCTCACTCGAGCAGCGCTCTCGCTCCGATCGTAACGTTACAATGAGCGTAACGTTACAATGAGTCGTCCTTTTTCGTGCGTGCAGCCGGCGTTCATCGATTTATGAGAAATTGTCACGTCAAAAACCTGAGAAAATGTGCAAATTGGGAGCTCAATGTTTATTGCGACGATGGTAGTCCCCTTGGCTACGGATCACTGGTAGAGAAGTTTGTCCATAGCACTTTGGAAGTGTCTGGCAAATGAATAAAGAACATTTTGAATTATGAATACGGAAAATATGCTTTGTTTTATATGACAGTCATGTAGTAGCGATCTTATAAAGCATATGCCGTAAATAAGTACCTACCTACTCAGTTAAATCTAAATCTGTGTATTATTAATTAGAATAATAAGTTACACTCGGGGCGAGGTTTCGTGGTGTTACAATATGAACTGCTATTCGTGCGATGCCGGGACTAGTTGTTAGTATTATACTAGCAGCGTCCCGCGGTTTTATCCGCATAAGTTTCGATTCCGTGGGAATATCGGGGTAAAAATTATCCTATTTGTTAATCCTGGTTATAAACCACTTATGAGCCAAATAATATCCAAATCCGTTCAGTCGTTTTTGCGCGAAAGAGTAACAAACATCCATCCATCCTTCCATACTTAATAACATAAACTTTCGCGTTTATTATGTAAGTAGGATAGTGTGACAACATCCTTATCCATAATCTAATATCACACAACGCATGACGCAAGATAATTGTTCTAACAATCAGTTAAACATAGTGTTACATAATTCATAACGGTATTGTTTAAGATGTTAATTGAACCAAAATGATCATTCATCAATTAGACATAATGTAATACCAGACGAAACACAATGATTGTTTCAATGTTCAAAGAATATCAAGAGTCTTCCAGTTTGTGATAAAGGAGTAGGATTAGCACTTACATAAAATAAAAATGTAGGACGATTTCGGTGTATAATAAAGAGTATTTCTATGCTATCGTAGTATTTAATTCATCTTATCCATTTATAACTGATTTCAAGAATGAAAAACCACATCCGACACACCGAATTCAAAAATTAAAGTTTTGCTTCTTTTGCAGTTTTTCAGTTTTGCTTTCGCTTCTTTTTTTTTTGAATTTGAAATGCGGTTATAGGTATTAAAAAAAAGCTTTTTAATGTTTGTATCTGTTCTTAATTAAACGGAAAACCGTCAGTGAATTATGTTGAATTACCAATCTAAAAGAAATAGGGTAGTTCACTTAAAATATAATTTGTTTCTCAGTTAGATTATCAAAAACTATTGAACAAGGGTTTTTTGATTTATCGAATCTATAAAAAACATGGCGAAGATAAAAATCATCAAAGATCAGGAGTGGGGGCTTGTAACTTCACGTCGCAGAATTCTAAAAATGAAAATTGTAACGAGTAGTGACGTCATACGAGTATTCAACACTGTATCTTCTTCTTTTTTATTTACGTGAAAAAAAATACGTCCAAAAATATGTTCAATATTTTTTGGAAATCTATCTGACGACTAATTAAATTTAGTCAACTATCCTATTATAACCAATGGTGTGGTGTGTGTTATGTTAGGCTATTACCCTTCCAGTGCAGCTCAATATTATATCATATATAACAATACAATATATTTTACAGGAATTTACTGCCTTTGTGACCTGCACAACCCTTAAGAGGGTAAGGTAAACCCTTTATAAAGACGAAAAAATATGAAAACTTATTCCTTTCTCATATCTAAAATCAGCATGGAAATATATTCCTATTGCCATTATCATAAGTCATCATCAACATAATGCCGTATTACGTATGCACCCCTAAAATGTTATGCAAAACACAAACCTATAGTAATTTACTTATAAACGCAAATTGCGTGAAACAATAGCAGAACGGCAACTATTTCCATAGGCAAATAAAATCGGTTGTGTAAATTATCGTCTGATGTTCAATACACAACAGAATCTGAACAATGTTTCGACTTTAATCGGAGTTTAGGGTAGCCGTTTATTAGAACTAGTGGTGTGAGAGATGGGAATATGTTTCATTCGATTAAAACCGCATTTGATTATTCAGTTATTGCTTTGTTTCTAATTAATATTCATATGAATGGTCGTAGCAGACATACTACAATATATGTATTTCGCACGCGACTTCGTCCGCGCTGATTTAGTAAGATTTTTTAGAAGATTTAGTAAGCACTTAATCTGCGCGAACGAAGTCGCGGGCAAACTTTTAAGTTCCGCGACTACGTTCGCGCACCTCCCGATCCTATAGGGTAGGTAATTTATAAAAAATGAATGTATCTATAATTGTTGGGATACACATATATTTACATAGATATTTTAGTTTGCTAGTGCAAACTCCGTAAGATTGTGAAATATCTTGAGAGATTGTAAAATCTTGATAAATTTTACAATGAAACGAACCAAAATCGTGTAATAACCTCTCCGTGTCGTTCCGGGATATTGTGTACTGACATAAATTTGTGACTAATCAGCTTAACAATTACAACAGTACAATTTTTCCGTGACGGTGTGATGGTTAAGTTGGAAACTTACCCTTTCATTCGCAAACAGGATACTACCTGATACATAAAATAATATATTAAATATATAAAATATTAAAAAAAATCGTAAAATAATATTAAATGGAAATGAAAACTTGCACGAGTACTAGAGATTATTCGATTTAACCACAAATACTTTAAAGTAATTCTGAAAACAGTCTACATCGATTTGTTGTGTCCCATCTCTATAAGCTTATCCCGATCGTAAAACAGAAGATAATGTAGGTGTTGGTAATTTATTTTACGCAACATAAAACAAAACACTTGAAGATACAATGTGTGTTGTAAAAGTGATATGTTTTTCTGAAAATGTTTTCCATTTTGCAAATCAGTCATCGAGTTCACACATTGTCATCTAGACTACTGATGAAAAGGTTACTATTTTCATTTGTATTACAGATTATCATAGGAGCTCGTGGTTGCATATAAAAATCAAACGGAAGGATCTACAAGGCTAATCAATGCTTTTCGAGGTTGGCCATTACATGGGTAACCATCTTAATATATCAAGATGCCTCGGAAAACCGTTAATTCCAACTGCTATTTTGTAGATCTTTGTCAATCAACTAGCAGCGCCTCGCAGTTTCACCCCGTTCCCACGGCAATACGGGTATAAAATATAGTCTATGATACTCCACAATAACGTTGCTTTCTATTGGTGAAATAATTTTGAAAATCGGTTCAGTAGATCTAGAGATTACCCCTTACAACGTCACAAACTCACAAACGTTACCTCTTTATAATATTAGTATAGATGTGTCACTGGTCTTGTCGAGGGGTAACATCCATAATACTCAGTTACTGGGTTATGGAGGACAGATATAGCTAAAGTTAAAAGTCAATCATCTGTGCATATTCCAGTCTATCAGTATAAAAAAACAACGAAAACAAAATAAGAAAAAAGTTATAAAACGGATTCATTATTTACGCTCTACCCAAGAAGATGTTTACGATGTTATCAGAAAAATATAAACCAAAATGTTCTTCAAGTAGTGAAGGGTTTTACGTGCAAAATATTTTATGACGACCAATCCGGAAGAAGCATTCTTTCATGAAGTATGCGATCTTATTTCTGTGTTCTTTTGATTGGATTCAAAAGAAAACGAGGTGCGTCAGGTATATAACACAAATCAAAACATTAAAAATTTAAAACTAAACTTATAAATCGCGCATGATATCTAGATAGTTTTAAAATATAAATCGATGAAAAATTTCATTATTCATGTGCCATAACTACATTACTTTGATAATAATAATTTAATTTAAGTGTTAATGCCATGATTGTTTAATTGAGGAAAAATAAATTTTGTGTCTATCGCACCAATTTCTCAGACCAAAATAAAATTGTAAAATCTTAAAGCGTGGTCCCTAACTCTGGGAAAAACAATGTTGTGTCAAAACACAACAAAAAATACCATAATAAGTCCATTGATTCCTACTACTAGGACACATACCTCCTCTCTATGTTGGAGAAAAATTTACGTACAAAAATTAAACAAGCCTGCTTAATAACAGACGCTGTTAATATCACAAAGCTCAAAGTAATTATAAAAACCGAAAACCAACTTCAATCTAAAATTGGAACAGCGGGCGACTTTAATTAGCAAGATGCTAACTACTTGGGAAAACTCTCCGAAAATTCCTTTTTAACAAAATGTCTTTGAGGGCGATGCAATTAGCAATGGTAACGCTTGGTTCACCAATATTTTTTATAAAGATAACGTAATTAGAATGTCAACTATGTAAATTAATTGTATCTACTTTGTAAATTAGTTTTATCTTTGACTTTGAGATATCAGAAACAATTATTCTACAAATAATAGTCTCCCAAAGTTTATGAATCTATACTAATATAATAAAGCTGAAAAGTTTGTTCGTTTGCTAAACGCGTTAATGTCTGGAACTACTAAACGGAATTGAAAATTTTATTTTTATATGATAGCATTCATGAGGGAGATTGGCTTGGCAACGGGATATGCGCGTATGAAGTCGCGGGCGAAAGCTAGTACTTATAATACATATTATAAACTTTTAATTTATGTTTTATTTGTAAATCTTAATTAAATACTCACTATATATATTTTCTAGAAACCGAATATCAAGGTCAGATTGATATTCGGTTCGAGAAAAAGTTGATGCTACCTCTGCCCAGTCCCAGTCTTTGAATGGGGTAGTCCTATCCATCTCGTAACACGAGACACAAACATTCTGCCAGAAAGCAATGTTTGTGGCATGGAACACGCAGAATGTGAGCATCATCATTCGTCGAGACTAGGATTACAAGTCCAACAATTGAACTGATCATTGGTCGGCCAATGATCTCGTAATACTTTTTGATAACCGAGCTATTAAAAGCAATGACTACACAATGAAGTTCTAATGGCAGGTCACTGATCAAAGGAACTGTCAAAATGTTTGCAGATCACCGCAAACTTCTGTTATTCAGTTGTCATTATGTACGAGATTACCATTTAATAGAATTTCTTTCAATAGAGTGTCAGTGGTTGCCCATTGGAATGTCATAATGACGCTTTTATATAAGTGGATTACCAAACTTACCAAAATCAATAATTATGAAACCAATGATAGATCATGTTGACACTATTGTAACAGCCCCCCCTCCCCCCCCCCCACCCCTGACAATCTGTAACGACTGTCGAAGATATTCAAATGACAGCTGGAATCAAAGGCTTAACGAACGTTTCGAGGTCAAGAGGAATCTCGGTATTTATAAGTCCTTAAGGGGTCGTGGATGGTCACCCATCCACAGAATAACCTCGGCAACTGTCGCTTTATCTAGAAGATCGGCATGCGGCTGTTATTATTTAGCTACGTGCTTTTTAATTGATAAGTTACTTAGTCAAATGTAGAATGTATTGTTGATGATGAATGTTGTGTATGTGTGTATTATTGTGTAGAAAAAGACAAAATAATGTTAGCTTACTTATGTATCGAGCAAAAAAACTGGGGCACACAGGTTCCATACAAAAAGTTTAATTACAATATACCATGGGGACTATTCCGCACCCAATTGATATATTGTTTATTTTGCCTCCACATCGGACGGTTTATATCTAATGGTATGAGAATACTGTATGTATGTTTTGAGTACAATGGAATAGAATACTCTTTATTATGTACACCATATAAGTTACAAAAAATATAGATGATGAAAACATTACATAGGGTGACACAATGGACGGCCTTATCGCTAAAAGTGATCTTTTCAAGACAATCTTTGGATGGATTTTAAAGGGAAAAGGAAATATAGTACTGGATGTAGTCTTACGTATACTAATTACATATTATACAGTAAATACTGTATCAACTGGAGGTGAACTTTTAGGTAGTTTCAATAAGTTTATTTTGAGTTATTAAGTTCAACATGGGCAAGAAAATGGGAAAAGTTATCAGTTACAATAATTATGGTCTTAATATTGTGAAATTGATGGATATTATAAATGATCATTCAAATAAAGAGACTAATTTTAAAATTAAAACTTCCTGAAGACAAAAGTTTTGCGTATAAATACGAGTATTATTTGATATCGAATTTCAGTTTCGCTAAACAAAATGAGATTTCGATGTGGCGGTAAGTTTAAGAAAAGACTCGCAAAGACGAACAAATAGATATTATTATTCTTGACAATGTATAATAACATAATCATCAGCCTTTTAATGTTTCCACTGCTGGGACACAGGCCTACTCTTACAGGTTGGTAAATGTCATATGTCTTTGATTTTTTGTTTCTAGAACATGTCGGTTTGAGAGCAGTGGTGATGAAATTAATTACACAAAGTAATTCGCCTGGTCTAAAAGTCGGGGCTGTTACCAATCGGCCACCACTGCTCTTCTATACAATGTATTTTTTAATGTTTATATTAGCGCTTGCACCATTATCACCCTCAAAAGAATATTCAAAAGATGTTATCACAGCGGATTGCAGAAATGAGTTTCGTCACAGTACAGCTTACTTCGTACTGACATCCCCACGCAAGAAAGCGTTGATACATTCCTTTTACATCGAGATTTTTATCACTAGATTACTTTGATAATTTAATAGCTGATACTAAAAATAAGCACTCACCACAACCAAAGAAATTTGAATCAAACTAAACAGAACTCAGAGTTCAGAATTGAATGGCAAGTGCTACCCTTATAGAGTTCCCTTCAATAACTTGAGAGCAGAAATCGACAGAATGTCCCCTAAACATTTCCCTCATGTTTTTATATGGGATTCTCATTAAATTAAACATCAGCCCTTCTTACTTCTTGCCCCAAAAACAATAATATCTGTGTGGAGAATAAAACGCCACTTTGATTGTTTTATTATTCTTAAAATTTTATTTATGTTGTTTTTATTTATATGTGTTTTTGTGGTATACACAACATGTGGCTCAGGCATGCGTCACGTCTATGTGATTCGTCTCTGATATATTTGTCTGAATTTATATGAAAACTTAAAAAAAACATCATTCGACATTAGATTTAGTGCTAAAACATTGTCTATTTTTAAATTTAATCCCAAAATATAAGGAACCGAAATCGTTAGCATAATCAGCCTTTGAATGTTCCCACTGCTGGGACACAGGCCTCCTCTCTAGGACAGGGAATGGACCGTAATCCACCACGTGGACCCAGTGCGGGTTGGTGAATGTCACATGTCTTCGAATTTTTGTTTCTAGGGCATGCCGGTTTCCTCATGATGATTTCCTTCACCGTTTTGAAAGCAGTGGTGATGATATTAATAACACAAAGTCGTTAAATCCACTAAAATAAATATATTAATTACACTTCAAGCAAATTCCTTTATCTTGATGTCATATAAATTGAATTTAAAGATCTCATGGCAAAACATGATCATTTTCAACATGATACATAAAACAATATTCCTAACAAAATAAAACTTAAAGAATATAATAAAATAAATTGCAAACGTGTATCCACGTCTAAACAGAGAACACCACTCTTCTTTCAGTGCGCCAGTAATACTAGAGAAACTGGCCAGGACGCCGACGGTGACATATTGTTACGATCCTTTAAACAACAGTATTACTCTTGCATCTGGCTTGAAACCCTGCAAATAACATAAAGATCAGAGACCTCTTATAAAATGTGAAGAATGGACTAGAGAAAATATGTAAGAATAATATTTGTTTAGGCGTCAATAACTTTATCAACTTGAATGAGATTAGATGATCTAATTTTTTTTTTGGACTTTACTGTAGTATTGTTCATCAAATGCATTGTAACTGTTTATCTGCATTACTTGACATTCATTACTTGTATTTTACTGCTCAAAGCTGATTATTTTCATGCATATCCAAGAAAACTAAACTAACCGCTTTTACTATACAAACTGTACCAAATACAGAATAACCAAACATCCGCAGTCCGCCAGTAATTCACCAGCTTAGTAGTTAAATGTATTGAAATATAATAAAGGGAACGAAGTGGAAGCCGACTCGCAAAGAGGATAGAACAGATCTCGAACAAAGAAAACTTTGCAGCTCCATAGTGCTGAGGGATAGAAACGATTCCGCTAATTTCAAACTCTGGGATAGGGGCAATTGATTTGTATAATTGTGCAGCTTTAAATAGAAAATTGCTGATAGTTGGAGCTTTTTGAAATTTAACACTGAAGTAAATGTTAGCATTAGTGGTGACAGTAATTTATATGAATTTGTTGGTAGAGCTGAAGATAATAAGGCCGTATTGAAATGTTTTTAACGAGCAATTTATTCAAATGCTAAAAGTTTTGAGTATGTGTGGCTATTGGAGTAGAATAAGACCACAGAAAACATGAGTGGACTCTGTGAAAGATGAGACGGCAAATATGAATGATGATGATAAAGATGATGAGATGGCGAAAAGTGACTACTAAGATGTCGACCAACAGAGAACCTCAAGTAATTTTGAAAAAGGTCAAGATAATCATAATAAGGATTGAAAAAATATATAAATATATACTAGAGCTCACGTTGAAATTGAAGCTACCGTTCCAAGAATCGATCATTATAACAGTAATAGTAGTGCTGCTTCAGGAACAACTCATAAACACAAAACAGAGTCCGTAAGACCAATTTCGCCCTGATAGTGTGCGTTTACTATGCAGTCAGGCTTATCGAACTATGTTACTCAGTTCAACTGCTATAGTTCAGTTGTAACGGCCAATTAGGTATGTCTATTGTCTATGCAACGTCAGATAGACTAAACTTTGGTACAGCATAGTCTCTTGTCAGGTTAATCTCCTACATCAATTTCTTTACAAAGATTTTGAAATGTTTATCAAGGTAAATATCTCCTCAAAAATTCATGTCTTGAAGAAATTCTCAATCAGTGTATTTTTGCTTGAAATCAACCGTTGGGATTGTAATAAATATATTAGGGTTGGTCTCTAAGCTGACTAGGGGTATCTTAATATCAGTATCTTACTCGGAGAGACTACCGTCTTACCTCTACAACCCAATTAAGTCTCAACTAGTACCCTTGTATCCTAAGGCTATGAGGTCGAGAGTGGAGAGTATAATTAAATTAAAAATTGCAATATGTTTATCGGATCAAGACTGTGAAATATTGAAAACGTATCGCTTGTGACAGTCAAGTATTGATTACTTACAAAGATAACATAGTAAACAATATTATAAAGACAGTTTCTAAGAACGACAAAAATACTGAATGAAATCTATCTAATCCTATCATCCATCCCATCTTTTCCTGATTACTGATATTCTTCAATGTATCAATAAATAATTTTCAAAATCATATTCTATCTGGGTTTGGTTTCCGCGCTTAGTCCTAGTGTTGGACCATTGTGCGTGCAAAATCATATTTCTAAAGATTCTTTACAAACCTTGTAAACTTTTTATAACTTGTATTTATTATATACTTAATTGTACACCGGTGAAAAACTTTAAAGTTTGAGCAAAGTGCAATTTCCAAAAATGCATGCATGCATCCGTTGTACGTTGCGCTTTAGGTTATTGAGAAAATCGGAAGGAACAATAGATTTGCAATTCGTCCTTTGCAATTCTAGGGCAATATCCATAAACAACACATTCGCAATATATTACCCGGATTTTTACGAACCAACAGCAGAAACAGAAGTTAAAACCATAAAATACTATTAAAGGAGTTACAAAGCTGACGGCTTGATGCTACAGAGAAAGTTTCCATTAAAAGCAAAGCCTTGCATTTGTAACAAAAAATATTGTTCTTTGTGGAATCGCTTGGAACGGTAGCAAGGGAATTTATTAAAATAGTTCCTTTAAATGTTACAAAGTAAATTGATTGTTGGATCTTGAGTGTTCGTTTATAACGGATGTTATTCTTTTATTGGTAGCTTCTAATTAAATTGCTTTGCTTTGATATATTTAGATTTCTTCATTGCCTTAAATATGCGGTTTGTAGTTAATTCCTTTGATTTTCCTTAAGGCTCTTACAGAAAGGCAAAGATAACATGACGATCTATCTGGTCATCGGATCGTTGTTGCATAAACACGTTGAGCACATAAACAAGGTACATGTTCACCGTTTTAAAATTGAGGAAACATTTTAGAAATACCAAAGCAAGGCTAGACCAATACACAATTGTTGTCCCAGTGTTTTTCAATAAATAACTTATCAATGAAATTGAAGAGCAGTGTCAACAGCCAATAGAATGTAGTGCAGATGCAAATAATTTGCTTCTAAAAATAGAAAACCGAGATTATCTCTTCAACAATATTGCTCGCGGTTAACGTTTAAGGAAAATACGAAAAAATGTAATGGTATAACCGAAGGTTTAAGAATGGAAAAAGCATTCGATATTTATTTATGACTAGCTTCTGCCAGCGACTTAACCCACGTTTAAGTCGAAAATAATCCTAAAGGAAAAAAAAATCCAATGTGTTAATCTAGAATACGGTCTACTCTAGTGGTGTGCCGATTGTCATCAGGGCCAGAAGCGAGAGGTCGCCACCGCTGACAGCCTTGACGAGGACACGGCATTGCTCCACCCAAGCAGGGTGGACCTCCATCGTATCCTCCACTATTTCTTCAGGTCCAAAGAGTATTGACACCCAGATGTGTCCTCCCGCTAAATCCGAAACAGGTACCTCCCAAAACAACCGAGTCCGGTGAGTACCTGCATCAGGCGGAAAGCAAAGACGCCGTGACGTCTCTCCAACCACTCCTCAAAGAGAGAACTTATTGCCACAAACGGTGGTGTGCCCAGCGATGGGTTGCAACAGTCATGGCCGTTTACCAGTTCAACTTGCAACCTGTAGACCACGAAGCAGTTAATCAAAATTATTTCTTAACACACACATACCATTGATCTCACGACATTGATGGCGGATCAAATCGAGCTATTCGTGGAAGTACAATATCGGTTTCGTCAAAATTCTGGTGAATTACAATCTCTAAGGACTTGACCTCAAAACTGTTGAGTCTCTTGAGCGGCAAATACAAGATTTTGACACACGGGCTACAACGTATTTTAGAGGTCACCGTGACTGAGAACATAACAAACCAATTTGAGGTTTCTTGATGCTAACCTCATAAAATGTGAAGCTATTGCTGCTTGTACTTTAATTTTTTGTAGGGAAATCCTCGCTCTCCGTATAGGGAAAACGGAAGATTAAGTTAGACTCCTGCCGTTTCATAAGTCTGGGGCCCGAGATATAAATTAAATTTATACACAACTCATAGTTCTATCGGCTCGCCATTTTGTTGCTTTGGCTACCTACGGACCAGGCAAACTACGTGGCGTACTATGATTTCTAGAAAATGGTAACAATCTTTTCTGACTAGTGCGAAATCGTGGTTTTCATGCTAGTCTGTTTTTTTTTTACTACAAAATACAGCTTGTGAAGCCAGTACAGCAGCAACGGTGAAATTCCATTCATTATAGGTTTCTTCTTGTTGTAATTAACCTTATTCTTCTTATATAATACACTAGTAATGTTATTGTATATTTAAGAGTGCCTTACGAGTAAAACGTTTATTTTATTGTTGAATAGGGAATCTGGATATGAATATTCAAATCGGGAAAGTTTGATTAGTATTATTGTAGATATTGATATTGTAAGATTTAAATACATTTATATTATGTATAAGACCAATAAACAGGCCTTTGTAAGTTTTAATCACTTTGTTTTCTTGTTCAATCCTCGATGAGTTCTTATTTAGGATTAATAATTTCCATATTTTATAATTAAAAGCTGCTGCCCGCGACTTCGTCCCCATGGAATCCCCGATTTTAAAACATTCTTTATCACTGCTCCGCTCCTATTGGTCTTAGCGTGATGATATATAGCCTATAGCCTTCCTCGATAAATGGGCTATCTAACACTGAAAGATTTTTTCAAATCGGACCAGTAGTTCCTGAGATTAGCGCGTTCAAACAAACAAACAAACAAACTCTTCAGCTTTATAATATTAGTATAGATAATAATGTAACAATGTATGTACATACGTACCAATAACTACTTCAAGTAGATACGCGCACTACCTGAAAACAAACAAATAAATTGCTTTTCATCTGTGATTAAAATTAGCAAACAGAAATAAACTAAAAATAAAATAAGCTGCCAAAGATCATTTACCTTAACGCATAAACCACGAAACACAGTATAATTAAACTCAAACGTACAGTTAATGCAGTACTATAATTCTTAACCGAACATACGGGCGCCATGAAAGAATTTATTTCCACTGTGGCCGCTCTCTCCCATCCGAACGAGGTTATCTTTAGGGTTCGACCCGACGTAGTCTTCTTATTCGATCTTATGTAAAATATTCGGATTTGCCTGCGTAGGAAGACAAATTGCTACTTAATTTTGGATTTGAATTTTTTCTTGGACTCATCTCTGGAAGAAGCTAGTTTGCCTAAGGCTTGAGGTCAATGTTTTATGTAAAGAAAGATTTATTCACATAATCTTGAATATCATTGGCTCTGGTTGTGGTTTGCTAATAAGCACAGGATCAGTCCTCATTAGCCATATTAGTTAAAATAAACATTTTGCAGTTCATTACATCTTTAAGCTTCTACAGTTCAAACGTTATTTCGTCCTTGTGAGTGTGCCAAGTGACTTCACTTCTAAATATTGAAATTATTATATACCTAAATCTTGTTGCAGCATTTTATGTGGACATATCAAAATATGGAGGTTGTTTTGGTATCAGTAACACTCACTTTTTCGCCTACTAGCTGAGCAGCTTTATTGGCATCACTTCCACAATAGACATCTACCAGAAAGCGTGGGACAGGAATCAGCTGAAACGCCATTTTTTACTGTTATTCCAGAATACTTTCGATCCATACTTTGCTAATCTTTCGAATTTGAGCCCTCCAAATGAAGCACACATAAACACACCACGTGCAGACTTAATCTCACGGAAAGAACTGATTATGTTCTTTTTCGAAAGACCACCTTCGACAGTTCTCGATTTATCCACACTTCGGCATTCAGCGCGCGGGCTTAGGTTTCCCCCTCACCGTCCGGAAAGGAATTTTTATTATCAATATCATGGTGTTGAACTATGGCGATGTTTATGTGCTCGTATTATTTATAGTTTTTGCTATTTGTGGGGTCTCCGTGTTTATTTATAATGTTTGTTGTTCGCAGTAAATTGGATTACGGCTTCGGGTTTCTTCTCTTCGTGTTTTATTGTGTGATCAACAGTGTTTCCAGATTTGTCAGATAGAAATAAAGTGGGGAATAAATGTTTTATTTTATTTCGGATTGAAACGATTTGTGGGGAAAGTGAAATGGCTGGAGGACCTAGATACGTTTGAGATTGAAGGCGTCTCATAAAACATTGTCTAGGGTTGACTGATGTATGGGTGGGTCGTCCAAATGGTGGCAAAGTATTGTATATTTCTTGATTCATAGTACTTAAAACGACTTTTGCACCCGTTTTAATGTTTATAAGTCCGGCTTTCGTACTTCTAGTTATAGTTAATTTGATCTTGTGCATCTTCTGTCAATACTCTATTGAATCACGTAATAACGTTGTATTTGCATTGATGAATTTAAATTTATAATTCCCATATTTATCAAGCCTTCTTTATCTTGAAACCCAATCCATGCATTTTTCTCGACCAAGATCTCGAGCATATTAAATTCCAAAGAACAGCTCGACAATTGGAAATAGTTGTGAAGACCTATGTGAGCGATTTGAACAAAACCTAGAGATAAACAGAGAATCAACAAAGTACATAATTTTAGATATTTGCCATCTTCTTAGTGCTGTAGTAGATAACACGAGAAAAACAGAACAGAGAACAATAGGACTAACAAAAACACATAATTAAGCATCAAATTTTAAAGCACTATAATATAACATGAATTAGAACTCCATAAACGTTGCCAAAAAGAAACAAACAGTTATAAAGCAGGGAGCACCATCAAACATTTTACAAGCACCAATAAAAACAATGATGCGGAACAATGGGAACTGTTAGTTTTATCGCCAAACGTATATTATGCAATAATTCAAGCGGGGAATGCAAGTGTTGAGAAAGTTCCGTAAACTGCTACTACTGTTCCAGTAGTTCCCAACTTGTACGTTTGGCTGACTTGCGAGAGCTAGCCTCGACGAAATTCACAGAAAATGAAGTAATTTAAAAGTTCCCTAGTGGTATAAAGTTTTGCATCATTGGCGACTGTCGAACCGCAAGGATAAGCATTTTATTTTTGATTTAGTACGGGGATGAAATTTTGTGACGGGAAAAGAAAGATCCGTCTACATGGGAAGACGAAGTTTAACTCAATATGAAACCAGTAGGCAAAATATGTCGAGAAAAAGATATTTCTGAAAAAAAAAACGCTAGGAAATGTAGAACGAAAAAAATCACAATAGTTTAACAATACAAATTGTGCACATTTAGTTACATTCTTTGTTTAAAGCTTACTCCAAATTCAAAGCATGCTGCAATTTCAGTTGTTAACGACTCCCGAAGCATTAAGGCACAGTAAAAAAATGGAACAGTATGGAAACTAAGCCCATTTGTTGAAATAATTACCTACGCTCCAGTAGAGAGTAAGGGTTGTCACTTTTGCGCCTCAGCAAATCCGAACCCATGCGATAGAAAAGATTTAATGACGATGCAAAATAACCGATCGCCGATACTAAAAGTAGCACGTCTGCTTCGAGCCGAAATAAAAAGTTCACTACGTATCCTTATTAACGATTAAACTACAAAAAAAAATCGTTCTAACCATCTATTAAAGTAAATCTTATCCATACATCAGAAAACTGAAGTCGAAATTTCTTATTCTATTGTAAACTTCGAAGGATGTAACAATGAAACAGTTTGCGGAATTTATTCGAAAGAGTCACCGCGGCCCTGGAACGCAAAGGGCACAAGCAGGAACACGGGTGGGTTTTAGTCAGTAAGAGTCTGACACTCCCTTCCGCTCCGCCCAGAGCGGGAGAAGTCATTTGATGATTTCCCATCCAAAAAAAAAAGGGTTGTCACTTTTAATGTTTGTAATAAGTGTTTTATTGGAACGAAGTTCTTTAACACGGCTTGCGGTATGAGTTGACTGGGAGAAATAGTCACGCGAAAATGCGTTAGTGCATGTTATTCCATGCGACTTTCTTCTTTGGTCAAAATGTAAATAATGCCATTGTAAAAAAAATACAAACTGAATATTGTTTATCATTTCTATGCCATTTTATTCCATTTCAATTATACCTAATATCTGCCCTAAAATTTTGATGAAGGATTTCTGTATGTTGAAAAATTATTGTTACTTATTTTGTGAAGTAAGTACGTTCCTATGCATGTTTCGAAGGCTAAATTTCCTTTGACTAGACTAGAATATAATGTTGTCGTAAAATTATGGTCATTTATTTTTTCATACTCTTAAGGATTCATTTAACCCACATGTTATATAAATTATAATCAGTCTTCGATATAAGGATTCAATACTAGTAGGTATGAAAAAACTTTTTACAAAACATAAAACCGACTTCTAAACAAAAAAAAAAAAACAAAAAGTACAAAATAACTTTAATTTCGGAACTCGGTGTTTTTGGTTGCTTCATGTTTTTGAACACACCGACTTCCGAAATTAAAGTTATTTTGTACTTTTTGGTTTTTTTTTGTTTAGAAGTCGGTTTTATTTTTTGTAAAAAGTTTTTTTTTTATTTTTCCCTTTTTAGTGATTCACTCCCAGCTAAACATACCCATCACAGCGTACGTCGTATAAATTGGTGTAAACAATAAACAAACATGCGATTTCAGCTATCCCGACAGATTTCCTATCATTTATTGAAATTAACAAAAAACCGCTTATTCGATTTCGATAAAATTTTCATGGGACCATTTGGGAAGTATACCCTTTCCAACAAAAAAAGAATGTTTCAAATCGGTTGGCAAGCGACGGAGTTATGCGCGAACAAACAATAAAAAAAAATACAAACATCCGAATTGAGAACCTCCTCCTTTTTTAGAAGTCGGTTAAAAATCTGTGCTTGGGTACACAGTTTTTGCAAAACGAAAACCTGAGTGGCCCATCTATAGCCATTATAATAGCGTAGGTATTATCTATGAACACGGCACCCGCCACTGAGAGCACCGCGAAGGTCCCTTAGGGGCCTCGTAGATGTGCGTGTCTGTGTGAGTGTGCCGTTTCGACCGTTTGTTCGTAGTTTCTGTACTGTTTCATATTTCTACTGTGATTAAGGTGCTCGCACTGTGCCAGTGAGTTTCACTGGATAATCGGATGAACGCCTATAAATATCGTACGCAAAACACGTTTTTGTTTTTGTAACAAACAAATAGTTACAATAATTAGTCCAAAAGTGAACTAAGAAATTGGAAACAATGCAGTTGGGGGATGGATCCTTTGAATAGTTCTTGACAGATCCCCCGACTGCAATGAAAATATTGTTATCTATCTTGCTTTTAATTATTTTTTTTAAGTATTTATTTTTTATTTCATACCTTTTCTTCTCTGTACCCAAGATTTAGATGAGGACATTATACGTTTTCTATTTTTTATTTACGAACCATGGCCTCCCGTTTTTGCTTTTTTTAAAAAGTTCTCTAGCCTATGTTACCCTGGATAATACAGCGTTTCTAACGAGACCACATACATATCGGTAAAGCCGAGGAAGTAAATTCAGAAGTTATGATGGAATAAAGAAACTCACATGAAGCTCTAAAAACATAACACTCCCGTTTTTGGACAGTCATGTAATAAGAAAGGGATTAAAGCTTCTTCAGACTGGTACAACGCATCAGTAAGAAGACAACGATGCAACATAAGAAAGAACGTTCATTTTGTCTATGCCTATCATGTTGATAATCATTGTCTTGGTGAAACTAGAGGTCACATCCTTACGACCTTGTGAGAGAGCTGTGTAAAACGTTACAACGAAAAAGCACACAAACGCAACGCGAAAACGCGATAATAATTTTTGAGCAAATTATTCTTCAGATATATCCTTATCAATCTTTTTTATGTCTCAAGGAAGGCTTTAAGAAAACTAAGGATGACGATACGATCAACAAGAAAATATATAAATGTTTAATTTTCTGCGTGATTTAAAAATGTTACAATCGTTAAACACAACATTTATTTTACACTAAGCCTTAATCAGTTTAATCCATCTTAAAACCCCAAAGGAAAGCGAAAAGATAAAATGAGTCGGGCTAACTTTGGCCTAAGAGAAATTAATGAGCTGTATTACTGAAAAAGGATTGAAGTAAGTAGGTCTTTTTACTAATACTATGGAAACTTATAAGTGTTAAATCATCGTGAAATCGTTGTAACATTTCTGATCTTTATCACAGATAATAGACTCACGCACCATATCCTTTAGAAAAACTGGTATCAGGTTTTAATGCTGTTGGGTGGTCGTCAGCTAAAGTGCTAAAGTCTTAACCTATGTTGCAGAATTTGTTCGAAAGAGTCACCGTGACTCTGGAACGCAAAGGGCATTAGGAGGTACATGGGTGGGTTTTAGTCAGTAAGAGTTTGACACTCCATTCCGCTCCGCGTAGAACGGAAGAAGTTATTTGATGATTTCCAATCTTTAAAAAATCTATCGAAAATCTACAGTCTACTAATGCTTAAATCTATACTTATATTATAATTGTGAAACTAAGTCTGTCTGCTTGCCTTACCTTTCCACGTCTTAACGGCTGAAGGGATTCGGATGAATCTTGATACAGGTGTAGACCATATCTCGAAATAGGGTACTAGGGAATAGGGGGACATAGGATACTTTTATCGCAGTAGTATGTTCCTTGGGATTTTCAATTTACACGAAGGCGAACTCCTCGCAGAAAGAAGGTAGTGGATTATAAAAGTATTGTATTGTATAAGAATAAACTCATAGGCTCTGTCACCTACAAGTTATTACCATATAACTTACGTCCTCAATATCTTTGAGCACCGTATCGAGCCATTTCCTCTTGACTTATAACATCCTAAGGACTATGAACTAGAATTTATGCATGCCAAAGTTATTCATACTGCTATCTTGAAACTTTGACCGTCCTCAGGTAAAATGGATCTGATGAAATTTCAATTATGGCAAGGAAATGTTGAATGGAGAAAAAATCGCTTGACTTAGGTAAGGTAATAGCCATTAAAAATCCAATTTAATTGACTTAAGGACTCCTTGAGTTCTTCATAAATTAGTCGCGTGGGAAATTTGTAAAAAAACATTCGTTTGATAAATTGTTCTTTATTTTTTGAGATTGCTAAAATCGGGCGTTAGTTCGCAAAAACCTTTTTTTGTGAAACATAGGCGAAGCTAGAATCTTTTTTATTGAGCTACGAAGTGGTTTTCTCGCTACATTTGATAAAATGTTATAATATGCAATGAACAGTCCGTCCATGAAGAATACATCGTAATAATTTACGTAGTTTATTTTATACAGAAACACAGATAAGACAATAAAACATCTCGCCCTTACTGGACCGAATAAATAGTAACAAAAAAAATAGGTCCGTCCCTAAATGTATTACCCAATCTCAATTTTACTGAGACTATTTTATTTCCAGCGTTTTGTTTCATGTTAAATGCGAGAAAGAATGTTTCCAAGTTCCCAACAATTTTCCTATAGATCTGGCAATCAGCCAGGATCCACCTTTCGCTTGGAGTTCGTACTTAGCCAGGTTTGTGAAAACTGATACTGACATTTTCAACTGAAGCCTCCACAATGATCAGTTTCAAAAACTCGGTAAAAGAGATATGCTTTCATATTTTTCTGCAGTGTCAAAATTTATAAATTTTGCTTTTGAACAACAGCTATTTTATATAGTACCTACATAGTGTCATAAAGTTACATTTCGCGCGCTCAGAATTGAAGTGGCTTAACTGAAAATTCCTGTTACTTATAATTTAGCTATATGATGACTGTAAAAAAACATACTCTAAAAGCCTGTGATGAAAAAGATTCCGCAATATGACTGGAAAAGGGGCAGTTTATATATACATAGGTCTCGGGAGATATTTGTTTTTTTAACCAACATTTTTTAAAGATTTTAATTCTTGCTCATTTGCCAAAAAAGTCAATATTCGAGTTAGGTCCTGTTGACGCCATAAACGTCAATCTAATAATTTCCGCAAACCCGCATTTCGAAATTATAAAAAAAAATCTCGCTAGGCTGACATTTGCCCCACCTTTTCCCCCGCACACCGCATGTCCTACCTTGTATAAAAACCACTGGCACATCCACGCCGGCCCTTTTTCCGACAAGAACCACCGCGGCGACAACTCGCCACAGCACGGGGGGCCCCCCCGGACCGTCATCCTAGCAGAACCGCTGATTCCACGTGGACCATCGCCAGAGCCAGGAGCCGCTGTATTCCGAGGTCAGTCCTATTCCCGCTTTTTTCCTTCCCTGGTGATGTCAGCCCGCGAGACGCGATAAACCGCAACCGCTTTCAAATCCACCCATATAATTTTTTTTACACTAAATATAATTCTCTCCCATTGTATGGTCCATCGGCCAGATCATTGTTTGGTTCGCCTTCGGCCGGATATACCTATACCGCTATTTATTGTAAAAAACCGCATTTTACGTAGGCTAGGTTCTATACCTTAACTACAACCGCTAATTTTATTTTTCCGCTACCGCCTCTTCACTCCCGCTATCTATAGTTTCGTACTGCACGAAAATATAATATACCTAAACCGCTATTTAGTGTGAAAAAAAACCGCATTTTACGTAGGCTAGGTTCTATACCTTAACTACAACCGCTAATTTTATTTTACCGCTACCCGCATCTTCGCTTCCGCTATCTATCGTTTCGTACTGCACGAAAATATAATAATTAGTGAACAATAGGTGTCTCGAAGTGAATCATTTGTGTTTAATCTGAAAATTCGTAATATATTTCGTTAATCAATTACGCTTCACCGCATTTTAACGCCTTTCTGCTAGGTACCGCCATCTTAGGTTTTATAAATTGCAAAAATGGAAAATATCGAAATTAAAATTCTAGAAGCCAAAAACCAAGCAATTTATGAACGTTTAACGTCGCTTTATGACACATATAAAAATGTTCCAACGTCAGGTGGACTTCGGTCCACGGAAGCATTCATGGCGGACACTGAAATTTTATCCACAATAAGGCAAGAATTCATGGCTAACCTTGATCAAATAAACATCCTTAACCTAAAACTAGATCCCAAATATAAAATAAATTACAATACTTTAACGGCGTTCGACGGTATCTATACTCGTTTGGAACGATCGAGGTCACTTGTCGCTACAGGTGGTCAGTCCGCGCAAACTGATAACGCCGCTTCTCAAAATAAGGTTTGTTTGAAACTCCCGCCTATACAGATTCCTACGTTTGATGGTAAAATGGAAAACTGGCCCGTATTTTACGAATCATTTAAATCCAATATTCATAACAATAGCAGCCTCACTGATTCTCATAGGGTTCAATATTTAATAGGTAAATTGTCGGGTACCGCTTTGCATTTAACCGCAGGAATAATACCGTCAGGCGATAATTATCAAGATATTTGGAACAGTTTAGTTAATAAATACCAGGATGTAAGGGCCCTAGGTTCTCATTATATTTCAAATATGTTTAATATGAAACCAGCCACAAATAATTCTGCATCTTTAAATACATTTATTGAAAGTTTTCACGCATCTGTTTTGGCTTTAGAACAATTACAAATTCCAAATTTAAAAGATTTCATTTTATTAAACTTAGCATTAAAAAAGTTAGATTCCACAACTGTGCATTTATTCGAAATGCATAAGCGCGATGTTGAGATTCCTTCTTATAAGGATCTTGTTGATTTTATTAAATCTCAAGCGAAAATACTAGACCGATCTGCGCCAACCACCTCGGCATCTAACAAAAATAATAATAACCGAACACCGCGTACAGTCCACTCATTCATTACCCGCGATAACAATAATTCTAAGTCCGCTTGTTTATTTTGCAATAAATCAGACCATTCGCAAATCTATTATTGTCCATCATTTAAATCATTAGACGCTAAATCACGTTTAGAATTTGTAAAAAATAAACGCGGTTGTGTAAACTGTCTCAGCACTACGCATACTGTTTCGCAATGTAAGTCTACCCACGTTTGTAAAATATGTAGTAAACATCATCACACTTTCTTACATTTAAATAAAAATGATTCTTCATCCGTTATTTCGTCTAATCCGTCTGATTCTCATCAGAACAGTGTCGTAAAAACGGAGTCGTCTACCGTCAGTAATAATAATACGCTTTGCGCCTTTAATTCATCACGCCATACGGTTCTCTTATCTACTGCTCAGGTTTACGTAAACAACAATAACAATCAACATGTGTTAGTTAGGTGCTTAATTGATAACGCTTCACAAAATAATATTATTACTTGTCTGTTGCAAAAAGCTTAATTTAAACATTATTCCGCTTACAAATTCATTTATAAAAGGTGTCGGGTCTGCGTCCCGTCCTATTGATGGTTACGTAAACATGGTCATTAGCTCGAAAGATAAACAACATTCTTATTGCATAACCGCTCTTGTCGTTAATTGTATTACAGATAAACTGCCTAATATAAATGTTGATCCGTCTATAGTAAAACACTTAGTGAATTTGCCGTTAGCAGATCCTACGTGGCATGTGCCCGGGGATATTGACTTGCTTATTGGGGCACAATTGTACCCATTCTTATTATTAGGTAAAACAATAATATCACCTCCCGCTCCGTCAGCCATTGAAACCGTATTCGGGTACATTTTAATGGGTGATATACCCGCTGTTCGATACGATCGTAACCCTGCGTCCTCCGCGTTCAACACCGCTACTTATTTCACAACGTGTGAAAATTACTGTTTCATTTCGTTGGATGACTCGCTTCATAAATTCTGGAGTCTCGAGGAAGTTCCCGAGAAAACTTTTTGTAGTCCATCAGAGATTGAATGTGAACAACAGTACTGTGCTTCAATATCACGTGATTCTACCGGCAGATATTGTACCGCGTTACCTTTTTGTAGGGATCCAGATTCATTAGGAGATTCCCGTTCTGTAGCGTACCGTCGTTTACTTTCGTTGGAATATTCTAGATTACGAGATCCTGCGCTTCGTGCTAGTTATAACGAAATTATTCAAGAATATTTGGATAAAAATTATTTAACGGAAATAGTTTTCAATCCGACCGTGGATCGCGATAAGGGATACTACATACCGCATCATCCTGTTGTTAGGCAAGATAAAGTGACTACTAAGGTTCGCATTGTCCTCGACGCTAGTGCAAAATGTCATAATGGCGTGTCACTTAATGACATTCTGCACACAGGGCCGAATTTGCAGGCTGACTTATTTTTATTATTATTAAAATTCCGCTTATTTCCAATCGCGATTACCGCAGATATAAAACAAATGTATCTTCAGATTGCTGTTACTAATGAGCATCAAAAATATCAGAAAATATTTTTCCGCTTTAATACCGCTGAGCCTGTTCGCGAATTTCAATTTAATCGGGTTGCATTTGGGCTTAAATCTAGTCCGTTCTTAGCCATGCGCACAGTGCGCCAGTTAGCGGCAGATGAAAAGCATCGTTTCCCACGGGCTGCTGCTGTAGCTTCGCAAGAACTTTACATGGATGACCTGGCTACATCCATTCCTTCTTTGGAAGAGGCTAAGGTTCTATCCAGCGAGCTTATCGCTTTATTTAAAGCTGGTGGTTTCGATCTTACCAAGTGGGCAAGTAATTCACAAGAATTGTTATCTACCGTTCCGCAATCCAACCGCGCTTCTATAAACTTTTCAGATAAGGATAATTTAAAAATTTTAGGACTTAAATGGATACCCTCAGATGATAACTTCACTTTTGCTACATCGGATTTAGATGAGACTTGTACCAAGAGATCTATTCTCTCCGCTATCGCTCGCTTGTGGGATATACTGGGCTTTGCTGCGCCAGTGGTACTGTTTGCCAAATTACTTATAAAGGAGTTATGGGATCTTCACATCGACTGGGATGACACTCCACCACAAGCTGTCGTATCGCGTTTTCAAAAATTTAAAGAGCAATTGCCTCTTCTTTCTTCATTAAAGATACCGCGTCACTTGGCCGTTTCTAATAACTGTATAATAAACATTGTTGGTTTCTCGGATGCGAGTATGCAGGGTTACGGCTGTGTTCTGTATTTACATGTCACTGATTCCGATGGGAACACACACGTACGTTTGGTGTGTGCTAAATCCAAGGTCGCACCTGTGAAAGTTGTCTCTTTAGCTCGTCTTGAGTTGTGTGCCGCTCATCTTTTATCTAAACTTATAAAATTAATTAATGATACTTACCGCGCTCGCGTAGCAATCAATAATATATATGCTTTCTCCGATTCTAAAATTGCCCTCTCGTGGATTCATTCTTCCCCACATAGATGGAACATTTTTGTTAGTAATCGCGTAGCTAAATGTCAAGAAAATCTTGATTCGAAACACTTTTATCATGTTAGTGGTAAAGAAAACCCGAGTGATTGTTTGTCTAGAGGTCTTCTGCCTGAACAGTTACTATCACATGATTTATGGTGGCACGGCCCCAAATGGCTTCAATATCCCATATCAGAATGGCCTGTTACTCCGTTTACCCCTACCTCTTGTGACGAATTACCTGAATTCAAATCGTTAACACACAATACGTCCGCTTCTCTAGAATCAGATTTAATTTATACTATTTCACAGAAATTTTCATCTTGGAATAAAATCTTGCACATTTTAGTTTACATACTGCGATTTTTACGTATTATTATTCCACGCAAAGATTGTAAAAGTGTAATTACCGTTCCGGAGTTGAATAAAGCTGAAATGTGCTTAATCCGTTCTGTGCAAAATCATCACTTTAAACAACTGTACACAGACATTCAAAAGGGTAATTTACGCTCGCCACTTAAACGTCTCGATCTGTTTGTAGACGAAAACAACATCATTAGGATCGGAGGTAGATTATCTAATGCAAACCTTCCTTATGAAGCTAAGCATCCCGCTTTGTTACCTAAACATGATAACATTACTCATATTTTAATAGATTATTTTCACCGCGTTCATTGTCATACTGGCTCCAACCTTCTGAGTTCGCTGCTGCGCCAGAAGTACTGGATACTCTCATCTAGAAGCGTCATTAGGAAAAGAGTGCACGCTTGTAACTTTTGCTTTAAAACTTCTCCTTCAAATATAAGTCCAAAAATGGCCGACCTGCCTACTTGTCGCGTACAGGAATCGAAAGCTTTCGTACATACTGGTGTCGATTACGCTGGCCCAATTAAAGTAACATTATGTAGGCGGCGCGGTCAAAGAAGTCAAAAGGCTTATATATGTGTTTTTATATGCCTTGTTACCAAAGCAGTTCATATTGAACTGGTAACTGATGTATCTTCTGATACATTCATTTCCGCTTTTAAACGGTTTATATCTCGCCGTGGACCTGTGTCGTGTTTATATTCAGATAACGGAACTAATTTCGTTGGAGCAAAGGCTCAGTTACAGAACCTACTGTCTGATTGTTACCGCATTGAATGGAAAATGATTCCTCCCCGCGCTCCACACTTTGGGGGTTTATGGGAGTCCAACATAAAATCAATTAAAACCCATTTATACCGTATAATTGGTTCTCAACTTCTCACTTACGAGGAGCTTCTGACTGTCCTCATTCAAATTGAGGCAGTTCTGAATTCGCGACCACTCTGTCTTTTATCTGAGGAGCCGTATCCAGAACCTCTTACACCCGCTCATTTCATTATGGCCTCACCTTTAACTTCACTGCCTGTCGAGAATGTTCCCGATGTGGCGAAGTCCCTTAATTGTCGGAAACAATTATTAGACCAGATGGTGTGTAGCTACTGGAAGAGATGGCGTTCCGAATATCTTCACAATCTTCAGGTTAGACAGAAATGGTTAACTCAAGTAGACAATATAAAGGTCGGTACAGTAGTTCTTATTCATCAAGACGATATTCCCCCGCTACGTTGGCCAATGGGCATAATTACTGAAGTATATCCCGGCAGAGACGGCAATATTCGCGTCGCGCTAGTTAAAACTGCTACCGGGCACCTCAAAAGACCTATTGTAAAATTGTGTCCATTACCATCCCAATAACTTCTTATACAAACATAACCTCCAATTGCTTCTTTAACTTTAGTTAATAATTTATTTTACTTTAACATTATATACTCGTTTACTTTTGCTTTGAGAACACTGCGTATTCTCAAGGCGGCGGAGCATGTTGACGCCATAAACGTCAATCTAATAATTTCCGCAAACCCGCATTTCAAAATTATAAAAAAAAATCTCGCTAGGCTGACATTTGCCCCACCTTTTCCCCCGCACACCGCATGTCCTACCTTGTATAAAAACCACTGGCACATCCACGCCGGCCCTTTTTCCGACAAGAACAACCGCGGCGACAACTCGCCACAGCACGGGGGGCCCCCCCGGACCGTCATCCTAGCAGAACCGCTGATTCCACGTGGACCATCGCCAGAGCCAGGAGCCGCTGTATTCCGAGGTCAGTCCTATTCCCGCTTTTTTCCTTCCCTGGTGATGTCAGCCCGCGAGACGCGATAAACCGCAACCGCTTTCAAATCCACCCATATAATTTTTTTTACACTAAATATAATTCTCTCCCAGGTCCCTTTAATTCTATAGATGCGATTTTATTAGCGTTAACAAATGCGATTTTTTTTTAAATCGACCACGTGACATTTCCGTAGCGCTTGTCGATCCGAGATAGTTTTTAGTTTTCGACCATCGTTTACCATAATTTTATATCTCTTTAATTAGAGGCTCAATATAAGGTTAAAAAAAAAAAAAAAAAAAATCATAAGGTTGTATTTATGACTTTAGATTCAAATTCAAAAGAAGTAGTGGTATAATACGTTTGTCTGTACAGCCAGGCACATTACTTTATGTAATTAATTTCATCACCACTGCTCTCAAAACGGCGAAGGGAAACATCGTGAGGAAACCGGCATGTCCTAGAACCAAAAATTCGAAGACATGTGACATTCACCAACCCGCACTGGGCCCGCGTGGTGGATTACGGCCCTGTGTCCCAGCATTGGGAATATTAAAAGGCTAATTTTGCTTATGCTTTTATGCTGTACAGTCACGTACTTCAAAATATGAAAACAAAAATACCTACATACCTTATTTTCACACCATCTTACACGAACATTGCCCTCTAACAGAACTAACTTAATAACACCTAATACTCATAATTTTCTGTAGTTGACTTACACAATTTCAGCAGACGATCCGGTTTTTCTAGCGTCCTAAAGTAACAGCCTTAGGGTCCTAAGTTATTCCAACCCGGTTTTCACGTAAGCACCCCACTGAGGCTTTTGATATACGGGTCTCTTCGCCCAGATATTTGATTATCCTTACCTGCGTAGGACAAAGATTTTTTCATGGCTATGAAGGAAAATTTTTGCGAGGTTTTTTTTCTCATTTTTGTTGACGTAGGCGGTAATGTTGAAGATTTATACTTTTAAAGTCTGTGATGATTCTTTAATGACTATTGTTATGCTTGTTTTAGGTGAGGTGATGATTACAGTGCATGAAAAGGTGGAAGGAGGATTGTAGTAGTGTAGTGGATACGAAGGGTTATGAACCCCGATTTATGTATGTTATGTCTTGTCTTGTTGAAGAGCCACCTGAGACATACATGGCCGCACTTCAATCAATTAAATTCAAAGTGTTTTATTGCAAATAATCCTGCATGGGCACTTATGAAATCTCAGAAGCTAATGATTTTAGGAATTGGACGTTTCCTACGAAGAATCGGCAAGACACTTCACGGTTTTTGTCTTAAAAGATTCATTGTTTGTTACAATGTTTCCATATTACATTATTAATAGGTATAAGTCGACACTGTAAACCAGTTGACATAGTAACCAAGTAAGTATATAACAAAAACATCATACACATAGTTTTATTTCAGGACGTGTAGGTTTTAGGTATATAATGAGAAGGCCTTGTACGAATAAAAATAATGATTTTCGGATTTTTAACAGACTTCCAAAAAAGGAGGAGGTTTTCAAGTCAGCTGTGTTTTTATTTGTGTATGATGAAATTGTTGTTCAAAAAACGAAGAAACGACCAAAAACACCGAGATTCGAAATTAAAGTTATTTTATACATTCAGCGTTTTTTTGTTTAGAAGTCTGCTATATTTTTTTGTAAAAAAGTTTTGTTTATAGTCCTCATCCATTTCAATTTCAAACTTTACCAAGCGTTTACCATTTATAGCGCAACATATTTCATTTTGACTCAAGATTATCTAATCAGAATATCGAATAGTCTTCATTGAGAACGTTTTTAGCGTGGAACACCGGAATACTTTGAGTATAATTGAATCTCTTCAAATATACCTGTAGGTATATATATTACAAGAAGAGTTCTCAACCTAATTTTGGTAGACAAGTTTGGGTAAAAAGTCGAGCACTTTACTGTCTAATCTCATGTTATTTAGGGGTTAAGATAGCTAAATAACTGCTCCTTTAGTTTGTAAGGTTGTTAGGGTTTATCTTGCATTATGTATAGCTTCATCTGTTTTAACTACTGTATCGTGTTTCATAAGATCAGGTGAAAGAAATGTTTCTAATTTAAAATTAGAAAAAAAAACAGCTAGGTTCCAAAGAGGGCTGTAAGGTTTCCGTTCACGCGTTGTCGATCTATCTGAATTCTGGTAATGGAGAGGTCATCCCGAAGGTTGACATCAAAAATGCGTTAAATTTTGTTAATAGGGACACATTTCTGGCAGAAACTAAAAAAGAAGTACCAAACATTTTTAGTTTTCTTTGGTAATGTTGTCTACAAATAACTATATCAGGACATCCTTCTAGAATCCGCAGTTGGCTGTCAACAAGGTGATCTCCACGGGTCAATGATCTTTAGTTTAGAAAGGAAGAAAGAAACATTTATTGCCAACACTATAGTTATAACATTATGAAAAAGAAGAAACAGATTTTTGTAAAAATGACAGTTTTTAGCGTGGCAAAAGGACCGGGCTCAGCAAATGCAGCGTGCAGCATAGCCACAACGCTGGTCAACGCTGATTTTTTTTTGCTTTTTCCATTCACCCAATCATTTGACATTTAAAATATAATTTTCCACCATAATATAATAGGGTATTTTACTGTAAAAATCTAATTAGTCCGTCTGATAGATTTACAAAAAATATTGGACACGTATTTTTTCTTTTTTCACGTAAACAAAAAATGAAGACGATACAGTGCGTTGAAAACTCACGTGACGTCACGTCGCTGGTAAAAATTGTAGTAACGTAGTGACGTCACGTGAGTTTTCAACGCACTGTATCGTCTTCATTTTTTGTTTACGTGAAAAAACACACACAGTGCATAGTAATAATAATAATTTTGCACTGTTGAATGACCAGACGAATTTGGTTTCTTCCCCTTTACTGCGTATGTTTGTGGGTAGTTGTACACAAATAACCAACGGTGGCAGTGTATAAAAGGGGGGTGCCTCGTACTAATTTCTCTAATTTCTCAATTGCCCGGTTGAGCAGTAACCAGCCTTAAAGTGCTGAACTGCGAGTAGTCCATTCAATAAAAAAAAAAAAAAAACTAATTTCTCAGTCGCAACTCAACGGTCAGCGAGTCAACACGTCCCCTGAGGATGCCTCGTGGAGAGGCGAAACACGTGTCGGTAATGGTGTTGGGTTTTGCATTGCCTTCCTGCATGTGCTTAAAATCCTTGCATTTGCCCAGTAATCTTGCATGTGCATAATATAGCGGGCGGGAGGGAGGTGCATACCTGCAACCCACTAATATTCGCGGAAATTAAAACTAGATATATTGTTTTCATTTTCAAATTTTTTTTAGATTTTTACAGTAAAATACCCTATTGATCAGCCCCAAAACTAAAGGATGTTTTAACGATTTATCTGTTAAACCTATTTCGGCTAAGTTCCAAAAGCATAAAGCTCAAACTTCCTGGAAAATGTAAAAAAAAAAAACTTTTCTTAGAAGATTTGCAGAGCAAAGCAAAGTTAATTATTCTCCATTTCAGAAACATAACTGCTATAAATAATTCTGGCCCCACATTAAGCTTTGACAAAAACTTCGAACCGGGTAGACTCTGTAAAAAGTTTAGGAGTAACGAACGTTTCACTCCTACTACTTACACCCTTAATGTTCAATGTACGTGATCCATTAAGGTGTAGGTAGGAGTACTGGGATAGTACTAATTTAATACTCACGATAAAAATTGTGAGCAAAAAATTCGAAATGAAAATCTTAAGTTTTGTAATAATGGAGAATCGTTTTATGATAAGCGTCATTTGGAGTATGACTTGTTATCTGAACAGTATCCGCAAGTTTGTTAAAATCGTCCAAGATTTTATGCTGTTTTTTTTTGCACCTAGCAGTATTGGTTATAAATTTTGAAACACCTAAATTCAATAAAGTAATATTCCATACAATTGTGAAGATCATACAGCTGTATTGGATATTCTAAATAGACCAAATGACCAAATGGAGGACAAGATTTGGACAAAAAAACCAAGGCAGTCCAAAAGCCCAATGAGTGGAAGATATCGCCAAATCGCGAGAATGAACAACATCTGGATGAAAGACGTACCATATGTGGACGTCACGTGACCGGGTCGTACGGCAGAAAAATTGGAATACCTATATCAAGCACAGGTGATTATTGAAATGATGATAATTATACGGAAATTTGATAATGCTGGCAAATACAAACGATCCAGAACTGAACATAACACCAGCTAGTGATAGTAAAACGCTACAGTTACAATAAAACGATGCGTACGTACTAAAGAATAGTACTCGTTAGTACAACACACAAAACAACATACGTATAGTTACTACACAATAAAGTTTGAAAATAGCTTTCCATAACAATAAAAGGGCCCGTAAAGAGAAGCCACAGATTTGTATTGTGGCCCAACGGGGCTATATTGATAAAAATAAACGCTCCCAATCTATTTGGAATTGAATTTGGTAAAAACGCATAAGGAACTTTATGATAGGAGTTTTAAAAGTAATTGTTGCACTTAAGTGGGATGGCTCAAGTGATTTTGGTTATGGGGAATGAATGTTGCAAGAACAGTTACTTGAAATGGTTCATGATGAGTTCTGGTAGAATGATGAAAACAACTAGATGGTACAATGAAATTTGCGATCTGAGAAAAAGAGAAGGATGCTGAAACGATGCTGTTTTTGCTGGATTAAGACAGGATGTATGTGCAAGTTAAGGCCCAACTAGTGCCAATTAATAGGATGGGAGATAGGTA
Source organism: Hecatera dysodea (assembly GCA_905332915.2). NCBI lineage: Eukaryota > Metazoa > Arthropoda > Insecta > Lepidoptera > Noctuidae > Hecatera > Hecatera dysodea. The sequence goes on from HG995291.1 coordinate 2,765,565, forward strand.
GTAACTTCATGTATAATGCTGGTCGCTGCTTATTATAGGCTAGTCTGGAAGCTGATTGAAGCTATACAGATAATATTAGTTCTATAGAATGCTCTATATTGTACAACATAATGGACGCCAAGCCAAACCCAATGAACTTCATCAGGAAGAAAATAACACGGGATAAATGACAGATGCAGTAAATAAATCCCACTTTAAACTGATTTCCTACCTACTTAAATATCACAGTGAAGTCGATAGAAGATTATAAATTAGGAACCTAAGAAGAGATAATCGTAAAACAAACTTCACAACAGAGTGTTTTTGACATTAGCTACCTATAACCGCTACGAACTTAAACCAATTACGTTTTGTGATCATAAATCTTAGTTGTAGTTCACAAATCATAGCAGATTGTCATCCCATGGTGGACAAAAACAACAGTGAATTATTTGTCTTCGTCTACCATCTACTGAGCTGATTTACTAAGTTTTCAAGGGGGTAAAACATCGATACTTTTTTATTTAAATATGCCAGTGCCAGTTCGAGGAAAAGATAAGGTCTCTCGTCTCATTGAGTTGAGATTTTTAAACACACTTTACAACTCGTTAGTCATATCAATTATGCAAATATTTAACATGGTTGACGATATCCCTGAAATGTGTTTTTGGTAAGTAAATTACATGGACAAGTACAACAGGGAACATGCAATATTTTCATCTTGCTTTCATATCAAATAATTCTGTGTAAAATAGACCATACAAAAATTAAAAACTGAATACGCTTTAATGTATTGCTAAAATTGCGCTCATAAAGTGACTGTTTTTCTTTTCTCGCGAAAACGGACGATGAAGTCACTCCTGTCTGCCAGAGATCATGAACTGTCATGTATTAAAATTTAAGTTTGTCTTTTCGTTGTCATAACAGCAGTGACGTCACTAGATGCTGATTGTTTACGTTCCGTTTCACGTTATATTAATTCGTAATAGTTGATAAAAATCAATATGAACATTGCAGTGGCTCTTCTTTTATACTATTTTATCATTTCAATAGCAAAATGTTCATGAATTCTGAAATTGCATCTTCCCTATTGGAACCACCAGTTGACCTATTTTGGCACAAGCGAAATGACCCATAACCATCGTCCAGTTGACGTAAAAAAACAATTAATTTGACAAAATAAATTAGTGTCGTCAGTTTTTATTTTTCAGCTGAATATTTTTTCACGTAGGTACATTTAATACCATAAATCGACGCAGTTGTTTTGGTCATGCCGTAGGTGAGTTTGATTTAATAGAGCTGACATTTATAGCCTGCCTGCAATATATTGCCGCGTTTTTTTTAGCAGATAATTGAATTCGAATAGCGATAAAAAAAACCTAAACTCCCAATATTTTTGAAACAGAATTATAAATATGATAGCAGCCTGAAAACTCCTACTACATATTTTCCGCGCATACATATATCTATATACATAGTTACTATGTACAAGTATAAGCGAAGTCGAGGTCAATCACCTCGTATCTTACGCTGAATATTCATAATAATTTTATGGAAAATCTCAAGTGATATTATAAAAGTGGGTAAGGTGTCACGATAAATTGCTTCACAAAGTACGTCATCCACAAAGTTACTGTTTTGTAGGGTGATGTTAGTAACGACTTAGCAGTCAGCTTTGAGTTTTGGGTAACATGTTCAAGTTCATGGAATCAAGATGATTATCAATACCAATAGACCTACATTATCATCTTTTTAGACTTTATAATGTGACTAACTTCTGCGAGCGGCTTTATTCTCGTGCATCAGTAGTCAGTCTCAGTGCAATAGTAGTCGAATAGCTCAACTTACAAACAATAAGGAGCTTAATATCCCGGCGGACAATACCAAAGTAAGGAAATTGGGATAGGCCGATAAGGCGATCTACATAGTCCTCACATTCACAATATGAGGCTCATGCAGATCTGTGTCTGAAATGGTCTTTTGAGGCAAGAACCACACAGATTTAAATAGATCTGACCATTCAAGCCTTTGTCAGTAGTCGAGTAGCTCAACTGACAAACAATAAGGAGCTCAACGACCCGACGAACAATGCCAAAGAAAGGACATTTGGGTAGGCCGCAAAAGCACTCAAACTGTCAGACATGGTCTTACCGCTGACCTCAGTGACCATGTTGACATTGAGAGGGAGCCCAGGGCTCTAGCGGTCTGAAGCAATATGTTGTCCCGCAAATTTGCGCGGTGTACAGACCAAGTAATAGTAACACTTTTCATGGCTTATTGCCAAAGTTTGTACACCGGCAATCTATGGGCCAATTATACTAAAAGATCGCTGGATGTCCTGCGCGTCCAATATAACAATACTTTCAGGATGTTGTTGAGATTGCCTCTATACTGTAGCGCGTCGGACGTGTTTGCTGCAATTATATGCAAAAAAACTGCGTCGCTACTGAGGGTAGTGAGGAGCAGTTGGAACAGCATCCTGAAAACTGTAGCCGAAAGCTTCGGCTCCACGATTGTAAAGCTGTTTGTGTGGAGATTGATTTCATGAACACTAGATATTTTTGCTAAACAGATATTTTCCGGAGATTTTGTCCGAAATGAAGCTATTCTATTCTATAATTCAATATTCGATAAATTCTTATTCTGTTCAGTTAAGTTACAATCATAGCATTTTGGACTGAATTTCTTCTTCTAGTTATTTCTTGTCTACACAGTATTTACTGGTACTTTACATTAACCATTTCCATATTGCCAAAATTATTATTAAACAAGTAGGTAAATAATCCTATCTGTACTAGTCAAATCATCTTTACAACGGAATCACTGAATTTCAGTAGAACTCGACTCGCCCTTGACAAGTCTTGGCTGTAAATCACAAGCTAAGTCTCTCTAAACTCAAAACAATCTGTTATTGAATAGTTGAAAAGGTTATGCCAGACTTCCATTAACTTGGCCTTGTGGTTCACTTGTATATTTCAGGTCCATTTTCTTAGTAAATAATTTGATTTTTTAAGAGGCTGGTGGGTTAACTAACGATGCTACTTCGTAATAGACTGAAATTAAAATTTTCACCTTTTAATTTTAAGACTTAACTAACAGTCTAACTTTTAATTAACATTAACATCTACCCGAGTGCTAATTATAAAAAATCTTAAGGTTAATTTGCACATATCAGGCTCGTTCCCGTGACGTGTCAGAGCCGTGGAACGTTAGGAGCTCACAAAAAAAATGAACTCGTTCACACACATCCATGTCTGGGTAGGCGACGGAGCTTCCGAGCCCGGCCCAAATGCATAGACGAGTGGATACATCATCCAGACCGTCCAGGCTTTTGTTATATATACGCCGAAGTTTGTAGCATGGACGAGACAAGAACTGTCAATGACAATAGGGTATTTTACTGTAAAAATCTAATTAGTCCGTCTGATAGATTTACAAAAAATATTGGACACGTATTTTTTCTTTTTTCACGTAAACAAAAAATGAAGACGATACAGTGCGTTGAAAAGTCACGTGACGTCACGTCGCTGGTAAAAATTGTAGCAACGTGGTGACGTCACGTGAGTTTTCAAAGCACTGTATCGTCTTCATTTTTTGTTTACGTGAAAAAAGAAAAAATACGTGTCCAATATTTTTTGTAAATCTATCAGACGGACTAATTAGATTTTTACAGTAAAATACCCTATTGGTCAATAAACGGCTGCAAATACAAGTCCGCCTTTTATTACAATATTGGCGACAAAGTAAACTCTAAAACATTGTAACGTACATTGATTTGTTTGTTTTAAAACGTCACGTCTATTTCAATTCGATATGGCTAGAATGAGACAAAATATGTACAACTATTTCCATGCATCAGTTTCAGGTCTGGCTGGGCGTTTTTTTTTTGCAATGTCAAATTTATGATTCAAAGACTTTTGAGACCTTATGCGTATTAAAGTATATATTATATGGTGGTGGTGGTGGTGGTTTATATGTACCTAATTAATATAAAAAATAAAACTTAGTAGAACCGAATTTAGATTATTAAGGTAGTTTGCCTGAAATTTATTGCGATTCATTCCAACACGAGATTGAAAAAGTCGTTTTCTAAACTGGTGACCCCGACGTTATACAATTATATAAAATATTTTGTCTATCCTAAAAATTCTACATGTATTGGGGTTAAAATAGAGTTTTCTCATCACATCCAAAAATGTAAGAGCAATGAGCATAAAATAAAAGCTATGTTGCTTGAGTAAAAAATATGATTCTAATCAGTCCGTCAGTTAGATTATCGAAAAATAATGGACACGTATTTTTTGCTTTAGCAGACGTATAAAAAATGGCGAGCGGGGGCTTGTGACGTCACACCGTGGTAAAAAATAGGTCTCCAATATTTTTTGGTAATCTATCTGACGGACTAATTAGATTTTTTTAGTCAACCACCCTATTATGATCTGCATTTCTACATAGTTCACTATTGGACAATCCACATAGATCGGCAGCATCTAGATAGCAATCCAAATGTTGCTGTTTTATTAGGATTTAGCCCTTCAATTGCACAAGTTCAGAACTGCGGCTTCACTTCGACCATGCCTCATATGTATATTTCCTAAAACAATATAAAATTACTTGCAAATAAACTACAAACTGGATTGAATTGGCATAAAAAGGATTTTGATAATGTACAGAGGATTTTTTTTTTTCAACTCATACTAATCTGAAACAAATCAATATTTATTTCCGATATATGTTACTACCATATATCTTTATTTTTGTGTGTGTCTTTATGTTCAAAATCTGTGTGTGTTTGTGTTTACTTTGTACCTGTTAAAAAAAATAAACATATTTCAACATGTTATTAATAAGAAGTATTTATCTTAAGAGTTGGTTCATTATTTTTCTTCTAATTAAACGAGATGAGGTCGGTCATTCCTATTCTCTATCTTGCCCCAATTTTGATACCCAAACACATTTGTGAGCTACTTCTTGTGTATCTTATACATCTCTCATTTTCTCTCGAAAACGACTGCAATCATTATCAACTTCTATGTATGAAACCAAGCATAAGCATAAGCACAATCAGCCTTTTAATGTTCCTACTGCTGGGTCACAGACCTCCGCTCTAGGAGAGGGAATGGGCCGTAATCCACCACGCGGGCCAATTGCGGGTTCGTGAATGTCACAATCATGTGTTCGAATTATTGGTTCTAAGACATGCTGGTTTCCTCACGATGTTTTCCTTCACCATTTTGAGAGCAGTGGTGATGAAATTAATTATTCAAAGTAATGCGCCTGTCTGGGTTTGAACATGCGACCTACAATTACGGCCCCGACTTACGAGTCGGGGCCGTTACCACTTGGCCACCACTGCTCTCCCTATGAAACCAAGGCATGATTTATTTATTATTACGTTTATTGCACAAGACAAAAATGTGTAAATAAAGTGTACATTGAGAAATCGTTTATATTTTCTAATATTTATTTCACCACACTAAATTAAACCGATACCCACGAAAGTAAAATGATGACAGAGTGGCATTTCCATAGCACGGTCACTGCCCGGCAACAGCCCTGACGTATGTGAACAGCAATACCATGACAGAACAAGGATGCACGATCCCTGTCCTGTTACGTCCCTGATACAAAGACATGTGTGAATCAACCTTTAAACCAACATTTCAGTTAAAACATGCAAAAAAAAAAAAAACATAAATTTCCATACATTTTTTACAGATTGTGACTGTGCTGACTAACTTTGGTGCTTTAGTTAGATAAAATGCCATTCTATCAGCGAATGTTCGACTGTTCCTAATGCCACATTTTGACAGCATTTTTGTCTATGCCATCAATTTTTGATGTTTTAAAAATAGCCTTCGCTATAAGAATGTCAATTGTTTAGAGCCTCTGATCAATAAAATCCGGGCTGATATTAGAGCTTATTAATATAAACGGCTTTAATTTTAGTAACATGTGCGTAAACATAATTATATAGAGAAGTCAATAATGGCACTTGTTATTTCAGTAACGATTTTAATAATAATAATAAGAGTTATAATAATATTTATTTTTGTTTCGAAATCGTACTAAGTTTAAGCCGGCTATTGGGCCTTTTGATTAATCCACCGTCCAGTATATTATTACTTTTTTTCTATTTTTACCCTTACAAATAGGAAATTTATGAACACAGGACCTTCAAATGATCGCTATGTGTCTTTTTTGCATCTAATAAATGTTTAAAATCATTCAAGAATAACTTAATATTGAATATCGTAACAGTGTATATAATTTCTCAAACTTGTGGCTAAGGTAAGAGCAAGTTTTGGTAATAGGCGGGACGGATGTCGTTAAAAATAATGTTCTTTTTTACAGTTTGTGGCAAACGGGCTTTTCTGTACACAACATGTTAGTTCTTGCATTTCAGATAAGAATATCGGCCATAAATGTGGTACAGTAAATAAAAAAAACAAACAATTTAAAAACCCGCCTGCCATGTCAGAAAGTGAACTAAAAAATTAAAAACAAGATAGATAATAATCTTTTCATTGCAGTCGGGGGACCTGTAAAGAAATATTTAAATGAACCGTCCGAACTAAGCAAGCTTTAGACGATTATAGTATACGTAGTTTAATTTTCATGAGAATAAATGATTTAGTTGTTATTTGCGAACGGCGCGGCGCTACCTCCTTTTTATATTGTTTTTTAATTTTCTCTAGCCTATTTTATCCGAAATAACTCACCACTTCTACCGATACCAAATACATATTAGGTAAGCCGTTTAGAAGTAGTGGTGGATTAAAGAAACTCACAAACATACATGACCCCTGAAAACATAACATTCCTTTTTTTGGGCAGTCGTGAAAAAAATATTGAAAGTCAACTACGATCAGAGTTCCAATTGTACCATTTTTAAACAACGTTCGTATTCGTTTGTCAGTTGTAGACTGTCAAAGAGGCCTCAATTTCTCTACATTTTTGCCAGGTTTATGGTCTTCATATACTTGAAACTATTTCTTGAAATCACGTTCCAATCATATGTTCCAATAATATGTAATTACACATTTTACAATTCTAAAGAAGCACTATCCAAAATTACAAATGGGTTGCAAACTTTCCGTTTTATTATCTTTGCAAACCTACTTACCTGTATTAACTGAGCTTCTAATAAGATCTTTGCCTTTGAAACCAAGGACACGACTTCATCCACAAATCAAATAGGTACAAATTCGAATCACCTATTCCAGTAAATTTTTCGAAGAGTTCAAAATTTTTATCCTTTCAAGTTTTATGATTGCCTTGAACTATAACTCACTTTGTGAACAAGAATTTGCCTAACTTAATACTACATGATTTGATTTGGCGAGTCCGGTTCAGAATTTGATTATCAAATTGCCTTTGTTAAATCGTCCTCTTGATTAAACTTGAGCTTCCTAGTCGGTTTCGAATTGCTTGGGTTCATAGAGTAGACCAATTAAGAAATAATATTTTGAACAAACTGTTTAGTCAGTCAATTTTCGTTGTCAGAATATTCTGTTGTTTAGTTTGTATTTGAGAATAGCGAAATAGCTTCCAGAAATGGAAGGAGATAATAATACGAGTAATACAGCTGTGTTACTGGCATTATTATCTCCTTCCATTTCGAATGGACTTAATGGCTACTTACGTTACTTTTTGACGTAGCCAATAAGTTCATTAAAAATGTTTAAACACGTATCTCTATAGTTATTCGTCTATTTTGACCTACAGCATGACAAAAATCTTACTATACTCGTAGCATACGAATATTTTGCTGCATTAAATCAAGCAAAATTGCCAAAGTCGCAACGTATTGAGGGCTTGTTACGTTACTTCTAGTTAAACAGTGGTAAACTTTTACAAAGCGTCTAAAGGTTTGGTTTCGGTTCGCTTCATAGGAGTTGAGTCCATCTCGTTATTTTCGATACTATTATACAGAATTAAATAAGATAAGGTAACGAAATTAATTTAAAAATATTTAAGCATTGACATCTCTGTTGCTGTAGTTATTGTTTTTGTAGTAGATGTAGAAGCAGCCTTAACTATAAATAATATAATCTGACCCAATGAGAAAGAGTTAGAGGATGCTAAAGCGCCTAGGTACCTACATAGGCGCTTTAGCATCCTCTAACTCTTTCTCAATGCCAATAAATATATATAATACAGATTCTGTTAATGAGTAACTATTTGAACGAATTATAAGGTTAGCTTTTAGTATAAACAACGCTTGTTACTAATAAAGAAATAATTTTACGAAAACATTTTCTGTAAACCAATCTACAAAAAAACCGATAAAAAATACTTCGCAGCACACAATATTCCCGAAACCGCAACCATGTACATACAACTCGCTAAAATTTTCAACTGTAACCACTAGACTGACCGAGTAAACAGTGCTGGTCCAAGTGAGTCCATGTTTAAACTTTTAGTTCGAGTTGAGAGTCAAGAGGTTAAGGCTGCGACGCTCACAAACGTAATGATACTTGAAGCTGGAAGGCTTTATAATGTTCTTCCTTTTGAAACAGCTGAGACGGAAATATTTTGGCAAAATAAATTGCTTGGGGCAGAGGATGTAGAAGGTAGTGTTCGTGGAGACTTGGTTGGAAAAATTGTGGCCACGCCAGTATTAATTTTTTCAGTGATGTCATGAAATGTTGTGACTAAGGATGTCACATCCAACGTTATAGTAGTTCCGGAGCTAAGATGGTGTTGTATACATATGTACATGTCTGGACTGGACTAGTTATGTAAAAGAAAGAAGAAAAACTTCAAGAATAAACACAATAATAAGTTCAGCCTTCTCATTCATTGTAATAGTTTCTTATTCAGGTAACCAATGTTTATAAAAATGGTAAACGTTACAAATATCTTACGAACTTTAATAATATACAAAATTTCTAAATCCTCGTACATAACATTCATACGGGTTAGCTGTTTTAAATGTAAAACCTTGGAATGATTCCAACTAGATATTGGGATCGGTAAGAGTATTTTCAAAACATTTACAACAGCCTTAGTTATTATAGGAAGGGATACAGCTTTAAATCCTGTACAGTTCCGTCTTTCTTCATGATTCTATTGTGAGAAGGTTATGGTACTATACAGAATACATATCAGTTTATACTTACATCTTTCATTATGAAAATCATGATGGTATTTAGACTTCATAGTAAGGCCCTAGAGAATCGTATAGATAGACTGTGTACACAATAAGTGTTACAGAAATGTTAAATATTTTAAATTACCTTAACTTTGATCTACTTGACCTTCAAAGCTTAAAATTACACCTTACTCTACTTATCAAATAATTTCTTAAGATAAATCGATAGGGCGCAAAATTGGCAGCCATAACTCAACTCAATTTGATTAAAAACATATCGGGTTTCCTCTCAATTTTGCCAAAGAAGTACCTAACGATAATCGACACGAACCTTAATTTAAATTTTCAATATCAGATATCCTAAATAAACATTATTGTAACGTACAAAATATAAATAGGCTTCTTGATCCAGATACCAATTTAGTTATATAGGCTTTTTATTAAAAATCCGAGGATAACATAGGCGCCCACAAAACTAATATAATTCAACGTTTACACCAGAGGGTAAATATAATTTGTGAGTTTACATGGAAAATATTATTTTTCTGATATCAATCGGTAATCTAAATAGAACTTTTTTCTTTTCGGCCACGCTCCCAGTATAAAAGCTATTACGAGTTTTCCAACTTAAATTAAGTAAGTACTTGGTTGGTATCATGTTTTTTCCGTATTTGGTATAAGTTATGTTTTATTTTGTACCGATACTACGCGCATCTTCGTGGAACTTGGTATTTTTAGTTTAAAATTACATTACATATGTATGTATGTGCACTTCTTACTGCGGTTTCTATATAAAATTTAAATCTGTTAGTACAAGGTTGTAAAACTTTCAAACAATTTTATTCTGCGATATTTTCAGAGAGCGAAAAATCATTACTATTTGCTGTACTTCGAAGTAGCTATTTAAAAAAAGACAGACGACGAACGAGATGATTACTGGCCCAAGGTTAGTCCCCAGAGAAACCCAAAAAAACTTAAATAGAAAAACGCTTTGCCAGTTTCTATGTCTGGCATACTTATAATTTTTGTTATTTATATGTATCGTGCGTATTTCATGTATGCTGCTTAGAGAGCTTAAATTCAATTGATTTACGTTGATTCATGAAAACCAATTTAGAAAACAGCATTACACTTAAGTAAATTGGTAAGCATGTGGTAAAACTTCTTCAAAATACTGGTCAGGCATACTAAGAAAGCAATCATACTATTCTGTTGAGCTAACATTTCAATCCTCACTTTTATTCTCAAGCACGACCCGATTGAATGCTCTCACAGATTCCTTTTAAATAATTCCACTGCATCCAATATTCAATTGAGAGTCTTCATAAACGTGATATTCTTTCACATGTCCAGATTCCATTGTGAGAGCAGTTCATTTCATATGTGGAGCTTTTATATAAGGTCCTTCTCGGCTGACAAGGGAACTAGCGTTTGATTCAATTCCGTTAAGACTGAAATTTTCATAGTTGAAATGTACGTTTATGAAAGACTAGCTTTTACCCGCGACTTCATAAGCGCACATTCTGTTTTTCCACAGGAATCTCGGGATCTCTTAGTACTCCAAGGAACTAACATACCAAATTGCAGCTTTCAGTCACTCTATTATTCAGTAACGCAAGTTTTATTTTTATTATTTTTTAAATTTATTTATTAACATTATTAGATGTTTATTAAATAAATTTCTGCGAATAAAACAGCACATGCATTTATTAAAATGTAATAAAAGTCGACCATTTTACAAATCAATGTCTGTTGACTTGAAATTAAATAGATGCCAGTACTACAATAATCCTAAGAGAAATCAATCAATTGAGACCAAGCAATTCCAAGTCACTTATTCCGACATCTGATAGACGTCTTATCCAAATAATTCTGGTTCCAACAAGAACTATCAATGGGATTCTAAATGTCTGCAAAAGCGGATTTAGGATCCCGTGAGGGGCAAAAACCCCGGCGAGATGCCCGGGACATTTGACAGCACTAGTGGGCGCATTCCAATCAATACCAGTGGGCGACACTGAACATTTTCAGACTAAAACGGTTTATTTTAGTTTGAAAATGTTTTATTTGTCACAAAAACTTTTACGCTGCGTTGGACGACGCCCGATTTAATAAATCGAGTCTGTTTGATTTATGTGCGTAACTGTTTTTTAAATGTTGGTCATCAAAATGGTGGTTTAAATCTATTTTTGCCACCGTGGTGTTTTTAAGTCCGTGGTTTTTTTCGTCACTGTGCACCGATAAGTAAAAATTGAAACATGCCAGAATAACTTTGCTTTGTCAGTAACTACTGTTGACAATAAAAATGCAGTTTTTTCCAGAAAAGAAGGCCTTTCAAATACTGGGGAGGCCTTGGTCAGGTCAGGTCAGCAGTGAGGGAGTGTAGTAACTAAAACCTTAACAAATAGAATTCATAAACACCGAATTGATTAATTAATTATTATTTCATTTCGTCTTTCTACCTAACTAGAAACTGAATGTTCATAACACACATGCAATCTCGCTTAGCAAGTTTAATCCCAATTCAAGAGTTCTGTCTAAGTAATTAGTAGAGAACGGAGCAGTGAAAGACATTCTTAATTAAATTTACATACATACGTAATAAATTAATACGTATGATCTATGCAAGATTTGATTTGGAAAAGTCATAGCAAGTGTTGTATGTATTAACTAATCCCACTTAAATTATGTAGTTACTTTTAAGGTTCTCGTCACATTGATTTTCTAATTATTATCAAAATTCCAGTAGATAGTTTGCTTTTTAACCAGCTACTCATCTGACCACCTTAATCACAACGCCAGTATCAGAGATTTCTAAAATTTGGTTATAGATCATTTTACGTCCCATTTGGTTGGATGGGAAATCATCAAATTACTTTTTCTACTCTGGGCGGAGCTCGAAATCTAGAATAGAATAGAATACTCTTTATTAAGTACACCATACAAGTTACAGAAAATTTAGACGAAGAAAACATTACATAGGGAGACACAATGCGGCCTTATCGCTAAAAGCGATCTTTTCAAGACAATCTTTGGATGGATTTGAAAGAGTAAAAGGAAATATAGTACTGTAGGTAGGTAGTCTTAGATGTACTAATTATAATTATCCAATAAATACATAATAGATAAATATATACAATGATAATTATGAAACAAAAAGCATAGAACTCAAATAAAAACGATTCTTAAGTACTGAAAGCAAGAGGCGTAGTCACTGGAAGGAATGGAGGTAGGACTTGGCTTAAGAGTGTGACAATGATATAAATGGTGACATGAATATGAACGTGGATAAGCTATAAGGAGAAGACAAGGCGAAAGAAAATGTAGCTGGCCTATGTGAAAAATAGCATGGCTAGTGATTACTGAATTGATGAATAAACGAAGAATACAATGACAAACAACGACGAGAGCAGTGGTGGCCAAGTGGTAACGGCCCCGACTTACAAATTGTAGGTCGCGGATTCAAACCCAGCCAGGCGCATTACTTTGTGTAATTAATTTCATTACCACTGCTCTCAAAACGGTGAAGGAAAACATCGTGAGGAAACCGGCATGTCCTAGAACCAAAATTCGAAGACATGTGACATTCGCCAACCCGCACTGGCCCAGTGTGGTGGATTACGGCCCATTCCCTCTCATACAGAGGAGGCCTGTGTCCCAGCAATGGGAACTTTAAAAAGCTGATTATCCTATAATGCTTATGCTACAACGACAAAGATATTTTTTATATACCTATTTATGAATGTTTTCTTTTATAAGGATTCAAATCAAATCATCAAAAAAAGAAAGTCAAATTTTCCATGTTGACTTTTAAAAGCATAAGTCTTCCATGTCATTTCTAACACAAACGAACCGTACTGCTCTCAGCGATCTACGTCATAGGGAAAATTATTTTAAAACAATAATAAACTTATTCCATACACTCTTTGTAACGATAACATACATACATATACACAAAATATTTGGTACATGCGACGACATATTAAGCGAAAAATTCCAGTTTATGGTAACCTCCCACTGTACTAGAAGCCCACACAGAGAAAGGTCAGTGTATACTGGATGTACAGCTTTGTTATGTCATCCTACATACAATATACACGATATGTACAAGTAGGTACTACATACATAAAAGCCGCGTATTTCCATCAGTCACTTCGCAAACTCTCAAACGTATTGACATCCCCCCTCTTCAGCACAAGTATTTGAAATGCTTCTAAAGTAAGTACAAAGATAGATGTATAGGAATATGACTTTCAGTTTTGACTTTTGAGATTAAGAAAATTTGAAGCTCGAAGTTTGATGGTTTGTAAAATGTTTAAAAAATGGTGTCTTGAGATCAGAATTCTGGTTATAAAGAGAGCAGGCAATAAATTTTAACTAATGTGATTACAAGTTCAAAATGAAACAAAGTTTCTGCTGAAAAATTGATTAGTTATTTATCAACTCCACCCTACAAATCGAAAACTAATAAACACTCTCTAACGAGTATTACAAAAGTAAATTACGAGTTTAATCGACCCACTATGTCAAACTAATCAATACATTTGACTGTAAGCCCATAAAGAGTCTACGGGTCTCTGTATTTAGTGTCGTCCCTAGTTCATTGTCAATCAGTAGGGATCCTAGTGAATTGTGTCCAAAATTTACGACCGTTTTCCAGCTGAGATTTAGATGTGTGTTCCTTTGCATTCGTGTCGCGAATAAGCTTGATTTGTGATTTCGAATTTCTCGAATCGAAATTGCTGTAGTTAAAGTAATAAATACTTTGGCTGTTAGATTGTTTTGGGGGAATAGTAATAAGATTTGTTTATTTATTGTCTTTAGTTACTCTGTTGAATTCATAATTGTCTATCAGTGGAGCCAAATATTAATAGGCTCGACGAAACTGGAATGTTTTTGTTTTGGCTGTTTGTAATTCAAAATAATTCTCGAAATCCCTTTACAGTAACAATTAATACAAAATAACTGTTTACAGGGTATGAGCCTACTACTACTACTGTTTCATTGAAAATATTGCGCCCTCAAAAGGATTTCTTTAAGCTCTTTCCATTTTTTTATGATGCTTATTTTTTCAGCTCTTCCAGTACTCTATTAAATATTCTTTTATATGGCCTCCGGGGATTTTATAAAAGCCTGTCACTGCTGCTTTATGATCAGATCCTTCAAATTAACAGGAAAATAGAAAAGATAAGTAGAGGACTCAAAGGATGACGTTAATGGCTTCGCGAGTGTATAATTTGATGCTAAAAGACTACTTAAATAGACCTGGACCACTCTTATATTTTTATAGTTTCCACTAGCGTCAGCTATATTTTTGAGAACATTGTTTAAGTGTAATTTTTTATTTCAAGTTTCTAATAGGTCATATTTTTTGTCTAAATTTGTCTTGATTTTTTCTTGGTTTATGCCTAATATTTTGGTTTATTATTACCCCGTATAGCTTCAATCTCACTGTGATGAGCCATAAATTTTTCATTAAGTTCACAGAAAAATCCTTGCAATGTACCCTTAAGTTCATTCACCTATAAAGCATTACAATTCTGACGCCTTGCCAAGTCTTCACAGATTTTATCAGAATTAAAACTAACGCAATCTCAAGACTTATTTTCCACCCCGAAATTTTCGAACACAAAAGATTAATGACTTGTTTTCTTGAACCACTAAGAAGACAAATAGCTCCACAGCGTTAAGTACATTAGGAATGGCTAACCAAGCATGAATTTTAAGTAAACTATAAACAAGTTAAGTGGTTTCTTGATCTAGCTATGGTAATATGTCTTTTAAAAATAAAATCTGCTACTTATCTTTATTAAAATTGCTACTCAACTCATTCTGTTTTAACAAGCCGCTTTCAGTACTGTCAATCATTTTACGTTTGAACAAGACAATACAAACGAAGACAATACAGATGAATCAATTCTGGGAGCAGCGGTAGCAGCCAATTACTTGGTCTTAGTTAGTGCTTGTGAACATCATAAATACATACTTTGGACTGCTCTTACTTTGCTATGATAGAACTGGAAAATGGGATTTATCAACACCTGTTTTTGATATAGATAATACTAGCTGAACCTGGCAACTTTGTTTCTGTCACATTTTTCATGACTGTTCCACTTTAATTGGCCTTTAAAGCATGATAAAATATAGCAATAATTTTTAAAATAGGACCAATAGTTCCTGAGATCAGCGCGTTCAAGCATACAAACAAACTCTTCAGCTTTGTATGTATTTTAGTGTAAATATTGTTTTGACTTCAAACGATCAAAAAGATTTATTCGTGTTACATTTATGTAGTTTAAAGAAATTTCTCCACCCGATATCCGTACCGGTACACTGTTAATATCACAACAGAAAAGGCCTTCAAATAGGCATCGAGATTTTTTCTTATGTAACAAAATTTCTTCTATAAGATTTTATTTCCGCCTCATGAGATGTTACGGATTGGTGAACCTCCCGTAATAACTTAGTTACATCACTCTTGTTGCCAATATCGACAGAGATATTGGATTCTTGTTTCGGCTACATATCGATTCATATTGAACTTTCAGCCTCTTTTTACAAAGAAGGTTTAAATATAAATTGTTGGCTTCTAGTTTGCTGATTCCTTGAATTTCTTAGACTGAAATTAGCAATTAAGCGGTAGTCTAGCGTCTTTGTTGTCGATGTTGTGTTTACCTATAATTTGAAGAATATATGTATCAGTATATGTATTGCCGTTTGATTTGCTACTTGTATGTACTATAGGCATTTATTTATTTTCACCTTCAACAGAAAAACAATAATTCTTTCTAATTAATAGTGTTTTACCCATCCTAAATAATACGACATCGTACACAATACTCTGGGGAAGAACTTGACTATTCTATTCTTAGTTAGGCTACTACGTGGCCAAAATACATTTATGGTAAATATATTATATACGGCTAAAGTACGGTCTGAGTTCCACCATGTCCTCGGGGATTACTATATGCCTCCGGTTAGGTATGCAAAGTTGAGTTTATACAGTAATCCCTCCGAGTCTCGTCACGGTAAAGCCAATCCCTTATATTGACACCTAGTAGCAACAGAGCTGGCTGCTTAGAACTTTTAATTGGATAACTGGCTATTCTCAGCAGTCCTGGGGCTAGATGTTCAGTTTTTAATTCTGTTCCATTGTTAACTTTTACTTCTGCTGTTATTGTTAATATTTACAAAAAAAAGTACGTTGATACAAAAACGGATAAACAAAAGGGAATCGCGCATCAAAATACAGACAAGGACAGAAGCATTATGAAAAGATTACAGTGGAGCGTTAAAATAATAGACCCAATGTCAACGTAACGACATGAAACGTAAAAACACAACTTTTTAAATCATAATACACGTATCGTATGATTTAGAGCGGACTTTGTTCACTTCAATGGCTGACGACACAAAGGGACCGTCAACGTATAAGCTTTTCTCAACTTTGCCTGTATATCTCCATTGAAGTAGTGATTTCGTTTGAATTTTTCAAGTAGAAAAATATGCGGGTTTTATACTTAGTGTGATATTTGGGTTAAAAGCTAAAGCTTTTGATCTTAGTTAGATTTTGTCTTAGTTATTTGTGTGTGAAATAAATAAGTCTGGAGTTCAAGAATATTTTTTTTATTAATATCCCATTTCACAATACATAATGTCTACTTACTTTCCTCGTTATTACTTTCAGGGTTGCTTCCATACTTAATTTAATCATTCTTGTTTGTTACTATACTTGTAAATTTCTATATATTTTCTCTCATATTTATTCACAGTTTTGGCTTATATTCTTTTTCTTAGTTTTTTTTTTTCTCTTATCTTTCACACTAAAATTGGTTTTCTCTTTATCTACTATGTTATTATTCCTTTTTCGTTTAGCTGTTGTGTTGAAATTTAATTTTGTATGCTTGTTTATTTATTCAATTGCTCCCAACTATTCCAAGTGGGTATAGTCTCGCATTGTCAACCCTCATCAGTTGAAGAGGTGTTAAGTTAAAAGAAGGCTGCGGGCTGGTAAATATTTTTAGAACTTGTATTTTTAAGTGAAAATATCTCCTTTCAGTACTTACTTATTGGATATTAATTCTCAGTAGTTTTGTACCAGCTTTGACTCTCTTTTGTAATGTCTTGGTAACGAAATCTTTGGTTTTATCATTTTCATGTTCTTCAAGTTATCGATAAAATTTGAATCGATAGATTTCGTCTGTATCACGATGACCGATCGATGACATATCGATGTCTGTATGCATGGATACATAACACTGATACTATTGTGTATTTTAAACAGTTGTTTTAAACTACTGGCTGATCCGGCAAACGTCGTTTTACCACATGAAAAAAAAGTAGGGGTGGACCACCCTTAACATTTAGGGGGATGAAAAATAGATGTAGTCCTATTCGCTACCCTAGCCGATATGAACGCTAAGATTCACGAAAATCGGACGAGCCGTTTTGGAGGAGTTCAACCACAAACACCGTTTTTTTTTTTTTTTTTGGATGGGAAATCATCAAATGACCCCTCCCGCCCTGGGTGGAGCGGTAGGGAGTGTCAGACTTTTACTGACTAAAACCCACCCGTGATCCTTCTTGTGCCCTATGCGTTCCAGGGCCGCGGTAACTCTTTCGAACAAATTCCGCAACCCTAGCAGGCACCGACCCTATGGGGCCCCGTCCTCGGTGCTGACGGCTCCTTGTGACGCGCGTGGAACAAAGCGCGTCGTCGACTCAACCTGGTATCGGACGGCGAGCCACCCACGCTCACCGTCCCCAAGCATCAGCCACTGCGCGATAGCACAGCGGCCGACTTGTCTCTGGAGGGGGCCGAAACGGGACCATTACTGGCACTCCATCTCAGCACCCTCCCGAGTGTTGGGAGCCGCAGCACCCGCAGCAGAAGCGGCAGTGGCGGCGACAGAAGCCGCGGCGGCGGCAGAGGCGGCGGTGGCGGCGGACCTCTTGCCCCTGGTCGGGGCGGATGGCGCGCAGGCCCTTCCCCCAGCCCAGTGCTCGGCCGGCTTGCCAACAGCCGCACATGCACTGCAGTGCGGCGTGGCCTCGCACGAGCCGGCCTTATGACCGGGCTGACCACAGCGGAAACAGAGTCCGCTGCGGTCGACCTCCGAGGGGCACATAGCTCCCGTGTGGTTACCCACATGGCAGCGGTAGCACCTCAGAGGTCTGGGTTCCAGCAGTTTTACCCGCGCAGACACCCATCCCACCAAGAGCCTTCGGCCCTCCGACACAGTTCTGGCCGCCGTCACGGGGCAGCTCACCACAAGGGTTTGCATGCCCGTGTTGTCAGGCCGGAGGGTGCCCGCCTTGACGAGCTCGGCAGAGCACCCCCCAGTCCTGGCGACGGCGGCCACAACTTCCTCCTCCGTCACGGAGTCATCCAGGCCCACTATGCGCATGTCGATGCGCTTAGTCGGCCTGGACACCCGACCTCGTCCGCGGGTAAGACCGCCCTCAGCCTTTCGGCCAGGGCGTCCGCGAACGGGCCACTCTCCGCTCCGGCGAGCTCGAGCTTGCGGGCACCGGTTAAGGTCCTCCTGACCCCGATGCCCCCGCTGATGCCCAGCTCTTGGAGGCTCACCGCCTCCTTCGCCCGCTTCAGTACGGCGAGATACGTCACGCCCCTCTGTTCCGCTTCCGGCTGCAGTGTGAGCACTACAGCCGCGGATTTCGGGGCGCGAAGCCTCGCCGCAATGGCGTTGGCTTTCCGCCGCTGCCTCCTCGCCTTGTTTTTGGCCGCTTTCGCGGCCCGCCGTTTCTGGCCAGCAACCTGCCACTCGGCCTCGGCCGCAGGAGGGTCCGAGGGTGGGGGTGGGGGCGGCTGCGGCACCACTGGCGCAGCAACCTTAGCCGCTCCTCCAGCCTTCCTCCTCCCCCTCTTCGCCGGGGCCGCAGTCGCCAGCGTCACAGGCGCTGGCGCGGCTGCTCCCTTGGCCTTCGCCGCCTGGCCGGACGTTGCAGGGCCGGCAGCCACCGCGGCTGCGTAAGAGGCCGCCTTCTGCTGGCCCGGGGCCTTCTGTGTCGCCGCTGTTGGGGGGCGCCGGACCATGTCCTCCAAGGTGGAGAACTGCTTCCGGAAGGGAGCCAGCTCCTGCCGCACCAGGTTGCGCACCTGGCTCAGCACTAGACTCCTCTCCAGAGGCGCCGGACTCAGCCCCCCTTGCGGCTCCTCAGAGGCCGCTCTGGCCATCCCCGCTAGGTCCCTCCGGAGCGACTCATTCTCCCGAACGAGTCGCTCCGTAAGAACCGCGAGGCGGGCGACCTCCGCCCGCAGCTCAGATGCCTCCTTTGCCTCTCTTGTCCCGCCGTTGGCCGCCGCTGCCGCCAGGATGGAGGCTTTGGCCGCGCTGATGGCCTCCCGCTTGGAGGACTGCTTCCGCTTGAAGGCCACAGCGCGGATCGCGGCCTCCACGACCTCCGCAAACTGGGCCCTCTGGTCCTCATTAGCGGGAGGCACCTCTCCCGGGGGCTCCGAGTCATCAGAGTCGAGAGGAGGCGGACGAGTAGAGGGAGTCCCACGACCGCTCCCTCCAGGGCAACGCCCCTCCTCCACCAACCTCTCGTCCCGACGCCCCGCCTCCCGGGTAGAGGGAGCCAGCCCCCTCCCTGCCTCACTGCCCCTGCCCCGCCTAGCGGTGGGGATTTTGCGGGCGGAGGCGAACTCGCCCTCGGAGGACGACTCCTTATCATCCTCCCGTCTGGGCCGCTTGCGGAAGAACCTCACGCTCTCCGCAGCAGCCCCCCCTCCCTCGTCTCCAGAGCCCGCCGAGCTGACCGTTACTAGGTCTGGCGCGGAGCCGGAATCCGACTCCGCACCACCCCGGCGCTCAGGCGAACCCTCCTCTACGCAACCGTACGCCATCAGCTCCTTAAAGGAAGCGGACTCGGATGACGACGATTGGGAGCCTCCTCGGCTCGTGTTGCCACTGGCAAGCGGAAGGCGTTTGGTGCCCACCCCAGAGTACGGAGGGCAGCCCGCCGAAGCGGGGTGGGATTCCCCGACCGCTGAGCAGTCGGGACCCACCTGGGGACTCATTTTGCAAAGATCTTTTTTCATGCTGTTCCTTTTAAGGGTGCGGTCCCTGTTGGCTCCGCCCCTTCTCAGGGCCCGCTCTCCTGACCTCACCTCTCTGCCTGCTCGCTGCTCTCACAGTCACGTCTGATAATCAGACGCGTACCAGAGAGCAGCGAGCAAGCTTGACACGCACACCGTCCGCAGACCCAAACACTGCTCAGGTCCCCGAACGGTGCGCCCCTCGTGTGTGTCTCTCTTGGTCTGATCCCTCACTTGCGACCTTCCGGCATGAGTGGCTCTACCGGGAAAGCTCGCAAGATCATTGGGACGCTCAAGCCCCACCACGACGACAACGTGGAGACACATTCGGTGGGGAACCACAAACACCGTGACACGAGAATTTTATATATAAGATTTAGTAACGGTGTAGCAGCTACTCGTATATTTTGCGATCGTTAATCGTTTATTATATTCGTTTCATTTTCTACTTTACATTCTTAAAATAACATGTTCGCTGCCACTCTCATTTTAACACATCTCTTAGGTTTCATCCCTTGCAAAGTAGGCTGGGACACAAAAACAGAGTGTATAATGCTAGTGTGCCGAATAACATTACGTAGTCCTAGAACGATGCTGCTACCAATTGTAGAAACCGTTTGTTTTTCCGACCTTCCTTTCTAAAGGGTCATCTCGAGATCAAATTGAATGCTTTAAGTCGTAATTTGTAGGCAGTAGCCGACCGGCTAAATTATAGTTTTAGGTAATGGGAAATTGGGCTCTTGGGAGTGTCTGGAAAGGTATTTTTTTGTCGAAATGAGAGCAACTATTAAAAAAAAAATTAACAAAAGAAAGAAACTTATTGGAGCATGACGGTGCGAATTTAAACTCCGAAATTAAAAAAATAAAGTCTTTTTTTTTTCTTTGTCCTTGGATAAAACGGTATTAATTTATTAAAAATGCATTGATCTGGTTTATGTACTTCAGTAATACAGAGAGCGTGGTAATATTAATTCTCTGCATACATAGCAATGATTGAGCATTCAATAATCTTCATCTAAATAGGAACTCATAGCACACTTTCCACTCGATCAACTTATAGTCAGTTAAATAATTTAAAACATAGTTTTGAATTTGAAAAGTAAATGTCACGGATCATAATTGCAAGCAAGCACAGCGGATTCCTGGCACCTTAAAAGTTGCAAATGGAATTCTACTAATTAATTTGTAATTCAGTTAAAATTAACTGTTACTGTGAACGTTGGCAATTACTTTCATTTAATATTCTCTTAGTTTTCATAACAGTTTGTGTCATCAGAAGATTTAAAATTTATAGCTTTCCTGTATTTTAATAATACTTTACAATTGCGAGGAAGAAAAATGATGTAAGGCTACTTTTGTATTTCAGGGTAAGCTCATCCCATTGTCGACTAAAGAGCAAATCTATCTCACGCTAAAAAAATAATAATGTGAAAACCAAACCGTGTGACTGTTATTACTTAGGCTCAACTATCTCACTGTTACTTACACATATGTATATGTATATATTATTTGCCAATTAATGACGTTGTGGTAACATTGCAACAATCTGAAGGTGACAAATAGTTAAGTGATTTCTCAGACTGTACAAAAGAAGTCTCAAAATAAAAAGAGAATCAAAATTGCCTGTATTTCCAATATGATTTTTAGCGAAGGTGACTGAAGGATTTATTTTAACAAACAAAAAAAAAACACTTACGTTAACCATACAGTAATGCAAACCATAAGATTAAATCTTCTGATTCATCATGACGAACGCGCTCAAGACAAATACCCGTCGCTAATCCATCTCGAAATTCTAATAATGTAAAAATTACTCATAAAACCTACACTGTAAGTAAAACTGAATGGGCCACGTTTTGTATTGCACGGCCATTGAATATTGCGTTTTCAGCTCAATATTGTTGTACCACTGAGTTATATTAAACTCTTTTGTTGGCGTCGTTCAATGGCCCGCAGTGTACATTGCGACTAGTTTAGATTTTTCTTAATTTTACTTTGTTTTGTTTCACTTTAGTTAAACTTAATAGTTAGATATTATTTCTTTAATAAATGATGATGGTTCTTTGGAAAAAACCTCGTGATTGTTCAAAAGTTTTAGTATCATACTAAAACTATAATTATTTTTTCTTATTCTTTATCGCATATTACTTTTTGAGTATACCACTTTTTTGTATTTAATTTGTGTTATTTTTATACTTATGAATAGAACAAACACAACAGAACAAAGGCAAAATTAACTCAAAATCGATTTTTAACAGCAACCCTTACTGTCATAGAGATATTTACAAAGAGTAATATCACTTATATTGATTTGATTAGCAAGACTAACTCATATTTTGAGGCCTTTTTATGGATCATCAATGATTTCTTCTGCTCTAAGCGGAGCGGAAGGGAGTGTCAGACTCTTACTGACTAAAACCCACCCATGTTCCTTTCTAATGCCATTTGCGTTCCAGGGCCGCGGTGACTCTTTCGACCAAATTCCGGAACCCTAGCAGGCAATGGCCCTAGCGGACACCGTCTTCTATGCTGACATGTCTTTGGAGCACGCGTGGGACCCGACGCACCGTCAACCCAGGCCTGGTTGGTATCGGACGGCGAACCATCCATCACTCGCCATCCACAGGTCCATATTTTGGGGCCTACTGCTAAAGGATGACGATTTATTGAAATATACCGTATTAGAAAACTACAGTCTGTAGTTTACTATCAAACTGATAAGTTTGAAAGGTTTTAAGGTTTAATCTTAGATAAACCAAAGATATGACCAGTCTCAAAACTCATCTCCACTTCATTATTCTTGGCCAGCAGAGTCTCGAACCCCTCTTTTAAGGGAAATCATCAAATGACTTCTCCCGCTCTGGGCGGAGCGGAAGGAAGTGTCTGACTCTTACTGACTAAAACCCACCCGTGATGCTTCTTGTGCCCTTTGGGTTCCAGGGCCACGGTGACTCTTTCGAACAAATTCAACAACAGCCTCGAACCCCTTAGAATCGAATCGAACCACTAATAAAATGTCGGAATTTTCAAATCTACAAAAAATTACCTGCCACCGAATGAAAACATTTTCGTGCATTTTCCCATACCTAAATCACGTACAGACGCAAGCCACAACAAATGGAATTTCTGACACATCATCAATCATCGATATATGAAAACTAGATGTTATAAAGGATGTTTTGAAAACAAAAATGTACGTTCTGCAAACGACTCACTAAAAGTATTTGTGTATTCAGTATTCACTGTAATATTGTGACTATTCACGAAAAAAAAAAACATACTTCGTCATATTTTAAGTGTATTTGGGAAGAAACATGTTGCATGGAAATTATTGAACAAACTTTTTTGCTATCTTTCAATTTGGGATTCTAACGGGTCCAAAACTGAATTCATTGGCAGTCGTTATAAGTACTTAGAAGCCAAGAAACCTCAGCGTCAATCTCACTACTGTAACCCAATAACTGGGTTGTGGAAGATAATATATATCTTCCACAACCCAATATAGAAAGATCAGGATCAGCAGTGGTGGCCAAGTGGTAACGGCCCCGACTTACGAATTTGTAGGTCGTGGGTTCCTGCGCGACGCGTTACTTTATGTAATTAATTTCATCACCACTGCTCTCAAAACAGTGAAGGAAAACATCGTGAGGAAACCGGCATGTCCTAAAACCAAAAATTCGAAGACATGTGACATTCACCAACCCGCACTGGGTCCGCGTGGTGGATTGCGGCCCATTCCCTCTCCTAGAAAAGGCCTGGGTCCCAGCAGTGGGAACGTTAAAAGGCTGATTATGCAATATATGAAGGGCTAGGTAGATCGTTTAAACTGAAACTCGCACCCGCTTCTTGTTTTTTCGGTTTATGGAATTCCCTTACAAAATACGTAATTTTTCTTATATTCGCCATCGTCAAAATTTCTCCCTAATATATTTCTATTTGTCACTTATTAATTTATTCCTAACATTTTCTTCGAAAGAGTCACCGCGGCCCTGGAACACAAATGGCACTAGGAGGAACACGGATAGTTTTTAGTCAGTAAGAGTCTGACACTCCCTTCTGTTCCGCCTAAAGCGGGAGAAGTCATTTGATGATATCCCATCCACAAAAAATAAGATGGAAGAAACGACGTGAAAACATTCGCTTTATTAAACCGCTCTCTGGCAGAGCCAAGACAAGAAATGTCACGTAAATATAGCTGATAAACGGGAAGTAACACAACTTAAGCTGCACAGATACTACTGCATAGGTCACCTGTTTGGTGCATGTAGCCTTGTTTTGCTAAATGAGGTTTTTCATGACACATTTAAAACGTGTTGAGCATCATAGGTTTTTCTAAGGAGATTTTGGGTTATGACTTAAGATCCACCATGCTTTGGATAAGTTGAAAATAAACAGTATGCAATAGTTTAAAAGAAGAATCAAAGCATTTCAGTAAGTAGTTTACGCTGCTTTAATTCGCAAAGTCTATCCGACAAAAAAAATCTGGATTAATAGTTGTGTAAGTGGGACCTAGTGATAGTGTAGTTTTCTACAAATTAATGAAGGATGTTTAAGAACAAAAAAAATCAACTCAGTGCCATGAACAAAATTGGTTTTTAAATCACCAACCACCTACTCATTTACGCTCTACTCATCTTTTTACAATTTATTTCAAAAAAAGAATATTTACGATCGGCCATTTAAAAAAAGGGGTTATATTTTCACGATTACAATCGTAAACCTTATGGATACGGGGTTACGGTAGATTTTCCATGCTCAATTTAACACGTCTTATGGCTGTTCTCAGAACATTACACCCGTTATTTACTATGTGGGTTATGTTCAGGATTTTGATGGTTCTTTTTTTCATAGTTTGTTAGTAAATATTTGTTTGGTACTGATATTAAATCTCATTTCTACAAAATGGAATAAGTAGCTTAAAATAAAGGGGTAGTTGGTTTAGATTAAAAAAAAAACATTTTCGAGTAAAACTAAACTTTCCTATTCTGAAGAATTTAATTTACAGAGAACAGACAAAATCTACGTAAAACTAAAAATTTAAAGAATTTTTGAGCATGTATTTTCTAACAAAAATTTATGTAATGCATCATCTAGTACTTCTAGACGTTCCGATGTTACTACTATCTTGAAAGTCTTCGTCGCCGATTTTCCTTTATGTTGTCAAGTTGCATAAAACCAGAAACAGGTTTTAACATGTCTTCATACTTATTTTTACGTGACATTTCCTTTATAAAGACTCGTCGTGAAGTCAGCTGGTACAAAATTCGTGATGCATTCTGCTTGAAACGTTTGCATATATAATCTTTTTATTATGGAAAAATATTCTTTTTAGTACATGAATAACTCATGTTATATAAATGTGTACTTTAAGTAAAACTGTTCCTATTACTTTTCAAGATGTTTGATTGATGGCATTTACTTTAATAGATTTGATTCCAACACCTACATTAGACTGAAAAGTGTTTTTTTTTTTTATTTGTTTTTTTTTTATACTTTATGTACAGTAGTGATACATAGGTGGGGGGAGCTCGTGGCTAAATTATAACAGCCGCACGGGTCGACCTTCGAAATTAAGGAACGCTTGCCGAGGTTGGTCTGTGAATGTGCTTCCCCAAAAATATGTATTTTAAATTTTATTTTTTTGTTGTACACAAACTACAGAGTTGTCTTTTTAATTCAATGCTTGACTGGTAGAAAATGCCTTGTTGCATTAAGTCCGCCCATGTACTACTATTGTACATAAACTTTAAATAAATAAATCGTAACGGACATACACCCTTGCATTAATAATAAAGGGAAATATTGATAGATAAAAAAAAAAACACAGAATTACACAACAAGAGATTGTGTGAAATTAATTAACCTAGAAACCTAAACGTATCCTTTTGTTGCTTGTTATTTCAGAGTAACAAGCACTAAGCCTCTTTTATTTAATAAATATTTAACAAATTATCTCCTTTACACCTATAACCACAACATAAAGGTTCATTAAAATTATTCTAGGAACGGTGTATTTGTTTTGTTTGCACGAGCACTGGGGCTTTACATGGTATTCAAATTGCCACATTTCGTTTTGTTTTTGTTCCAATAATGCTTGTGCTGACAAACAAAAACCACAAATTATTCATATTTGCGAACAAGTCTAAATATTTAATCAAACATGTTTTGCTATTTAATGAAAACACATGAATTATTTATTTGATGCCAAATATGATTTTTGGCTCGACATCCATCAAACATACTAATAATGAAATCATTGAAACGTTATGAAATATATTGAAGAAAGTTTATCCAAAGTCAACACACTATGTTGCGTTTTTAGGTTTTTTGACTTCTTATATCTAAAATTCACTCTATTTATACTAAACCTATACTCAATACTAATATTATAAAGAGGAAAGATTTTTATTTTTGTACGTAACGAATCAACTCAAAAATTACTGACCGATTTCAAAAATTCTTTCACCATTAGAAAGCTGCATTTACCCTGAGTAATATAGGTTATATTTTATACCCGTATTCCCACGGGAACGAGAACTACGCGGGTGAAACCGCGGGGCGCTGCTAGTCTTAGATAAACCAAAGATATAACCAGTCTCAAAGCACATCTCCACTTCATTATTCTTGGCCAGCAGAGCCTCGAACTCCTTAGAATCGAATCGAAACCGCGGGGCACTGCTAGTAATATATAAAGAATAGAATAGAATAGAATACTCTTTATTATGTAAGTACACCATATAAGTTACAGAAAATATAGATGAAGAAACATTACATAGGGTGACACAATGGGCGGCCTTATCGCTAAAAGCGATCTTTTCAAGACAACCTTTGGATGGATTTTAAAGAGAAAAGGAAATACAGCACTGTAGGTAGTCTTAGGTGACTACGGTGTCTTCGGTGTCTTTGGTGGTGGTGGTTCGTTTGTATATAAAGCTGAAGAGTACGAAAAGCAGAGTAGCTGAACATTGACAAGACTTTATTTCGACGGGACTCTACGCCAATAGGACACTGCACCGACAGGGCTCTTCACCGACAGAGCGAGCTCGGGATTTGTGGCACCCGACTTGGACAGGATGGGTTAGTACTTCGTAGTTATATTGTTTTTAAACCACTCAGTAGTAGAGTAGCGGGGCTCCGTCTACTACGATCATATCCCTGTCAGTGAAGAATCCTGTCGGCAAAGTGTCATGTCTGCAGAATCCATTCGAAGTAAAATCTTGACGGTGTTCACTCATCTTCTGACTTCTTGGATTCCAAATCCGCTCTATCTATACTTTTTGGGGTTCCGTACCCAAAGGGGGCCCTATTACTAAGACTTTGCTGTCTGTATGTCCGTCTGTCTGTCAACCGCGAACCGCGATAGCTATAAACAGTTGAAATTTTCACAAATTTTGTATTTCTGTTGCCGCTATAACAACAAATACTAAAAACAAAATAAAATAAATATCCCATCCAAAATCGCAATGTTTTGCCTATTTTTGCTCGATACCAATAAATGGTAGGCACTTATAATATTCAGAAAATACTTAAATAGGGATCCGTACCCAAAAGGTAAAAACGGAACTACTGTTGCTTACCTAATCAATACGAAGCGCACTTGGCCGGTTTTTAATAATATATAAAGCTGAAGAGTTATGTTTGCTTGAATCGCGCGCTCGCTCTAATCTAGGTTTTGAAAAATGTAATAATTATTAAACACTAGCTGACCCGCGAAACTTCGTTTAACTTTGGTTGATATTGTTAAATATAGTTAGTAATATCAACCAACTAAAACTATATTGAAGGTTGATATTTCAAATCTTGATACCAACACTGAATTACGGGCACTCATATTGTATTTAATCCATGGATCAGAGTCGAAGCCCAGCCAAAAGTATTCATTACATACATAAATGGAATTGTTATTTTTTCCCTCTGTATTTTGATGCTCGTTCGAGCGTTATTTTGTGTTCAAAAATGCTTTTTACGCGTAAAAGCATGTTGGGTCTGATGGTCTGATGGCAATTCTGTATTTGTTGAAAATCATCATCATTTTCTTAAAATTTATTAGGGGTACAACAATATTATCTGCTTCTTTAATTTAATTTTTAATTTGACAAAGCTAACATGTGCATTTTCGTCTGCGTCTGGTAAACAAACTGTGGTATACCACTCTGCGTTAACTGTTCTACGATCTTCAATTGCTCCGTACCTACAAGTTCGTCCATTACGGGAATCGATCTCGATTTTTTTTCAAGTACACTTTACAAACTGAAGTCTATAAACCATGAAGCACTCTCATTACTCTGACAAAAAGTTAAGTAGGTCGGATTGAAGGACAAACTTACGTCACAATGTACATACGTCACGGTCAATTCTTCATTTGCTAAAAACTATTAATTAATAATAATCGTACTTTTTTCATTTATTTGTGCTGTAAGACCTCACTTCCTGCTGAATTTCATGTTTTTAGGTCAACGGGATGTAGCCTATAGGTAAATCAAAACCTTGCGATTATCAAATTAATATTGAAGCAAAACTGATGCATAAGTAGTCTTATTTTTTTATTGTATTGACTTAGAAGTTTGATTTTTTTCGGGCTCTAAGGTTCCATAGATCTACATATTTGATATCAATCTATAAAAATTCAACATAATAGCTCTCCGCGTTCCCAAAAAAAAGGTCGTGACAGAACGATAGAAGTTTTGCCCTTTGAGTTACGGAACCCAAAAATAACTGAATTCTAGAAGAACATCTGTGTCTGCAATGACCTTCACCCTAGCTTTACTTTCCACTACTTTTATTATACACCTTACAACGTAAACAACTTAATGATATTGACCATAACCCCAAATAATTGACATGTGACGTTTCCCCGAAAGCTGTTAAATCGACAGAGTTATAGACCAACATAGCGTGTCCATTTAGATTAAATATCGTAATTGCTCGCAAATAGTGATGGATTGATTGCCCATCCCTAAGGGCCAGCAACGCAATCGATGTTTGACTACAGTTAAAATTGTTCCAACACAACTGCGTTAAGCAAATATGGTGGAAAACATGGCATCTTTTTTTAACTTGTTCAAACAACGCCATACAAATTGGAAGTAGTTGAAACAAACGTATAAAATTCTTTTTTTTATTCTGGAATCGTGGATTTACATTTCTACACCGTTGAATTTCGAATGAATGTTTAAGATCCAGGGTTTCAGACAAAGGCAGAATTGCCGGGCTGTTCGAAAGTGTTACCGCAGCCATTGAAAGCAAAGGAGATTAGATGGACCAAGGGTGGGTTTAACTCGGTGAGATTCTGACACCATCTGGGTTTCCCATCCATAAGGTAGAGGGCTGAAGAGAAAGCAACTTTCTGTCAACGATAACAATAGGGTAGTTAACTAAAAAAATCTAATTAGTCAATCGGATAGATTTTCAAAAAATATTGGACACGTATTTTTTCTTTTTTCACGTAAACATAAAATGAAGACGATACAGTGCGTTGAAAAATCGTATGACGTCACTACTACAATTTTTAGCGAGCCGTGACGTCACAAGCCCCCACTCCTGATCTTTAATGCTTTGTGTCTTCGTCAGTTTTTATAGATTTGATAAAGGAAAAAATACGTGTCCAATGTTTTTCTATAATCTAACTGACGGACTAAACATAATCATAATATATTTTTACTCAGGAAACATCCCTATTGCAACAAATCCAAAATTTGAGATCAGATTGACAATGTTTAATTTACTGTTAACGAAATAATAAATAGTTAGACAACATAAAATTATAAAATTTCTGACTCTTATTTATTAAACATATAATTCCAGTATCAGATGGCAACCACATTTTAGACTTTTTGACAATCATTAATTGCTGATAAAAATCATTTTGTCCTAAGCCCCTGATTAACTTGTACCACAGATAGTTTCTGCCAGATTTATCTGGTTTATGGAAACCATACAGATACAAGTAGTTTAATTTACTGTTAACGAAATAATAGTAAGACAACATTAGATTATAAAAGCTCTGACTTTTATATATTAAACATATAATTCCGGTATCATACGGAAACCCCTATACATTTTAGACTTTTTAACAATAATTAATTGCCAATAGAATATCAATTTGTCCTAAGCCCCTGATTAACTTGTACCACAGATAGTTTCTGTCAGATTTATCTGGTTTATAGAAACCATCCAGTTACAAGTAGTATAAAATAGGACCTCAAAGAAAAAACAAGAGGAACGACAAAAAAAAATAGCACCCGCCTATTTGACCTTTACAGTTTATGACAAGAAGCCGCCGACACAATTTATTTTTCTTACACCCAAAATGTAAGTAACAGAGAAAAATTTAATAATTTTACATTTTCACCAAGAGATTGCCAATGACTGTTAAATTTGAAAATGAAAATAATATATCTAGTTTTAATTTCCAGTTTTTTTGAGTTGCCAACTCAACGGTTAGCGAGTCAACACGTCCCCTGAGGATGCCTCGTGGAGAGGCGAAACACGTGTCGGTAATGGTGTTGGGTTTTGCTTTGCCTTCCTGCATGTGCTTAAAATCCATGCATTTGCCTTGTAATCTTGCATGTGCATAATAAAGCGGGCGGGAGGGAGGTGCATACCTGCAACCCACTAATATTCGCGGAAATTAAAATTAGATATATTATTTTCATTTTCAAATTTAAAATGGATTTCCGCAAAGTAACGCCTGACTCAATCATTTTTTTTTTTTTTCTTTTTTTTTTTAATGACTGTTAAGTAAACTGGGATGTTGGATGACGTGCCACTTTTTATTTTTTTGGCCAAAGGGCTTAGTTGCTTAACTCAATTCATTGTTTATGCTAAACAGTTTTTGAGGAAATGATTTAAGGCACTGGTTTTT
This sequence comes from Hecatera dysodea, assembly GCA_905332915.2. Classification (NCBI taxonomy): domain Eukaryota; kingdom Metazoa; phylum Arthropoda; class Insecta; order Lepidoptera; family Noctuidae; genus Hecatera; species Hecatera dysodea. Next base: position 2,796,567 of record HG995291.1, read on the forward strand.
GATAGGTGATTGCAGTCACTTTGGAAGAAACAATGTACCGAAAAATTTGGCGAATGTTTATTGGTTTTATCGAAGAATTTACAGGAAGGCTTGGATTTCATATTGGTACATTCTTGTTGAAAGTATGCATCCTATTATTCATGCCTGACTATCATCAAATACAAGCAGATGGAGAGAGATCTTGAAGTAAGATACCATGACAGCAGCACAAAAACTCTGTCAAGAGCAAAGTTAACAAAAAGAAGGGAGTATTCCTACTCCCTTCTTTTTGTTAACTCTAGTGTTTCTTCAAACGAACAATAAATTAATCGGAATATGAAAATATTGCCTATTAAGGTCATAGTTCAGTGTCACGTTTCTGAACACAGACAATTCTTTCTTCTTATTAAAGTAGGTAAGTAATATTGATTTATCGTAGAATCGACAACGAATTGAATTTTAAAAGAAACAGGCTGTTATTGATGGGTGCTACCAAATTGAAATATCGATGCTTCGTTAGCTGAGTTTACTAGGAGTACAGTGTATGTATGTATTGTTAGCAAGAAATAAAATATAAAATAAGCAAGAAAAAAGTGCAAAATAATATAGGTAAATATTTATCGTAGAATTGAAAACGTATTTAATCTTAATAAAACTTAAGAAATAAACGCTATATGTGTATTTTTTTTTTCTGCTAGGCCATACGTCTATAGGCTAAAAACTATAATTTTAATTAAATCCACGAAAATCTTGTAAAATGATATAAACTGACTGAAACTGGATGCTGAAATGAATTTAAAGAAGTCGCCACTTTAAAACAGAATCATAGATTACACAATAAACACAATTCAATAAAATTTCAATTAAAATTATAATCACAATTCGTCTTTAAATTAATTACATGGACATAAAATCTATCGTGAAGCGCGAGACTAACTCCAAAACTAAACATCCAATTGCAAAACCATCGTTGGAACTCGTAGAGAAGTCACCAATAAATCACATTTGCGACTCAGCATCGGTCCTAGGATTAACTCAAGTGTTAGGACGTGTGATTCTAATTCCAAAACAGCAACGAATTGCTTTCATGTACCATAGAATAGACGAACAGGTGCAGAAGGTAGACTCCGAGTAATTAATGAAAACGTACGCACCCATAAACACGTAGGGGAATACCTAAAGATCGATGGATGAACTAAGTGAAAGATGTAATTGCAAGAAAGAGGGTGACAGCTAAGATGGTCACTAATAGAGAACAATAGAAGACGAAAACATGGTGTGCCGACCCGAAATAAATTGGGATAAGGGTAGAAGAATAAGGATGTAGACATTCTACATGTACAGCGAGTGCATGCGCAATAGTAACAAACATTTATTTCAGATAGTCTGATAGGTTCCAGGGATCGAACAAGATGCAAAGATTAATTGAAATTATATAAGCAATATGGTAGAATCAAAATGTGTTGACTGATTCTATTGTACTGAGGGTTTAGACAAGTTGGGATTGCTTTCAAAGTGTTCCTTATTTCTGTGTTTTTTTTTTCTATAGGATGGGACAATCCTATTTCAAGTCTTTGTCCTTCAATTTCTGGCTATTCATTGGGCTCAAGTTAAAATACATGTGGTGGCAGTTTAGTCAGTAAAGTCAATAAAAAGCATTTTGATTTGCATTTTGATGTAAAACCGAATCGCACACTGGCCTTGGACTCGCACATGTGGCAGCGCCTGTTTTCCTTCAATGTCTGGATTAGACCTTCTGTGCTGTAATTTATTCTGTGCATATTATACGAGCGAATTAAAGCTGAATCTAGAAATCCTAACTTTCAAGTCCACAAGGACTTTGCAACTGTAGTTAAATTCTGTATGAATCTATATTCATTTAATTTGTTGGAGAATGTATGTGAAGAATTTGCATATCTCCGGCTTAAATTTTGATGTGGCCAAATTATTCATTTGGAAATAATTTCTTGATTTTATTAGTGGAACAGCAAGTTCCAGTTATGAATTTAAGGCGGTGAGATAAAATAAAGACATTGCAAATGAAATAGAAATTTCCAGTGTAGCTACTCGTATAATGGTTGCAGGACACCATTTTAACACTAATATTGTAAATGAAAACAGAGATGTAATTATTGTAATGTTTGTAAGTGCATTTGGAACTAAATTATAAGAAATGGTAGTTTTGCTCATTTTGGCAGCCATTAACTTTGGACTCGTTTATTATACTTTGGTCGAATATTCTGTTGGTGTATCGCAATATTTTAGTATCAATAGCAATAATTAACATTATAAAAGGCGGGTGTTTGTCACTTTTATGAATTTACTAGCGAGTAGTGCCTCTGATCAAACAAAAACGGTACATTTGTTATTTTGTTTCCTATCCTGATGAAACAGTTTTTTATCAAAGTCAAAAATTATGATCATTATATCGTACAGTTCGTTTATTTGCTAAAATAATATTTCCAAACAGTAATTTATCATATTCGATTACATTCCGATAGAAATCTGTTCCATACAATTTGTTCCAATAATAAAAATCCAATTGTCGTCGAGGGTCACTCGCGTCAACAGCAAAAATCGTTTTACTGTAGGAAACTACATTTTTGTCGTTGCGATTATCCACGACAGATGCGTTTAATTGAGTATTACAATTAATAGAGTTGTCGTTTTGTTTTTTTTTTTTGTGATAACGGATATTCTGTTAGTATTAGTAATATTAGAAAGGGTCAAGTAGATGTGATTTTGGTCACCAATGACTATTCTGATAGATGCGAAGCGTTTATTAATTAAGACATACAACACAGACAATGCACAATAACAGCTTGTGACTCCCAAACCAACTACTTTGTCTGTATCGTGAGGGTAATATTTTGTGAGTCATTCTTCTTTCATTATTTCTATTAATTCTACTAATTCATTATTTCTACTATTTTTAGCTGCCTCCAGTGGCTCCCAATCAATCAAACATAGGTTACTTTTTATCCCGGGATAAAAATGTTATTCCAGTATCATAATCTACCTGTACCTATATAATCTACTTCTGTGTTAAATTCCATGAAGGTTCGTTCAGCTGTTCTAAAGTAATTGAGTAATACATCCATCCAAACATCCAAGATTACGCGTAAAAAAATTCATTGATACAGTTTTGGATTATTTCATTTTTAGATTGTTTATGCTCATTTTAAAGTTAATTTAAGCAAGCAGCAATATCTTTCCCTCAAATTTCAGCACCTCGTCATGGAATCAAGCGTTAAGATTACTCAATACAAACTTTAACACCCCCTAAATCTCTATTTGGTAGTTGGGAAAAATTAATAATGCCATTATTTATTTAGGTCAGTATTCGTGCTAAGTTTCATGTTTATAAACCCCAGGTATATTATTTCCATACAAATTTTAACACTCCCTAAATAGAAGAAAGAAGAGGAAAGAAAAAGTATTTAATTGCTACAAAACGACACACGGGAATGGATTTTCCTCTAAAACTATAGTAATAGACTTAAATTATGTTAGTAAATGTGTTTTCGGGGAAGGTATTAAACAATAATAATCACAATCTTAATCATTTACTTACGCCAATATTCGCGACAAGTCTCAAGTTTATAAACCTAAGGAATAAGATTTATCATTTAAACTTCAACCCCTTTTTCACCCTATTACGGAGGGAGTTTCTTGAAATCCTTTCTTAGCTGACGTCTCCTCCTCATAATCCACCTCCTTGCCGAATGTAATCTTTAAACGTCAAGCGGTTTTCGATATTTCGTGATGAGTAAGTGAGTGAGTGATCTTTCGCTTTTATTTATTTAGATTATATAGAAGATACTGTTTTCGTAGAATTATTTAAATTACGAAATTTTAATACCTACCTATAAATTTCTTGATATACTTAATGATAAAATCAACCTTGATGTTATTAATTTCATCTCGAATAATTTTAATTGGAGCGTTTACCTGCTAAATAATATTAATTAATTATGAACAATTTCGTTTACTCGATTCAATAATTTCATTGAGAGACTGTTATTACATTTTCGTCAAAATGTCAAATTGTATAAGCATCTGTGTCGGTTTAATAGTGCTGTATTTCTTTACAAATATATTTATATTTCTCTCAATAGACTTATGTACATTAATTAGCGAAGTAATAATATTTTCTTTTGAAAATTTAACCGCGTCTTTGTACTATTTTATCAACTCTTTGTCATTTGAACGTCGTAGCGTTAAACTTTCTAGTTTAAAAATCAGACGTCATATTCCGGGGAATAATCTAAACGAATATTACAATAGCGTTGGTCAATACAACGTTAACGTGTAACACAAAACAATGCCAAACCACTGGAACACCAATGAACACATCACATTTCAAATATAACACAATGTCACCACTTATTAATGTGTCAAATCAATTTCTGTTGAGTCGACCAATGACAGTTCTGCCGGAACTTTACACCCTTTGTCTATCTATGAACCCTTAGTAGTACATCCCTTTGATCGGTGAATTTTCATGAATATTCTCATTTACATTTGCATCCTATAAATTTTGTTTACTCTAGGATGCTTATTGGAAAATTCTCCTTTGATGTGTCAAATTATGCACGCACTTTTTTGTTTTCGTCGTGGTGGTAAAGGATTAAAATTAGTAATTTTGTAGTTGTATTATGGAATGGACAATATTTTTGAAGAAAGACATACCCGCACCAAACATAAAAATAATTTCCGATTAATACCAAAAAAAAATTAATAATAATAAAAATAATTTGAAATATCTATCCAACACGGTACCACTAATAAATATGCACACTACACTATTTCAGTCAAGAAAATTATTTATCTTTAATTAATTACAAATAAGTTCGGTACCTACCTAATGAGTTTATCATATTTTGCAAACAACGAAATATTTTAAATTAAACTCAACATTATTGCGTTAACTCCAAATGACAGTGTTTAGTAACTAGGGTGAAGAGGATACTCACTTTTCGTTCAGAAAATCCTCTCCAAATAAAACAAAAATATTCTTGAAAACTTTTCTCAACTGTACAATTTCACTCAATTAAAAGTTACACTGAACAAAGTACTAGTCACTTTCACTTCGAATACAAATAAATATAAACGTCAAATAGACGTTACTATTTTCGTCACACAACTTGAGAACGGGACGCACGTCCAACCCGCGCGCGGCCAGGATCAAACTGAGTACAGTCGCTTGCTTCGTCACACAGTGCACCAAAAACGGGCAAAGATTCAAGACTGTTCAGCCAAGCAGCAAACTTATTGAAGCATAAACAGGATAATGCTATAAATCTGAGGTCGGTCATATGGTTGTAAACTTGTATATAGTCAAACAGTAAAACATGCTTTGATCTAGAGTCGTGGTCTGTTTAAATAATATTTTTGTAAGCAGCTGACTGTTCGAAGTTTATTTTGCGGTCTTTCAGTAGATGTTGAAAAAGCTAGTGTGGTGTCATTTACAACATCGTGTGGTGTTATCATTGATATGTTAATATATCAACGGGTGTGATGTTTTTTAATGTTATGAAATCTGTTTATTTTGTGGTTGGTGTTGAAATCTTCTTAACTAGGTGGTAAAATTGGACACGTATTCATAGAGTATCATCATCATCATCATCAACAGCCTGTTGCAGTCCACTGCTGGACATAGGCCTCTCCAATTGCATTTTCATAGAGTATAGTAAGTATAAAAATGAACACGTATTCGCTCACAGCTTGTTCAATAATTATAGATGATTCAATAAACAATCTGTGACATAACTTGTTGTAAGTATTTAAGTATTTTGCAAGATATTTCCGTCAGAAACATTTTTTTATGAAATGTTCAGGAACCGTTACGAAAACAGGGATGATATTTTAAAGGTATTTATTTTTTGTTAATATGATTTTATTGCTTGATTTATATCCGCTTGACATAAATAACAGTGCTAAAATAAACGAAAGCAAATTGAAATCACCATACCGTAAATAAATGAACCTTTTAGCCAGATATTAAACTGGATTCGAAAACAAAGTTGAATGCGAACAAATCAATCAGAATGATACGATATCCCAAATTGAAATGGCTGGTATCAATTACGTCCCAACTTTCAAGAGTTCCCATGCTACCCTTTGAACTTTCTCATCATCAAAGGCTTAAAACTCTGGAAAAGTTATCTCCTAGTGATTTTATGAGAATATTAAAAAGACCAGTAAACGAAGACCTTCAAGAACCCATTCTAATTGAGAGACATCCAAACAAAAGTGCCGTAGATGTCGCCCAACCAAAGCTGGACGCTGTTTCATCTCAACATCTGCAAACCTGAGGTTTACAAAACTAAACTCCAAATATCTCATTTTCCGAACAAAATCTGTCATTTTCGCATAATTTCCAAACAAGTTTTCGACGTCCTTTCTGAAAATTGTTGGAAAATTGGGCGTTATTTTGAGAATTATTTGAGAGTTGAAATGTAATTGAAAAGGTTTAGTTAATTTAAATCGTAGATGATAGCATTAATATATATTTATTTTCAATGATTAAACACTTGACTCAAAGCAATAGGTGTCTAGTTTTACAAATACTTAATTTACAAAATATTTCAGCAAATGATACTCGTGTACAGTTTTCTGTCTATCATCAAAACATTACATTGCCACTCGATATGGTTGAGATGAGAAAAATAAAATACAACCAAAAATCCGATTTAGAATTTAATTAAAAATTTTGATCTCTGTTCCATATTATTAGATTCGGTAAAATGAGAGAAAACATATTGAAAATGTAATTTAATTAGGAGGGACAAAATTAATCTGTTGTTAAACGAGAAAAAGTTTTTCTTAATTATAATAAGAAGTACCTATGTACCTACTGCTAAAGTTGACTTGAAATTCATCAACCATTTTTCGACATGGCAAGCATGTTTTTTAATTATTTTTTTAGGGATTTTTTTACGAGGATTTTAAATTTTTAATTCCATTTATTAGAAGAAGATTATTGTGGGCTACTATCCAGGGGTTCAATCAGCTTTGACGTCAGTATATCACAAAATCCACCTACCTACATCTATTTACACTTCAGATTCAGTTTATTATAATAATAAACTGAATCTTAACTGTAAAATATATCCCATTTGGTTATATGGTTGTAAAAGAACTACAGACAATTGATTAAGATATTTTTAACTTTGAAAATGAAAACAAAATATCTAGTTTTAATTTCCGCGAATATTAGTGGGTTGCAGGTATGCACCTCCCTCCCGCCCGCTATATTATGCACATGCAAGATTACTAGGCAAATGCAAGGATTTTAAGCACATGCAGGAAGGCAATGCAAAACCCAACACCATTACCGACACGTGTTTCGCCTCTCCACGAGGCATCCTCAGGGGACGTGTTGACTCGCTGACCGTTGAGTTGCGACTGAGCATTTAGTACAAGGCACCCCCCTTTTATACACTGCCACCGTTGGTTATTTGTGTACAACTACCCGCAAACATTCGCAGTAAAGGGGAAGAAACCAAATTCGTCTGGTCATGGTGGATTTCCGCAAAGTAACGCCTGACTCAATCAATTTTATTAAGATATTTTTATTATATACTTATTTATTATATACTTTATTGTACACCTTATAATAAGAACAGATATCTTCAATATGAAGAGACAGAAAACATTTTGATCAGGGTAGGCTAACATGCTGGATAATAATACACACACACGCCTACGCACATATAAATACGTGCACTCCTCACATATCGAGAGCTTAGCCGTACTACGAAGTGCCAATGCTATCATGATTCAGGTACGGGATAGGGATAGTGCTATTCGTCTCGTGTAACTCGGTCCCTCTCTGATACAGGAATCATGATGGATTTTAGACGTCATGGTAGGGCAGCTGCCCTACCATGACGTCTTAGTAAATAAACTATCATTTATTCTATACTTAATTTTATATAGAGATAACGTTTGTGAGTTTGTGAGTTTGTGACGTTGTAAGGGATAATCTCAGGATCTACTGAACTGATTTTCAAATTATTTCACCAATAGAAAGCTACGTTGTTGTGGAGTATCATATATTTTAATCCCGTATTACCACGGGAACGGGAACAACGCGGGTGAAATCGCGGGGCGCTGCTAGTAATATATCTATACTTATAATAAATCTGTAGAGAGGTCAATTCTGTACAAGGAATATATTTTCAAAATAACTATCAGGGGGTGATTAGTGATCGATACTGGTGCCAAAAATGCAATCAGTAAATTTTTTGTCTGTCTGTCTGTCTGTCTGTCTGTCTGTATGTTCTTTATAGAAACAAAAACTACTCGACCGATTTTAACGAAACTTGGTGCAATTATTCTTCATACTCCTGGGCAGGTTATAGTATACTTTTCATCACGCTACAATCAATAGGAGCAGAGCAGTGAAGGAAAATGTTGGGAAAACGGGAGAAGTTACTCCATTTTTAAGCTTCCGTCGCGTGTGTAGCCTTAATGGTTAAAGTTACATAGAAATCATGTATAACGGAAATGTTCTACATAAAATTATCTAAAAAATATCCCGAAACAGCATATGTATCTTTTGTCAATTTTAAACCGATCCGGCTCAGAGTTTCAACATCGGGGGTAAAGTAACTATTCCACGCGGACGAAGTCGCTGGCAGAAGCTAGTATATATATAAAAAAATGTCTCTTGTCTAACATTTTGCGAGACAGCTTCGACACAAGTAGTATAGTATCTTACTTGGGCTCCCTCAGTTTATGTATGACGCAATGTTTGAGAAGAAATAAATATTTTTGTAATTTTAAACGACAAAATCAAACGAGCTAAGTTTCCTAGGTTTCATAGTACTTTTTAAACCGACACTATCTGCAGACACGTTCCGTCAGGATGAAAACATTTCGCTTACTTAAAATCTTGTCAACATTTTAAACAAAAATCTGTTCGCTCCATTACTTACTAAGTAAACAAGAATGGGTCTGTTCTCAACTCAATCATGACGTTATAGACCATAAGTTATATCTCATGATCTCTTGCAACCACTTGACATACTCTCGCCAAGTCTCACAGCAGTCACAGCATCAGATGCGCCGCCTCGCGAACCGACAGTCCTGCTCACAGAGTATAGAGAAACCTCGGTGGCAATGTCAACACATACCATAAGAACCATCCGTGTGTATAGCATATATTATACTTTTGTTTATTAATGACTCGATTGAAAAAAATCTCACCAGGGCCCCAAGTCTACTATTTTTTATAAATTCGTCATTGCAACACGATCCCATTGTCATTTTGCTAAAAGTTCGTAATCTGCTAAATTCATCGTCGGCTATTGGTCAGTGAATGGTCTCATAATAGAATCGTGGTAGAATGACATTGTCGTATAGCTTTTTTATAAACCCTGTTAGTAGAAATGATTTTCGAAAAACTGCTATTAAATTTGAACATTAAGTCATGCCAGATTTTTCTTTTATGCACGCAGACGCAGACGTCAGTCATTCATTTGTTATTATGTACGAGATTATCATTCTATGCCATTTCTTTCAATGGAGCGTCAGTGGTTGACCATTGCAAAGTCATAGTGACGCTTTGATATTAGTAGATTACGAAGCTAGTCCAAATCAGCAATTATTAAATAAATGATAGACCATTCTGACATTATTCTAATAGCAGACTTGAGGCCCAGATGAAAGGCGATGATGTGGTCGACGAATTTCATACTGAATTGGGATATGGGCCTATGTTTGTTACCTCAGCTCCTCATGGTGATTGCAAGATAGATCCGCCTGTGACTTTCATATCCAACTTTGGTTAAAGATCTAGAGACGTGTTGCAGCTTGAGTGCGAGTTTTATAACGTTCTCGATCGCTTTAACGGAAACTTTTGCGTATGTCAGACAGACAGCGCGTTTCAACACAAATTGACATTTACGCTAACGCGAGCGTTAAATAACTAGCACCCGGACCACAGAAGTCTTAAAAAGTTGTGTGGTGTGAATCTTGCGAGGATTAGGAATCGCATGTCCACAGAATCTCGTTGCCAGTGCTTCAATTCCGTGTTCTATCGTCTCGCTGATGCTGCTTATTTTCATATTGTGAAGCGCATTTATCGTGTCATTTTGACGGCGGCGTCGAACGACAAATCGTGGTCGTTTTGACATCGAAATGAGGCGATATCGAGGGAATAAACGTCCGATTTTCACTGGATGGTGGGGTCAGGCTGGACTGTAGGATTGAGTGATGAATTAAATTATGACTGTGGATTGTTTACGATATCGTGTGGTCATACAGGATATTGGGATATTAAGTATATTAAGTGGATATTAAGTGTATAAGTAAGGTCATTTCAGCTTGTTAATAATAATCTGATTGCTACATATTCTTTTTTTAAGTCTCGCATGTCAATCTTTTCAAACTATGATTTATTTTCATGTATCAATATAATTTTAATTTTGTGAGGTACTAGCTAACCCGCGCAACTTCGTTTGTGTCACATTTTTCATGACTGCTCCGCTCGTTTTGGTCTTAGCGTGATGATATATCACCTATAGCCTTCCTCGATGAATGGGCTATATAACACTGAAAGATTTTTTCAAATCGGACTAGAGATTGCTGAGATTATAGTGTTCAAGCAAACAAACTAACTCTTCAGCTTTATATGTATGTACATAGTGCATCAGGGTAAGTTCGGACAGTTTTTGGATGAATTGGAAAGGGTTTCGTAAATTTTTTTTTTACCATTTTCTAAATATGACAAAGATACATAATGCTGCAAACATTGTTAATGAGTAAATTTGCTATAACCTTGTTTTTTTTTATACTTCTAACTTTAAAGATTCCCAAACTACGACTTCGTAAAAATTCAACATTAATTTTAAAACATGGCGATAAGATCGGACCTTGGAAGGGTAAGTTCGGATTACTTTATAATACTGATTCTATAGCCGATATCATAAGGTTGAATTTATAAAAATATCCGTACTTACCTCTAATAAGAACATACCTTTGAATTTTCTAATCATTTTTAAAAACTAGATGAGAATTTTAAGTTTTGTTTTTTTCATGTTTTAATAGTCCGATCTTACCCTACATTAGCATAGGCAAAAATTTTGTGATTCTCAAACTTTTCATGATAGATCTTTGATGTGAGGGGTCTTTGTAATTCCAGAATAATATGTGCCTAGCGAATAAGTAAAGTAGCTAAAGGTTTTGATTCCAAGATTTGATTTAAGGTATCGAATGAAATAGTTGTATGTTTCTTTCTTTAAAAAAATAGGACGATAAAGATAACAGAAAAGAAATCAGAAATGCCTCCACTCTTATTTTTTTTTATTAATTCGACGAGCGTAACTATTCTGACATAATATTGAAGGTTGTTTAGCCCAAGTTTATTACATTTTCTTGGATTTAACAACTTTTAAATAAGAATACAGTCTCTGCGAGCTCATGTTTTAATTGGTAATATCACCTTTTAAGAGCTTCTTAACCTACATGCTTACGTTTGAAGACGGTTATCAGATACAAATTCTTTAGTACTATCGAAATATGTAAACACACAAGATAAAAGTCTCGCCCGTGATTAGAATCCGAGATCTAAAATTGTTTTTACTTTATTTAGCACTTAACGTAAATATTAAAATTAAAACTTATGCCAAGGTTTGAAAACCACTGACGTGTGTGTTTAAGGGAAAGACCGGATTATAATAATCCGATGTTCGACAGTTACGGCGAAGACCGGATTTCAGCATACAGTCGACTTTTAAAATTATTTGTAACTGCAAATGGTTAACCATTTTACAAAAATCAACATAACACTCACACAGAAATAGAAAGAAACAATACTCACTAGAAAAGTAACAAAAACCTTGCCGGGTTGAAGATCGGATCTGCCGAAAATCTGCTTGGTAGCTATGATTTTATATTTTTGTAAACCAAATACGACCAACGCATCGTAGTAACAGTCTAGGACTGATAGGCGGGGAATAACAAGATGGCGTCTCGGACTGTGTTGCCAGTACTAAAAAATACGCACGGGTTTTGAAGTAATTCGAATTATCCGACCTTACCCTGTATCCGAACTTACCCTGATGCACCTTAATATTTGTAAAAAAAAACCAAAGGGGCATGACACTATTTTACATAATTATCTACCAAATCCTTACAAAAACGTTAGCAAACAGGCCCAATAGTCCAAAACTATCTTCAAACATCCAAGCCATTGAAATACTACCCGTAACAATTTAACTGACTACAAAACACACAAACATTCCCTTACAAAATAACGAACGATGAACGAACTTGAAGACAAAATCCTTAATAAAGCCGGTGTATTTATAGAAAACTATTTTTATAATGGTCTGTTTTTCGCCCCTCTGAAAGCCGGTACACGGCGAAGCAAGGAAGCTGTCTAAAGGAACTTGATCCATAACTCTGCTAAGTTTGAGCCAAAAAATCTCCCTAATAGCCCATTGTCTTCAACTTTGACCTTTAAGAGTAAATTTTAAATTATAATATTTCGTCGGTTATGACAAAGTTTGAACTGTCGTTTTTTATAGGTGAAGATTTTCGTGTGTAGGGCTTTTTTTATACTGAAGCGTAAAATTACACTTACTTATCAATCATAATTTTATGGTTGACTAGCAGCGGCCCGAGGATTCACCCATATAGTTCCCGTTCCCGTGGGAATATGGGGATAAAATAGCCTATGTTACCCGGGGATAGCGTAGCTTTCAAACAGTGAAAGAATTTTTCAATACAAACAAACAAACAAATCTTTCCTCTTTATAATAGTTGTATAGATAAACTCGTGGCTCCATAATGATAGCTGCTTGGGTCAAAAGGTTAAGCAACGCTAGCTGAGTTTGGTCTGTGGATGAATAACCTTTGTAAGATAGAAAAGTTCCCCCATGCCTCGGACAACAGGTAAAGCCGTTGGTTCCAACTATCATTTTTTTAGACGATTGGGTGAATATACAGATTGTCAGAAACCAAAAATTCTTGATGCCAGTTTTGCCAAATTATTATTATTGAAGACTACAGACTTCAATCATATTTACACACCGAGGGGTATAAGCATATAAAAGTAAAAAATCAGTTTAGTAAATTAGGCGCTAGATTGGAACATACAAACATACCTACATAGACAGCCAAAATCATTACCCTTCCTTTTGACTTTTCCCTAGTCGAGTAAAAATCTGTATGAAAAAATAACACATCGTGTTGTATTTAGTGTTCCAGAGTACAAGTTGCTTTTTATTTCGGAAAAAAGAACATCATATTTTGCATTTTTTCTAAATGTCTTGACTGATTACCTTTTGTATAACAAACACACACGGGTGGCCTTAGTTAATCTAGCGTTATGCCCTAAAAACGAGACTGGCAGCGCCATCTATCACATTAACATTGAACCGTAGGTGTGACGCAGATGTACCGTATCATCGAAAATTCAATACCTTGATTAATATGTTGTTCTTACATAATTATTATAACAAAAAAAAACCTTTAGTAAAACCTTTAGTATATAAATATTGGAGTTTTTATTTTTTACGAAAGAAGAAAGGATTAAAGCAGTTTAGGTTTACTCCCGTTTACACCTATCAACATCAGTCCATTTTGAATTGACTTTGGTAAATTAAGAGGTTACGCTGAAATGATTTGAAAAGAGTGACTATGGAGTTTTTGGCCCTTCTTCTACATAAGAATGTACTGGTACATTTGCAAATGGACACTAGAGTCACTTTATTATTTTAACGTGAAAGATGACGTCCAAAAGTCCCTTTTAATGGCCCAATTGAAATAAACCTTATGTCTAAGACATTAAATTCATTATCTACTAGTGTGTGTTAGACTATTATCGTCCAGTCCGCATTACATCGATGGCAATTAGCTTTGTTTAGCTTTTTTTCAAATATTTGAAATTTATCACTGCTTACGTCCAGCTCAATATCATCGATGTGTGGTTTACAGTTCCTCCGTGATTTTGGCAGAACTATGTGTTTTCCTATACAAAATCCATAAACAAAGAGTGAAGTCTGAATGTCACCCTTACTCCATAAAAAATCATAGAGAATCTCAAACCACTTCATAAGTCCCCGAAATACGACAAACGAAATAGTTGGACATAAAACATTTCTGCCACGTCAAATGTTTGACCAAACATCGGTTGGTGGGGAGTGTCTGGCAGCCCGCCAATAAACATGAATCATCGCGCCCGGCACAAACCACCGGCGATTTGTCAGCATTTACGCTAGGGAGGCGACACAAGGGACATGTGTGAATGAAGTGTGGGGCACTTTTTTGCCCCTATTCCTAATTTTTAGTAGTTCGGTGATTAGTCTCGAGAATAAAAAATCAATACCGCATGGTTTGGTTTGAGTGTTGATTGAGTGATCTGTTTTAATATTAGTTGACTGTTAAGCATCAAATTATTGCTTTTGAACTTTTAGTTAATGTTTTGGATTCATAAATGCTGCTTCTGAAAAGAAGCAAGTGAATAATTTGCAGAGGATGACCAACCATCAAAATTATTAGCGAGGTGCGAGATGAAAAGTGCAAATACATATTAAATATGTTTTACAAAACTTAAAATTTAATGCAGACTATTAAGAATTTACAAATTTTTTACCCAATGTATTCTTCAACTTACTTTAAAACACTAACTTATTTAACTTTTCCATTAAATCTGCAGCCTAGAGCCACTATAATATTACTTCTTTTCTTATAATTGAATTGAATTTTACGTTGAAAATTCACTCAATCTATCACTAGAAACATCACGACTAATTCTTGAAACTAGTTAGATCCAGACACGCATGTGTGTGAAACAAAAGTCACACTCTTTTTAAGTGCAAATTAATACAGTTTACTTTTGCACACACACTCAGCGCATTACCAGAAATTAAACGGTGGCTAGTTTCAGCCATCCATGTGTGTTAAGACAAGTGTCACACTCCTTTTAAGTGCAATTAAATACAGTTAACTTTTGCACACACACTCAGCGCAGCACTACAAATTTGAGGATGGCTCGTTCCGGATAGTGTTAAGACAAGTGTCTTTTTAATAATTCCAAGTTATTATATGTATATAATTTACTTTTGTTCACTCAGCCTATCGAATGCAGATTATCGAAAAAAATTGGACACACATGTATTTTTGCTATAATTATCAAGTCAATCAAAATTGACAAAGATAAAAAGCATAAAAGTCAGGAAAGCGGTCTTTTGACGTCACGTCGTGGTAAACAGTGTACTGCAATGTGACATCACACGAATTCGTCTTCATTTTTTGTTTAAGTACGTGAAAAAAGAAGAAAATATTTTTCCAATATTTTTTTGAAAATCTATCTGATAGACTAATTAGATTTGTTTAGTCAACTACCCTATTCAGCCCATCACTAGAGGCATGACAGCGACTAGATCCAGTCTCGCATGTGTGATATGACAAGTGTCACTGTTTTCTTTGCCCCGCCATATCTCGACCATCTTTTTGCATTTGTCATTAACGTCCTTTTTTGCAAGTCCCTAATGAATTCTGTTTTATTAGTTTATCGTTTTAAACGAGACTCGGCGACTCTTTGAAGAGCTGATTTTAACGTAGCCTTTTTGAGGATATGCAGATATTTTTAATTTATGTCCTGATTTTTTGTATGTTGAAGTGTACACGTGCTTACGTTTTCAGATAAATGTATTTTGGTGCGTAAGACAAAACTTATACTCGATATCAGCGAGACAAAGTCGGCCTTGTAGATATTGAGTCATTTTAAAAGTGTCAACGTTAAGAGACGAACAAGAAGATGAATGATTGCAAATGAGCGACTTTTATTACACTTGAAGAGTGTGTTCGTACTGCACTGTTTCTACTGAATTATAATAATTGAAACGTTATTTTAGGACGGTGAAATCACTGCTGTTGATTCATGCAACATCTTTATTTTCATTTAATAGGTTGGCAAGCAAGCTGGTGGCATCAACTCACTTGATTGAAAATGGTCACTGGTTTTTGGCACCTGCAGTTTGAAAGCAATTGCTGATTCGTGGCCAAATTTGAAAACCTTGTCTAAATGATCCGTCTGTTTACGTTTAACTTTGTTTACTCCTAACTGGATCGACCTAGTGGAGCAGTGGTGGTTGAGTGGTAACGGCCCCGACTTACGAATTGTAGGTCGCGGGTTCAAACCCAGCCAGGCGAATTACTTCGTGTGGTTAAATTCATCACCACTGCTCTCTGCTCTCAAAACGGTGAAGGAAAACATCGTGAGGAAAAAACATTGAAAAAACATTGTGAGGTGTCCTAGAACCAAAAATTCGAAAACATGTGACATTTACCAATCCGCACTGGGCCCGCGTGCTGGATTACGGCCCATTCCCTCTCCTAGAGAGGAGGCCTGTATCCCCGCAGTGAGAACGTTAAATATCTGATTATGTTTATACTCCTAACGGCGTTTTATACAAACTTTTATGTTCTTATTCTTGGAAGTGAATGAACGATTTTAATGAAACTTGATACGCTATGCAGCAAGCAGTTAATTTGTTTTTCTAAAAACCGTTACCTATTTTATAAGAGTGATTTTTTTACTTTCCATACAAAAAACTAAAGAAAAGTTTTGACTAGAAGAGGATTATTAAACACACTGTTTCCAAATTCTGTTTATACAGCAATGCTATAAACAGAATTTGGAAAAGCAAAACCAACAACAATCAACTGTGAATTGGTTTTCCCTAGAAAGTACAATTTGAATTCACTTCACCGCTCTCTTCAATAAACCCCAAAGCCATAAACCCTAAATCCTCTTTACCAAGCTTAAATTCCTAGTTTCACAGTCAACCATTTCATAGTGTTCTTGCTAAAACTTCATCCTGCCATTAGCAACAAGATTAACAAAATAATGCCCATTTCACTGGCAAAGGGAACTAAAATTATTAAGTGGAGATAGCAATATGAGCTGCTAATGCTGTAATAGCCAGGATATTCTTCTAGCTGAATGCTTCGCAAACTGTTAGGTTTTATTTTAAAACATTACAGTAATGGAGGTGTGTAAAAGTTACTGTTAGTGCGGTATAGAGTTGGAAAATAATATTGGTAGTGCTTTTATCATTAATGTCTCGCTCGAGTGTAGAAATGGTAAAAAGTATCAAAGGATATGGTCTCGAAAGATGTAGAGCAGTGGTGGCCGAGTGGTAACGGCCCCGACTTACGAATTGTAGGTCGCGGGTTCAAACCCAGACAGGCGCATAACTTTGTGTAATCAATTTCATCACCACTGCTCTCAAAACGGTGAAAGAAAACATCGTGAGGAAACCGGCATGTCCTAGAACCAAAAATTCGAAGACATGTGACATTGAAGACGCGTGATGGATTACGGCCCATTCCCTCTCCTAGAGAGCAGGCCTGTGTCCCAGCAGTGGGAACGATAACAGGTTGATTATGCCATTTAGCCATTAAAACGTGAAGTAGTAACGAACATATAAACTCACTTTCGCATTTATAATAGGAATTGAGATAAGGATATATATTACAAAGGTAGTGGAGGCGATGGAGAAAGGTGATTATTGATACCATCATCATCATCTACCTAGCCCTTTTCACAACTATATTGGGGTCTCCCAGATAAGCCAGATTCAGCTGAATACCAGTATTCTACGTAGGGCGGCTGCCTACCATCATGATCAAGGTAAAAGACTGGTGATCTTAAAATTTACTGAGCTGTTCAAATATTCCTTGAATAAATTTCTCTTTTTTCTTTCGATCTGCTACTATTTTAGCTTCTAGTAATAGTTCCTTCTATTTGACTTATTTCGATATGAATGAGGGTATGCAGCATAAAACGTTACTAAATGGAAAATGCTTCAAACGAAGGTCAACCCTACAAAAAGGGGCCAGGTCTTCAAAAAACAAAGAGGTATACTGTGCTCGTTTGTCACTCTTTCTAATTACAAAAATTCAGGATGGAGCCCAATATTGCAGAAAAATTAACAGGTGCGCGTTTTTACCTCAAAATAGAAACCCGTATTTTCAACAGCTTTAAAAACTTAATGATCAGGTCCCCAAGTCTGCTATGTTTATAAATTTGTCATTCCAACACGATCCCATCGCATTTTACTAAAAGTTCGTAATACGAACATTTTTCGGTCAATGGTCTCGTAATTTTTTTTGATAACCGAGCTATTAAAAGAAATGACTGCACATTGACGTTCTAATGATAGATCACTGATCAAAGAAACTGTCAACATTTTAGCAGACTACCGCATACGCCTATCATTCATTAGTCATTATGTACAAGATTACCATTCTATGCCATTTCTTTCAATGGCGTGTCAGTGGTTGACCATTGGAAAGTCATAATGACGCTTTTATATTAGTAGATTACCAAACTTGTCAAAATTGACCATTATGAAATCAATGATAGACCATTCTGACACTATTGAAATAGCAGACTTGGGGCCCTGTATAAATGCCACAAGATGGCCAGTGCCGTAAAATAGTTTCCGTTCTTTTGTTTACAAGATAAAAACTGAATGTGTGCTTTTTTTTCTGGATGGGAAATGATCAAATGACTTCCCCCGCTCTGGGCGGAGTGGAAGGGAGTGTCAGACTCTTACTGATTAAAACCCACCCGTGATCCTTCTAGTACCCTTTGCGTTCCAGGGCCGCGGTGACTCTTTTGAACAAATTCCGCAACCAATTCAATGTGTGCTCAGTGTCAAATTCCATTTCATTTTCACTGAATAACTAATGAAATATTGAAAAACATATCTCTAATGCAGTTTGCATTAGAGATATGTTTTATTCGTTTAAGAGTTTGTTCAGAACCTTCTAATTATGTTTTTACTGTTCTTGCTTGAAATTTTCTTTTTAAACCTTTTTAACGCTTTCTAATGAAGTTACTTTAATTTTAACAAAGGCTGATTCAATTGAAGCTTGTATTTTTAATTTAGTATGAAGAAGAAAATGGATAATGAATTCACTTTAAAACATTCATTTTGAATAATTTGATATCATTATGAAAAGGTTTATTTTTAGTACAAAATAATACTTATTAACAATCCGTTTGCTTTTTAATTTAAACTTCATCAGTATTGTTACTAGCAGAAAATCAGCATATGTAGGCGGACTTACGGTCGGTTTCTGAATTGAATATTATTAGTTAAAACCTTTTCAACCAAAAGTTATCATGCCAAAACTTTAGTTTTTCAGGCTAAGGTATACTTTCATGGCATTATCTACCATGTCTGCATATGAATGAAAAATAACATTACTGTAAACGAAAAAGCAAACCTGGTTCAACTTTTCTAAAATGGGCCCATTTTAGAAAAGTTGATCATCGTTTTGTTTTTATAAATTTTATTTTTTCAGCAGCTAGCTGTCATATGCCAAGTCATTTAATGAAATATCTTTTACCAGTAAAAGGTTCCTGAAACAGTTTATATAGGTGCACTAATTACCATAATTTTGAATTAGGTTCCACCTACTCTTGTCCTCTATGTCCAACCACCTGCACGGACCAGGACCTGAAAGTAGCTATAGGCAGAGCAATCCAAGTAACCACATAAATGTACTGGTCGGACTACATGTGAGAAGGAGGCAATCGATACAAAAAGAAGTAAAATTGATTTAGTCAGGCGTTACTTTGCGGAAATCAATTTTAAATTTGAAAATGAAAATAATATGTCTAGTTTTAATTTCCGCGAATATTAGTGGGTTGCAGGTATGCACCTCCCTCCCGCCCGCTTTATTATGCACATGCAAGATTACAAGGCAAATGCAAGGATTTTAAGCACATGCAGGAAGGCAAAGCAAAACCCAACACCATTACCGACACGTGTTTCGCCTCTCCACGAGGCATCCTCAGGGGACGTGTTGACCCGCTGACCGTTGCGTTGTGTCGCAACTCAACGGTGCATGTGCATAATAAAGCGGGCGGGAGGGAGGTGCATACCTGCAACCCACTAATATTCGCGGAAATTAAAACGACATATTATTTTCATTTTCAAATTTACAAAAAGAAGTAAAACATAACTTTACAAAGATTAATGTTAAATTCTAAGCAGTAAAAGCACTTTTGAAGCTCCAAAACCCCAAACAAATCATACCAAGCTCTTCTCCAAGAATGTATCAAAGCTTTTCAAAATCTCAGTCGTATAAAGTACAACACAAAAGATCATTAACACAAACAACATACCTTCATACACACACATACAAATAAACCGCGACTCGACACCGCGGGTGCGCAAATAAATGCAATTAGAATTCACTTGCGCCACGTGAGAAATATCTTTGAAGATGTGGTGTGGTGCAAGTGATAGGAGACAGCGTTAGAACTAAAATACATTAACATTGTTACTGAATCTTTTATCACACTAAACACTAAGTACACAAGGGCAAAAAAGTATTTTCTGGCTAAGTAACAGCCGTGCGGATTTGAATCTTTAAGGTGAAGCAACGGTTTTCGAGGAAAGTTTTTCGATTAGTGACCATCCACAATATCTCAAAACCCTCAGTACTGATAAAAGCACAATACACTGTTGGTCTTTGCTGTAGTTTGTGGATATTTCACAAATATTACACTGGGTATTGCTTACGTGATACCCAGTATTATTTTTTATTTATCACTTTTATCCAAAAAAATACAGGATTATCTAAGTTAAATAGCAACTAAAAATCACTTAGGTTTAAACTGCTATCATGAATCATCTCAACATCGAAACTATACAAAAATGAGTTTTTATTTAATATGTACGATAATGTGTAAAATATTCTTAGATAATAATTAAGTAATATTGCTTAAGTTTACATTTGATATATTATGTGTAATTTTTTTTTTCTTAGGGTAGACTATTAATAAGTCTCGGTACAATATACCCGGTAGTTTGCTCGCCATACATATTGTTGGCGTGCTGTGTACAAGCTTATAAGTCTAATTGGGTTGTGGAGGTTAAATGGACAGTCTCTACATATAAAATACTAGTATTCAGCTTCACTCGGTTTGAAACCGACTACAACGTAGTTGGGAAAAGTCTAGGCTATGTATGACTGTTTATGTTTATAGAATTAGTATTTTTTAATTTGGATAGATGTTCAACTTCAACGATGGGTATAAGGAACAAGAATACTTCGATTTTTTTTATATAATATTAAAATTGTTTATTATTTTTGTTTTTTTTTTTGCTTCTTTTTTGTACCTGCTATGTAAATATTTCGACGCAAATGTATTTTTGTTAGGAAATAAATAACTTTAAACTTAATATTGAATGCAATATGGATACAATGATACTGGCACTGAACTGGCTTCCAAAGGGGCTTAATGTTGAAGCGCTTGCAGCACTTCTTTGTTTTTTTATTTATTAAGTTTTCCACTGTGAACTAAAATAATCACAAGCACGTGGGCAGGTATCCCAGACTTCTAAGAACAACCTTCGTCAATCTGATTAATAAAATTAAGTAGATCATTGAAAATATTATCGTCAATGTTATTTTATAGCTTCTCGGAATCACCAATGCCAACAGTATCTGGCTTCTCTCGCAATATATGACTATAATTATTGAGACCAAGCCCTTGTATCCATCTAAAAATACTACCGCTCTTAAACAGTTCTCACAAAAGCTGGCTAATACAAATACCATTGCCCTCAAAATCCTATGTCCGGTTATCTGTCACAGTATCTAACAAACCATGGAAGCTTCAGGACCAATGAGGCGTCTCTCAGCTTAATATAATGGGCCATAAAAAAAGGTTAAAGGCCGTTCAAGAATTGGCGACTAAGTTCAGGATTTAAGTGCTTGTTATTAGGCTGAAACGTATTTCTTATTTATGGATGGATGAAGCAGCACGTGATTGAATGGGGGTTGAATGTAAACGGCGGAAATGTCGAGACGAGGGTTGGAAATTGTTTCTTAATTCATGTTGTCTGGAGATGATATATTTTAGAGAAGCCTCAAGTCTGCTATTACAATAGTGTCAGAATGGTCTATCATTGATTTCATAATTGTTGATTTTGACAAGTTTGGTAATCTACTAATAACAAAAGCGTCATTATGACTTTCCAATGGCCAATCACTGACACTCCATTGAAAGAAGTCTCGTCCATAATGACAAATGAATGACAGACGTATGCGGTAATCTGCTAAAATTTTGACAGTTCCATTGATCAGTGACCTGCCATTAGAACGTCACTGTGCAGTCATTGCTTTTAATAGCTCGGTTATCAAAAAGTATTACGAGACCATTAACCGACCGATGATCGACCATTATGAATTTAGTAGATTACGAACTTTTAGCAAAATGACAATGGGATCGTGCTAGAATTACGATTTATAAAAAATAGCAGACTTGGGGCCCTGCACTGATGACTTTCCTCAAACTCAACACTTTTATTATATTTGACACCATTTACGGTAGTAGTTCTAATTCATATAGGAAACACATAATCTTTGTAATTATTGTGCTTTTACTTTGCCTTCGCGCCTAGCATCAGGCTTAGAGAAAATCCGCTGATAAATAATGCGAATGGAAAACCTATTAAAACGGTCATAGCGATCGCCATATTCACAGAAGCTAACGGTTCTGTATAAACTCGCCTTCCAGTTTCATGGATTTGCTACATATTTGCAAATATCCCCGATAAATGCTAGAGGCTTCCGATATCGATTTTCACCTTTATAGTGCTTGGAATGATGGTGGAGTAATGGTCATAATAATAGAATAGAATAGAAAAGAATACTCTTTATTTTGTACACCATATAAGTTACAGAAAATATAGATGAAGAAAACATTACAAAAGGTGACACAATGGGAAGCCTAATACATGTTAACAAACTGTTATGATAGTTATAACGTTTAGAGTGTACTTATAAAACGTGTATTATATAAGCAATATCTAAAAAGGGGTAATTGTACTCATTGTTGTTAAACAACCCTTACTGTTGAACAAATACTGAAAAAGCGAGAAAAAATCTGCTGCTCAGTACATTTTGTCGAGAAATGCGGACAGAAATTTATGGGGCAGGCATTTTTTCTTTTCGTCATATGTAATGGTAAAAGTTGTTCATAATGATGAGTAGGTACAATAACCCGTTATCAGATACTGCATTTATTTTTTTACACGTCTTATATTATAGGCCAATATCGAGTGGTCTAAGCACACTCAATTTTGCCTATCAAATACCCTCATTACATTGGCTTAGTAATAAACTGAAGGAAAGGAAGTTCTGAATATGTTATATTCCTTACTTTTTTACTTATTTATTTATATACTAGCTTCTGCCAGCGACTTCGTCCGCGTGGAATAGTTACGTTACCCCCGATTTTGAAACTCTCAGCCCGATCGGTTTAAAATTGACAAAAGATAGACATATGCTGTTCCGGGATATTTTTTAGTTAATTTTATGTAGAACATTTCCGTAATACATGATTTCTATGTAACTTTAACCATTAAGGCTACATACGCGACGGAAGCTTAAAAAATGGAGTAACTTCTCCCGTTTTCCCAACATTTTCCTTCACTGCTCTGCTCCTATTGATTGTAGCGTGATGAAAAGTATACCATAACCTGCCCAGGAGTATGAAGAATAATTGCACCAAGTTTCGTTAAAATCGGTCGAGTAGTTTTTGTTTCTATAAAGAACATACAGACAGACAGACAAAAAATTTACTGATTGCATTTTTGGCACCAGTACCGATCACTAATCACCCCCTGATAGTTATTTTGAAAATATATTCCTTGTACAGAATTGACCTCTCTACAGATTTATTATAAGTATAGAAGATAGATTTAAAACTTAATACATACAAATATACAGATCTGGAGTAAATGCCGGAGAGGAGAGGACTCCGCCACCGCCGCAGATCTGCTCGACAAGGACACTGCAATGCTCCATCCAAGCACGGTAGACCACCACCGTGTCCTCCACACAGTGTCATAGTAGGCTGGACCTATACTATGAAGTATTGAACCATAAGTTCCAATCAGTATGAGACATTGACCAGTCTTCAACACAATATAATAACGATAACTTTATCACGTTAGCCCGTGTAATGCCAGTATTTTCAGAAAATAAATAAATATAAAAATCATTTTCATAAAACAATTTGAGTATATGGATACACTATCTACACGAACAAAGCAAGTGCGTGCTGCCTTTTGTTACCCAGTTTACATATCGTATCCATATATTTTGGGTTTAAAAATAATCGGGAAAATTCGCAGAAACATTACTCTTTGATCGATGAGTTTCGCAGATGACTGAACTTTGACACAAGGACCAGACGAATGAATATTGGAAATTTAAGAATAAAAATGCTATTCAGAATTTTATTACGATTTAAGCTATTTTATATTTTAACGGTGCTATCAAGTTTTATGATATGATAAATATAAATTGTGTTTCAATCACGTTGAGTCGTTTTAACGTGACTCAAAACATGTATTAATATTTATTAACTTCCTGAGAGCCATTTCTACTATTTCAAGAGCTCCAAACCTCTGTAGGGAAACACGGAACTCTTATTGAATCACTCAGTTGCCAGTCTGTCGGTATTTCTGTGTGTCTGTCTGTCACAGCCTATTTTCTCCGAATCTACTGGACCGCTTCAATTGTACATACAACCTTCTGCAACCAAAACATGGATGCGTAACAATATTATACATTTTAAAAATAGGGTCACATCTGCGTGGAAATTTATAACTATAAAAAAAAAATTCTAACTGTACCGTGTGACATAAAAATTCAAAAGGCTTATTTTTAGGGTAACAAACTATTTTTCTGCCATTTAAAAATATTCCATTACCATTTCCTCGTTCCGCGTTGTTCCCGTTCCCGTGGCAATACGGGGATAAAATATAGCCTATGTTACTCCACAATAACGTAGCTCCAGTAGATCCAGAGATTACCCCTTACAACGTCACAACGTCACAAACTCACAAACGTTACCTCTTTATAATATTAAGTATAGATAATAGGGTAATATATAGGTCTTCAACTATAGATTACAGGAAAACCTATAAGAAGTCTTGGATTTTAAAATAACACACAACATTTACCAATGACCAAATGCTTAATGTACTACCTCAGGTATGGAGGAGTCTCGGTATGTTAAGATGGTCACCCATCCACAGACCAACCTCGGCAAGCGTTTCTTTACCTTGGAGTTTGACCCGTGTATATAAACATAATCAGCCTTTTAACGTTCCCACTGCTGGGACACAAGCCTCCTCTCTAGGAGAGGGAATGGGCCGTAATCCACCACGCGTGCCCAGTGCGGGTTGGTGAATATCACATGTCTTCGAATTTTTAGTTCTAGGACATGCCGGTTTTCCTCACGAGATGTTTTCCTTCACCACTTTGAGGGCAGTGGTGATGACATTAATTACACAAAGTAAAGCGACTGGCTGGGTTTGAACCCGTGACCTAAAATTCGTAAGTTGGAGCCGTTACCACTTGGCCATCACTGCTCGACCCGTGTAGCTGGTATTATTTAGCCACAAGCTCCTCCCCGCCTCGGACAGTAATACAAACAAAAACAATATCACTATTTCTTTAATATAGTTTAGTTGGTCTTAGTAGATATTATTTTAAAAACTAGCAGTGCCCCGCGGAATTACCCACGTAGTTCCCGTTCCCGTGGAAATACCGAGATTAAATATAATTTATTTTATTTGCTGATAATGTAGTAATTTCGGAGCTTATTCTGTACAAACAGACAAGCAAAAACAAACTTTCCTCTATATATTATTAGTGCCGATTTAACTTGCACCATACAACTAAAAACGTCTCCTTATGAAGCCCTGACAGACGAAACGGACAGAAACCAACATATCTTTAACGCTTCACTTAAATGTATATTTATCTGGCCTTTTACGATCTTTTGTGCACTGAAATGTTATGACAATAAAGCTGAAATTAGAATGACGACGGTCTTAATGCATGTACTTATAGATATACCAGTACTAGTTACATTGTTGTCATAAAACCTTGTGATGTGCTTTAAATATAAACTTTATGGTTCAACTGGATTACTTAACGTGCTACTGGCTTGTAAAAAGTAGATTTATTTTAAATATCTCTTCAAAACCTTTTGTAATCTGTGGATTTAACGGACATTAATTCTTTCAAAATATTCAAGTTAATGTAATGAGACAAAGATATCCTTTATGTAGGTTAATTATATAGTATCCATCGCTTTTAAAATCTACTATCGTATTTATGCTAGGTTCAAATTCCTGAAACATTTTCTAGAATTATCTCATTTGATTTTTAATTAAACAATTTTAATTGAGTTTTCAAACTCTATTTTAGTCTGACAACTAGGCAAAATTTTGCATTCATATTTGGTTTGACAAAGTTTGCGTTCAGAAACCTTCCTTTACTCTACCAGTCATTCTTAAAAAAGGATTAAATGTCAAATATTTTTACAACCTACAGCTTTTAAAAATATGATAATTATTGTGACTTTTATTATTATTAAAAAAAAAACTATTTACAAAAAATACAACCGACTTCTAAACAAAAGTACAAAATAACTTAATTTTGGAAGCCGGTGTTCAAAAAACGAAAAGGCAACTAAAAACACCGAGTCACGAAATTAAAGTTACAACAAAAAAAAAAACAGGCGAATTAAGAACGAAAAAAAATACAAACGAAAGAATGAACCACCACAAAACGTTTAAAAGGTTCAGTATAATATACGTATATAAATATTATCGAATAAAGAAAAACAAAAAACAACAGATATATTAAACAGCATGGAGCAAATTATCTTTAAAATAAAAACTGTGTGGTTTTGTGTGTAATGTGTCAAATAAATACATAAATATTATACCACTGATTGGATTGGATTGATGAAACAAACAAGTTTTTTTTGCTAACTATACAACAGCGAACCCTCCTCACTAAAAACCTAATATTTCGCTGTGATATTTTAGTTATGATAGTAACTGTCTGTTTTCCTTTCATAGCTTGATTGGCTTCATCAACCAATGAAAGTCTATTCTCGATTGCCACTTCCAATGGCTCGCAAGTACTAACGACCGCTACATAGAAGCATGTTGCAGTAACTGTTGCTATCACAGGCGAACGGTGATTGAGCTGGTAAAACTTTACGTAGAATAAAAATATTATGTTGCTGTGAAAATGGTAGTGGATGCAGATTTTCAGTGCGCAGCGATATTGATGCTAGTAACGAGCTAAAATGCTCAGTTCAGAAAAATCGTGGTATAAAAGTAAGAAATATAATCGCTCTGGAAAGCACAAACTATTTAATGTCCCATTTTGTCATACAGTAGGTCGATCCATAATCAGCCTTTTAATGTTCCCACTGCTGGGATACAGGCCTCCTGTGTAAGAGAGGGAATGGGCCGTAATCCAACACGCGGGCCCAGTGCGGGTTGGTGAATGTCACATGTCTTCGAATTTTTGGTTTTAGGACATGCCTGTTGTGAGTGCAGTGGTGATGAAATTAATTATACAAAGTAATGCGCCTGCGTGGGTTTGAACCCGCAACCTACAATCCGTAAGGCAGACCCTTACCACTCGGCCACCACTGCTTCACTAGCTCGATCCACGTCTCTCACACCGCGTATGCTAACTACGCTCAACGCGCTCATGGACACCAACCCTGGATTGGACGTGTTTGCTGATGAACGGAAGACGATTTTGTTAGAATGTTTGCAGTTCTGTGAGAAGACAGAGTGAAACGTTAAATTAATTTGGTATAAATTGATAATTTGCTGTACTAAAAACTTTTTACAAAAAATAAAACCGACTTCTAAACAAAAAAAAACCAAAAAGTATAAAATAACTTTAATTTCGGAACTCGGTGTTTTTGGTTGCTTTTTTGTTGTTGAACACACCGACTTCCGAAATTAAAGTTATTTTGCACTTTTTTGATTTTTTGTGTAAAAGTCGGTAATATTTTTTTGTAAAAAGTTTTTTATTTTTCACTTTTTAGTGGTACCTACACCCCCTCCCCTCCCCCACCAAAACGAACCAATCACATTAGTGTAAAAAAAAACGTACTGCTCCTTTAGTAAACTAAGAGGTCGTCAATGTAGACAATGTAGATATTTCTTTTTAGATTTTTGTTGATTTTTCGAAAACCGCTTGGTTGATTTCGATAAAATTTTCATGGGACCATTTGGAAAGTATACCCTTTCCAAAAAAAAAAAAGAATTTTTCAAATCGGTTGACAAGCGACGGAGTTATGCGCGAACAAACATTAAAAAAAAAAGAAAAACATACAAACATCCGAATTGAGAACTTCCTCCTTTTTTAGAAGTCGATTAAAAACACATCTCCATGGTTTAAAGGCTTCCATAATTATGTACTAATGAAAAAAACTGTGATAGCAAATATAACATTTGTAAAACGATTATCACAGCCTCTTCAAAGAAATTTCGAAGCGGCTAGTTTACTTTTCAATGCTTTCCAATTTAGTCTACTTTGTTTAAAAAAAACAATGTTACCTTTTTAATATTATTAGACTGTTTTTTACATATATGAATGAATACACAAACATAAGTATGGTTATCCATCAACCTCTTAACCCTACAAAGACAGAACCCACGAAGCAACTTTATAATATTTTTCCCAGGGCTTTCATTGCACTTCACATAACGTCTCAGCTTTATTGCAAATAGCACTCGTCAGCTCGAGTAAACTTTTATAATGCCAGTACAAATAAAAGAAAATATACGGATTAAACATTATTATGGTTGAGGAAGTATGTTGACATGGCAACGGGAAGGGTTCCCGAGTAAAGCGTACGACCATAGGGCTGCTTGAAAAAATTTGGGTTGAATACGTACCTACTCGGAAATGATTGGATTAGATTAAGCCGTTTGGTTAAAACTTTACAGACCTTGAAAGCAGGTATTGTGACCTTTGATAGATGACAAAGGCTTTTTCGAGTAAATTTGAAAATGAAAATAATATAATCTAGTTTTAATTTCCGCGAATATTAGTGGGTTGCAGGTATGCACGCATATACGCACATAAGGGGACGTGTTGACTCGCTGACCGTTGAGTTGTTGTCGCAACTCAACGGTCAGCGAGTCAACACGGTGGTCACGAGGTGCATACCTGCAACCCACTAATATTCGCGGAAATTAAAACTAGATATATTATTTTCATTTTCAAATTTAAAATGGATTTCCGCAAAGTAACGCCTGACTCAATCAATTTTTTTTTTTTTTTTCGAGTAAAGTGATGAATTCCTATTGTTTTTTATACATGAGCAAAAATCCCGTTAGCTTCATTAAAACATGAGCTAGATATGGTATCAAAACACTAGTTATTCTATTCATAAACAAAAACTGCAATATCGTATAACATGCATGAGTGATGGGTCAGGCTTCGAAAACCTCTGTATTGTTGAATACGATACATTGCGTGATATGAACTTTAATATTAAAACCTGGGGTTTATTCTGATCAGCGCTTTGTTATTTTTTATGAAAACCATTTCCATTTCCATCATTGTATTGGTTTACGTTTTTACACACTAAACTCAGATGCAGATGCCTACAAAAATAAAATAGACCTTGCACGAATCAAAATTGTTCTTGCGGATAGAAAGTAAGGAAAAAATAACTTTGGGACTTGTCTGGGAAATCTGGGACACAAAAAAAACCTGACAAAAGCTATATAACAGCATACATTTTATAGGGCTGCCTTTTAAGTTGTGTCGTTTGAAATAAGTATAGACGATCTAATAGATTATTACCATTTACGGGTTTTCAAGAATTCTCCGCGATATTTAATGCACTTTTGCATGCGTTCGAATCAGCTTCTAAAACATTTATTCCACTCTGAAGTGGGGGGTAGTTAAAATGGCCGATTTGTAAGTGTCAACAGCTTCTTCGGGTGAGCTGAAACGTTGATCACGAAGACTTTGCTTAATTTTGGGGAGCGTAAAAAAATCGTTAGGGCTCAAGTCAGGGCTGTAAGATGGGTGATAATTTCTACCTTTTGGGTACTCAAAAACAACTTTGTATCGCGGAAGGTGTGCGAACTTGCATTGTCATGGTGCAGTATCATACAACGTCTTGAGTTGTTTTTTCGAAACTCTGTTATGACTTGTGGCAAACAAACAGTGGTATACCAGTCAGCGTTAACCGTCTTGCGATCTTTTGGTATAATAGTGGCGATGTGGCCACCCTTTGCTACAAACGAGGCAACTCTTTTTTTTAGTGCTCCGTGAGCGAATGACTTGTTCGGTTTCGGCTCATCTTGGAAGACCCAGACAGTTGACTGCTGCTTGGAATCTAGATCGTAAGCATATATCCAAGACTCGTCACCACTAACTCCTCCTCCTCCAGTCCTGTACTTCTCACATTCAATGAACTTCACGTGGCCTGCATTGGTCAACTTTTTGGAGGCCTGTGATGCTGCGTCTTTCAGAATTCAACTTCAACCTTTTGACCAGCCGTTCTAGCTGAGCAAAGCGACCATAGGAATTTCGGAATTCTTCAGACCCTTACGATGATTTTGGTGATTTGTAAATAATACTTTCTTATGTCAATTCTGCCAGTGTTCGGGGGACTTTTCCCATTGACAGCTGTGAGTATGTTTTGTTTATGATTTATAATAATAATCTTTATTAAATCATTTTGTTTTTATACATAATTTTGCGAATTTATAAGTCTATTTTTATTTGAATTCAGTAGTTACTTTAGTTTAACTTTAAATAATTTATTGCGAATACTAAAAGAAAGGTATTAAGTGTAAATATTTTTTCGAGTACCTACTTCATTTAATATAAATTATCCAAACAACGAATTAATTCACAAAATGTAATCCCTCATCAACTTAGCTATAAATAACGAATTTTGAAAGTAATTTGACACAAATAAAAATTGCTTTTGGATTAATTAAGTAGGGATATGGAGTCATAATTAATTACTTTTCCTTCATAACGTAAATCAACTGCTTAATAACGTCAGATAACTACGCGTTAAATTACGTTACGTGATGCTTATTAACTTTTCCGGATTTTTTTTATAAACTCATTTCCATGGGTGTCATTAATGTTTGTTTTTTTTTTTGAAATCGTAAATATTCTTTTCAACCGACTTTCAAATAAGGAGGAGATTCTCAATTCGACTGTACTTTTTGTATGTTTGTTACCTCATAACTTTGTATTGGGTGTACCGATTTTGATGATTCTTTTTATATTCGAAAGCTGGTGATTCTTGTGTGGTCCCATTTAATTGAGATCTGACGATTAGTATTTGAGTTATCCCTAATAATGCGTGGCTTAATTTACATTCCCTCTTGTCGATAAAAAATGAAAAAAATAAATTTTGTACGATGGTTTGGAAGAGCATCTAAGTATTTCAACATGGTTTCTTTCTAGTTTGGTGAAAATCTGATGACGAACAGAGATGATAGGAAACGGAACTCTTCAATAAATTATAGCAAATAGTTCGATATTGCTGAAATCGCATGTTTGTTTATTGTTTACACTAAATTGATTGGTAAGTTTAGGTGGGGGAGGGGGGGTTTGTACCGTTAAAAACTGAAAAATTAAATTTCAGAATTCGGTTTTCAAAAAACAAAAAAGCAATGACAAACACCGAGTTCCGAAAATAAAGTTATTTTGTACTTTTTGTTTTTTTTTTTGTGTAGAAGTCGGTTGTATATTTTTGTAAGTTTTTTTTTTAAATTATCTGGGATATTATTTCATTTGTATTAGGTATTGTATCATAATACCCCAAGACCAACAGATAATGCCATAATTTTTTAATTATAAAAGTTTCTTGTGAAGAAAAACACCAATGCATTTGTTTGGCCACGGAAATATATGCGATATCATTCACGCTCAAAATAATATATTTTCTAAATTCTATACAAACTAAACACCTCACCGTCACGATCATTTAAAAATATCACAAAAAAAGTTAAAACAACGAACTTCACAATATTGGCCCTAAATTATATTTTAATGAGAAATTTAATAAAAAATCCCAATGTGCCGCCTGACCGACTGTTATATTTTTCAAATTCCTGTACAGGAATCAAATCACCGTTATATCGGTAACGGGCACGTGTAGTCGAGAGGGCACTCATTACAGGCTGGTATTGACAGATATATTGATTAAAATACCAGGTTCTCAACTAATTCTGTGCCTAATGAGCTAATTGGCTTTGAATTTAGGAATAATAGAATGCATTATATGAGTGAAAATGGATCTGTGGCATCAGCAGCGTTAAATAATAACCCGGAGGACACGGTGGAGCATACGCTGGAGGTCTGCCCTGTTTGGGCTGAGCACCGCCGTGTCCTCGTCGAGGCGATCGGCGGTGGCGACCTCTCGCGTCTGGCCCTGGTTCAAGCTATGGTCCGGAGCGAGGACGCAAGGAAAGCGGTCGCCTCCTTCGACACCATTAGCACCACTAAGCCATTAGCATTACTATGCTAGCGAAGGAGGAGGCGGAACGCGTGCGAAAGAGGGAAACCTCACGCTCCAGCCGCCGCAACAAAAGAAGACGCCCCGGGCGTCGGGAAACGCAGGGCGATTCCCGGCCACCGTATGCGTGGGCCTGCGGATGGCGAGCTATGGGTGGCTCGCCATCCGATAGCAACCAGGCCCGGGTCGACAGCGCGTCGTGTCCCACGCGCGTCTCAAAGAGCCTTCAGCCTTCCAGAGATGTCAGCAAAGAAGACGGGGCCACATAGGGTCAGTGCCTGCTAGGGTTGCGGAATTTGTTCGAATGAGTCACCGCGGCCCTGGAACGCAAAGGGCACAAGAAGGATCACGGGTGGCTTTTAGTCAGTAAGAGTTTGACACTCCCTTCCACTCCACTCGGAGCGGGAGAAGTCATTTGATGATTTCCCATCCAAAAAAAAGCGTTAAATAATAAAGTCCGTGGCATCATCTGACAAATACTGCCACTTAATTTTTTACGTTTTTGCTGAGAGAGGCAGATAGTCAACATTGGTCCCATTACTGCAGATGAGCAGTGGGGCTGAAACGAGACGCACAGGACCAGCAGATGTGACAACACTTGTGGGAGATTCTATGTACATTTGTCCGGCAGTGGTCGTCTTTCTGGTGTAATGATGACGATGATGTGTGTCGCCACAAGAAAAACTAACTGAAGTGTATTTGTACGGTAACCAAAAATAAACGCAACGCCATCTATCCCGCCAGCAGCGAACTAACTGAAAGAAATCCTGCATTGTGGTATCAGATTTTACCGTAGGATTACAACATGCAACAGGTTTGCGAGACTTTACCCTCTCTTCCGTATACCCTCTATAGTAGCTAAATAGCTAAGATTCTGGTTTTTAGGGTAGCCAAATGGGAAAAAACTGAACCCTTATGGATTCGTCATGTCTGTCTGTTTGTCCTTCTGTATGTCACAGCCGTTTTACTCGGAAACTTTTAAAGCTACGTAAATGAAAATTGGTAGGTAGGTGCAACCTGATAACCGCGGCTATTTAATAATGCTATAATATTATGGAAAAAAAATTAGGGGTGGCACTCCATACATGTAACTGTGGGATGAAAAAATAAATTCCAACAAACATAAACGTGATAACAGTTTTTCCGAATTCGTAAAAAATGTGTCCTTCCCCTAACTTTTAAACTACAAAGTTTAAAAATTCTAGAAAAAAAATTTCAAATACAACTTCACAGACACTTCCAACGTAAAATTGGTTTGAACATCACTGCTTATATACTTTTAGAGATATGAATTTTAAACAGTGAACTACGGAAATCTTCACTATGCGTGGTCTGACACGCACTTGGCCGGCTTTTTTAATCTTTATGAATATAGGTATTAGAACTTATAATAGCCTGTCAACAAATTCCATATTACGAGCGAAGGAAATGCATCACTGTACTAATGCACTTTTCTCCTCAGATTATAATACAGTACGGAAGCACTTTTTCTACTTTGTTTCTAGAACAAACACAGATCTTTTTGAGTTTCTGTAAGTCAGTGATGTTTCTTCATTAAATGTTTTCAAAGGCCGAAATGAAACTCAACGATTCAACGATTTGAAGATGCTGGTTTGTGGTAAAATATATTGAAGTTTCTTTGTTGGGGAAATTTAGTTTCAAGTATTAGGCCAAATAATGTCTTTTTTGTAAGCTACGTAACCGATGGCTTAATAACTAGCGGATTGGAATAAACACTGACATAAATGGTTAATGTTTCTTAGCAACTTCAGAGACCCATAGATTGCCACATAATCTTTTCTAGGAAAGCAATATACCTACAAGTAACATATTCTACATAAATATTAAATCAAATATACAATTGAAAAATCATAGCCAATCGCAAAATATTAATCAAAATACAGATAGCAACATCATGTTACATGAATATTGGCAATATTTTGATGGACAGATACACTGCAAGTTGAACTGACGGCGCGGAACTAGAGTAGCCAATCATTACGGAGCAAAGCTTTGTACGGTCTGAAAAAAAGGGAGAGTTTTTTTTTTTTGTTTTTGCATAGTTATTGTTGATGCAACGAAGTTTATTGTATAATATATTGTATATATAAACACATCAAAAGTGTCTAGGGATCAAGCATTTTTATGCGGATTTCTTGAGATTGAGATGTGGCTTTGTAATAAATTTATGATTTTATAAATTTATATGGATCCTTTTTGGTGCATTTCATAATTTGAATCAGGAACTCTCAATCAAATTCGAGTAAAAGATGAAAATAAGCTGTCAATATTTTCCCTATAAAAACATACAACGCATTGAAGACATTATTAGTGCTACTGTTTCCCTACTACTGATTAAAACCAACGTTATTATGGAGCGGCGACGTCATTTAAGCAGGGAAGAAATGCTCAGAGCCGTGGGAATGATAGAAGCTGGTTCCCGGCAACGTACTGTGGCTTTAGCTCTGAATACAAGTCAGAGTGTTATCAGTCGACTTTGGACACGTTACCGAAGCACTGGTACCTTGGCTGAGCGCCATGGAGGACGGTATCGCTGCACCACACGGAGACAAGACCGATACATTCAAATCTTAACTCGAAGAGCTCCAACAATAACCGCCATGATGTTAGCCGTGAGGCTTCATCACTCTTCAGGGAACTTAATTAGCGACCAAACAGTCAGAAACCGCTTGCATGAAGTGAACCTTCATTCCCGAAGACCGCTACGGGTACCACCTATAGCAATGCACAATCGTAGGATTCGATATCAATGGGCTCTTGAACACAGAAATTGGGCAGAAGAACAATGGCGTTTCGTGTGCTTTTCTGATGAGTCTCGTTTTGGTATGAGACCGGATACAAGACGTATACGATACTGGAGAACCCCTGGACGCCAACAGCGATTAAAATCCTGCCAGGAAGTCCATCCTTATAGTGGTGGAACCATCATAGTATGGGCGGGTATTTGGATCGGCGGAAGAACTGAGTTGATTTGGATCAGAGGCAACCTCAACGCTCAAATTTATGCTGAGACGATTGTATCAGACGTCATCGTTCCTCTACAAGTGCAAATCGGTCCCTTATTTCAGTTAATGCATGATAATGCACGACCGCACACCGCAAGAGTTGTAAGACAGACTCTCGCCGCAGCTAACATCAATGTCCTGCCCTGGCCTGCTCAGTCGCCAGACTTGAACCCGATTGAGCATGCATGGGATATGCTACAGAGAAGAGCTCTGCCGAATATGGAGGGTATCCAGTCGCAAGAAGACCTTTTTTTGTTGTTGCAACGAACATGGGCGGCCATTCCACAGCGTGATTTGGATGAACTCATTTTGAGTATGCCAAACCGATGTTCTTGTGTTGTTAGTGTTCGCGGTAGAAACACGGATTATTAATTGTTTAAGTTACCCAATAAAATTTTAAAGAAAACTGTTATTTCAGTCTTTTTTTCGAACTTTAATGTTAGTGGTTCAAATGTCAAAAATCCCTTTATTAGGAAAATGGCAAATTTCTTTATTAATGCAAAGGTGACTTGGTTTATCGTTACTGTGACAAACGAAAACACTTTATTTGATGAATCCTTAAAGAAAATTTTAATTAATATCAATCAGGAGAAAAGTTATTGCAAAAATATATGTTGATCCCTAGATACTTTTGATGTGTTTATATCGTATATATAGCATGGTTTATATACACGTATTTCTGATCTGGATCTTAACAAAATAATTAACACGATCTTTTATCAATTTTAGCTTTAGGCGTTCATTGCTTCCTAGCGTAGTCAACGCAAACTAAGAGGTCAGTCTCTTATATATATGTACATACAATACGTGCTGATTCTGAAATCTCATGAAATCCTGTAGTAATAGATTGTATGTCTGAGGTGGTCTTTTGAGGAAAGCAACAAACGGAATTTAGTGGACCTGTTTAGATCGTGTAGCTTAACTCAGAAGTTCGAGGAACTGTTTTCTAATAGTAGTCATACAGAATGTTCTAGAAGTAAGTGGTCATTTTAATCGTGATGTTCTGTATAATGAAATACAGTAAAGAATAAATATTTTTTAAGTTTTGTCAAAAAAGTCGGAAAACGACCAAATAAAATCCAAGAAAATCACTATTCAATTAATTAAGCAGTCTGAAACATTTGGTGGCACTGAATTTGCGATTGAAATAAATGCTACTGCATCAGACCTCATGAAAAGTGATTTTTTTTTTAAGTGTTACTTGCTTTTTGAAGCTAGATTTCTTCTCTTTTTTTAAAGTGAGATTTGTGTAGGTATGTCAATAAACCTCTGCTAAATATATTTAGCAGAGGGTTATTATTCTATACTCTGCTATTTGCTGTTATTGTAAATATGCTATTATGACCTAAATCTTCATCATCATCCTTTTGAATATAGGACATTATTTTCACAAAAAATAATTTGATTGCGGTACGGAAATGGCTAAGATTGACGACTCTTGTCACTGGGTTCACGAATGCATGGTAAAGGTTTTCAGATCAGCCATGTTATTCCATGAAAATATTAAAACCTTCTTGCGTAAATACAAAAGAAACTGTTGAACGACATAAAACGGCAAGGTCTAATTTGACTGATAGTTGGTTTAACTGCTGTCAGTTGGCTGATGGTAATGTCAATATAGTGACGAATAAAATTAATCGATTTAAGTCCGTGGAGTGTCTTGCACGTTCTCTTCCATAGATATCTACGCTTTGGAATGTGCAAATAACTTCACCTCTTTGACAAACCGATCTTGACAATGTAAAAGTGCCTGTAAATGTTTTATTTGAAATAAATAAATACAAAATAAATGTCCTTTGCCATTGTGGATCCGTCCTTCCATTGACCGAGATACAAGCTTTATTTCCTTGCCATGATCGTTACTCACTCCCCCTTTTGTTTCATTTACGTTTATATTTCACATTTTGTTATACATCCTTCTTTAATGGATGGAAAATCATCGAATGTCATCTTTCGCTCTGGGCGTAGCGGAAAGTAGAGTCAGACTCTTACTGACTAAAACCCACACGTGTTTCTCCTGATGCCCTTTGCGATCCAAACCAGCGGGTAATCTTTTACGAAATCCGCAATTTCAAAATTTGACGACACGGTTGGCGCAGTGCTTGAGCGATTGGCTGGTGCGTAACGTGTCGTGGGTTCGATTCCCACACGGAACAAATATTTGTATGACCTACAGGTAGTTGTTCCGGGTCTGGTTGTTTGTGTTTGTGAGATTGTATGTTTGTAAACGCACCCACGACACAGGAGAAATTCCTAGTGTGGGGCAACGTTTTTTTTCAAAAAAAAAAAAAAAAAAGATCTATATATCTAGCTAGCGCGTCCCCTCTCAGCGTTTTCATTCCTTGTACTATCCTTGCATTTATCCTGTTAAAATAAACCTGACCAATATACTCGTAAAATTTTCAACTATCAATTCTACTAAACCATATACTTACTAAACATATTTTCCCTGAAAAATAATAGTAAATGAAATTGAACTAACAAATTGATTTCATCCTTAATTTGATTCAATTTCACTAACATGTCTCCAGTATCTTGACATTTAATTAAGGAGTTTCTTAGAAAACTTTCCGAAAGCCCTTACGGAATCATCAACCCAGATAATAAGAAAATAAGAGGGTCTAGGAGGAAAATCGTATGATATCCTCTGAGCCACTGATATGTTCTGACAGCTCTTGGGTACCAGTCTATTCGTTATAAAAGATTCTGGACCAGGTTTTTCCGCCTAATACAATATATTTTTAAATGAGTTACTTTTTTTCGCTAAATTAAGTGGTGGATATATTTGAAGGATTTTGGTGGCTACTTGAATTTGAGTTTTTATTTTTTTTATTTATCTTACTAGCTGCTACCCGCGGCTTCGTCCGCGTGCTTGTCGAATATCGTCCCAAGAGAACTTACTCCCGGCATAAAAAAGTATAACGTGTTATTCCAGACTATAATCTGCCACATTGAGATCTGTTCAGCAGTTTATGCGTGAAAGAGTAAAAAACATACATACATTTTTTTAAATATTTATATAAGTATGATTAAACAAACAGGAGGAAAACATAGAAGGTATATATGATATAATAATTATTTTAATATTGCGGTAATTCCAACACATAAATTCTTAAAATTATAAAGCCACATTCACATCAACATGAACTCAAAATTGCTGAAACGAGATACTTACGCATTTAATTAAATAATAATTTAATCAGCTCTCTAACATTTATCCATTTTAATCATAATTGAGATATTCTATTATGCATACGTGGTAATTATAACAATAATTTTGATTAACAAGACACATCTCTAATTACGGCTTGTTATCATCGTATCATCAGTTTTAGTCTACCCTCCAAACTGTCACGAAAGAGATAATTAGTGACAGTTATAAAATAATAGCTGCTGCCCGCGGTTTCGCCCGCGTAAATATCGGAAATTATCCCAAGGGAAAATAATCCCGGGATAAAAAGTATCCTATGTATTATTCCAGACTATGATCTATATCTGTGCCAAACAGTAGTGTTTGCGTGAAAGAGTAACAAACATCCATACTTACAAACTTTCGCGTTTATAATATTAGTAAGATTGTCTGGTTGAAGTCGCATTCGGTACATTTTATACATGATAGGACCGGTTACCATTTGCCAAATATAAAATACTAACATTTCCCCGCGAATCCGGTCGTGTTTAAGTTTTATTTTTGCACAGAACAGAAATACTGTAACCGTCTCCAGTTTAACATATCTATTATTTGTGTAAATTAATTTGTATGTTTGTAAACGCATCCACAATACAGGAGAATTTCCTAGCGTGAGCAACGATTTAAAAAAATACGTAAAACTGAGAAAAAAATTCATAATTATGAGCTTAGCGATAAAAAACGTGAAAGCGTAAAATCTATACTAATATTATAAAGCTGAAGAGTTTGTTTGTTTGTTTGTTTGTTTGTTTGTTTGTTTGTTTGAACGCGCTAATCTCAGGAACTACTGGTCCGATTTGAAAAAATCTTTCAGTGTTAGATAGCCCATTTATCGAGGAAGGCTATAGGCTATATATCATTACGCTAAGACCAATAGGAGCGGAGCAGCGATAAATAATGTTTTAAAATCGGGGATTCCACGGGGACGAAGTCGCGGGCAGCAGCTAGTATTAAATATAAACTCTTCGCGTTTAGTATATTAGATAGTACTTGAAAAATACTTTTTTTTAAGCTCTAATTTGCTATCCATACTCAACATCCGATGGACTGAGCTTTCCTTGGTGGTTAAATTAAATTTCTAAATATATAAAATTATAACTATATATTGCAGATCCGGATAGCTGTCCGGATGTTTCCATATTGATATGGTAGCTGCGGGAACACGTTTTCTTAAAAGCTGGAAAGGACTGATTATTTAGCTTCAGAATATAATATAATACTATATTATGTACACCATATGAGTAACTGAAAAGATATATGAAAAAATATAATATTATGACATAGGGTGACACAATGAGCGGTCTAGTACAGCCTTTAGTAGATAGATTTAAAAGAGAAAAGGAAAGACAGAGTAGGCTCGCCGTCCGATAATAACCATGCCTACCTAGGTTGACGCGACAGACACGGCTCAAACATATGTCAACAAAGAAGACGGGGCCCCATAGGGTCAGTGCCTGCTAGGGTACGGAATTTTCTCGAAAAAGTCGCCGCGGCCCAGGAACGCGAAGGGCATACGGAGGAACACGTGTGGGTTTTAGTCAGTAAAAGTCTGATACTTCCTTCTGCTCCGCCCAGAGTGGAAGAAATCATTTGACGATTTCCCATCCGAAAAAAAAAAGTTGTATACAGCCGGTCTATTTTGTCCACATCCCACCGTATAAGTAATGTAGTTGGAATGAGAATGAAGACAACTGTCATTCCATCTTATTTTATGGATTGACTCACTTCGTGTTCACTTCATCTAAGCTGACCCAATCTTTACAAAACCGCACAGCAGTACTTCGGGCGCAAAAAAATAAATAAAACCAAGACCATAATTTCGTGCCCCCTAGAATTATTTTCCTTACAAACAAGACTCACCAATGATCAATAGGATTTCCCTCATCAAATCAGACACTATTCAGCCTAGCTATTATTGTGGAATCAGTAACCCCAAGTCATCGCCCCAAGTTTAATTTCGAAATCAATCATATATTGTAATACTAACGACGCGTTTGTTTGGGGTGATCAGAATAACCCACGATACGAACACGAAATAATAAACGTATGGGGTAGTGTAATGATACCATTCCCGGGAATGTAAGGTCGACACGAGGAAGTGGTGACGGGTGGGCGTTTTGGGGGAATGTCTTTACGTAAACTTTGACGTTCAAAAAGTGCTGTCTTTCAGCCTAATTTGAATAAATGACTTTTGATATTGATCAGACGATTTGGTTTACAAGAAAAAATATTTCTTCGTGCACGACTACTACACTACTTTTACACTGCTAAAATTGATTTCAATTATGTTGTTTTGTAATAACTTTTTAATATATTCGCGGGCAGTAATGTTAACACGGCTAATTTATGTTTGACCCTGACTTACGAATTGTAGGTCGCGGGGTCAAACCCAACCAGGCGATTTACTTTGTGTAATTAAATTCATCATCACTGCTCTCAAAACGGTGAAGGAAAACATCGTGAGGAAACCGGCATGTCCTAGAACCAAACATTCGAAGACATGTGACATTCACCAATCCGCACTGGGCCCACGTGGTAGATTACGGCCCATTCCCTCTCCTAGAGAGGAGACCTGTGTCCCAGCAGTAGGAACGTTAAAGGGCTGATTATGCGTATGCTAATAAAATAAAAATATTTAAATATACCTATGGTAAATAGTAGCCCACTGGTATCAGGAGCAGTGTCCAAGTTACCGGCGGTAAGGGCTCCAGAGAGAGAAGAATCTCCTAACAATGCGAGCCGTGTCCAGAAGTACCGCTTTCTGAATCAAGCCCTTGATCCAACTGCCAAATAATAGCCTCTAAAGGTGTTGTTCGAGGCTCTTGGCTATTAAGCCATTAGGTGATACGACTATCGGTACAATGATTGCTGACTCCACATCCCACATGTCGACAACCTCGTGAGCCAAGTCAAGATATTTGATTTGCTTATCTTTCTCGGATTTAACGAGATTATTTCAGTAACATCACTTTAAATTGAATATATTTATATAACTATTTTAGTTTATTGTGACGATGATAGCCTCTTTGGCAGCACAGCACTGGCAGACAAATTTGCCGATAGAACTTTGGAAGTTAATATGCTTAGTTTTTATATGACAGTAATGTAGTAGCGATTTTACAAAAATACAAAAACAAAAATACAAATCTTTCCCCTTCATAATATTAGTACAGATCACTACCAAGGTATACTATACATATATAATTATATATATATGTATATAATATATTAATGTTATAATGTAGGTACCTCTTAACTCAAGCGCATAACTTACCCAGCTTTTATGAAAGATAAAAATTATGACTATACGTGGATACTAACAGTAAACTTAATATCAATGAATATTCAAGAAGGCAGTAACTTTCTTGACCCCTGTTGGTCATACAGTTCTGTGCATATTCTTTTTTCTCTACAAGCGTGAAGATGAAGTATCTTCACGCTGCTTGCGAACTATTCTAGTATACATGCAATAAAAATGATATATTAATTGAAACTTAATTATTTAATGATGTTATTTGGTTTAACATCAATAAATTAGTTAACAATGAACCGGCGCAGAAGTTGTCAAAGTATTCATCTTCAAACCTTTAACGAATAACAGTAAGTTTTGCTTCATACTGCAAGCTACTAGTTTTTTTACCAAATTATTTTATTCTATTGTAAATCAACAAACCATATTGTGTAACTGATTATTTATACAAATTATTTGTGCGTACAGTCAAACATACATAATTATACAATAACTGGTGAATGTCCTTCGGTACCTATACTTTCATTATGCATACAGGAATAGTTGTCACTTGGCGCCCAATTCCCTTAGAGATGTATAACGTGTGGCTTCGGCTAGTTGGCGCTAGAACCCTAGGACCCGATATTGTTAAAACATACTAAGATAATTAATTCTGTTTATTCCACACCTCTATATCAAACGTTAGTAATGTAATCTGTACACCCTCAACCCTAATTCACTAAAACCAGATTCACACAGGTATTTTAAATTCACACCCTCTAATCAGGAACCAATCAATACCTCAACAACCATTATTCAACCAAACATGTCGGTTACTAATTCAGCCATTAATAATTCAAGTATTCAAATGGAACATTTGTTGTTATATCGCAATCAAACTGTACTAGGACAAATGCAAATTGATTTTAAAGCCCATAATGAATTAACGAGAGGCTTAGTGAAAATATACATTGAGGCCGATTTCATCATGCCTTTGTAAAAAGGGATAGCTACCTATTCATCTTGTATAGCTCCGTCTCTTTCAGACACTGGAATTATGGTGATTATACTAAGGTTCCTGAGTGGATGTGCTGCTGGCATCTGTTGAATACGGTTAGTTTTGATTCGAGGACAGTGATCGGATAAAAGTTTAAAGGTCCGGTGGAAACTGTCATAATGACATCCTAGGTTTTTAAAGTTATATTTTAGGGTTCCGAACACCTATATGGAAATACGGAACCTATATAAGTACACTCGGTTATCTGTCTGTCCGGCTATCACAGCTGATTTCCTCCGAATTCAGAGGACCGATCCAGTTGAATTTGGTATGCATATATGTAATCTTCTGTCTAATCACAAACGCGTGAAATTAAACACATTTTGAAAAGAGGTCACTTTTTGGAGGGAGAATCAGACAGTAACATAATATATTTCCAAATATAATTAGTTATAATTTTTGATGTGGGTATAATTATATTTTATAATGCTAAATAGTTGTGTTCAACCTCGATCAATAGTGTACAATGTTAGGTATTTAATAAAAAAAGAACGCAGTAAGTGAAAGTATCAACCTAAAACGTTATATTTAAATTCAAATCTTCTATAGAAAGCATAAAGATTCTGCTGTAGACTAAAAATTATGAAGAATAAGTACAAACGTGACCATCATCATCATGAATGCAAAATGTAGTTTCAGATATTAAAACAGGGTGTAAAATCCGGCAAACCACAATAGGGATGTTTTCTGATTAAAAAAATATGATTCTAATAAGTCCGTCAGTTAGACTATAGAAAAATATTGGACACGTATTTTTTCCTTTATCAAATCTATAAAAAAAAAACTTTTTACAAAAAATAAAACCGACTTCTAAACAAAAAAAAAAACCAAAAAGTATAAAATAACTTTAATTTCGGAACTCGGTGTTTTTGGTTACTTTTTTTGTTGTTGAGCACACCGACTTCCGAAATTAAAGTTATTTTATACTTTTTGGTTTTTTTTTTTGTTTAGAAGTCGGTTTTATTTTTTGTAAAAAGTTTTTTTTATTTTTCACTTTTTAGTGATACCTACACCCCCTCCCCTCCCCCACCTAAAAGAACCAATCACATTGGTGTAAAAAAAACGTACTGCTCCTTCGCAGAGTAAACTAAGAGGTCATCAATGTAGAAAATGTACATATTTTTTTTAGATTTTTGTTGATTTTTCGAAAACCGATTGGTTGATTTCGATAAAATTTTCATGGGACCATTTGGGAAGCATACCCTTTCCAACAAAAAAAGAATCTTTCAAATCAGTTGACAAGCGACGGAGTTATGCGCGAACAAACAATAAAAAATAAAAAAAACATACAAACATCCGAATTGAGAACCTCCTCCTTTTTTAGAAGTCGGTTAAAAACTGACGAAGATAAAAAGCATCAAAGATCAGGAGTGTCGTCGTCGTCGGATGTCTTCATTTTTTATGTGAAAAAAAAAATACGTCTCCAATATTTTTTGGAAATCTATCTGACGGACTAATCAGATTTTTTTAGTTAACTACCTTATTGAAAAGCGAGAATCCACCGACATGTAATGTCTGGTGGGCAACTGCCCGAAAATTGTTATTCGGGCTGTTGTTCATGTTCTAGTCGCGCGGAAAACTCTGATACCGCGATGCAGGATTTCCTTAGTGGTTCTCTGCTAGTAAGCTAGATGGCGTTATGGTTCTTTTTTTGCAGCACTTTTTCTTCGTAAGTTTTCCTTGTGACGGCGTGATGATGTGACAATTCTATTGATATCCATCTATACAATCCATCAGCCTACATAGTACTCAGGATATTCATAGGTGTAGCTTTGATTCTATTTTTTTGTTGTCGTTGCCGTTCCACTGCAGGGAAAAGCCAAATATTCTAGTCTTGCGCCGTCTGTAACTATTTCTCATAGTATGACTCCAAATCATCTCGTCACTTGTTTCTGTGTTACCCTATAAGTCGCCTTCCATCATCAAGAACTCATTGCGTAGAGACTCATATCTTGCCAAGAATAATTAAAACACGAAAATATTAACTTCATATACGTGTGATGTTTGAAATGTGATCAAATCTCTTTAACTTAATGACGTCATGATTAACATTTAATTAAACTGTTTACCCAGATAGATTGAGTTGCCAAATATAATTATAGGTTCGGGTGAATGTTTAGTCCTGATTGTAATGA
Organism: Hecatera dysodea; assembly: GCA_905332915.2. Lineage (NCBI taxonomy): Eukaryota > Metazoa > Arthropoda > Insecta > Lepidoptera > Noctuidae > Hecatera > Hecatera dysodea. The sequence goes on from HG995291.1 coordinate 2,841,566, forward strand.
TATTATTAGAGCCATTAATTATTGTATGAATTATAATGAATATCCCACGTAATAGGGTGTTTTAGAAGATTATAAAAAATAGAATTTATAAAAACAGTTGTATAAAAATTGTTAGTTTATAAAAATAGTTTAGTAAGCCCGTTGAATTATTTTAAAAAATGGACTTGTATATTGTGTCATTTGAATTCGATAAAGTTAAAGACCATAAAAGTTCAGAGTGGGGTTGGTGACGTCACGTTTTGTAAAAAGTGGTAAGTATCGATAAATAGCTATTTAATTACAATTATCAATGATCCACAACCTCACTTCGATCATCGACACCAAGCACTGTAAGTCTCTCTTTTTAGGACATTCAAGTCTGCTATTACAATAGTGCCAGAATGGTCTATCATTGATTTCATAATGGTTGATTTTGACAAGTTTGGTAATCTACTAATAAAATAGCGTCACTATGACTTTCCAGTGGTCAACCACTGACACTCCATTGGAAGAACTGGCATAGAATGGTAATCTCGTACATAATGACAAATGAATTACAGACGTTTGCGGTAATCTGCTAAAATTTTGACAGTTTCTTAGATCAGTGGCCTACCATTAGAACGTCATTGTGCAGTCATTCCTTTTAATAGCTCGGTTATCAAAAAGTATTACGAGACCATTGACAGACCAATGATTGACCATTATGAAATTAGCAGATTACAAACTTTTAGCAAAATAAAAATGGGATCTTGTTGGAATTACGAATTTATAAAAAATTGCAGACTTGGGGCCGTGGTCAATTTTCCTGCGATCAACTTTCACAAAGTTCGAAATTTGGGTCAATATCAATTTAATTACTAAACGTTTAACGAAAAATCAACAAGTCGAAATGATGTTTAATGGAAGCTAGCGACATTGAGATACGTAGGGTCGCAGATGCCGCTCGATCGATCATCAGCTGTTCGTCGCGAATCGTGACGGCCTCATCAATCAAGTGCCTCTAATCACGGGTGACTTCGGGTGAAATCGGAAGACTGACTGGGGGATGAATTAAGATTTTTGGTGCATGATTTTATTTAAGCTTTTTTGGTCGGTATCTGTGAGGTTGGAGATCACGACGTTGGGCGCCAATGTGGGGTTGCAGACCTCATGGACTAAGAAAACACAGGCTCAGCAATAAGAATTAGTATTTAATGATAAACTCAGCTCTGACTTGTGCATATTACAAATAGTTCTATTAGATCACAAACACAATAAGTATAACTATGTTATTCGGAGGATAACCAGCATAACTGTGTAGACGTTGATCTATCGGAGATCCGGATCGAAGTGCCCTTCCAGTAAAAGACTGCCGATTTGTTTGGAATAATGGAATATGTTTGAAAATAAGAAAACTAAAATTGAAATTATGATCGGCCAGAACGAATGTGTTTAGTTCAGACCGCACACTGTTACAGTATCTGGGCTTTGGCTTCATTTTTGTCTGGAATGCTACTCGATTTTGTATTCTCCCGCCCATGATCATCCGAATTTTATATCCGTTTTGCTGCATTGCATAACATGGCCGAAAAGTCCCTTTAGATTTACGGCATGCAAAGTTAAAATTACACTTTCACAATGAATTTGATAAATATAGTTTCACCAGGATTTTCCTTGATCAGTGGCTGAACAGAAAAAATCTTTTTTTTTTTCAGTCGAAGTTGTGCTGTAAGTACCATCACTGGGACTGTTTAATAGGGTATTTTACTGAAAAAATTAAATTAGCCCGTCTGATATATGTATTTCCGAAAAATATTGGATATGGTTTTACTTTCTTTTTTCACGTAAACAAAAAATGAAGACGATACTGTGCATTGAAAACTGGCGTGACGTAACTACGTCCTACAATTTTTACCAGCGACGTGATGTCACCAGCCCCCACTCCTGAACTTTAATGCGCTTTATCTATACAGTTTTAAAACGATTTGAAATGACAAAAAATGTGTCAAAAATAATATGAAAATCAAGCTAGCAGACAGATATTTTATATAAAATAATAATTTTTATAACTAGTAAAATATCCAATCAATGCGATCTCTGATCACTTATTTTCCGTAAACATATTTTCAGATTATCGCACGACCTTCGCAAAAAAATCACAGATAGTAAAAATTTCGATTATCATTTAGTCTATTTACTGATAAACTAGAAGAAAAAACCGTTAATCAGCTACTTACACCAGCTCAAACACCATATAAATAACAAAGGCTTATCTACAAAACTTCTAACATCTTGTAATGGGGATGGGACATTGCGTATCGATGCGGCGATCTCGACAGTCGAACATTTGTCTTGTTTGGCTGGTCACATTACGTACAATAGTTCGTAGGTAGATGCAGAAGGTACAGTACAGAGAGGAAAAACATCAAAACTATGAACCTCTTTGTCAAAATAAATCGACACTTACATCCGATTACCAGGATTTTAAAGTATGATCATATGGTTACTTGGCACAAACAGATACACACAATGTAGGAATAGAAATACATGAAGTGAATATCTATTTAGCGGGAATGGCCGATGGATTAAAGCTTTGACAAAATAAATGGTGGCTAAGGTTGGGCCTAAGAAATTTGTTGGGAATAGCACCCAACAAACTCGCAGACGGCACGCGTAGGCGGCGTGACCGAGCTACGCATCATCATCATCGGCGAGCGAGCGAAGGTGCGGCGCGGGAGTGGCGGCCCGACCGACGCCGACGGCACTCGCTTTCTCGGAGACCACCGCAACGGACGATACACGAAATTTTATAATCATTTCTATATTGGTCCAGGACAGTTACCTGTTATTAATGAACGGCAGTACACCAAGCTTAATTTAAAATACAGTCCTTATTTACTTCTCAACGAGCAATCCGAACAAAGTAATACATTGTACGTAAACGGCCCGTTGGAATCCAACACTAAAATATAGTCGAGTCGATCTCGCGCGCATCACTAGCGTTTTCTACGCGTGGCGTTGTATTTCGCGCCCTACCAGTTGCCATCTCTCGCTTCTACTATTCACACGGCCAGTAACAAACAAAAGGATCAATATTATATAATAAATAAATATATTAATATACCTAATTTTATAGAAGCAGTTTGGTATACTCAACCCACAATTAAACACAGCCCTTTAGATTGACGATATCATCAAAGGTGTGCGAAACACCTGAATGAGGGACGCGCAAAACCTTTAAAGTGAAAATAGCAGTAGAAAGTTGCACGCTATACCCAGTAGTGGGTGAATCTGGAATTAATTTATGATGGTGGCAATTGCTTAGCAGATCTTTAAAACCCGGTAACTTGGTTACACGAAATACCATCGTTATTTTAGCCAGTTTTTCAAAAATGTGCTCCCTTTTGACCAGCATAAACTGGTTTACCTACCTATAGAAGGCGATACTTTTCCCCACTCCTAGGGGACTCTTTGGCCCCAGCAGTCTACATGTTTTGGCGGAACCGATGATCACGATTACAAAACCCTATTAAGTAACTCAAAAATAGCTTAAAAAAAACCGTCAAGCGCGAGTTGGTTTCGCGTGTCAAGGCTTACACCATGTTTCTTTTTAATGTTACTTTACAATTTAAGAATTCTTATAGGTTTTCCGGTAATCTCTCTCTCTCACCCGTAAGTAAGATCTGTATTTTTTCTATATCATAGGCCGATGTTTTGGACATAAGAGGGAAATAGTCAATTTTCATCCATTTTCTAAAATAACTTTGGGTTGGAATGTTTGAAATTTTAGGTAGAGATCCTTATAATTGATATATCACACGGTAGAGTTGAAAAAACAGTTCTTTTTTTTATAATTTTCTAATTTAATACCCAAAAAGTGCTTTATTTTCAAAATTTATTTATTTTCATAATGCGTCCGTGTTTGGGTTACAGCCAATTACCGAAATATACCAAATTTCAACTGAATCGGTCTTGTAGATTTGGATAAAATCAGCTGTGACAGACAGACAGATAGACAACCGAGTGATGCTAATAGGGTTCCGTTTTTCAATACGATGTTTGGAGCTTTAAAAAGAAGTAGGAAATTTGTATTGTGTGGTGTGGAATTTCTGTACATTTTTATTTTATACGTAAAACAAAGTCAAGGCTGATCGTTGATTATAAACGGACATTGTAAGACTTTTTGCGGGCATAATAAAGGTTTTTGTTTATTGATATCCTGAGGGATTAATCTTGTTTGATTGATGATATTCTAGATTTGGTAGTGAAAGAAAATTCTGCGTCAGATGGTCACTGTCCTTAGAATCGTCTTGTTGGAGGCTGTGGGCAGACGAGTAATCTATCACAAGTTTCCATAAATTAGGTTTATTTTTACATCTGAAATTAAAATGTTACTGATAAAAATGACTTTAATTCTTCTCTAATGGTTTTTGAAAAAATGATTGATGAAGAGATTTTAATTCGTCACTTAGTAGAAGACGTTCTTATAAAATAAAAGTAATGCAGTAAACCTACACTATGTTAAAATTAAACATAGTAAATTTTGACATGTTGTTTGTTATGTAAGTTTACAAAAAAAAAAAAAAAGTATCCAATTCTATTAAATAGATGCTTCCTAAGCACCTGATATATTTCTTTTGTAGACGAGAAATCATCAATTAATGACAGATTCTTCCGCTCTAGGGGGATCGGAAGGAAGTGCTGGTGTTACTCTCACTCGTATCTGTAGGCCCACTTCTACAGTGACCGAGCATCGCCTTCCGACTCCCGACGCCCAGGGCGTCTTCTTCTGTTGCGGCGGCTAAGGCGTGAGGTTTGCCTCTCTCTCACGTAGCCCGTCTCCTCCTTTGCTTGCATTACTGCTTCGTGGAAGGAGGTGACCACTTCCCATGGCCCCTCGCTCCGGAACATGGATTGAACGAAGGCCAGAAGCGAGAGGTCGCCGTCGCCGATCGCTCTTACTGACTAAAACCCACCCGTGATCCTTCTTGTGCCCTTTGCGTTCCAGGGCCGCGGTGACTCTTTCGAACAAATTTCGCACCCTAGCAGGCACTGAAACTATGCGGCCCCGTCTTCTTTGCTGACGGCTCTTTGAAGCGCGCGTGGATCACGACGCGCCGTCGACTCGGGCCTGGTTGCTATCGCATCCGCAGGCCCACGCCTACAGTGGCCGGGAATCGCCCTGCATTTCCCGACGCCCGGGGCGGCTTCTTCTGTTGCGGCGGCTGGAGCGAGAGGATCCCCTCTCTCGCACGCGTTCTGCCTCCTCTCAAACCTCTCAAGGACCGCTTCCCATGCCTCTTCACTCCGGACCATGAAAGGAGGAAAGCACCTGATATCTAGAAATACTTAATCGAAATTAAGTTAATATACTTTAAAATTGTATACTTTCTAAAAGCATACATACTCATAGATCTCAACATTCTAAACGTAAAAGGCTTTTAAAGTACTCGTTGGAAAGTTATATGGATTCATGATAACATTTATGTAGAAAGCACTTACATGTTGAGATAAGGACGAGCAAATACTGAAGGAAGGATCCTTCAGTAAACTAAACTTCCTTCAGTTAATCGTTTTAGCTATCAGGAGACAGATAAAACGATTAAATTCCGTCTTCAACATCTTACTTTAGTTTAAGCAGAGTATGATTAAAATGGAGCACTTTTTGGCGATTCATATGTATGTACCTTCTTTATTTTCTCGTGGTGTAACTTTTAAAAGACGCCTGGACTTCTTGAGAGCAGTGGCAGCCAAGTGGTAACTGCTTCGACTTACGAATTGTAATTCAAACCTAGTCAGACGCATTACTTTAAGTAATTAATTTCATCACCACTGCTCTCAAAACGTTGAAGGAAAACATCGTGAGAAAACAGGCATGTCCTAAAACCAAAAATTCGAAGACATGTGACATTCACCAACCCGCACTGGGCCCGCGTAGTGGATTACGGCCCATTTCCTCTCCTAGAGAGGAGGCCTGTGTCCCAGCAGTGGGAAAGTTAAAAGGCTGATTATGCCTGGACTTCTGAGGAAAATAAAAGACCACTCCGGAATCCCCTCTGTACAACGCCTGTCAGGCCATATCCCTAGGGTAACTGTAAAGGAGTCTCCCCTAAGCCTCGTTGTGCACGGTAGCATGATGCATGTGTAACTACTGAAACTTTATGCATCACTTGCTCTTGCCAGTGACTTCATCCGCTAAAAGTTAAAATATATTGTACTAGCAGCACCCCGCGGTTTCACTCTCGTAGTTCCCGTTCCCGTGGGAATACGTGTATAAAATAAGCCTATGTCACCCGGGGATAGTGTAGCTTCTCAATAGTGAAAGAATTTTTCAAATCGGTTCAGTAGTTTCGGAGCCTATTCAAAGCAAACAATCAAATCTTGTCTCTTTATAATTATTAGTATTGATATCCTAATTCAAGCTACGCTTAACAGTGTTCAAAACTTCATACAAATACGCTCAACCCAAGCGTGATCAAACAACAAACAGCGAAATACATATAATATGTTATTTTTTCATAACATTCCTAAGCCCGACACCAATGTCATAGTCTAGACATCCTAAGAAAGTACATACGTCATAGTTATAAATTGACAACGTCACAATCTGTATTTTGCATAGATCTTATATTTTTGTTTAGATTTTTTATTCCCATTTGATTTTTACTTTTTTGTGTGCGGTGCTGAACTAATACTTTCTTTCATTAAGCTTATGCTGAGCGATTAATGCTCATTCCTTCTGTGTATAAGAAGAGGCCTTTGTACTAGTAACTGTGAGATAGTCTGGTTCTAGTATTATTAAAATCATTAGTTCGTTATTTTATCCAATATTAAATTAACGACTACCACCACCAAATATAGAGATCGTAAATACAATATTAATCAAAAACCCACTTAGTAAAATCTGGATGTTGTCTCTTACCACAGTTTTAGAAGTAAACATACGGACCAACTATCTACACAGTAAAGGTTATTTTAAACAACCCACAATCACCAAATTCTCACTACAAAATTCAAGTTCCCCCAAGAGTCCCGTCCCACATTTCTGCCCTGCACTTTTCTAACAACACGAGCTTAACTTCAATTTGCAACGTCAAGTTTATTGTAAACCGATAAAACTGTTTCCTACATTGCACAAGAAACTTCTCAACGTACCAACTAACTATAAACTGCAATAATATTAAATTAAACGTCAATTTTGTAATGAGAAAAGGAATTTATTGTGGCACGCTCTCGAGTTAAGATTTTTCTCCAATTTAAGGCACAAGTTATGCCCGAGAAATAAAGACTGCACGTGCAACCGTCAGTGGGGATTTTTTCGCGAAATATTCCTTAGCGAGGTGAGAATGAAAATATAATGTATATCGTGGCATCTAAGGAAAATAGACTGCGCCATATTTTTCAGCGAGAGTCTGTGCGGTTTTAGGATTAGAAAATTTCCAGATAGTTTGGCTGAAGGGAACTCAGTAGACATTTTATGGTTATCTCTTCTCGACGTCTTCGTTGTCTTGCGATGACTGATTTGAAATAAAGATATAGTCACAAACAGTTAAAAGTATGTTGCCTCATTATTATCATCATCATTTTAACAGGAAAGTGTCCACTGCTGAATAGGTCTTGCTATGCCAGAACGACAGGTCCTGTGCAAATCTTGCGGCACTTTAGCAGCCTTTGTCTTACAACGCTACGCCTTCCCGTAGGCGGTTTATAATATTAATATAGATTAGGTAGGACCTAATCTATACTAATATTATAAAGCTGAAGAGTTTGTTTGTTTGTTTGAACGCGCTAATCTCAGGAACTACTGGTTCGAACTGAAAAATGGAAAATGTTGAAAAAAAAACGGGGAAAATTATTCATCTTTGAGGGCTTCCGTTGCGTGCGCTGCGAAAACGGTTCAAGATACCAAAAAATTATGTAGGAAAGAATTATTCCTCTTAAAATGATCTAAAAAAATGTCCGCGACAGTATATGTCTATCTTTTAAGATTAAGTCACAGGGTTAAAGTAACTATTCCACGCGGACGAAGTCGCGGACAGAAGATAGTGCATACATAAAGGAATAATAATAATATAATCATAATAATTCATTTATTTGCCTGAAACATGGTGGTACAGATCTTATAATACAACAGGTACAAGGTTCTTCATCATCAAGGTTCAAATTTTAATTCAACTAAATTTTGTTTCCTTTTAAAAAACAATCATTTAACTTATACAAACAATCCTATTTATAATATGCCAATTAGATAAATGCCAATAATTTAAATTAAATAACAAAAACATTAAATTAAAATGTCAATAAAATAAATCACAAAAGTCCGGCAAAGTTTCTTATTCATACTATAATTAAAAAATGTCTTAACGGTGTCAAAACAGTTTTCAAAAAGCCACGTTTGAGCTCTTTTTGAAAACAATTCGCTGGCAATTCTCTAATTTGTTAAGGTAACTTATTGAATATTTTAATTGCCATACGACTCGTGTGTTTGTGGCAAAATGCTGTTCAACACCTAGGTATCGCTAATTTTGTTGGATCCCTGGAGTTTTTACCAATCTTATAGAAAGATAGATAAGATATAGGAAGAATAAAAACTCACTCAAGAATTTCGGTTTATTAAATTCAGGTCACATCCTTAAAACATAGTAGAACAATACAGCCAATAGAGCAAGAAAACGCAAAACCGGCAGCACTAACTTAGTCTAAACTACCAAGCTTGCAAGGAAGCCTCCTCATAACTCGTATATTTATGATGTTTGTGCATTCCGTATGCATTACCTACGTTCGCACACATTTTGTTGGCAACGCATCGTTCTCTGTAATTTATAACGATGTGTTAGCAATCGAATAGAAAATTATACGTCGCATGGTATCCGGGGGATGGAGTTGCAATGCTGATCATGGTATGTAGATTGAAGTAAACAGACATAAAATAAGATTTATATTCTGGTACCATTAAAGCAAAACTTTTAATATTTACTGGAACTTCCAACAAGTTTTGAGTTTTGTTAAAACATTGTATAAATCTGGATAAAGATGTAACTACGCAGCTGACAGTCAATCAGAATTTGAAAAATTGGCAACAAAAGAAAAATATTAACAAGTAATGTTGACCAATACACATATGACAGCATCCTGGCACATAAAAGCTGTCAAGCCATACGTGTACAACAATCATTTAACTCGGTCTCTTTGAGTAAAAAGGTAAAAAAAAACACAACATGCTTCTTTGTAATTTCTGTTGAAAATATAAGTGATTATGGTGGAACTCACTCTCATAACTTAGCCCAAAATAATAAATGCACCAATGAATAAATCAACGCCATAACATAAACTACAGTCTTGCAAGTTATCTATCAAAAGTACTAGGAGCACATGTTGTACAAGTAGTTTGATCAATAGCGCGTCAACGTGAGATATGGCGATCGACACGAACCGAACAAATAGCGTTGGTGAGCCAATGCATACAGATCTAGATGGGACTAGGATTAAATAATGCTGGATGTGACAGTGGTATACGGGAAATTGTAGGTTCTATGTGTCTGTTGGGGCATTTTAGGGATTCTTCAAGAAAACTCAAAATTGCTGTTATCTAGTCAAATGTATTGTTCCGAACGAATGACAAAGATGAAGTGCAAAAGAAGCACACGCGAATCGAACCCTACATCCAGTTAACATGACGTGAGACGTGGCGCCGTTGATTTGCTCAACAAAACGAGCAGGCGTTTGATGGCTCGAAGCCAAGCTCGAGCAGTGTCCAATATTATTGCTCAAAAGAAATGTATTCATTTCCAGATAGTAAAAAATATGTTAAAATGTACAAAAAGGGAGGGGAAGAACCCGTTTGGCATTGAACTTTGTCCACATCACTGTCAAAGGTAAGTATAAGTTATTATAAAAAGGCAGAACACTACACTTTCTTTTTGGCCTTAGTAAATATTATGATCACATTTCTTCCTTCCGTTCTCTTCTCTTCAGAGAACGGAAGGGATACTCCCTAAAAGGAGATCCCTCTGTCTATACTAATATTATGAAGAGGTAACGTTTGTGAGTTTGTGACGTTTTAAGGGGTAATCTCTGGATCTACTGAACCGATTTTCAAAATTATATCACCTGTAGAGAGCTACATTATTGTGGAGTGTCATAGGCTCTATTTTATCCCCGTATTGCCACGGAAACGGGAACAACGCGGGTGAAACCGCGGGGCGATGTCATAAATCCCAAGATATAGAAGATACACACTTAGTGACTCTTCCATTTTACCTAGATCCATGTATCGGACTGTCCCAAAACTATAATATATTATAACAGAATACATCGTAATCAATCTTCAAAGCCTCCTTCAAGTTTATTTCACTTGTATATAAGGACAATAGAGCATCAATTGACTACGTGACATTACATGTCCTTCATATGTTTATATAGTTGTGGAATTTGTTCGAAAGAGTCACCGCGGCCCTGTGGCCGTACTACGAAGTGCCAATGCTATCATGATTCAGTGTGAGGGAAAGGGATAGTGCTATTCGTCTTGTGTAACTCCGTCTCTCTCTGACACAGGAATCATGATGGGTTTAAGACGTCATGGTAGGGCTGCTGGAACGCAACAGCACTTGAAAGAGCACGGATGGATTTTAGTCAGTAAGAGTCTGACCATACTATTGTAGTCTTTGAGTCAGATACTCCCTGCCGCTCCGGTCAGATCAAAGGAAGTCATTAGAAGATTTCCCATCCTTATTTCTTTTTTTTTTGTGAAATGTATTGAAGACTGAAGATATTTACTTTACAGTGTGTGAATGTACAAAAAGAATTAATGTATTATAAAGAGGAAAGATTTGTATTTTTGTATGTAATGAATAAACTCAAAAACTACTAGACCGATTTCAAAAATTCTTTCACCATTAGAACCCCCGTTTACCCTGAGTAACATAGGCTAGGCTATATTTTATCCCCATATTCCCACGGGGACGGGAACTACACAGGTAAAACCGTGGGGCGCTGCTAGTATAATATAAACACCTTTCCACCCTTTAAAGTACAAACACAGAAATACAAACGAACACAGCAGCCAATCTCCGTAATACACGCTTCTAAACAAAGCCAAACACTATCTAGTAAACAATTCTAAAAGATAATTAACTGCTGAACAAGACAACAGAGCGCCAATAAGAGTAGTGAATTTGCATTCCTAGTCTGTTGTATGCACGTTGATAAGAAGGAGCCCTACTGTGTGTTGCAGTCAAGGATTTCACTTGTGGGAAATGTTGATGAGTTACAGCAGTTACTTAACCTTAGCTCACTTACTGCCGAGTCTCGGCCTCCTTCCTATTAAACATATGGGTAGGGAGAGAAAGAAAGAAAGAAAGAAAGAAAAACTGTTTATTTGCGCCAAGCATGACGCACACCAAAGAATTTAAAATACAGCTTAAAACTAAAACAAAAATAATAGTTAATAGTTAAGTAAACATAAAAAAGTCCTTGTAATACTAGAAAATTTAGCAAATGTACCTTTGTTTCTTTTGTTCTGGGCGGAGCGGAAGGGAGTGACAGACTCTTACTGACTAAAACCAACCCGTGATCCTTCTTGTGCCCTTTGCGTTCCTGGGCCGCGGTGACTCTTTCGAACAAATTCCGCAACCCTAGCAGGCACTGACCCTATGGGGCCCCATCTTTGCAAATATATCTGGACTCATCATTTTAATGGGTTTTGTTAGCTGGTATACATTTAAATAAAAAAATCTTAACTAATTAAAAATAAAAATAGTCAAAAGATGGCGTCGAAAACTTCATCTGCATCGCTGACAATTGGTAATGTACCCACCCAAAAGGCTGGCAGCATTGCCACGCTGTATGGTAATACTTATCTATTGTCCAAGGTAAAAGCCATTCAGCTATGTTAAAACATCACCGTGTAAACAGTCAGGTGTAGAGTAATTTCAACTGAAATTACAGTCATTTTTAACTTCAAACTGACTTCACTTAAGTGTTCACAGTAAGCTATTTACAAAATAACATTTGCGCTATCAATCTTACTGATTGAATTGTCTTCCAAAATACTGGAGAAGGAAAATTGGCACATTCACCCAATCATTCGACAGCTAAATTCCAAATTTAATGTTTGGTAACTAGATGATGGAATTCTAAGAGGTGATGTAGACAAGATTTTAGATGATATTCAATTTTTTTTTTAAATTCTAATCTATTCTTTAGGACTAAATCTCAACCTTTCAAAGTGTAAATTATTCTTATCTGACAGTACCAACAGATAACTGAAACTTACAAAATTCAACGCAATAGCTCAAGAAATCAAAATCGTTGAAAAAAGCTCTCTTCGCTTCCTAGGGTCTCCAATTTTTGAGCAATCCTTCCCCAATTCCGTTGAAGAAAAAATACAAAATTTTAATGACTTTTCGGAAAGACTAATCCAAATTGACAAGCATTTGGCAATCACTTTAATTCATTACAGCTGCTTCGGCCCTAATTTAACATACTTTCTTCGTGCTTCCACGTATGGAAGCACCCTTACCTTTTGGAAAGAATGGACCAAATCATCCGTCATACACTTACTTCTCTATTAAAAATATTTGGCACATGAATTGGAGATTATATTTTGATAACTACACAATATTTTTTAATTAATAAACAGTACAAATAGTTGTTATATTTGAATAGCGAACAGTTCAGTATAATATTATTTATTTAATATCGGTCCCTATTAGTGGAATATGTGTTTAAAGCTTATGATTTTCCACGTAATTGGGCAATTTATAATAGTTTGGTTCAATGCAATACAAATATGTGTCTCCTTTCATCAAATTGACGGTAACTACTTTGATGTCAGGCATTTCAATTGAATGCCGTTTAATAGTAAGTAATATCACAGAAGAACAGTTGATCAATCTAGTTATTTTTCTATTTTTAAATATTCGTAATCCGAACAGCGTTTTTAGGCGAGAAAATTATAACGAAAATTGTGAAATTTTGGGATAACTGGAAATAACTTTTTATGGCATTTTTATTTGAACCAAAAAAGATACACAACATCTAAGAGCCAATTTTTTTGATTTCAAATATCTGGAAAGCCTCAATATTCATAATTTTTTACAAAGCAGAAATTAGTAGAATTAGGTATTGAATATATAAAAATATTGGACACTTATTTTTTATCATTTCAAATCGTAAAAAAAATATAAAGATGAGGCGCATCAAAATTCTAGAGTGGGGGCTGGTGACGTCGCGACGCTAGTAAATTTTTTAACACGTAGTGACATCACGCGAGTTTTCAACGGTCTGTATCATCTTCATTTTTTGATTACGTGAAAAACGAAAAAAATCGCGTTTAATTTTTTTTCAGTAAAATACGCTATTGTTGACACTCTGTAAGGTCAACTATTTACTTAATGAAAACCAAACAGATTAAAATATCTAGCTTTTTCACAACTTTGGGGATTTTCTTCTAAGGTAACAGTGGTAGCTAATACCAATATTCTACATAGAACAATTGCCAATCTGATTTCCTCAACCAATGGACTGGGCAAAACGATACCCTTTCTGACTTCCCCATACTGTTATAGATCTAAAAATGACAGCTGGGACCAACACTTGAACGTGTTCTCCATGGCATGGAGATACTTAATATGTTAAAATAGTCACCCATCCACAAAACAACCTCGGTAAGCGTTGTTTAACCTTGAATATTGACCCATACTGCTACTATTGTTTATCCACGATCATCGAATGAAAATGAAGCAAAACACATCGACAGCCATGTATTTAAATATAAGCCAGCTACCCTCGTCGCCAGGATGAGTCAATTTCCCGCATAGTTTGTTGCAGTTCGACAACTGTTACGGAGTGGACAACCTATCTGAAACTGTTCAACTATAATTCAACTGCAAGGAAGTATGCCAATGTTGAGATCAAATAACTTCGACGGAACACTAAGCCAGTTTGAGTTTTACTAATAATAATGATAATATACGCCATCAGGATGAAGTTTGGTGTGAGCAAATGTGCAATCATGCATGTAAAGCTTGGAGAGATTATGGAATCCGTGGGTTCTTAACTCTCGGATTCCATAAACCTGAGATCTTCAACTGAAACTTACAAGTATTTGGGTATGTCGGAAGCGTTAGGTATCAATGTTACTGACATGAAGCAATCGTTAAAGGAGCGCTTCTTTGGTCGCCTGAAGATGGTATTAAATAGCTTTCTATAGAGAGGAAACAAGGTGCGAGCCTTCAACGGTTGGGTCATGCCGGTATTGATTTACTCTTTCGGAGTACTCAAACGAAACTTGACGCCCTGGATAGGCGGGTCCGAACACCGCTTACTGCATATCTAATGCATTACCCACGGTCTTCAATAATGAGACTGTATATGCCGTGAAAGTGTGGAAGGTCGAGGCTTTTTAAATGCTAAAACAGTCTCAGGGAATATTTCCTAGCAGCTGTCGACGTGGGTATGCATCGAGATGTACTGGCGGTGGACAAGGGACTAACCCCGCTCTCTTTGGCAAATGAAAACTGGCGCAAACCTGCGGTGCTTTGTCAATTTTTTGCCATTTTATTGGTCGTGTAACGTATCTACAGTTTATATAGTATTTCACAATTGCCACGGTGACTTCGTGTCGAGTTCGACACAGGTGAGGTAGTACGTACACTCTCTGTTATGCAGATTCTATTAGACAGCTCAGAAGACATGTGTGCTGGTACTGAGTGTTTACACGCTTGTCGGAAATTGTGGCGTGGCGTCAATTGTTTGAGAAAAGGGCGTGAAGATGGGAGAATGAAAGCAGAAGGAAAGTTTTTTTTTTCAGCTTTTAGGACATTAGCTGCATTATTATGGTTCTTTAGAACAAACAAGCCTGTTTTTTTTTTTTTGTAAAATCTTTAAAAACTAACATACAATATTTTATTTTATTTTCGATGCCATATGACCATAACTATATTTTGTTTTGTTTTTGTGAAAAGGAAACGCGATTTATAAGATTAATATGGTTCTTCAAATTGGCTTGAGATTTTCGTTATGTGTACAGCTAAAGACTGGAGTTCCCTGCCGCAATCTGTGTTTCCTGGTAGCTATACAATCTTGGGGTCTTTAAATCAACATAGCATAGGCTACCTCTTGGCAAGCGTGCACCATTGGCAACCACATCGTCAGATTCCATCATCCTCTTTGGAAAATTTAAAGACTTAAGTTTGTAATCCATACGAGTAGTATAGTAATAAAAAGAAGGTTCCTCGTTTAATTTCAAATAGCCTCTAATCACAAGTAATAAATAAACGATCACGTAACGTTAAGGTAATCAGCGAATAATAAGGCGGTTATGAGAATTATTTTTTCTTATAAATAACTTGTAATAAGGTTCTGAAATTGTGGTTTATACTTTTTGACTTTATGATCTAGTTATATTATAAGGAATACAGGATAGCACCCAGACGTGTTTTCCCGCCGAATCCGAAACAGGAACCTCCCGAAACATACGTGTCCGGTGAGCACCTGCGTCAGGCGGAAGGTGAGGATGACGTGGGCACGTGGGACCTCCCCAACCACTCCTCAAAGAGTGGACTTATCGCCACAATGGTGGAGTACCCATGGACAACCTACCTGAGGACAACAATGGGCTTATTTTACATAAAAAATAAAATTGGCAATTATAATAATCCGAACCCAGGTCATTACCATGTATAAATAGTTTATAGACCCAACATTTTTCTCGTGTATTTACAGTTCATGATTCCAGTCCCGAAAATACTTCTTCGTGATTCTAGCAGATATTGACGATTTGATTGATGATTTATGTCTATTCATTTATTTATACATTTCTACAAATTTTAATTTCTATCTTATCTATTTTTCAAAGTCAAAGTCAATTCATTTATTTCAACTAGACCATTAAACGGCACTTTTGAACGTCAAAACTGAAAACAAAAATATTGTAGTGACTCTATTAGACCATTCGCAAAAAGTAGATTCTTACGGAGAAGTACGGACAAGAAACTCCATAGTTACTCTTTTCAAATTTCGGTAAGTATTACAATATTTTGTATACATCATTATTAGTTATATGTGAGGACGATGCTCCTAAACAACACTAGATACAAATGGGATGAAATTACGATTCGCAATATACCTAGTTTGTTTGTTTTTCTCCGAAGTGATGTTGTTAGTTGATATTGAAATTATTAGAAACTAGCTTCTGCCAGCGACTTCGTCCGCGTAGATGTCGGAAATTGTCCCAAGGGAACATAATCCCGGGATATAAAGTATCCTATGTGTTATTCCAGACTATGATCTATATCTGTACTAAATTTCATCAAGATCCATTCAGTAGTTTTTGCGTGAAAGAGTAACAAACATCCATACATCCATACTTACAAACTTTCGCGTTTATAATATTAATAGAAGCGTTTTACCTACCAATAAAACGCATATTAATTTACTTACCTTATTCGAAGCTTATTTAATTTGAGATAGGCACTACGTTTCCCGCCAACTATATCCGTCTCTCTCTTTCCTGTGTCCGTCCCTTTCTAACCCCACCACCTGGCAGAGTGGGGGCGAACTTAGAGAGCCACCATCCGTATTCCTCATTGAGTCGAAAATCACCAGGCAGACTTTAAAACATAAGCTTCGAATAAGGTAAGTAAATTAATATGCGTTTTATTGGTAGGTAAAACGCTTCTATTAATTTGACTTGACCGTTATTCGAAGCTTATTTAATTTGAGACCTGTTTGTTATCGCCTGGTGGTGGTGATACGGACGCCAATGTGAATGATTTCATAGTAAAATAAGATAATTACTGGTCATATTGAATTACCTATTCACTATTTGAATGAACGAAATGCGTTTTGAATTTTTACTTTTTATTCATGAAAATTAGTCTTACACAGTAGTGTGAATAAATGATTTTTGTTTCAACTTCATTAATCATAATGTTATGTTAGAATCTAAATTAAATCAGTAACGTCAATCAACAGGATTAAATAACATAGTAATAGAGGTACCTGAAGATGAGGGTTGAACTGTCCGCTTATAGAATTTACAAAACGTATTTTGGGACTTCCAATTTCCTCTCGCGAGAATATCCTCTAGCGGGAAATTGTCTAGCCAATTTTTTGAAGCAACAGCAGAGCGGAAACTACCAGGCGTTGCAGTTATACCCGCATCTTTAAGCAGAGTTTTAATCCAATCCGATATGATTGTCTTAGAAGCGGCTTTAGCTTCACCTCTTGTAGTAATAAACAGATTATGGATCTTAGCCGAATCTCTGCGAATTTTTAATAATTCAATTGTTCTATTAATCCAATAAACTGGATCTAAAATATTGCTATCCTGATTAGTAAACAATTTCCATCCAGATTGCCTGTGATCCGAAGAATCAGTTTTAGAACCAAAAACAGGCCACAAGATGATAGAATTATTATCTCGAATACAATGCTCTGGATCTGTTCTTAACAAAGTTAAATCGTGAATTCTTCGACCTGAGCATAAGAGTAATAATGTGGCAGTGTGTCTCTGGACTTGGAAATGATTGTCTTGTGCAAAATTATAACTATTTAGGTATGAAGCTAGATTATCTATGTTCCAAATCGGTGGTTTAGGTTTAACTGGTTTTTGTAATGCTATGGATTTTAAAACCTGTTTTACTAAAATATTAGAACTAATTTGCCCTGCAATGTCTGGATTGCACAGAGTGGAAATTACAGATTTGTGCAACAGAATCGTATTATATGATAAATTATTAATCAGATGAAGGTCTGACAGGAATCTAGCTACTTCTCTACCGTTAGGATTATGAGGATTAATTTGGTGTTGCTCAGACCAGATTAGCCATTTTTTCCAAGCTACATCATATGTTTTTAGTGTAGAAGGCCGCCAAGACTTCTTTAATAATTTAATTTGGCTATCATTCCAATCTTTTAGAGTCTCGGCCCACCCCCACATTTCCATACCTCGAGAATCATGTTCTGTATCCCCGGAGGTGGGAGTCCTGTCGATACATCTATTAAGACTTGATCGAGATTCCGAACTATGAATGGAGCTGCCAACGCTCGGGCCGTCAGGTCTGCCCGCCAGTATACTCGATCCCAATGTGGAACTACTAACAAATATATCCCGTGAGCACTGTTCAAATGGGATAGTACTTTGGGAATCAAGTACGGTGGTGGAAAAATCCACGCCAGTTGGAAATTCCACTGCCGGGAGAATGCGTCGTGAAACAGTGCTTGATGGTCGTTCAGATCCAGGGACGCATAATTCACTACGACGTGAGCTCGACTGGAGGCAAAGAGGTCTATCTGTGGGTTGCCCCATTTGGCAAACACTGTCTCTGTGGCTCTGGTCAAGAGATGCCATTCCGGATTGACCCGAAGTCTCGACAAATGGTCCGCATGACTGTTGTACATTCCGGGAATGTGAAAGATTTTCACGTGAATTTGGTATTCTTCCAGGATTTGAAAAACTCGGTATGTTAGATCCATCAGTGGCGTGGATCTCGTGCCCCCTTCGTGGCGGAGATATGCGATCACAGTTTTGTTGTCGCATTGAATTAGTACAGTTCTCTGGTGCAGGAGCTGACAATGATCTTGTAAAACCTTTAGAATGGCGAGCATTTCTTTCTGATTGCAGTGTAACTGTTTTTCGTGATCTGTCCACAAACCTGTCAACGATATATTGTCTAATCGAGCTCCCCATGCTATATCGGATGCATCTGTTGTCAGGTAATGAGTTGGTGGAGGTATATGAATGGCTGAAGGGCGTTTGCAATTCTGAAGCCACCATATTATGTTGTCCTTGGCTTCGATAGGAATGAAAAGCCGTTTCTGATCTGATCTCAACATTTTGTTGAGGAGATTCAACAAAGCACGATAATTGAGTCGGCCTCTTGGGACAGTAAAACTCGCAAAATTCAGAAGCCCCACCAGACTCTGAACTTCTTTGAGCGCTGTATGTTCCCTGTATAGTATTTGGGACAGTTTGACAATCAGTGAGGACAGCTTCTCCTTGGGGAGTTGCTTCTGGTTTGTCCAGGGGTTCCACTGAACGCCCAGATACGCCAACGTTTTTGACGGAGTCAATGCAGATTTCTCGTAATTTATGATCCAGCCTAATGTCTCGAGAGTCTGAATGACAATATCTACATGTTCCTTCAGAGCTTCCTCGTGTTGATGGGCAATCAGGAAATCGTCTAAATAAACCAGTATTCGTATTCCTCGTTTCCTGAGCATTTGGGCAACCCAATTTGTCACTGATGCAAAAGCCTTGGGTGCAGTACTTAGACCAAAGGGTAAACATGTCATTTCCAATAGCTCTTTTCGATACATTAGGCGTAGGAATCTTCTGTGACTGCGAGCTAATCGAACATGAAAATAGGCCTGTGAGAGAGAGATCTCTTTCCTGTAGAAAGTCTGGTACGCGAAAAACATTCATTAATTTGAATTTTGTGGTTATCACGTATTGATTGAGGGCCCTCAAGTTGAAAATGGGCCGAGCAGAGCCGTCGCTCTTGCGAATTAAAAACATTGACGATAGGAAACTTGGAGACAGATGAGCTCGTTCGAGGACTCCTTGATCCTTCATTTTGTCGATAGCAGACGTCATCTCTTCTGAGCAAGGAACGAACATACCCTTTTTTATGTGCCTTGGATGGATCATTGGAGGCCTTTGACGAAAGGGTATGCGATACCCTGATATCATCCTGAGAATGACATTTGGGGCTCCAAATTGTTCCCATTGAGTTAAAAAATTTGCTAGACGGCCTGCTTTGAATTGCATTATGTCAATATTTTCGACGTTTGACGTCTCTGTTATTGCTGGATGGAGACGAAGCTCTTTTTTGTCCGTTTTTGGATTGATCTTGATTTCGGTGCTTGGGGTGATTTCTCGAAGAACCCCGTCTACGAAAAAGCCCCCGATTATTCGGTGCCACCGAATGATAGCCATGTTCATGGTACTGGGAGTTATAATCACCCTGCGGGGGTGGTGCAGTTTGACAACAGCCTTGCACATAGCATGATCCATGTTTAAAACCCTGCGAGGGTCTTTTTCGGGATGCGTACTCCTGCGAGGAGACGCTAGTTTTGTGTGTTTCTACCTGTGAGGTAGAGTTATTTGACTTCTTTAGTGGCCAAAAACATTTACGCACTCCACCTGCTTTTTCCAAAGCGGCTGTGAATTTTTCTGCGTTAAATAAGTTTGTGTATGTAGGGGGAATCTTCCTGAGCGTAGATTTCACTAACGGCTCCTTTACCTGTTTGAGAACACAGTCCCGTCGCATTTGCAATATTTCTGCGCGATGGCCACAAACAAGTTGTAATAAATCTGAGGAAGTTGTTTGAAAATCACCGCAATTTATAAGGTTTGTTAATTTATTAATAATAACCTCATAATCTGGGGTTAATTCTTTGGACCATTGGGCAAAATCAAGTAATACCTTCTGAAGCGACTCCTTCTGCTTCAAAATGCACAGTGTTAAGGCAGCAAAGGCTTTATCAGCATATATCAAGTGGCGGGGAGACTGGAAGGCTGCAACTTCTTCATTTATCTCAATATCCGTAAAGCCCGGTTTGTGATTATACGCCTTTTGAGTTTCGGAATATCTGATTTCGTTCCAGTTACTAGTATCCCAATGTTGAAGATCACTGAGCAGTTTCAAATGGAGTTCAGAACTTTTGGGCATAGAAGGTTCTTTTAATTTTGTTTGAATATTAAAACCAACTTCATTAGGAGCGTCGACAACCGACGCATTATCACCTAATTCTTCGTAAAGATTTCGACTAACCCCAGAAGTTATGGACATGGAATCACTGTAGTTATAGTGATCTTGACGCTCATTATCCCGAGCATGCAAGGATTTACGAAGATCACGTACCTCCTTAGATAGTTTTCGGTACTCCTTTTTCGAATGTCTCCGTTTCTTCCCCCTCCTCTTGTTTTCATGATGACGTCGTCGACGCCTTGAGGAGCGTGACGAAGACGAAGATGAAGAACTGCTCTGGGAACTACTACTGCTTGAACTTGAGCTCCTCGACCGTACCTTACGTTGCATACCAGATGGTCCTGGTACCGGTTCAGCTACTTCATTTTGTACATGATTATTACTGTTATCCATTCTAAAACAGGGAAGCGGCTTAAGAACAAAACTAACGGTAAAAAACCGTTAAACATTACAGTTCAAAAATAAAAAAGGGTAGGTATGCGACTACAATAACATACGTTAGTAAAATGTTCGTTCTAAAAGGCCGTTTATCTTGTATAATACTACATAGCATAAAAAGGCACTTTGTAAACTAATGTCTTAGGCAAAGTGTCACTATTTTAATATCAATATAAAATTACTCACGTGTAGAACAGTAGGTTTATAATTACCACACTAATAATATTATGCACCACACGTAAAACACAAAAGATATTTGAAATTCTAGTACTTGATATTAAAACTATTTAACACTATAATTGACAGTTATTTTAAAATAAATTTGAATATTGTTAACACAACTGTACACGGCGGGAAACAAGACGCCAATGAGGAATACGGATGGTGGCTCTCTAAGTTCGCCCCCACTCTGCCAGGTGGTGGGGTTAGAAAGGGACGGACACAGGAAAGAGAGAGACGGATATAGTTGGCGGGAAACGTAGTGCCTATCTCAAATTAAATAAGCTTCGAATAACGGTCAAGTCAAATTAATAAGATAATGACAAAACATCTACGTCACGTCACGTCTACGTCAAACGTCTACTTCAAATTCCTATTTTATTCTATTTTTAACCCCCGACGGGAAAAGAGGGGTGTTATAAGTTTGACGGCTCTGTCTGTCTGTTTGACTGTCTGTCTGTCTGTGGCTCCGTAGCTCTGAAGCGATTTCAATTAAGTTTTTTGTATGAAAGGTGAGTTACGGGCGAGTGTTCTTAGACATGTTTGATGAAAATCGGTTGAGCCGTTTAAAAGTTAAGGGGTGTGAAAACGGGGAAGAATAATTGAATGTCTGCAAATATACTCGACTGGGGTCTCAAATGAAAGTGTACTGAAAGAGAATAATCATGATGACTTCAAGAGTGTTCTTATAAATATATACATTTAAAAAATATAAAATAAGAAAAAAAATAAAAAACCCCGACACAAAAACCTAAGTTCCCTTTAAAAAGTAAAATATAATAAAAAAAACTCAATCTTGAAGTACCAAAGTATGTATTCAAACTTATTAAAAAAAAATACGTCGTGTTGGGGGACCGCACTGCTTAGTTACATAGGTTAGACTAATTGTAATTAAATTGTTGGGTTTGGAGCAGTCCCCCTATTAACTATTTTATCAACTATTTTTTACTTTTTAAAGGGTTTTTTGAATTTTTTTAAAGAGGTTTTTTTTAAGAGTGCCGATAGATGTTAATATGCGGGTAACTGGATGCTAAGACATAACTTCCGAACTATTCAATATAATTCACAATATGCTCAAATAAACAATTTGTGAAAGAACCTTTTTCAGAACTTTGAAAGTTAGGCTGTGTGAAATGCACTTAGTTACGTAAAATATTCCACTTTACTGAATATGAAAATTTTGTCGCCGCCTACATCTTAAACGTTGGGCCATGAATTCTGAAGTTTATTCAATGTTCTTAATTGAACTGTTCGTTTCTAATTAACTATACAAACAAATATCCTAAGTTCTAGATTTACCATATTAATAAAGCAATATTTATGGTCCTTTTTTACTTTTTACAATCTACTGCTTTATTCTTTAGTTTGACTGATTTTGATGGTTTTTCTTCTTTTTAGTATGCTATCTGCGGATACTGCAATACGCTACATTCAAATATATATACATAAAGATGGACAGGGCAGAAACTCGGATTGTGCAGGTCAAATTGTTGATAAAAGGATACGAAGATGATAATGAGACAAGAACCCCTAAAATCTTCCGATTTAAATTTCCTCCGATCGTTTCTGCATAAAACTCACCGTAAAAAGTCTGGTAAACTGAGGACGAAGTAAGAAATTCTAATTTTATTGATGGAAGGGATTGACAACCCACTACAAGCTTACTTTAGATATCAGGTTGTTACAGAATAACACTACTGTTTCCATGGCCCTAACTCAGGAGTAAGAGACAAAATGTAGGGCAAGTAAGCGGCCCAACTTAGCAGTAGAGGAAGTTTCGGAACAGTCCGGACTCGTGTAACGGATACTGGCAAACGTCTGCTCTGCATCGCGTACTGTGACTTGAACGCAGAGTTTTGATACGAATTATCTTAAAATCTACATGACAACTACTGAATGTAGATGTTATTTTAGATAGTGCTCTTATTTGATTCGGTTGTCGAAGTCGGTCAGGGAATGGGTGATCGTCCATTACATACTGAAACTACTCCGGAAAGTACGTTAAGCTTTTGGTCACGGTTGTAGTTTGATCATGCTGGGCGCCCCACAGGGCTCGATTTTGGGTCCTTTTTTATTTTTAGTTTATATAAATGATTTACTCCATTTTATTGCAAAACAAGCTAAACATGGTCTTGTTTGCCGACAACTCTTCTTTGTTTTAAAATAAATAGACGTAGTAATAATCTTGACGTCATAAATAACGCCCGCAATATTATATTTTATGTTTCGATTGTATTCTATATTTTAAAATGACTAATTCTAATTAAATGATCACTTAGTAATTAAACTTCACATATATTATTACAATATTGTATTTCCGTCTATTTGTCATTATTGTGTTTGTTGAATATTTAAATATACCGCAAAGTAGGTACGATTTACCGCGTGATCAGCTCATACGCGACTGTGTTTGTGATGATGAAGCTGATTCCTCTGAAAGTACGTTGCTAGAAATCATTGTTGCGTTGTGTTCTACCGAGAACGTAGCAATACAAGAGGATTTACATATGGAGGTAGAAGATCCTCTAAATCCTGAGTTCACTAGGCAGACCATAGACTCGGTAAAGACGTGGGGCGTATGCCAATGTGGACCTTGTAGGTAAGGTTCGGGCTATTCGTGTCTTCACGCATTTAGATTAGTCAACAGGGGACAGAGAGGGGCAGAACTTAATTTTGAATAAAAATAGTTTGCGATTCAAATAAGATTAGGTACCTCTTACGTTCGCTCTAAACCATCTACTAATTGGGTTGTTCTTTTTCCTCTAATATTTTCATTGTGTCTAGCTTAGGTATTTTTATGGTAATAATTTTGAATCTGATTATTAATAATAATACAAATTTATAATACCTACCATTTCATGGGGTACGTCTCATAACAATGGCTTTTATAATGCATTTTTTCACCTATCACAATTTCAGAAACACACTCTGTTTTATTTGAAATTTGAATGAGTGAACGAGAATTCCATTCATTCACGCAAGCTCATAAATATAAGCGGGTTCAAAACCACAACATCAATTTCGTGTTTCGCTCTTACACCCGCTGATCATTACTATCACCGATTTTACACCGCAATACCAACAGCTTTTATGTGAATATTTTTCGGGTTAATATCTTTTACATGAATATTTTATTTGGCCTCGTTTTTCGTTCGCATAAGCAAAAAATTATAAGCTAATGTTAGAATATTAAATAAAGGAACGTTACTGAAATTGTGTTTTTTTTTTGTGGTTATAAAATCTGATACTAGGGTGATGTCAAAATACAGGAAGGTGATAATTATTTACTTTTAGAGGATCAAAGATAAAAATTAGTCCATACCTACCACCAGTTACCCAGATAAGTAATCCTCTTTAAGCAAACGTATTTAATAAAAATTAAAGAAGTTGACTTTTAAGCATAAGCATAGCATAATCAGCCTTTAATGTTCCCACTGCTGGGACACAGGCCTCCTCTCTAGGAGAGGAAATGGGCCATTATCAACCACGCGGGCCCTATGCGGGTTGGTAGTTGACTTTTACTTCATTGAATACTTTTCAGTAGCTACTAATAAATACGAAGTATTGTTAAAGTTAAAAATAAACCAAAATTATGAAGACAAAAATGGATATTTCGTACATTTCTGGCATGTTGTACCGAGCTTCTGATTTTTATCGAATATAAAAAACGGACTTTTACATTAGGAATTTTATAAGTTTGACAAAAGTACGTACTTATCATCACTTTCAAGATTGCCAACAAACTATAAGCTAGCTATAAGTATTTCATCTTTAACAGCCAACAAAAAAACAGAGTCCGTTAACTCCCATACAATCAACGAAAAATCTTCCTTTGTCTGAAAACTTCCGATATAATTTCGAGTTCTTAATGAAACCCGACGGGTGTCATAAACGGTATTCCGCTGAGCACTGTGCATCTAAATCATAACCTACCTTTTACTCAAAAGGCGCCAGAAAAATCCAATAAAGCTCTCTGTGAGCCCATCCAGCGTACAGAAGTAAATTAAACTGGCGCCCTGGGTGGCCAGGTGACGGGAATATTTCGATTTTAACTTAATTTCTGATTTTTTGAGAGGACAGAAATTTCATGTTTGATGTTATCAGTATTGATGGAATATTTTGTAGAAATTTCAATATTATGGTTGTCATGGTTTTAGTCTTCTACATTGGTCACATGTATTTTTTTTTATTAATAAATAATAAAAATAAAAACTTTTTATTTCAGACTCCACAGAATCAACAAATTAAGAAACCGGCCAAATGCGTGTCAGGCCACGCGAAATATAAGGTTCCGTAGTTACCCATAATAATGTGAACTTAGTTAAAAACTGTTTTGGTTGTTTAATACTGTGACTAGTTTGAGTTCTAGGTAAACTCAAAAACTACTGGAACGATTTCAGATTTTTTTCACCATTAGAAGGAATGCTACATTATACCTGAGTAACATAGGCTAATTTGAAAAAAATGACAACGCGTGCGAAGCCGGGACAAACCACTAGTTTTATATAATTTTTGTATGGTCAATAAATTTACATTTATAACGTGTTTTACGCTACTAAAAACGTCGTTTCATCATTATGTTCAAAGCAATTTGAACGAAAATAATCTTTATACTTCTCCGATTACATTGTTTTTTAGTTGATCGACTATTAGTTTTTAGAGTTAACTTATGAAGCTTTCTTAGCCGAGATAGTTTGCCTTTACAAGTGATCCCGTGATTTTTTTCACATTTCCAGAAGCAACCGTTTAGCCGGTAGAAGGGGGGACACTGAAATTAAAAACCCAGTAACTGATTTTGAATATCATTAATACTTTCATACGTAACTATTATTTCCGTTTTTTAATGCGGTTTAAGCTAATCGCTTGGCAACACTACTGATACCCCAACCTCCTCAATTAAAGTGTTGTTGAATAATTCAGTATGTCAGTGAACGATTTTTGCTGTGAATGGATAGTTTTAATTACAGTATGAAAATTGAACTCAGTAGGTAAAAGATAATATTTTTAGAAGAAATCGTGCTTACCTTGAAATTGGCGACAAAGTAATTTTACAAATTTATTATTGGTCATTTAAGGGAATTGAAAAGTTTAATTTTAGAAAATAAAGTGTTGTTTATGAATTCGTTTTTATCTTTTCTTTTGTATTGTCTTTATAGATAGCTCAAGAAACATTCCATCGTGGAATTAAAAAAAAACAGTCATACTTAATCATGTTTCGTCATAGTTTTAACTAGGTATTCCCCTTCTCTACAAAACTTGCCGTAATATTTTTCTATTTTCCTTACATATATTTTTTCGGAATTTTATATAAAAATGTCAACAATATGTACCTAAATAACAATTCTCTTCTTATTTTATATTAAAAGCACGTGACTTAATTATAACAGCCACACGGGTCGATCTTCAAAGTTAAGCAACGCTTGTCGAGGAGTAGTTTGATGGGTGACCATCTTGACATACCGAGAGTCTCCTCCGTGCCTCGGGAAACATGTTTAGCTATTGGCCCGGCTCTCATTTGAAGATCTTTGTCAGTCGTTCCGGATTGTCAGAAGCCTGAAAATCTGACTCCAGTCTTGCCAAGAAGTATCGTGTTACCCAGTTAATGGGTTGTGAAGATTTGGTAGGCAGTCGCTCCTCGTAAAATTTAGCTGAATCAAGATTGACGGGGCCAACCCCCATATAGTTGGGAAAAGCTAGGCAGATGAATGAATGAACCCTCATGAATCCCTGATGAATGAATTCTCTTCCTATTTGTCTTCTTTTCCTGTCTGTGTCCCATGTTTCGGCAATATGTTTTGTTTTTCATTCCGTCACATATCTCGTTACGCAATCACTAACTTCATTAAAATTCTTTTTTTCTTTTAGTTACAATAAAAAAACTTTTTTACAAAAAAAAAAAAAAACGACTTCCAAACAAAACTACTACGAAAGTACAAAACAACTTTAATTTTAGAACCTCTACAAGCTTCAACACTTGTTACCCCCCAACTCAGCCAAAGGATACTAAATCAAATCCCACTGTTCCTCACAAGTCCATCTATCTATACAATGACCCTTAACTCAATTCCCATCGATCCACAGGTATTCATAATACTTTTAGTAAACTAAAATAACTTCATTACCGTACATCATTGTTCAATTTATCCGAAAATGCTACGAGAAAATGAACCAACGCTCCGGCTGGCGCGTAATAATTAATGTGAACCAAAATTCCTCTTGTGGTTTAACCAATAGCCCAGGTGGTCGCAGCCTATGAATAAAAATGTGCCATTACACGTAATTCACCTTGTCTGCCCTGGGGCACGCGATCGAATCAAGGTCTAAACGAAGTTTAAGGTATATAAGGATGTGAGATAAGTTTCCCCTGTGTTCAAATTGTTGAAACCTCTTGGTTGTAGATTGTTTTAATTTTTAACAATTAAGTCTATTTAAAAATACGGATTTTTAGCTGCATCCGATGAGACTTCGGATTCATGTTTCGCAAACATGAAAATGGACCATTTGCATTATTATCACTTATGTTATATCTGTGTGACCTTTATTTGAGACCCAAATAAATAAAGGTACAAGTGAAAAGTTAGGGATCATTTTACAACGAAGTAATATTTAATACATCATTCATTAAATAACAAAAATATCAAAACTCAAAAGTGTATGTATTAAAACACCCTAATCTCTTGCAAATGCTTAATTGAATCAGTATGACGTGGCTCTTGCACTCATTCATATCTTGCCACAGCCGTAACGGCAGCTTTTAATTTTTAACTCATCGTATATGCAATACTAATTTTCATCAAAACAACAAATATACTCTTTTAATTTTTTTTGCGACTTCTAGATTAAGTTACTAATGACCACGCCCACTTATAAAATTCATCCTGTAATACAAGAAATCTAGACTGTTAACAGTCTAGATTTCTGTCATATGTAGCTCATTTTTTGTTACCTTGTATCTTGTACTGGCTTCCGGTTTAAACTTAGTAACGATTCCCTCTGAACTTGTATTCTTTGACGATTAAGAATCAGAAAGACAATTTCAATAAATTCTAGAGAAACTATCCCAGCATATTTTGCCCTTTTATTTTGGTGGGAAATCATCAAATGACTTCTTCCGCTTTGGGCGGAGCGGAAGGGAGTGTGAGACTCTTACCGACTAAAACCAACCCGTGATCCTTCTTGTGCCCTCTGCGTTCCAGGGCCGCGGTGACTCTTTCGAACAAATATCCGCAACCAGTATATTCTGCCCTGCTATTATTATTCAGCTGCTAAAATTACACTGCCACGTACATATAAGTAATCTTGTTTGTTCACTTAGTAAACGATGTCCGTTGTAAACGTCGGTCTGTGCAAATAGGAGCAGCTTAGTTACCGGCTCAGCCTAAAGCTTAGTTTGTTTGACTTGGCCCATGACTGGTCGGTTAGGTGGTACAGATTCTCTCATATTTATAGCGGCACTTGGTTTGTGTATGTTAGTTTGCAAAATGTTTTATGAGTCTACTCTTGTATTGAAAAAACCACACGATAGTTTAAGAGAAGACAATGTCCAGGAGTGAACCACAGAAAGCTCATTTGATTGATCTGCTTTTTAGTGATGTTACCGGGGCAGTTAAAAAGTATCTAACGGCCTAGTTTGCAAAGAATGAACTTATATAAAAAATAATAATTCAATATTGATTAAAGTTTAAGTTTCAAAAAAGGAGGAGGTTTTCAAGTTGACTGCTTTTTTTTTTGTGTTACCTCATAACTTTTTACTGTGTGTACCGATTTTGGTCATTTATTTTTATATTCGAAAGCTGGTGCTTGTCTTGTGTCCCATTTATAACAAGTATTAAGTGATTCCTAATAATGCGTGGCTTCAACTATATTAATGTCCTCTTTTTTTTTCAATTCTGCAACAAAGTCCCATTACCCTGTAATTGTTCTATTCATTTTTACCTGTGTACACAAATAACGTTACAGTGATTATATCAGATCGATAAGTAGAATATCCTTTATTATGAGTTTCTTTTGTAATTTGATTGTAAATTAGATGGACATAAAAACAATTTACCGTCCATAAAAGATAAACAAATTATCGAAATCTTCTGTTACATTGAACTTAAATGCTTGAATTCTGCCACTTTTATTCCAAAAGTTATGAAACTTTTCCTATTTCTTTTGCTGAGTTTTATTCAATTTAGCGCCAGCCAACGTTTCAAAACCGATGTTTAAGTTAGGTGCAACTTCCTGCTGTAAAACTAATTAAGAAGTTTCCGCTGCGTTTTTCTTGCTTATCTCATAGTTTTCCCTAAGTGTTAGGTAATAATCGAGGTACATGGAAAAAGCACTCAGAATAGGGTTATTTCGTTAGGATTTTTTTTTGTTTTTGAATGGACCACTCGCAGTTCAGCACACTAAGGCTGGTTAATGCTTAACCGGATAATCCTGTGGTGGCCTCAAATGAATTTAAGGCCCCCAGCCTGGGCTTAAAACTACTTACAAACTAAATGACCGCTCGCTAAGGGCATCCCCTGTGGGACACGGGCCTCGGCTTAGCGGGGTCATTGAGGGAGGGCAGCAAGGGACAGGCTGGGTCTGATTAATATTATTTAGGGGATTTAACGCTAATGGCTCAGCAGCGCGGGCTGGCTCGTTAGGCAAAAGTTGGGGAGGGGTTTGACGGGGGCGTCGTGATGGACCTCGTCGGCGAGGTCGGTATACGGAACGCGGTCTGTGCTTGTTTTTCCTAAGAGTGCTGGTTTCCCTACTACTCTCTTGGGTCAGGGTGATGGGGTCATCGGGCTCAACAAGGGTATACCGCGGTCGGCGGATCTTGCTGATCTGGGAGGGCGTGTATCAGGTAGCCGATACGATAAGGGGGTTCTGGTGCTTTTCAGCGGACTCTATGAAACGCTTAGAAAAAAGCTTCATGAACTGTTTGATGTGGGGATACGGAGGTCGACATGGAGACGCTCATTTCTAACGTACCATGGGGCTCCCGTAGCCTTTCGGAGAAACCGGTTTTGGATAACCTGCAACCTATGGATCTGGCGGGGCTTAGCGTGTGCGAAGGCTACACATGCATAAGTCATTATCGGGCGTATGCACGTGGTGAAAATCCGTAGTTTGCATTTCAGGCATAGTTTGCTGCGTGCGTTCAGCATGTAATGAAGCCTACCGAGAGCGAAAGCGGCACGGTTGCGCACCGTCTTTATGTGCTCTCTGAAGGTAAGCTTGCGATCGAGGATCACACCTAGATATTTAGCTTGCTCAACCCAGGGGATCGGCTTGCCAAATAACGTGATCGGACTGGGTCGTTAGGAATAAAATTATGATTCTATTTATACGAGTCCGTTAGTTAGATTAACGAAAAATATTGGACACGTATTTTTGCTTTATCAAATCTATAAAAAATTACGAAGATAAAAAGCTTCAACGATCATCAGTGGGGGCTTATGACGTCACGGCGGCGTGGTAAAAATTGTAGCTCGAAGTGACGTCACACAAATTTTCAATGCATTGTATCGTCTTCGTTTTTTGTTTAGGTACGTGAAAAAATACGTGTCCAATATTTTTTTTTGGAAATCTATCTGACGGACTAATTAGATTTTTTTAGTCAACTACCCTATTATTTCAGAAGGTAATTTATGATTTTGCTGATTTAATTTCAGGTGACAGAAAATCAGTCTTGATTTATTTTTGGTGTATGTAAATGATTGTATAAATCTGACGGTCCCAAGGCAGATTTGTATGTTTGTGTGTTTAATTGTGTTTGTGTTTAGTTTGTTGCGGTGTGTATGGTTGGATAGTAATAAAATTCAGTAGGCTATTCTCACAACACACACACACGCACCGTATTAACCCGTAAGTATATTACATTTGCCCCTAAAACGTAGAAATAACACAAAAATACTATAGTTCTTTAC
Source organism: Hecatera dysodea (assembly GCA_905332915.2). NCBI lineage: Eukaryota > Metazoa > Arthropoda > Insecta > Lepidoptera > Noctuidae > Hecatera > Hecatera dysodea. Next base: position 2,872,803 of record HG995291.1, read on the forward strand.
TTTTTGTATCCACTCTAAAACGACTTCATAAAAAGTCACGATAAAAAAGCGGCTTCTGTTTCATTAATACAACGAACAAATTAAGCCATAACACAAAACCGTGTCAAATCAATATCACATGACTGCAAGTTGCAGGAAAGTTAGGGCTGGTATACACGAACGGTTCGTGCGATGCCGGAACAGATGGGCTGTTGATGTGTAACGCTAAAGTAGGCGTTGTCATAAGAAGTGGAACACTGCTGTTACTGCTTCTATAATGTATTACAGAAAATCAAATTTATATTTTATCCCCATATTCCCACGGGAACGGGAACTACGCGTGTAAAACCGCGGGGCGCTGCTAGTTTTATAATATTATAGTATAGATCTAAATTAGGCTTCAATCATTCTTCCGTATCGCTATGCCTTGGCGAGTTGTGGTATTGCCACGCTACATCACAATGCTTGTCCTCTTTCAAAGATCAAAACCAGCTTGTGTCACGCAAATTGACCATGTTTTAGGATTTACTTAGTTAGGAGGTTATAACAAGCAAAGTATCTATTCAAATGAAAAAAACACTGGTTGTTCTTTTAAAAAAATATTTAAAATGCACCCCTTTATGGTCGAAGAAGGTATGCGGCTTATTTACATATAATAATTACACATAACTACTATATTTTTTTTTAAGATTTGAATTTATGAAATATTGACAATAACTCGCTAATCGTCACAAGATTTCTCGAAAATGTACCTAAGCAAAAACAAATGATATAGAGAATATTGTTCGCTTTTTATTAGCCCTTTCTATTATTTTCATCTCTCTATAAACATTCATACAAATTAACTTTTAATAAAAACACAGTGTTGCATTAACTGCTTAAATCGAGCCGTCCATTCTGGGTATATCCTCAGACAGTTATAAATCCTCAAGAAATTAAGTATTTGACATGTGTAAGAGTTTCGTTTCGGAGTTCGTTGCAAAAAATGCACAAAAGACATGAATGGAACATGTGGTTATGGGTAAGATGTTACTTTTAGGTAGGGTCACCAAATGTTTAAGAGTTCTCAAGACCGGATCTTCAAATCTTTGATCAATTTTTTATTCCCATTTATAACTTTGTATTGTATCTTTACAGTTAGTGCAAAAAAATCTAAACTCTCTCTTCTCTTTTCTCTCTCTCTCTTCTTTTTTTTTCTTCGTTTTTCTTACTTACTAACATAGGGATAAGAAATAATTGTCACTAACACAGTTGAGTCATGTTACTTGAAAATAAAGATTATTATTATAATTAATAACACTTGAATAAGCCGTTGCTTATCTCTAGATAAAGTTGTTTATTTACTAAAGAAATAAATAATGGCATGATGATTTAAGCCACGTCTGGAAAAAGCTTTCAAGAAAATGGGAAAGAGATTAAGTTATTCTGAATTGACAGTTTCAAGCAGAAAGTTGTCGAACTCTACTATAGGTTTATTATTTCTCAAATAAAAAATCAAAGGTAATAAATATGTACTTATAAAATGTCGCGTCATTTTTAGGAAAAAATTATTATATTTATAGCACAAAAAAATGTTTTCACAGAATTTACCTAGCACGTTTTGCGAATAGATTTAACGCATAAATTGCAGATGAAAAGCGTTATTTAGATTTGTAACTTGAATCAACAAGCTTACTTATTTACGATTCACAATTGCACCGACTGAACAGTGTTTTCAGATGGATGGGGAATCCTTCTTAATTCTTCTTCATCTTCCAATTCTTGATTCAGTTGTCATGATCACGGAATTGTATTACACTAGCAGCGCCCCGCGTTTTTACTCGCGTAGTTCCCGTTCCTGTGGTAATATGGAGATAAAATATAGCCTATGTTACTCAGGGTGAATGTAGCTTTCTAATGGTGAAAGAATTTTTGAAGTCGATTCAGTAGTTTTTGAATTTATTCGTTACATACAAAAATACAAATCTTTCCTCTTTATAATATTAGTACAAATTATAAAAAAAATTATTGATCAATATTTTTTACAATATACACATAGATATTATGTATAAATTTGAGATGCATAGCGTTAGTTAGAAGTCGCAACTTGAGCCAGCAAACTTGCTATCTAGGATGCACAACACTGCACAGAATGAACAGTGTTCTGCGATGGATGGGGAATCCTGGCAACAAGCCGGAATACTTCATGCATATCTTAAGAAGTGAACACAGTTCTATGGTTATAATACGGACTAAGATGGAAAGTGTCATACGGTCATATTCCACTTGTTTCACCATGAAATCGAATGAACTACTTTTGAAACTCATGTCATTGTGGCGATCAAAACATTAAAGAAAACACAAAAAAAAAAAAATAGTATCGCTTATTTTATTTCGGAAATTTCTCAATGATTAGTAACTCTGGCTGCTTTTTCAGTACACAAACTTCTTCCCTTCTTTTTTCTCCGCTCAGAATGCCGATTCCACTAATGTGAAGTACAAATACAATGTGTCTAAAATGTAAGGAAAATGAAGCTTCTTAAATGTTGATTAAAATTTATAAAATTGGCTCGCTGATTTTGGATGATCGTCAGTTTGGTCACCCTACATTTAACAGAAGTATATTTTGAAACCAAACATATCGTTAGTGTGAAGCTAAATATTTGGATTCCGATCAGTTTTTTTTTCCTTTATTGCTGTTTATTCAACATTTTTTTTCCACGAAAAAAATAACGCTATAGTTGTAAACTCATGTAACATACATAAATATATCAGTGAAAAACAAAATAAATGTAAATGAAGATAAATATAGATGAAGATGATACTTTGTTTGGTTAAGAATAATTGTAGAATATGATTTTTTATCTTGCAGCACAATTTAAACATTGATTGATTTATTTATTTAAACTTTATGTACAGTTGTCGTATATAGGCAGACTTAATGCAGCAAAATCATAAGACATAATCTGTGCAGACCTCAATGAAAACCTTATGAGTCCGCTCTTGATCTCAATCTCGCCTGGTATTAAGCTATGTAAGAGTTTTACAATGAAGCAAAGAATTACCCACATTTGAACTGAATAATTCAAAATATAAATTTATAACCCATCACATTCCAACATACATAACAACTGAAAACGCAAGCAAAATTAACACAAACATTAATTATTTTTCGTTTGCTTCCTACACAGAACTACAGAAGTCATACAATAACCTCAGCACCTCGTATGCGGGCCATAAAGCTGCTAATGTATTCGTTCGTGGACGCACCATTTAATGTTATGATCGCGGTTTACTTGCCTTACGCCGTATTTATCCAGAGATGCGTTACACATACCTACGGGAAAACAAAGTTATTATGCTGGTCGTAAAATATCTTTCTGGAAGTGGAAAGACACAGAGTAAAATATATGTATATGGGACTAAAGAGTGCAAATAATTAAAATGGATAATATGGAGATGGAGGCAATTGAAAAGATGATCTCTAAGAAAATGAATGATAGAATGACGAAGATTGACAGAAGAAGACAGCGTGTTAAGTCTAAAGCGTTGGTAAGTGTTGCTGAAGGGGAAATAGACTGCTTTATAATATAAACAAAGTAAAATGTAACTAATCACTGATCCAATGTCATGAAGACACAATTAATGCACGTAGTTGGTGTAGATATGTATGTATATAAGGGTAAATATATGTACATTTTAAGGTGTGATGAATCTGTTGCAGAATTTGTTAGAAAGAGTCACCGCGGCCCTGGAACGTAAAGGTCATAAGAAGAATCACGGGTGGGTTTTAGTCAGTAAGAGTCTGACACTCCCTTCCGCTTCGCCCAGAGCAGGAGAAGTCATTTGATGATTTCCCATCCATAAAAATAAAAGGTATGATGAATCGGAGCTGTATCTGCTAAAGCAAAATCTTAAGGCACTTTAAAAAATAAAAGAACTTGTTTAGTACCTACCTAGATCAATTAGACCTAAGTGCATCTTAAGAAGCAATAAATATCAACATATAAAACTACAACAATTTTCCCAACCGCAAATGTAGCTTGGTGATACAGCCAAGAAATCATAGCGAAGTTGAAATGCCCTCCGGAACGGTACCGCGTATTTTTGGCACAAAAACAAATGAGTGCAGTTAAATTTTAAATGCGTTGTAAATTTTTGTATATATACACTTCCCGGTTTTGATATTGGGATGATCTTTTATTGCTCTTCTGAAGGGTATTATTTGCGATATTATTGATGTTTATGTAGTTTATTCCAGTGCTTTTATTCCGTAAAAGCTTTCAGTTTGTTTCGACTGTGTGTTGGCCATGATTCTTTTTCGTTGCTACACAAGTCGGAAATGGTGCCAGTTTTTTTCATTTCTACGTTACTACCGAAAACTGCCTGAAGCATTTTGACAAATCAATTAATAGGATAGTTCTCACTGTTTGTCAGTTTTTCACCAACGCTTTGGAGAGGAATGAAAGAGTTGCCATGTGTGATGATTTTTCGTAACCTTCAATTCACGAGGATGAGAAGGGTGAGCGGGCTGAAGCTCAGAGTGAACCCGAAGATCACCAGCCTAGAGGTCAGCTGATAGATGCTCTAAATCATTGTATTGATGACTAGTTTTATAACCTTTTCTAAAATAACTACTAACTGCAAAGTCAGTCATTGTGAATTCAAGTTCATCATTAACATCCACAGTCCGATTTTGCCCACTACTGATCATAGGCCTGTCTTTTCTTGTGCTTATCTCCGCTTTTTCTGTGCCAGCCTCATCAAAACTGTACCCGCGATACCAAAAATGTCATCTCCAGCCAAAAACGTAATCTTAATGCTGGACGACACTTTTTTTATGAAAGGGATATCATGTAATGACTTCTTCCTCTCTAGGCCCAGTAAAAAGAAGTGTCAGACTCTTTCTGACTAAAACCCATCCGTGTTCTTACTAATGCCCTTTTCGTTCCAGGGCCGCGGTGACACTTTCGAAAGAAAAATCCGCAAGGACCCACACTTCTTCTTTCAGTCCGTGGACAACACTCAGTCACCGTTTATCATCACTACGCCTTGCCAGGAGTCCCAAGTTAGTTTTCATCAATTCCAGATAGACTAATATTATAAAGCTGAAGAGTTTGTTTGTTTGTTTGAACGCGCTCAGGAACTACTGGTTCGAATTGAAAAATTATTTTTGGGTTGAATAGACCATTTATCGAGGAAGGCTTTAGGCTATATAACATCACGCTTAAACCAATAGGAGCGGAGCAGCGATAAAGAATGTTTTAAAATCGGGGATTCCACGGGGACGAAGACGCGGGCAGCAGCTAGTTCCAGATATTTGCAACAGGTAACAGCATGTCTGAGATGTTATGAGAACCTAATTAAAGTCATGACTGTTATTGTAGTCAACATAAATGAGCATCAATTTGAATAAACAGCCGTTTTCAAAATTGGTAGCTATTTCTATACAACGCCACTATCTAATAATACTTCCTCGGAAATATTATTAATGCTCACACAAGTGACATAGTTTCCCTAATATTAAGGTTTCGGCAGTCATAAAGGACAATTGCTATGTCCGGATCGTGCAAATTGTTAGAATTTGGGCAAAGGTTTCGGGTGTTCATGTTCGATGGGGTATCTTGTCGTTTATGGACTGTCGTGGTGTTTAATGTTATTATAGGACGTGAGATTCAGGTAGTAGTTATGATTTTTATGTATGAAACTGACAATATACAGATATTGTATAGTATTAAGGTATAATATATTGGAAGTATGTTTTTGTCGAATGCAGAAATTAAAGAATTTTATACTTTCTTTGTTTAGAAGTCGGCTGTTTTTTGTATTTTTCTTTTTTCACTTTTTAGTGGTACACCCCCCACCTATATGTATCCATCACAGCGTACACGGTATAAATTGCAAATCCTGAAAGATTCGCTATCATTTATTGAACAGTTACGTTTCCAATCTCTGTTCTTCATCAGATCTTCACCATACTAGAAAGGGACCACCTTGAAATAATAACCATAATCAGCCTTTTAATGTTCCCACTGCTGGGACACAGGCCTCCTCTATAGGAAAGGGAATGGGCCGTAATCCACCACGCGGGCCCAGTGCGGGTTGGTCAATGTCACATGACTTCGAAATTTTGGTTCTAGGACATTCCTTCACCGTTTTGAATCAGTCTTTCTTTTAATTATTAAATAATAATAATTAAAAGAAAGACTGATTGAATATTGAGTTTCTTGTCCGTTGTTCACCAGAAGAATCTACCTTTGCGAATGGACGCTAGAGTCACTTAATTAATATAACTTTTAAAATGATGATGTTCAAAAGTGCCGTTTAATGGCCTAATTGAAGTAAACGTTTTTAACTTTCACTTTTTGACTTTGAATAAAAAGTATATTGCCAAAAGAGTTACAGTTTTTTTAGTGCGTCAAAGACATGGGCACGAAAGGAAGGGGAGAGTAGAGCCCTCTATGGTAAAAGTGCGTACCAATATAGGTTGCTTTCACAAATATTTAACATTTATCCTTCAGGAAAAACAAACAAGATATTGTTTCATATTTCTGAAATCAATAAATACACTTTCAAATAAAGTGTTAAGTTGAAAAGTTCGCAACAGTTCCGCGTTTAGCTGATACTGCAGTGTTACTGTGTTGCTGTGAATTCATACAATGTTACATGGATGGCTTCCAACTGTATATTGTTTTCGTTTATAGGAATGAGCTATAGAAGTTTTATGACAAAAAATATTTTATGCCAGCAACTAGTACGCTTATGAGTTGTAACTTAGTCAGCCAAGCAAATGTTCATTAACAAACATGAGCATAAGAATAAGCATAGCATAATTAGCCTTTTAATATCCCCACTGCTGGGACACAGGCCTCCTCTCTAGGAGAAGGAATGGGCCGTAATCCACCACGCGGGCCCAGTGTGGGTTGGTGAATGTCATATGTCTTCGAAGTTTTGGTTCTAGGACATGCCGGTTTCTTCACGATGTTTTCCTTCACCGTTTTGAGAGCAGTGGTGATGAAATTAATTACACAAAGTAATGGACCTGGCTGGGTTTGAACCCGCGACCTACAATTCGTAAGGCGGGGCCGTTACCACTCGGCCACCACTGCTCCGGCATCAGACATGAGCGAACGTTATTAAAATGACATCATATGAATAGCGCCAAATATCGACCATAGAGTTAACCTGTTCCGCTCCGCCCAGAGCGGGAGGGGTCATTTGATGATTTCCCATCCAAAAAAAAAATCAATATGATCTCATCCAACTTCAATATTAACTAATAAATTTTCTGGAATACAAACCTTTACTAATTTTGTATTCCTAGCCATGCTATATAATAGTGATTTATCTAGGATTGCAACCGATCAAAGAGCAATACCACATGCTAATGTAAAATCAAATATTACATTCATGAATCTCCATAAATCTAAACCATATTAAAAAACATTCAGAATTTAGCAATTCTAATAATATCTCGATTTATTCTCGCTTTATTTCATGGTTTGACGGATAGTGTTGGGTACATTGTGCAAATCCACTCTCGCCATCAGCAGTTACAACCTCACATTGCTTTTCCAAAATCAACCTTACGTCTTCAAAGTTGAGGTTTTCAAGACTGGTGTCTGCAGTTTCAAGACTGTAAAGTTAAGTTTGCATTGCAATAGTTGGTATTCCAACCACGTACGGTTGGCAAAGCCCCTGAATAGATATCTACTAAAATGATACGGCCCTCTCGATGCCAATAAAGCTTGATTTACAACAAATACTTGCAAATCCAGTTGGAATTTTTGAAAATTTTCCCCCTTTATCTCCTATGAAGATCGACGTCATCTTGTTTGTGACGAAGGAATATATTCAAGATTGAAAGATTTTGTTTGAGTGATACCGAAGCGCACTGAATCAGTAGCGAACAAAACTTATTTAACTTTTACATCAGTTTTTCTTGTGAAACTGAAATCGAGGTTCAACTGTATGTAATGGAAATATTTTAATATCTCCTAGCTACTATCTGTCTTATTTTCTTTAATTTATATTCACTTTGCGATATTTGTTTTTTTTTTAACAGACTTACAAAAAAGGAGGAGGTTTCTCGATTCGACCGTATTATATACATATATTTTTATGTCTGTTCGCGGATAACTTCGTAGTTTATGAACCGATTTTGATGATTCTTTTTTTATTACTATCTGAAATTTTCGGTAGGATTCGCCTACCTTGTAACGTTCCAACATCCAAAATGTTTACTTCAACTAAATAATAGGTTCCATAAAACATCAAAATTATGATCCTCACTAATTTACAATCGAAATCAAAATCATGGTGAGCCACAATCTCTTACTTTGGACCCAACCAAAGCTCTCTTTGCCACACAACAACTTTAACTGTATCAGAAATCGATGTATGTGATGATATAGGTATGATAAGGTACATCTATGTTCCAGGAAAATGTTAATATGGCGATGTCAATTTTATGGTAATTTCTCAGAATATGGGGGAATAACATTTCCATTAAGTGGCACGTGGCTTTTCACTTTATCGAGGAAAGGCCAACGTTCTCCCTGCACGCGTATGTGTTAAACAATGGTAATTGAAATTAAATTGAGCACAATTGTGTGTCTTACAATTCATATATTATCTATACTAATATTATAAAGCTGAAGAGTTTGTTTGTTTGAACGCACTAATCTCAGGAACTACTGGTTCGAATTGAAAAATTCTTTTTGGGTTGAATAGACCATTTATCGAGGAAGGCTTTAGGCTATATATCATCACGCTTAAGCTAATAGGAGCCGAGCAGCGATAAAGAATGTTTTAAAATCGGGGATTCCACGGGGACGAAGTCGCGGGCAGCAGCTAGTCTTATATATAAAATTCTCGTGTCACGAGCCGTTTCGGAGGAGGTCAACCACAAACATGTGGTTGAACTCCTCCGAAACGGCTCGACCGATTTTCGTGAATCTTAGCGTGCATATCAGCTAGGGTGGCGAATCGGACAACATCTATTTTTCATCCCCCTAAATGTTAAAAAAAAAATATTTTTATTTTATATGGCAAAACGACGTTTGCCGGGTCAGCTAGTTATTATTTAAAATAAGCAAGAATGTAAAAATGTTTTATTTTTCTTCTCTCTTAATTTATTTTGCCGTCTTCGTCCGTTTTCATATTGTATCCTTTAATAATCTTCTGGGCTTTAGAATTATTATAGCAGCGGTAACTATTATTATCAAAAGTATATTATTTGGTGTTTTACACTAAACTTGACTGCATACATTTGTACTGTTTTACTACAGTTTCGACAAATTATCACTTTTCCTGGGCATCCTTATAATTTCGCTATTTTATGTTTAGATGGGAAGTCATGTAATGACTCCGACCGCTTTGTGCCGAGCAAAAGTAAGACTGTTACTAACTAAAACCCACGCGTGTTCCTCCAAACGACTTTTGCGTTTACACACAGGGTCGCGGTAACTCTTTCGAACAATTCCACCAAAACCTGGCAAGCACTAGCCCAAGCCACTGCCTGCTGGGCGCCGTCAATTATGCTGACGTCTCCTTGAGGCGTGCGTGGATCACAATGCACCTTCGACCGGCCCGGGCCTGGCCCTTATCGGACGGAGAATCATCCATCGCTCGCCATTCGTAGGGTCGCATTATTTCACCCTTTTTTTCTGGATGGGAAAATCATCAAATGACTTCTCCCGCTCTGGGCGGAAGGGAGTGTCAGACTCTTGCTAACTAAAACCCACCCATGATCCTTCTAATGCCCTTTGCGTTCCAGTGCCACGGTGACTCTTTTGAATAAATTCCGCAACCCTTCTTTGCTGACGGCTCTTTGAGGCGCGCGTGGAACACGACGCGCCGTCGACCCGCGCCTACGGTGGCCTGGAATCGTCCTGCGTTTCCCGACGCCCGCGGCATCTTCTTCTGTTGGCATTATTTCACCCTGCAATTAGAGTTAAATTTTACCTTCAAGATTAAACTACAAAAATCAAAATCAAAGCTGAGTGCACTTTTAAACGACATTTATAGAATGACAGCCCTCAAAACATGATCGTGTCACCACTTCTTAGTGTTGTAGCTGAGAAGAAGTGGTGCTAAAAAGTCCCTAGAAACTCGATAAAAAGTTCCATTAATTAGCAACCTCCCACTCCTTACAATATGAGGGTAGTATCTTTACTAATCAAAGTTCGTTTGCCAATGTTCTGCAGTTCAATATGTAGTATCTTTACTAATCAGAGTTCGTTTGCCAATGTTCTGCAGTTCAATATTACGTAAGCCATCCTTTGTAGCCTTAGTTTATATGACTGCATACATAAGGGAACTTAGAACAATGCCAGGAGTTAAGTACGACGTAGTTGAAAGAGTTTTACAGGCATATTAATAAAGTTGCATACATTTATTAGGCACATACTTAAATGGCTCTTGTCATATGTTTTTTTTTTGTATTAAGCACTGCTTGGGAAGAGTTATTAACTTATTATCTTCTCTCATGTCGGCGTGAGTTTTTTTTTTACCTCATAATGGCCCATTTTGATGGAAGTAACAGCCCTAAAGATGCTTGAAGTTCTAAAACCAGAATGTTATGAAGTTCAACAGTAGAAAAATAATCTTGATTCTTGATTTCATTTTTATCTTAAATTAGTTAGGCCGCTGCAAACATAACTTGGCGAAATCGGGTTTTATAGACCTCTTCGCATAATCAATGTGAGTGCGGTGCCCCTGTTGAGAACATGAGTCAAAAGTGTCCGTACATCTGTACTATAGGCAATTTAATTTAAAAAATAATAATATATCATTTATTTCGGGTAACAAAGACCCGTAACATATACTTTACCTTATACATATTTATATAAACCACAAAAACATTACACTGTTTAACACGTAGTGTCGGCGTCGTGTTACGCTGTTACGCTGCGTGGTGTCACGTCAGCAGTCAAGCACTTGTTTATATCAAGTAAAAAAAAAACTTCCGCGGAATCGCCGATGCACGACACCCTTCGGCCAAAACTCTTCCTTGAGAAAGGTCTCAATATGATGAGTCGGAACTTGTACCACGAACGACTTAAATTCGTGTTATGCCACCAATAGTGCAAATTAACATAGCCCCTGACTCGAAAAAAAAGAAGTTCTAAAGTAAACTTTTAAAAGGGGCCATAAAAACTAGCCGTCACCAACTTACTATGAAAAGCAAAATAAAATTCGATAAAATTTTCTCCCTTACAATCAAGCAACCAATCGCCTTCAAACTTTTCAAAGTTGTCAAAATCCATGGCGATTTCCAATAGCAACCAGTTGCTTTTGTCATGGCATCTCAGATACCTCTCGCTCTTCACAATATAACACAAAGCTAAACACTTTCTGAACTGTCGACGGGCTTACGTTTTCTATTTTATGAACATCCCCATTGATACGTGTGGGTTTTGCGAAAAGCAATCTTGTGTGTTGACTTGCAGGGTTGCAATTCAACTCCAGTTGTGAGTGGGTTGAAATGCGTTGCAAAGCTTTTGAGGTGTGGGGATGTTGTTGAGCGGTAGCGGCGCGATTTTTTTCTAACAAGGAATTCGTCCTTGGAATTTTGGTTATTAGTTGTATTCAATTGTTGTTAAATATAGATATTGACATCCTTGCCTTACTAATATTATATAAGGCGATGTGAGTTATTTATTTTTTACACGGCGTGCTCTCACGCCTGAATTGCTGAACTAATTTTAATACAAATATAATGAAGACTTGGAGATTTTTTTGCAAAAAACTTGTCCTTATTTTTGCATGATGAGATTTTCTTTGTCAAGTTTGGTTTCAACTGGTCTACCAATATTTTTTACAAGTAGAAGAATCTTGCCTCAAGTCGGAGCATTTCACTCACCAAGCCAGCTCCCTTACACTTTAATTTGTCCCCTACTATCAAAATTAATCCTCGCTCCCCCGCTCCGCCCCTCGCTCCGCACCCCGCTTCGCTCGCCACGTGTCGCAGCCGCATTACAGTGACAGTTTGAGATCAAGTATGATAGCAATTTCCTGGACGCATCGAGTTTTATTATAAACGTTGTATCGAAAAGGATGTAGCTGGACCAAAGAGTTGGGGCGCAGATGCGACTGCATTTTCGAGGTCTTGAAATTGTTTTCTGTTTTATAGAACTCAATTAATTGACAAAAATTTTGCGCTATTGTTTTGTGACAATTTTGGTGGAATGCAGTAGAGGTTTAACTGTGTTTCTGTTACTTTGCTTTAACAACGATTTTAAACTTTTTTAAACATGGAATTGCTTTCATGTTGTGTTGGTCACTTATATGATACACTAGCTGCTGCCCGCGACTTCGTCCACGTGGAATCCCCGATTTCAAAACATTTTTCATGACTGCTCTGCTCCTATTGGTCTTAGCGTGATGATATACAGCCTATAGCCTTCCTTGATAAATGGGCTATCTAACACTGAAAGATTTTTTCAAATCAGACCAGTAGTTCCTGAGATTAGCGCGTTCAAACAAACAAACAAACAAACAAACAAACTCTTCAGCTTTATAATATTAGTATAGATGTACATATTTTAATAAAATTGTAAACGACGTGCGACGTGTAGTAGAATAATCGCAAGACCCGAAAAGGGATCATTGTACTCATTAATATGAGCATCATATTACTATGGAAACAACACTGAAATCGCAAAAACAAAACCGGCTGTCCCTTTTTCCATTTCTGTGCAAGTTTCAGGTATTACGTTTTCCGGCATTCTGTTACACGCTGCATATAAATTTTATATCGAATATCAACTGATAGTAACTTTTAGTTAGATCAGTACAAACATGCTGTTGCTGATTGATTTATTGACAACTAACAGCACCCCACGGTTTCACCCACGTAGTTCCCGTTCCCGTGAGAGCATGGGGATAAAATATAGCCTATGTCACTTGGGGATAGTGTAGCTTCCCAAGAGTGAAAGAATTTTTCAAATCGGTTCAGTAGTTTCGGAGCCTATTCAATGCAAACAAACAAAAAAAAAAACAATCAAATCTTTCCTCTTTATAATATTAGTGTAGATTAATAAAGTTAAAAGCAGCAAAAATCACCTTCATAACCGCTACGTACATAGGTATATCCGGTGAACACCACGAATTATCAACTACGTGTTACTTGATTTCGATGCTTAGAATGTACCGCACGTTCTTATAATCCAAAGCACTGCAAGTAACGCGTGGTTGAACTAAAACAATAAAAGAGCTAGACTATAAAATAGGTAGTAAAAAGTATTTTTTCATCTGAATGCAACAGTTAGTTGATCTTTTCCATGCGGTTAACAATAGGAGTTCATTGTGCAGTTGCCTTTATGTGCAATTTTGATACTTTCGTACTATAATATGTTGGTTATTTATATGCACACAGGTTATTTATTAATTTGAGTATATATTATAGCTTCGTATTGTATGTATAGTTTATATATTATCTTTGTAGTAATTTAATATTAATCGCGTTTCTGTTTTTTTCTTCTCTATCGTACTGCACCTACCACAATTATTCTTTGCGTCACCCAAAGGTTGACTGGTAGAAAATGCCTAAGGCATTAAGTCTGCCTCTGTACATTTGTGTGCATAAAGTATTAAATAAATAAATAATAAATAAATACACTTCCGTAAAATATTGTGACGATGGTAGCTTTCTTGGCTACGGGTCACTGGCAGACAAGTTTGTCGATAGATCTTTGGAAGTCTCTGGCAAAAGAATAAAAAGTATTTTGAAATAGGAATGTTGAAAAATATGCTTTGATTTTTTTTTTTATAAAAACGTCGCCCCACACTAAGATTTACTCTTGTATCGTGGGTGCGTTCACAAACATGTAAACTCACATACACAAGACACCCAGACCCGGAACAATTATCTTTAGGCCACACAAACATTTGTTCCGTGCGGGAAGCGAACCCGCGACACGTTGCGTAGCAGGCGAACGCTCAACCACTGCGCCAACTGTGTCGTCGTTTTGTGTGATGTTTTATATGACAGTCATATAGTAAGTAGCTCTTTTATAAGGCAAATGCCGTAAATAATTACGAAGTTAAATTCGAGTTTTATTCATTAGAATAATAAGTAACACTAGGTACGAGGATCACTTGTGTTACAATAATGTATTATCAGTAACATTTCGACCAAAAGTCGTCGATAGCTGGACAAAAGCCTTTTTAAGTATTGCCATATTGTCCAGTCATTGCGGACAGATAATATCGTGAACCTAAATTTCTTAGTCAGATTGTTTCAATCGTTAGAGGAAATACAGAATACTTTCACTAAATAAGCCCTTGTCTTTTTTGAAATAGCGACAATGCATTATTTTCGTTACTAATTACTGTCACAATTCATCAAGATATTATGTCAAATTAAGTATACACACATTTATGTGGTTTTCTTTTTATGTTAAAATATCCACTGAATATCTAATTCATCTCAAATTCTTTTGCTATGCCAATGCAGTCCCTATCCTGACTTACTAAAAAAGGGTTTTCTACAAACATTTCCGCTGCAGCTGGACAAGTATCAAGAATGCTTGACCCGCCAATAGTAGATAAAGCACGTCGCCCGCAATACTGGATAGAGAAAGAAGCTTTAAAGTGAGCATATAATGATATTTTCTGTTACTAAGTTACAATTACAGTGATACGTGAGATTCTTCAGTATGTCATGAGATGAAAGTTTTATTGGACTTGGTGGTACACAAAAACACGCTTGCGTATGTTTTTTTTCTTTCCCAAAATAAATTTCGTCATCCATTTATTTTGTCACTGCGATGTGGTATGGTCGTTGATTCTGTCTTTTGGGTCTTTATGTTTATTGGGGTTAAAAGTTCCAGACCAGTACGGTCTGTCTGAGTTCCAGACCAGTATGGTCTACAGTACACAGCAAACGAGTACAAGTCTTCTGTGTTCGAGCACGCCCAACATTGTGGTGATAAGTACCCTCTTTGAGGAGTGGTTGGAGAGGCGACACGGCGTCCTCACCTTACGCTTACTGTGTAGATCGCCCGGAAGTCACGATTTAGCAAACGAGGCGATCGGCAGCGGCAACCTGTCACATCTGGCCTGATTCAATCCATGCTAGCGAAGGAGAAGAGGGACCACGCGAGGGTAAGAGACACTCCTCCTGCCCCAGCCACCGCTACAGAAGAAAACGCCGCGAGCGTGAGGAATCACAGGGTGATTCCCGGTCATCGTAGGCGCGTTGTGTTCCACGCGCGAATTAAGTTACTACCATCGGAGAGTTTATAAAAATAACTTTATTCAACTGACAGAGTAACAGTGGAGATAATAATGTCTTAATCCTAAAGATACAAGGTTCTTATAGCTAAATTATGCTAAGATGACAATTGCTGCGTGACGACAATGTCCTACATTATAATTACTTACTCGCTAAATATGGAAGAAGCTGCATTGCTGACAAAGCTAATTGTACTAGGGTTACCACACTTAACTCGCGCCTCAAAGAGATGTCAGCATAGAAGAGGGGGCCCGCCAGGGCCAGTGCCTGCCAGGGTTACAGAATTTGTTCAAAAGAGTCACCGCAAATAGCATAGGAGGAACACGCATGGGTTTTATTCAGCAAGTCTGACTCTCCCTTCCACTCCGCCCACGGCAGAAGAAGTCATTTGATGATTTTCCATCCAACAAAAAATCTACTGTCCTATTAAACGTTCCGTCAACTGTGAATAAGGCCTCATCCACTTATCCTTTTCTATTCAAACTTCTACTCTACTTAACATCTAAATAACTAAACTGGAGACAGGTTTTGAAATCCGTTAACAAAATTACGGGTCCAGTAACTTAGTTTTGAATTAGTGACCAAGTTTTAAATTCAATATATTATTTCGTACGGACGGATTTGAAAGTTTTTATTTAACCTTGTTATATACTTTGCTTTTGGGTACGTGCTTGGGTAAATACTGAATAGCTTTTTGCGGACAGGTTTTTAAAATGTGAGGTTGTAGGTGAGGTGGGCCTAGTTTGTGAAATGGTCTGTAGACATAATGAAATAAAGAACTTTAATGAGCAGCAATCTAACAATATTATCTACCTTCCATATGTGAGCTCATTAATAAGCCTCATCCTTTAACTCTGAACTAGCTGCTGCCCGCGACTTCGTCCCCGTGAAAACCCCGATTTTAAAACATTCTTTATCGCTGCTCCGCTCCTATTGGTCTTAGCGTGATGATATATAGCCTATAGCCTTCCTCGATAAATGGGCTATCTAACACTGAAAGATTTTTTCAAATCGGACCAGTAGTTCCTGAGATTAGCGCGTTCAAACAAACAAACAAACTCTTCAGCTTTATAATATTAGTATAGATTAATGGTAAATCAAAACCAGATAAAGCATACTACTATGTAAAACCCCTTCTTGTTAAGTTTATGCATTCTCAAATTAAGTATTTTGTTGTAGAAGAAATAGTGAAAAAAAAACTTATTTTTGCACAAACAAAAAACAGGACATAGAATTGTGACGTGTGTGTGAAGAAAATGAGCTTCGCAGCTGTAAAAGAATAATAGGTCAACTGCTTGACATAGGCATTTCCAAAGCGTTTTGTGGTTCTACTATCCAGAAGAGTCCCGTGGCCCTCACCAAGTCACTGGCCCACTTTTTGGGATGCTTTCCAAAGCAGCGTCTTCTGGTACATAGCACTACAATTACAGTGAACTGATAACCAAAATTAATACACCTCTAAAACTAAATTAAAGTCAATACAATTCCACGTAACTACAGGCAACTATGCTAAAGTTGTTACACGCAGTTCTGATTATAAATTTATTCATAATACCAATTTTACAAGTCAAATTGTAATACATTAATTATTCACAATTGTTATAATGATACGTTCAGTGGGGCGTGTTTCCATGTTGATGATGATTTTGTGGGTATTCAAGATGTTTGGAAAATGTTTACAAAATAGTAGCTTAAGTAAGCAAAATGTTGCAACAATTCATACAATGGCAATTAAAATAAACCCGTAAACCTATGACGTGCAAAATATTATCGTGATTCCGTTGAGATAAAGAGATAGCGCCATGCGTCTTGTACAGGTCTGTCTCTCATTCGCAACTAAATCTTTATGAAAGGCTTAAACAAATAGTTTAGGGTCCCAGGTCCCTGGTCCAGGTGCCCAGGTGCCCAGGTCCAGGAAAAACTGGATAAAAATTAAGGATGTTATTGACGTCTACACTTAATCTGAATCAGGACAAATACAAAATGGCCATTTTTTCTAAATCGGCTCAGTAATATGTACTATAATATGACTTCTATTCTTATCGAATATTTCAGGGACAAACTTAAGTAAGCCTAATTTAACTACGTCTAGACTATTAACTACCGTTACTGTTGACAACAGCACAACTGATTTATCATGACTACATGAAAACCCATACTATTGAAATTCACTCGCGAGCAATAAACTGGAATCACTTCATCGTAAGTACATTGCTCAAAACAATTTTCATCAAAACAATCGATAGTTCATTGCATAGAGATTCTAAAAAAATGTTTTGAGCAACTCGCAATGAAATGATTTCGGTTCATTGCTTGCGAGTTTAGATCATAATTTAGTCCGCTATCAAAAAAAATATATCTTATACCTTCATTCACCCACCTTCATAAAACGTAATGAAATTTTAGAAACTTGTCTAATAACACAAAACAGTCTGAAATAAAATAAAAACTAGAATTAAAGTGACATCAGTAACATCTGCTCCAACAGTCGGACGGTACCCATAATTTTTACAATCTTCCCCGTTACATTTTTATATTAGTTGCACTTGGTAAAATCGTGATATTTTTACGAAGAATACTTCAGTTCTTGTTTGACACAAGTAATTATTGGTAATATATTTGTTAATAAATCAATTTTAGTCTAAATTCTTATATTGTGAACTTGACTGCAGTTACTGAAGTCACTAATCAGTGCAATGCAGTGAATTTTTATGTTGGTGGTGATAGTTGTGATAATTATATTATGTAGTATCTGGGTAATAGAGGTTAGCTGCTGCATCCAGTTAGACTCGAAACTGAACCCAACGTAGTTGTGACAGGCTAGATGATTATGATGTTGATTATGGTATTCAAAACAGCAATATCCAAACCAAAAAATTCAATTACAAACTTAATGCTACAGTTATTAGATCCCTTTTTATGTATAAGAGATCATCAATGGACTTCTTCAGTGTCAGTCGATTGTGTTTCAGTCTCTTACTGACTAAAACTTATCCGTGTTCCTCCTAATGCCCTTTGCATTCTAGGGCCGAACTCTTTTGAACAAATTTCGCAACCCTAGCAGGCAATGACCCTATAGGGCATCGTCTTTTTTGCTGATGTCTCTTTGAAGCGCGCATAGTCCAACAAAGCACTGTTGACCCGGGCCAGACTGTTATCGTTTGGCGAGCCAGCCAATACGCGCCGTCCGCAAGCCCAATCTTTATATCCTTAGCAATAACTTCATGTGTAAAGATTTTCCTCATGTTAGTAATAATCTTGAGTTAAAGAAAATCTATAACAGAACAGTGATGTTATTTCTAATGATACATGCACTTTGATAATAATAGCCAATTCTTTATTACTTTTCTAGTTTGTCCCATGTTGCCCTTCTTCTAAAATCTAAAGCATCATTATTTGTCCAAAAGAAAAGGAGCATTTTCAAAGTATTATGCTGAGGAGTAAAGTATCGAATACCTTTACTGAAATCTTCCACTTTTACCCTTGTCAAATATGACGTGCAATTGATAATATGTTAGCACCTTTCCGGCCTAAAATGGTTGATTATATTATAAGTTTAGAGGTGTTTACTTAAGGCGCGTCCCCGAGCAAAACGCAGCGGTAGCCGTTTTTTGTGTAGTTTTTAGGAGCCATCTTCTCATTATCCATTAGAAATATCAACAAATAAAAAATACATTAAATTTCTACATAATCTTGACTCCAAAATGGTAGTTTTATTTTTTTATTTTTAAGGCGTATTGTTTAATTATAGAGTCGCAACGAAACGACAGAAATGAGAAATAATTATTTTTAATTTGCATCTCCTTGTAAAGTAACCATTATTTTGGTTTGCTACTTAAAGTAATGGATAGGTAATTTAATAATAAACATTTTGCTAGTTTTATTTTTTATTTAACTCGAAAATTTGATTTTATATAGATTTTACTATAAAATCTGATCATAATCGCACCGAATCTTGCGGGTGCGGCGAAGAGGGAACGAATGCTCAAGGTTTTTTGGTCAGGGTAGCGCCTTAAACTTTTTGTGTTTTTGATGCATTGGAAATATGTTGTTACAACACGGTTTCTCGTTAGTAATTAATCATCAGTGTACCCAAACTTTAAATTTCTATGTTTATTATATTTGGCTTTTAGTGTTTTGGTCATTTTAGAGTAATCGGCCTGTCACCTGGCAGCAGTGATGTCACGATCTGATTCTGTCTTTTTATTTATGTCCTTGTGTTTTACTAATATAGTTTTAAGTGCATTGTTACTAACACCTATGAGTCTTGTTGCTCGAAATAAATAAATAAATAATAATTACTTTCCCCCGAAAATCTTGAAAATATGAAAAGAGAATCTCTCTTACTAGTTCTCCTATCGCGAGATATGAATGGAAACTTGATTATATCCCGTGATCACATCCATCCAAATCAAACCTAAATTCCATTTCTACGTTGGTCTCACTGTAAATATTTACAACACCATTCGTAGGTTGTCAAAGCCTAAAAGATTTCATTCAATGAACTGTCAGTTCATGATGGTGAATGAGATAGTTAATGAACTAAGTTAGCCGCTAGATAACTTAGTAACTGAAGCTTGGAAACTGATGTTACTAACTGTCCTCAAAATGTCAGTCATAATACAGTTGTGATCGATTTAATGAAGACTGGATGTCGGATTGAGATTTTTATTGTTCTTGGAAAGTGACATTGTCAATTAAAAGTAAATTAAAATCCACTGTGACTTAAGTATAATATACGGCGCTTTAGAATAATTCCAAAAGCTTGTTAATGGTCGTTTACTTACGTGGTTAGCAGATTCTTTATTCAAATTTTCTATGGATAATTTTAATTTAGAATCTACTAATCAGTATACTTAGCATTTAGTAAACAAGTTTTTTTTTAAATTATAAATAGGAGCATAATGTGTCAAATTAATTTGAAATGACATATTGATAATATCGTGGTGGTTTCACAACCATGGAAAAAGTACCTATATCAAAATCGATCAGCAGTAAAAACTTTTTTTTATGATATCTTTTGAGATTGTTTATTTATTTATTTATTTATTTATTTTTATTAGGGAAAACAAACAGTAGTATATTATTGTTTTACAAATAGTTCTTAAAACTAAAATTAACGAATATACCACCCACTACATTTTCCACAGATTACTAAAAAAAGATACTAAATCTGTACGCAGACATTTGCTGTCTAATCGTTATTCAGAAATCAAAGAGAGGTAGGTAAACAAAAATTAGATATTAACTGTAGCTAAGTAATTTGTTAATGAAACAAAAGTAACAAATATCGGAATTGTGAAAAGTGCTCTCCCTTATTATGAATATAATAAAATGCCACATTTCTGTGCCTGGTGAATTTATACAAAATCTTATCTTAAATTCAACTATCGTACAAAGAAAAAATAATAATGTAATGCGTCTTACGCAGTCTATTGCCGATCCATCAAAACGTTGATTATGTGTCTTTTAAAAACAACTCTGTTAAGATGAAATATGTCGATTGAACCAAACTGTTCATTGTATGTGTCCACTAAGCGACGGAGTGGAGAACGTTTACCAGAATTGGATTTACATAAGCTGGTAGCAAATAGGCGCCTCGTTCGCACCTCACGCCCACGGATGGTTCGAGGAACCAGGTAACATAATCTATTAACTAATGGGGGGCAATCAAATTTATTAAGGCATATGTCAAAAAGAGTCATCATATCAAGCAACGTGCGTCTTGATTGAAGGGTCAACATATTGTATTTTTTAAGAAGTAGTTTATAAGATATTTTTTTATGGTAACATCTGTAATGAACGGCGCGAAAGTATTTGCGTTGGACTAATTCAATTGCTTCATTATATTTTGCATAATATGGATTCCAAATCGGCACTGCATATTCCAGTTGTGGTCGAATTATAGATTTGTAGAGATGAAAATAAGTAGAGGGTCGTTTAAAATCACGAGACGCTCTCATTACAAAGTCATACATTTTATATGCTTTATTCACTATATTTTCTACATGAGTATCCAAGTGAAGTTTTGAATCCAGTTGCACACCAAGATCACGAAGAGTTGTAACTTTGTTTATGATACTGTTAGCAAGCCGATATTCGTAGCGCTTAATATTTAATTTTTTGGTAAATGTTATGGTGTAGCATTTGGATAGGCTGAGATATAACTTATTAGCAGAGCAATAGCTGGAAAAACGGTCCAAATCTTGTTGAAATTCTATGCAGTCTGTATCATCACAGATTTTCTTAAATATTTTTAAATCATCTGCATATAACAGGAATTTTGAGTGTTTAAAGCAGTATTTAATATCATTAATAAATAATATAAATAAAAGGGGACCTAAAATTGAGCCTTGTGGCACTCCTGAAGTTACCTGGATAGAGTTAGATTTAAAGCCGTTTATCACAACAATTTGGGTCCTATTAGTTATATAAGAAGCAAACCATCGCAGAAGGTCTCCTGTGATACCATTGTATGAGATTTTGTTGAGCAATAATCTGTGGTCAACTTTATCAAACGCCTTCTGAAAATCTGTATAAACCGAATCTATCTGTTGCCTATCATCAATACCCTCAAATAGCTGACTCGTAAACAACAGAAGGTTGCTAATGCATGACCTACCTTGGACAAAACCATGTTGTTCCTCAATTATAAGGCGATGAATGAACGGATATATCTCGTTATGGACAAGTTTCTCAAACAGTTTTGAGAATGCTGATAATATAGATATAGGACGGT
The DNA here is from genome assembly GCA_905332915.2 of Hecatera dysodea. Lineage (NCBI taxonomy): Eukaryota > Metazoa > Arthropoda > Insecta > Lepidoptera > Noctuidae > Hecatera > Hecatera dysodea. Next base: position 2,894,741 of record HG995291.1, read on the forward strand.
ATGTCTCTACATCGTTTACAGACCCACTTTTGTGAACCGGCACGATATTGGCACGTTTCCATATCTCGGGAAAAACTCCTTGCGAAATACATTTATTATAAATTATATAAAGAGGGTAGCAAATGGTGTTATAAGTATTTTTTAAAAACAGAGCTGGAATACCGTCCGGTCCAGGCCCTTTGGTGGCGTCTAGCAATTTCAGCTCTCCTCGTATGCTATCTAGAGAAAAATGTAACTTTGATATATTAATATCAAGCTCAGTGCTAGAGGATGGTGGTTCCCAAGAATTAGGGTCGAATGAAGACGGTTCATACACTGAATGAAAGAACGATGAAAATAAATTACATATTGTAGTAGGATCACTAGCGGAAATGTGTTTATAATTAACTGTGCAAGGAATTTTATTAGTGATTTTACGATTGGAGATGTAAGTCCAAAAAGCCTTAATATTAGTCGCAATACTGTCCTCAACAGACCTCATATACATTTTATAACATTTATCAACCTCTTCCTTAAATTTTGATCTATTAATAGAAAAAGTTTCGTAATCGCTAATATTTCCATATTTTTTCCATCTTATCCAGGCAGAAGCTTTATTTTTATACATACGTATTAATGTTTTGGAAAACCAGATGGGGAATTGATTGTTATTGTGCCTGCGTATGGGAGTGTGTAACCTGATTATTTCATATAGTTTTTCATAGAATACCGAGACAGCTACATCAGGCAGTAAGTTTTGAAGCAACTCAGTCCAATCGATATCTTTTATGTCTTTATTTATATTAACATAATCAGCTTTATGGTAATTCAATATACTTTGAGCTCTATTTTTGGAAAAAACTGTAGTTGCGGGATTTACTATTTTCACATGGACGTAAAAAGCCGGGTGATGCGTGTCCAAGGGAAACAAGGGATAGTCAGCCATATACGCTATAGAATCAGTGTTAGAGTAAAATAAATCTAAAATGCGGTTATTACAATTCACTAAACCATTGTATTGTCTCAGATTTACTTCAGAGCAATGGTTGAATAATACACGGGCTACGTTACTATAAGAAGTTGTAGTAGCACATTCCATAAATGAGGATCTTTTAACCCAGTTCAGATATGGCATATTGAAATCACCGGCTAAAATGACACAGTCGACTCGACATTGACCACCAAATATGGATGATAGAGAGTTAAGGAAAGTAATACAAATTTCTTCTACACTATTCGGTGGTATGTAAGTAGCACATATTAAATGATATTTATCGTTATAAGATGGGATTCTAACTATTACATGCTCAGGCAACAGAAGAGGGGGAGACAACAACAGACGAGTGGGTTTGAGTTCTCGCGAAACAGCAATAAGTACACCACCACCATCTTTCTTTTTAGTAACAGTACGATTACGATCATATCTAAATACCGCGTAACGTTGATCTATAAATTCGTTGTCTGAAATATCGGGTGTTAGCCATGTTTCGGTTAATATGATTATGTCATATGCGTGTGCTAATACATTAAGATAAAGTGTATTCATTTTCGTCCTGATTCCTCGACAATTCTGATAATAAATAGATAAATTATTAGTAGTAGTCATTATTTAAATGTTTAACATCAAAAATATTAATTATAAGCAATAATGAGTTCCTTAAGCAATAAAATACTATGATTGGGGTAATCGACATATTAACATACACATTAATTTTTATAATGGCAAATGAGGTATGATTATAGCAGTAAGTAAAAAATAATAATATCTTACGGATCGGGAGTAGCGTTGCAAGACACCAAGCAAAATAAGTTAGAGAGTACAAAACTTTTACATAGAGAAATATATAACGGAGCATATTAAAGAAACAAGGACATGACATTTTTGAAGATTTACAATTAAATGTGACGTTATTAGCTATTAATTTATAATTTAAAGTAATTTTAAGTTTCCGTAGCAGTTTCGGAACGATACTTCTTTGCATTAATTTTGCTAGATATGTCGGATTCAGTATGAATAGCAAACGTAGCAGAGTCGTCCGTTTCTTTGACCAATATGGTAGCGTTCCGTATCCACACGTATTTAAACTTATTAGCTTGAGCAGCTTCGCGACATTTTCGAAATAAATCCTTGTTGCGAAGAGTCAAATGTTCATTCATGTAGACGCGGATTGGAGTGCCAGATATGCCAATGCGGTCAGATGTGAGCCCTCTTGATAGCCGATATGCACTTAGCATGTTATCTCGTAGTAGTCGAGTTGCAAACTTTATTATTATATTCTTAGGTCTTGTATTCTTTGAATGCGCATGGGGTACGCGGTGGATCGCAATTATGTCACGCTGAGAAAGCGTCATATTAATTGCAGATGCTATGGACTCTAATACGGTGGATAGGTTTTCACCACGCTTTTCAGGCACGTTACATATCTCTATGTTACATTGACGCGCCTGTTGTTCCAACTTGTCGATTTTACCCTCTAGTAAGGATACGGCAGCAGCTCCCGAGTCCTTAATTTTTAACTCCATATCCGCAATACGCTTCGCACCATCAATATTGTTTTCAGCGTTAAAGTTCACTGTAAACTTCAACTCTGATACTTCCCTAGACAACTCCAAATATTGAGATCTTAACTCCGTTATATCCTTTTTAGCAGCGTCACAAACAAGGCGCAGAACCTTCACATCGCCAAGCATCTGTGAGAAGTCAGATGATATTGCATTCAAGTCGCTCCTAAGAGTATTTATACTGTCTTTGATACTTGAAAATTGAGAGTTTATGTCGACGCGCAGGTCATTTAAGCTTTTCTTCATCTCATTAGACAATGTTGAGATAGCTAGAGACAACTCGCATTCAGGCTGCTTCCTTTTTCTCTGGGTGACATTAACTACTTCGTCGTCTTTTGTAAGATTCGGGTCTGATTGAGCTTTACCAGGTGAACGAAACATTTCGAAGTATCTTGCGCCTACTAATAAACGTAAAGCAACGTTTAGCTCAGGAGCACGTAGATTACGATACGGTATTTAAACGCAGGGAGGTCAAGTACGAATAGCCGAATGTGTCCAGGCGCTACACCTCCCACCGTGCACGGCCAGGCTCAGGTTCAAATCCTACCAGCAACCACCACTTCTTAAAAAGGCCACAAAAAATGTCAACAACTCCACGTAAAAGGGACAGCGCGCTACAAAGCTCAAGATGGCGCAGACAGTATATGGCTCACCACACAAGACAGTACGAGAGGCACCGATAACATCACAGACCCAATTCTCAAAAATGAGACAGTTAGCAGCAACACAAAAACACGACACGACAGCACGTCTGCTCACAGATAGAGTACAAAGCAAACTGTTTTTAGCTATGATATAATATTTCCAGTAAAATGCAACACTATCAAATCAGTTATATAAAATCAACATCCTGTTCACACAACTACACGGAAATACAGCTACTTAGCTGCACAAAACGGTAGCCCATAGATAATACTTACTACCAGTTACTCCACTTCATTAATTTCGCCTTACGAAGCTTCAAGTCACTTTGGCCCGCTTTGTGTTAGTACGGGGCTATTGCACTAATTTAGTTCTACATGACTTCTTGTGGTACCACCGAACTTCCTCTATGAGACGGTTGCCGGTTGGAACTACGTGTGTTTATTAAACATTGCAGATCAGATGATTGGAGTTTAGAGATTTATTGAGGCAGAAGGACTTTGGTAGGTACGGTATTAATGATTTAATACAGGAGTAAGTAGAAAAGTTACTTTTTTTTCATATATTCTTTTATTGGTTCTGCATCTTCAGCTATTTTTATAGATACTAAACTATTTATATTTAAAATTCAAATATAACTCCGATCTAAGTAAACCCTAATTTGTTCAATAAATATTTCTACATTAATTTGCGTGGAATTTTAAATCTAATTTAACAACGTAATACAAAATGAACAGTTTTACAATACTATACATACTTGGATGTCTAACTGATTTACTTAAAACAAGATCTATTACCGGAGTCAAATATTGTATTTCACGTAGTGATTTAGTTGTCATGTTACAAACACTACGATCACGGAATAGTTTGAAAGAGCTATCGCAGCCCTGGAATGGAAAGGGCTTATGAATGAACTCGGATAGGTAAAATGTCTAACGCTCTCTTCCACTCCGCCCAGGTGGGAGGAGCAATTTTCTTAATTCTAAAAAAAAATACTATCACACATACAACAAAACCACTCAACATAGTTATGTGTGTGTTTACAAAAAGTTTGCATTAAAATATTCAGTCTTCATCAACTTGGGTTTACTAAAAACTAATGCCTGAATTTCAAGCCTCCTAAAGTTACCTACTATAACATAATATTACAGTCACTTTTATTATTGACAGAGTAGATTAGGATTGATCCATGAATCCATAGGGGCAGAGTCTGTGTGATCAATATCTGTTAATTCTCTATAAGACCCGGCCTTGTCAGTCTCGGGAATTACGAAAATAATAATATCTTTGTAATATAAACCGTCAACGTTCGTAGGCTTGTTGCTATTTTATCAATTACTAGCAGCGCCCCGCGGTTTCACCCACATTGTTGCCGTTCCCGTAGCAGTACGGGAATAAAATATAGCCTATGACACTCCACAATAACGTAGCTTTCTACTGGTGAAATAATTTGCAAAATCGGTTCAGTAGATCCAGAGATAGGTACAACGTTACAAACTCAAAACCCCACAAACTCACAAAACGTAACCTCTTCATAATATTAAATATAATTATGAAGAGAGACAGAGATAACTATCTGACTACCCTCTTGCCAACTATATTGGGGCGGCTTCTAGTCTAAACAGATGATGCTGAGTTTACATGGAACGACTGCCTATATGACCTTCATAACCCGGTAAATGGGTAAATTAATACCCTTTGGCAAGCCTTTTTTTTTTTTTTTTTTTTTTTTTTTTTTTTTTTTTTTTTTTTTTTTTTTTTTTTTTTTTGGATGGTAAATCATCAAATGACCCCTCCCGCCCTGGGTGGAGCGGTAGGGAGTGTCAGACTTTTACTGACTAAAACCCACCCGTGCTCCTCCATGTGCCCTTTGCGTTCCAGGGCCGCGGCAACTCTCTCGAACAAATTCCGCAACCCTAGCAGGCACCGACCCTATGGGGCCCCGTCTCTGGTGCTGACGGCTCCTTGAGGCGCGCGTGAAGCACAACGCGTCGTCGACTCAGCCTGGTATCGGACGGCGAGCCACCCACGCTCACCGTCCATAGGCATCAGCCACTGCGCAATAGCACAGCGGCCGACTTGTCTCTGGAGGAGGTCGAAATGGGACCACTACTGGCACTCCATTTCAGCCCCCTCCCGAGTACCGGGAGTCGCAGCATCCACAGCAGAAGCGGCAGAAGCGGCGACGGAAGCCGCGGCGGCGGCAGAGGCGGCGGCGGCGGCGGACCTCTTGCCCCTGGTCGGGGTGGATGGCGCGCAGGCCCTTCCCCCAGCCCAGTGCTCGGCCGGCTTGCCAACAGCCGTACATGCACTGCAGTGCGGCGTGGCCTCGCACGAGCCGGCCCGATGACCGGGCTGACCACAGCGGAAACAAAGTCCACTGCGGTCCACCTCCGAGGGGCACATAGCTCCCGTGTGGTTGCCCACATGGCAGCGGTAGCACCTCAGAGGTCTGGGTTCCAGCAGTTTTACCCGCGCAGAAACCCACCCCACCAAGAGCCTTCGACCCTCCGACACTGTTCTGGCCGCCGTCACGGGGCAGCTCACCACAAGGGTTTGCATGCCCGTGTTGTCAGGCCGGAGGGTGCCCGCCTTGACGAGCTCGGCAGAGCACCCCCCAGTCCTGGCGACGGCGGCCACAACCTCCTCCTCCGTCACGGAGTCGTCCAGGCCCACTATGCGCATGTCAATGCACTTAGTCGGCCTGGACACTCGAACCTCGTCCGCGGGGAGGACCTCCTTTAGCCTTTCGGCCAGGGCGTCCGCGAACGGGCCACTCTCCGCTCCGGCGAGCTCGAGCTTCCGGGCACCGGTCAGGGTTCTCCTGATCCCGAGGCCCCCAGTGATGCCCAGCTCCCGGAGGTTCACCGCCTCCTTCGCCCGCTTCATCAGGGCGAGGTACGTCACACCCCTCTATTCCGCTTCCGGCTGCAGTGTTAAAACCACAGCCGCGGACTTCGGGGCGCGAAGCCTCGCCGCGATGGCGTTGGCCTTCCGCCGCTGCTTTTTGGCCTTGTTTTTGGCCGCCTTCTTTTGTCCAGCAACCTGCCACTCGGCCCCGGCCGCAGGAGGGTCCGAGGGTGGGGGTGGGGGCGGCCGCGGCGCCACTGGCGCAGCAGCCTTAGCCGCTCCCCCCCCAGCCTTCCACCCTTTGGCAAGCCTGGTGTGAGATTTCTTCGTTTGGAACAAACGACAGCCATGACAGTTTATTTAACATGTTTTCAAGGCACCAATGAATCTCAGTATGTTAAAAATGTGGCTTATGATGGGCACCCATTGTTGCGGAACTTGTTCGAAAGAGTCACCGTGGCTCTGGAACGCAAAGGGCACTAGAAGGATCACGGGTGGGTTTTAGTCAGTAAGAGTATGACACTCCCTTTCACTACGCTCAGAGCGGAAGCAGGATTCCCACCCAGAAATAAAAAACTTGGCCCATCCACAGACCAACCTCGGAAAGTGTTGCTTAACCTTGAAGATTAACCCAAGTATCTGATATTATCCAGCCACAGGCTCCTGTAGTTCATCAATTAGGTGACTTACTTTATTCGGCAATGTAAAGCCCCATTACAGTCTTTAACTCAAATAAAACACCAGATATCATCCCCAACAGCTAAACTTCGACAGTTTAAAAACTTTGCTGAACATTACTTGTTTTTTTATATCGTAAGTTTACATCAGGGAACTCTTGGCGTAATGTAGTGGGCATAAAAGTTGTTTACCTACGCGTAATATGGTGGTTATGCACCGTGAAGAATATCATTTCGAGAGTGCGTTATTTTGTTGTACTTAACACTTTTGTCGAGAATCGTCATGTGCTATTTTAAACCAACATCAAAAAAGGAGGTGGTTCTAATTTTTTTATTTTTGTATGTTTGTTCAGCGATATTGTCACCAAATCTCATCCAATTAGGATGATTCTACTTTTGCTTGGAAAAGTATATTACCGGACTGGTCCCTTTCAATTTGGGGAAGATCTGATGAAGAACTTCGGAGATAGGCAACAGAAATCTCTGATTAATGATAGACTAGATAAACTAGTGATTTCCTCAACCTAAAATCAATAAAATTTACTAAAGTGACATATTATTGGATATTGTTTATGTCAATCCCAAAGCAAATTAAAAATATTTAATAACTATGGACTTGAACTACGAAGGCACACAAAGTAACTCCTTCACGGTAAAAAGCGTAACCACTTACTGGGAATAATGTCAATATAGTTAGAAAAATATTTGTAGAAGTTCATGGAAGGGGAAAATATAAAGAAATTGTAAAGAAAAGTAGTGAAAACAACTTTTTTATTTTCCCATACAAACTGTTCTTATGTATGTACCTGTTAAGCAAGATGCATTCAGAAATTAATTTACAAAATAAACAACTACCTAATCCGACTTTGTTTGATTGATATATGAATAGATAAGGTCAGAAAACTTTTAATCGCGGCACAAAGTTTGCCGGGTCAGCTAGTTCATCATCAGCCTAGTCTTTTCCCAACTATATTGGGGTCGTCTTCCAGTCATACCGGATTTAGCTCAATACCAGTATTCAACGTGGAGCGGCTGCCTACTAGACCTCCACAACCCAATAACTGGGGAACACGGTACTTCTTGGCAAGACTGGTGTCAGATTTTTGGCTTCTGACAATCCATAAAGACTGCTAAAGATCTACAAATGACAGCCGGGACCAACGGCTTAACGTGCTTTCCGAGGCACGGAGGAAACTCGGTATGTTAAGATTGTCACCCATCCACAGACCAACCTTGGCAAGCGTTGCTTAACCTTGAAGATCAACCTGTGCGGCTGTTATTTTTTATCCACGAGCTCCCCAGCCGGGTCAGCTAGTTACCTACTAAAAAACGTAAGTAGTGAAAGTATTCTAAAGAGTATCCTGCCAAAAATCTGTTATCAATCTGGAAAACCTGATTGCTCAGAGCTGTCATCTTCCTCCAATCAAAATGATCGAATTCAATTTCGATTCAAGTAAATCGAAGAATTTTATCTCCCGGCTAACTGTCGGGTACTTCTATAACTGATTAATAAAGCCGCGAGGACCTCTGCACTGTGGATCCATTTGTTCGCTTCTTGTTCAGAACATCATTTATTAGAGGATTCCGTTATTCGACTAAGAAATTTCGTATTACCGTTCTTATGTTTTATGGTGTTAAATTGATTTATTCTGTCTCAAGATCTGTTGGATCGATTTTAAAGTGATTTTACATTAATTAATTTATTAATATCAAATCCGCACACTGGGCTATAGTCTTTTTAGTCTAAACGTTGACCAGTAGAAAATGCCTTGTTGCGTTAATTTCACCAATACCACAACAGACAAAGTTTAGGTAAATAAACGGTTTCAAAAGCTTCAAACCCTTTCAAATATAAATCAATATACCTACACAAATTGTAGGTGGTTGGATTGCTTTATGGTACGACAATTGACAATAATAATAATTTAATTAACTGTCCATAATTTACTACTTCATCAAAAGGACGATATTAACCAAACCGAAGCCATGAATATAAAACAGCTGAGCTTCATCTTTCAGCGTAGCTTCAATAAATCGTTCTAATATAACAGCAAAATGTAGCGTAGATTATGTTAGATCAATCAATATTATGTAAAATTCCTCTGTTACTGACTGAGTGAGTGGCTGACAGACTACGCATAGCCAAAACTACTGGTCGTAGAAGGCTAAAATTTGGAATTAAGGTATCTTGTAAGGGAGTACCTACTCAGACAGAATTTCCCGAAATTACTTCGGGAACCGCAAAAACGGGATAATATCTGAGAAAAAGCTACTATTCTTATTGTTAAAACTTTTTTATACTTATAAGTACACCCTGGCCATTACTGTTTTGGCAAATGTTTTTCTTACAATATATCTGTCACTGCTCTTGTATATCTATGTAATAAATTACACGATCCTTTTCCCTGTGAAAAATAGTTTTCCTTACTAGTCAAGTCCATTGGCTCTGCTGAATTAATCTGATATGTAAACAAGTCTTATAAAATTGATTTAATACAGAAAAAAATAGGTATTACTAAAATGTAAACTATGACCCATTCAAAAACCTCTTAGGCACATACATAAATCGTCATAAACTAACCATAGGCTTAAAACATTTACGCGCCTACTGAAAAGTAACAAAAGCACATTTACAACTAATTGCTAATCATTTTATGGTAGGCGCAATTTATATTTGCGTTACGAAGCCGACTTATAGCCGGGGACGGGCAATATTGCGCTGTAAATTGCAAATATATTAAAACAAATTGCCAGAATTAATATTTGCTGCATTATTTTCAGGAAATATTTAATCCGGAGTTTTGATGAAGAGGCTGTTTATGCAAAGCGTGGCAGTGTGTCAGGAACTTTATTTCAAGATCTGTTTTCAGTTTTCGGTTCAATTAATAGTAAAAATAATAAATCTTTATTCAAAACTTATGTTACAGAAAACATACTGGATAGTATCCACTTTGATATCAGTATTATGTGGGGAGTCGAATTGTTTTAGACCTAATTTGAATAACGTAGAAAGTTGGATTATAAAGTGAAAATCCAGCTGTTGTTAGAAAAGGGAGTGTCAGACTTACCGATTAAAACCCACCCGTGTTCCCCCTAGTGCCCTTTGCGTTCCAAGGCCGCGGTGGCTCTTTCGAACAAATTCCGCAACCCTATGGGGCCCCGTCTTCTTTACTGACAGCTATTTGAGTCGCGTGTGGAACACGATGCGCCGTCTATCCAGGCCTGGTTGCTATCGTACGGCGAGCCAATCATAGCTCGCCATCCTGGACGGACGGACGGACGTGTGTTCCCGCTGAATCTGAAACAGGTAACTCCTGAAACAGCCGTGTCCGGTGACTCAGGCGGAAGGTGAGGACACCGTGGCGTCTCTCCAACCACTCCTCAAAGAGGGCACTTACGCCGCAATGATGGCGTGCTCAGTTTGACACTTCCTTCCGCTCCACCCAGTGCGGAAGAAGTCATTTGATGATTTTTTATTCAGAAAAAAAAGGCAATTTAATTAAATAGAGTTTCAAAGAGTTTATGTAACCCATAAGTATTGGTTTGTTCAAGGTTGCACCTAGGAGATGTAATGCAAGTTCAGTCTGAGCAGAACATTTTACTATGTTGCTTTAGATAATTGATGTAAAAAGGCGAGATTGCCAACGGTTGAAATCATCTTCCACAACCCTATGTTTCCTCGCTAAGTTAATTTCGTTCGTCTAATGGGCTCGGCGAGGGTTGTTTCGCGAATAAAAACTTTGACCAGAAAGTTAGCACAGCAATACTTTCCTAGTTAGCAGAAATTTACAAATTAACTGTTTCTGTTATTCGAGTTATAAGCTGGTCGGATGGTTGGATGAGTCCCAGAAGTTCGTTATCTATACTAATATTATAAAGAGGAAAGATTTGTATTTTTGTATGTAATGAATAAACTCAAAAACTACTAGACCCATTTCAAAAATTCTTTCACCATTAGAAAGCTACATTCACACTGAGTAACATAGGCTATATTTTATCCCCATATTCCCACGGGAACGGGAACTACGCCGGTAAAACCGCGGGGCGCTACTAGTAACAGATAAGTGCTATTTGTTGATTTATATGCTTTGATAAATGAACTTAGGTACTCGTGTTGGCATGAAATTAAAATATGAAATAGGAAAGTACCTATTTTTCTAAAGGTAACTGGCGGACTTAGGGATCTACGGTGCCTATTTATAGAACTCATATTGGTAAACCGTTTTAAATACAGACTGAAGGAAGTCATATCTTAATTAATTAGCCAACCATTGTTTAGTTCTCAAAACATTGTATTTTACAAAGTTTAAATTTAAAAAGTGGAGGTGAATGTTATGATATTAGATAGTATTCATAATCCTGCCTGTCTAAATTCATATTTCTTAATAGTAAAATGCAGATCAACGCCATCTTTACGTCATTACGCGTACTGTATAGTCAACTAACTCATTCCCCGTTTCAGCAAAACTGTGCCGAGTTATTCATGCACATAAGAAGCCGTTCACCTTAATAGTTCATGTTTAATATCATAGATGGCGTCACATTAACTTTAAACTTTGATATTTATTCATAACTGCCGCTTCTTTTTAATTTGAATTACTTACTTTTCCGATAAGAATAGGATTTTTTTAAAGTCCTGTCTTGCATAAGCATAAGCATAAATGCCCAGTGGTTTGGGGCCTACCTTCAGAATTCCAAACAATAAAAAAAAGGTTTGGAAAAGCAAAATCAGAAAATGCACAATTACCTGAGAACGCGTTGCTGTGACCTATCTGGTAAACTCTTAACAGACTCTGCATTCAGGTCGACCGTAGTAAAGATAACGTCCTCAGGTGGGGAGTTCTCGGATAGCCTGGATCTTCAGTGCTTTTGTGGCAACGCTCCGCAGTACATGGTCCACCTTTCATCCTGCTCCACATGAGTCACCTGTACTTGAGCGGATCTTATGGCTGCGTCATTAATATAAGTATAATCACTATATTTCCCATAAAAATTAATGAAATTAAAAACATTACAGTTCATCGATCGTCACACGATCGCTATGTTCATCGATCGAGGACGTATAAATATTCACACATGGCCCTTGGCTGTACTTACCTAATTATATCTATCTCCCTACACATTTTATAGCTTACGTTGTACGGTGTGTTTGCAGTTCACCATCACACGCTAATTGATAGTTCGTGAAGGTGATGGTGTTTCGACAGTTGTAATGCTTCAGATCAATGACACTATAATAATATCGATTGAGTAACTATGGAGTTTCTTGTCCGTTCTTCTCCATAAGAATCTACCTTTGCGAATGGACGCTAGAGTCACTTAATTTATGATAATTTTTATTGATGACGTTCAAAAGTGCCGTTAATGGCCTAATTGAAATAAACGTTTTGAGTTTGAGTGTGATTTGAGATTTGGCTCTCACTGAAATAATTGAGCAATGTTTATATTGGTAAGATGATTAAAATTTATTGCGGCCCAATGAACGTAATAGACGAGAAACGCATTGGTAATGTCTAAATGAAAACATTTACCTTCATACTATAATATTCTTATTAATGCGTAAGTGTTACACTAATAGATAAAGACTTAAATTCGGAAACAGGATAAACCTTTCAGGCGGTCGATGCTGTGGATAGAAACAAAGCCATCTTTTTACGGAAAGGACAGTTATAAAGTATGTAACGGCTACAATAATAACCTTTTTTTATGGATGAGAAATCATCAACTAACTTCTTCAGCGAGTGTCAGACTCTTATAAGTCCAAATGCTCTTAGCGTTCCAGGGCCACGGTAAGTCTTTCGAACAAATTCCGCAACCGTGGTAGAACTAAACCTTCCCTACGAATATTTTACGAAATTTTGAAAGAACAGTCTGTCTATCCGTATGTCTTTCTATTTTTGTTGTCTTTACGTCATGAACTCATAACAGAATGTCAAATTTCATGACCTAATCCAGGTCATGAACTGGATTAGGGTATAAAACACTTTTTTCTTCGGAAGTATGGTCATAGCATAAGCATAAGCATAATCAGCCTTTTAATGTTCCCACTGATGGGACACAGGCCTCCTCTCTAGGTGAGGGAATGGGCCGTAATCCAACACGCGGGCCCAGTGCGGAGAAGTATGATCACTTGGGATAATTTCCGACTTCCATGCAGAAGCAACAGCTAGCATATTCCAATGTAATCATCAAAGATGGCTCATATTTTGACCAAGGCTACAGCAGAAATAAAGGAAGACGTTTAATGGCATAACACCAGTTATACCCAATACATCTTAGAGCCACAATCCTAGGCATTGTTAGGAATTAACTAAACATTGCAGCAGTATTTGATTTTGTTACCAGAATAAAAATTGTGATACAAATATCACACGGTGTCTGTCAATTAACATGATTTATAATTGTCTATTAAATCAAACCAAATTATAAATTAACTAAAATGACAATCTTTTTCAATGTTACCTTTATGTATCTATGCAATTATATTTTACTGGTATTCTCTGCTGAAAATATTTCTTTACCTTTACAGTAAGTAGCATTCTGCAATCATTCCAATATCTACTCTACCTGCATTCATTTAATGTATTGAATTCTTCTACTTTATTAAATAGTTACATGCTTCTCAGGCGGCGAGCCTCCTTGCTGGATTACCGCCATGGGATCTGGAGGCGAGAGCTCTAGCGTACTTTTACGCATGGCGTGTACAGTGTGGAGAAGTACCCTATAAATATTGATTTCCTTCAGAGTGTCGAAATATACGTTTTTGCGGCGTAAACGCACGTATTTTTTTACGTTAACTTAGAAGTTTGATTTTTCACAGCTTCAACGGACTGTAAGCCTGAGCATGTGGGTAAATTCCATTTGATATCTCCACGTTTTCCCGAGATAAAGGGTCTTGACAGACGGACGGACGGACGGACGGACAACAAAGTGATCCTATACGGGTTCCGTTTTTTTTTCTTTTGTTGTACGGAACCCTAAAAATGAAGCCATCCTTTAAGACCACAACAGAATCATGTCAGCCCACAAAATTAATAGCTTGAAGGCTTTGTTTAAAGTTTGCAACAATATCGTTTAGTGTGTCAAGTACCTATGAATGACCGCCTCCTTATAATTGCTCGTCTAACCACAGCTTTTAACTGCATAAGAATAGGCGTAGACTTTGCAACCTGTAGCTGATATGTCTTTTTTTTCTGAATGGGATATTATCATCAAATGACTTCTGTCGCTCTGGGCGTAGTGGAAGAGGAGTGTCAGACTCTTACTGACTACACCCACTCGTGTTCCTCCTAGTGCCCTTTGCGTTCCAGTGCAGCGGTGACTCTTTCGAACAAATTCTGAAACCCTCCTACCTTTTAATTTTGACTTGATCGTCTTTGCTTTTAGACTTCGCCAGTACTGCGAATTTTGCTCAAGCGTTAAAATCAAATTCAAGATCAAAAGTCATTTATTCAAAGTAGGCCGAGAGTCAACACTCTTTGAACGCTAAATTTTACATAAAGACAGTCCTCCAAAACGCCCACCCGTCACCACTTCCTAGTGTTTAGCTGGGAAGAAGAAGTGGCGCAACAAACTTCCCGGCAACTTAGTGAGAGAGGTGTTGTTTAGAGAAAGTAGCCAAGGTGGTGTTTTAGGAAGACACAGCGCCATGTTTCCATATTCTGTGGATGAGTTTTGCTACCATAGTGAAACCCCATACTTCTCAGTCTTATCAAAAATGTACAGGCGTCTTTTGAAAGTTTCACGAAGTTAACAAAATAAGATCACAGACAACGCAGCAGAAATAACAAAAGCCTCAATCCAGTAGGAGTGAAATGTTTGAAATCAGTAGTTGTACTAAATAAATAATTCTACAATGGCAACATCGTGTCATTAAAATTTCACAAATTCAGGCCGTTAATTGAAACATCGCAATAATTTACCCGTCGGCCATCTCATTTAAACTAAGCCGTCAATTCTGCGCCGTAACTTACCATTACTTTGTCAAGTGAAAGGCCTGTCCTTGCTATGTTAACAGCCGCTATTTTTACGCCATAAATCATGGCATCATTGTAATACCTACATGCTTTGTTTCTTTGTGTTCAGTTATGGCTGTACAGTTTGCGAAAGAAAGAAATGCGTGACTTTGTGTTGGAGATAAAAGGAGAGTGTAGCAGATACGTTGCAGATTTGAAAGAGGTCAACCTTAATTGGTTTGTGAAGAATAGTTAGGTGATTTTGAAAAGAAAAATAGCGATAGTTTGTTGTGCGTAATGAAGGATGATGACGTTACAATTTAGTGTTTGTCTATGGCGTGACATCCTGCACCTACAGACATTAACAACAAAAACAAAATTAACAATTAAATTAAAAGTAGACTGTTTACAAATACTTCAAAATATATATAAATCTAATTGCTCTATGTATTTGTTTGCCTTTGCAACTTCATTATGTATTCTTTTTTATCAATTTTGGGATCAAGCGATGCAGGTTTAACAGTCATTATGTATCTAAAGACCAGTTTGTCTGTAGGATATTGTGTCAGCCAGTAAAGGGCTTGTGGAAGTTAGATAAACATTTCTATACCACATGGATACTTTTTTAATACGATGAAAAGGACTCCATAACGATAGGGTTGGCGCAGTGGTCGCAGCTATCGGCTGCTGCGCTGCGTGCCGCGGGTTCGATTCCCACACGGAACAAATATTTGTATGGCCTATAGATAGTTGTTTCAGGTCTGGCTATTTGTGTATGAGAGTTTGTAAACGCAACCACGATATAGGCAAAATTCCTTGTATAGGACAGCGCTATTTTTTAAGATTGAAGAAAGAAACAATTACTGCTTTACTGGTCAGCCATTACAAGAAATCAGAAACTTGAAAATTTAATAAAAATTCTAACTAAGGGGCATTGTGTGCAGTGTTGTGTTGCTAGCAGTACTGTACAGGTCAATCAGTACAGCAGTGCTATTCTGTAAGAACTCACGTGCGAATACGATTCATATCTCATTTTCGATTACACTTCGTAACTCACCTGAAGTGAAAAGTATTTGGTATTCTGACTGTCAAGTTAAATAACTTTTCACTTAAAAGTAGTTCGCTTCACCTATGTTCTCACTTAGTGGCGCTAGTGTAGTTTTCATCAAGTTACAGAATACCAAATTCAGTTTTTCCGCAGAATCAGAAGTGAGCACTGGAGTGAGTTCTTACAGAATAGCATTGCCGGTCAGTAGCTTTTTGTAATATTCTGGAATTTAGTTGCAAGTACTAAGAACCAACCCAATAAAAGTGGGAAAAAACATCAAGATGAATTTCTTAAACAAAGTTTTTATTTACAAAGAGAATTCACGTACATTTTTTAATTTATTTATCGTAATTTATTTCTACGGGCGGATTTAACCAAACTTGTGATCGTTACTACAGGGTTATTCAGGAAACGCTATCAAACTTTCAGTAGATGTAAATACTCATAATTATAAACAACTTTTGTTACTAAACCAATCTTGAAATATCAAAAATCCCTATCAATATTGTCATACATGCAATATTTAAATAATGAAAATATATGATATTTAATTGTATTTTTTTCGATTTCCGGCTGTACATATCATCGTAAAAAATGTTTAATGAGCTTTTCAACGGCACATCCCTTCCGTCTGCACATTGTGTCAGTTGCGCAAGCACATTCTTCGCTGATCCCGCGCTGCGCACGCGCATGTCGTCGCGCGTCGCAGCGACCCGAAGGTCAAGGTCAATGATCTTCACGTACGATACAACAATTTAATAGTGTTAAATAATATTACAGACAATAGATTAACTTTTATTTGTAGCACATTGGATTGGTCAGGTTTTTTAAGTAGTGGAAGTTTTAAATAAGGCTTGAGGTCAATGGAACTTAGGGATAAACACTCGGACTTACGATCTAATATGCAAAACTATCAATGGGATTTATTATCACTAAATAAACTATTCCCAAATATATAAATAATTGCGTTTTCTTCGCTGCTCTGTCCTGAACGAACGGTTCAATTTTTTTAGATAAAAGTTACTTATTTTAGTCAAGGATAGTGTAGCTTTTATCACTGAAAGATATATTGTATTCAATCAGTACAAAATCTCTTCAAACCTACGATTATGCTACAGTCACTCCGGTTGCAAAAAATGAAACGTACTTATTAACTAAAAGTAATCTCTGAACTCAATCGATTCTGAATCAGACGTCACTAAACCTTGCTCACAAATCGAGTTCCTTTACCTTTATAGACTTTGGACTTTATTAAAAGTTCAACCAAAGACATTTAACCTTTTGTTAATACGTACTGGAATTTACGTTTCAACTTTTATTAAAGGTATAACGTTATGTATAAAATTTTTTCGTATTAAGTCATACTGACTTGATATAAATTTTTTTAATGGTTAATCATCAAATGACTTCTCCCGCTCTGGGCGGAGCGGAAGGGAGTGTCAGACTCTTACTAACTAAAACCCACACGTCTTCCTTCAAGTGCCTCCTTTTGCGTTCCAGGGCCGCGGCGACGCTAGTTGCGGAGTTTGTTCCAGAGTCACCGCGGCCCTGAAACGCAAAGGGCACAATAAGGATCACGGGTGGGTTTTATCCCTCCCTTCCGCTCCGCCCAGAGTGGGAAAAGTCAAGTGATGATTGAGTGTTGATTGTTAAGATGTCTATGGGTCTATGCCACCCGAAATAAAGTTATTATTATTATTAATATAGAAAAAAAAAGTTCCGCGGCGACTCTTTCTAACAAATTATGAAACCCCAGCCAGCGTTGCTTAGCCTTGGAGATCCATTGAACGGCTTCTATTATTTAACCACGAGCTGCTCCGAGCATTTCAAGCGCATAATCTCATCATCATTATCATCATCATCAGCACATAATCTCCCGATCGAAATTTCAATAACTTTGGTCAATCTCTACGGGGATTAGCCAGCTTTATTGATCTAGCCAAGTATGCATATGTATGGAAAACCAAAATTGCACATCCGTTCTTTCATTTTTATAGTGTAATAGGAGTGCAATCTAATACGTCCGCTGAGAAGCCTTAAGACTGCTATTATAATAGTGTCAAAATGGTCTATCATTGATTTCATAATTGTTGATTTTGACAAGTTTGGTAATCTACTCATATAAAAGCGTCATTCTGACTTTCCAATGGTCACTGACACTCGATTGAAAGAAATGCTATAAAAAGTGACCTACCATTAGAAAATCATTGTGTGCAGTCATTGCTTTTAATAGCTTGGATATCAAAATGAAATGAATTACGAGACCATTGACCGACCAATGATCGACCGTTATGAATTTAGCAGATTACGAACTTTTAGCAAAATGACGGTGGGATCGTGTTGGAATGACTAATTTATAAAAAAATAGCAGACATGGGGTTCAGGCTCCGAACCAACTACATATACGTGCTTTAAAGAGCACGGGTGCTTCACACAACTAACTTTAAAACTCCTGCCCCCCTAGCCAAGTTGCAACCATTTCATGTCAAATTCCGTTCTCCAATCGGTAACGCCTCGGTGTCAGCAACTTTAGAAAACGATAAGTTGGTAGCCATGTTGACGCGCCTGAGTCGACCTCTCCTTTTACAATGTCTTAAGAAAAACGACCTATTCTTTAGTTTATGGCGAGCGTTCCTACAAACGTCAAACAGGTTAAAATTTAAACTCTATTTAAATGCTTTAACCATTAAGTTTAAACATTTTAACAAAGTATGTAATATTGAACATTGTAGAAACGATAACTTCTATCATTTTGAACGATGTGAACTTGGTTATGAATTTTATATTCGTTTGTTCTAACCACGTGAGTTCGCGTTCACGTTTTCGACTAGCGTTAACGATTGCAGATTATCAACTTGGCTAGGGGGTTTGAATAGATGTTCATGTTGATGCTTTGTTAAGGAGTTTTTGCTGAGCATTAATATTATGTTGGTACATAGGTACTCATACCTGACCGGACTTTAAATTCGCATATTAATATTACTTATTTTATGATCTAGGAAAATATACTGAGATATATTGCACATTGTAAAGTACACGCAGAGATTGATAGGTATCATCTGCCAGACCGAACATAAAATAGGTACTACCTATTGGTATGAGTTGCCAAGTAGGTATTTATCTGCGTAGGTGTTAGTTATAAAGTTAAAGAATTTTTTTTCTAGAAGTTCTTATGAATTTAGAAATATGAAGGTCGCACCAACACGCACTGATCTCGTCTGGTAGATAATGGCCCTACTTGATAACATAACAATAAATCGCACTGTAGGGATAGTGCGATTTATCGTTATGTTATCATTTTGTAGTTTGCATCCAGGACTGCCTTCCACTGAAGAACCCAGTCTAGAGAGCCTACTTTTCACAGAGAACAGGTCTATAAGACGTTTGTCCCAGCAGTGAGAACGTTACAGGCTAAATATAAAATACCCACAGCTAAGGCTAACCATCAGCGCAATAACAGGTACTGTAGTACCAAAACAATTTTTCATAATTCCACTACAGTACTGTCAGTTTGCTCATTTAATTTTGTAAAACTATTTATCATGACGAAAGTGTCTCAGTGGCCTTCACCCAGTCAGTTCAGTCATCAGCGTCTTCAAGTATTTAGCAAGTGATGAATAAGAGTTAAGATGAGTCGACAGATAAGTCTTTTTGATCTTTTATTTAGATTTCTTGGCTAATCAATTTGATGAGCATCTGTGGAAGTGTTTTTGTAGATATGTACCCTGTTGATTTTTAAAAGTTTTGTAAGTAGGAGTAGAGCTTTGAATAATTCGTTTGTGAATTATTTTTCAGCACCTCTCTTCCTGTAGGTTTATCGTGTTAAAGATCATCCATGATGCAAAAATTATGTCAGTTCGGACTTTAAAAAAAAATTGGCAGTCGGAAATGATACACCCTAAAGATTCTTTATCCATCACAAGAGAAGTTGGGAAGTTATTATTTTTAAGTTTTGCAGCTAACGCAATATGCGACCAATGGATAGGGTTTGAAAAGTAAATAAAGGATCATTATAAAAAGCTCCATCCCTAATAATTGCAGGTAAGTTTTTTGAAAACCACTTATTTATTTAAAAAAAATTAAAAAAAAATTAAAAAATTAAAAAAAAAAAAAAAAAAACCATGTTTGATTAAGTTTTTTAACTTAAATCAGATCGTGAGACAACTATATAAATAATGGTAACCCAGACCGAATCAATTTTAAGGTATTCATCATCATCTGCCTAGCCTTTTCCCAACTATATCGGGGTCAGCTCCCATACAAGCTGGATTCAGCTGAATATCAGTATTTTACGTAGAGCGGCTGCGTACCAGACCGCCACAACCTATTAACTGGGGAACACGGTGCTTCTTGGCAAGACTGGTGTCAGATTTTCTGGCTTCTTATAATCCGTAACGACTGCCAAAGATCTCCAAATGACAGCTGGGACCAAAAGCTTAACGTGCTTTCCGACGCACGGAGAAGTCTCGGTATGTGAAGATGGTCACCCATTCACAGACCAACCAAAATAAACAACTTTTGTTACTAAACCAATCTTGAAATATCAAAAATCCCTATCAATATTGTCATACATGCAATATTTAAATAATGAAAATATATGATATTTAATTGTATTTTTTTCGATTTCCGGCTGTACATATCATCGTAAAAAATGTTTAATGAGCTTTTCAACGGCACATCCCTTCCGTCTGCACATTGTGTCAGTTGCGCAAGCACATTCTTCGCTGATCCCGCGCTGCGCACGCGCATGTCGTCGCGCGTCGCAGCGACCCGAAGGTCAAGGTCAATGATCTTCACGTACGATACAACAATTTAATAGTGTTAAATAATATTACAGACAATAGATTAACTTTTATTTGTAGCACATTGGATTGGTCAGGTTTTTTAAGTAGTGGAAGTTTTAAATAAGGCTTGAGGTCAATGGAACTTAGGGATAAACACTCGGACTTACGATCTAATATGCAAAACTATCAATGGGATTTATTATCACTAAATAAACTATTCCCAAATATATAAATAATTGCGTTTTCTTCGCTGCTCTGTCCTGAACGAACGGTTCAATTTTTTTAGATAAAAGTTACTTATTTTAGTCAAGGATAGTGTAGCTTTTATCACTGAAAGATATATTGTATTCAATCAGTACAAAATCTCTTCAAACCTACGATTATGCTACAGTCACTCCGGTTGCAAAAAATGAAACGTACTTATTAACTAAAAGTAATCTCTGAACTCAATCGATTCTGAATCAGACGTCACTAAACCTTGCTCACAAATCGAGTTCCTTTACCTTTATAGACTTTGGACTTTATTAAAAGTTCAACCAAAGACATTTAACCTTTTGTTAATACGTACTGGAATTTACGTTTCAACTTTTATTAAAGGTATAACGTTATGTATAAAATTTTTTCGTATTAAGTCATACTGACTTGATATAAATTTTTTTAATGGTTAATCATCAAATGACTTCTCCCGCTCTGGGCGGAGCGGAAGGGAGTGTCAGACTCTTACTAACTAAAACCCACACGTCTTCCTTCAAGTGCCTCCTTTTGCGTTCCAGGGCCGCGGCGACGCTAGTTGCGGAGTTTGTTCCAGAGTCACCGCGGCCCTGAAACGCAAAGGGCACAATAAGGATCACGGGTGGGTTTTATCCCTCCCTTCCGCTCCGCCCAGAGTGGGAAAAGTCAAGTGATGATTGAGTGTTGATTGTTAAGATGTCTATGGGTCTATGCCACCCGAAATAAAGTTATTATTATTATTAATATAGAAAAAAAAAGTTCCGCGGCGACTCTTTCTAACAAATTATGAAACCCCAGCCAGCGTTGCTTAGCCTTGGAGATCCATTGAACGGCTTCTATTATTTAACCACGAGCTGCTCCGAGCATTTCAAGCGCATAATCTCATCATCATTATCATCATCATCAGCACATAATCTCCCGATCGAAATTTCAATAACTTTGGTCAATCTCTACGGGGATTAGCCAGCTTTATTGATCTAGCCAAGTATGCATATGTATGGAAAACCAAAATTGCACATCCGTTCTTTCATTTTTATAGTGTAATAGGAGTGCAATCTAATACGTCCGCTGAGAGGCCTTAAGACTGCTATTATAATAGTGTCAAAATGGTCTATCATTGATTTCATAATTGTTGATTTTGACAAGTTTGGTAATCTACTCATATAAAAGCGTCATTCTGACTTTCCAATGGTCACTGACACTCGATTGAAAGAAATGCTATAAAAAGTGACCTACCATTAGAAAATTATTGTGTGCAGTCATTGCTTTTAATAGCTTGGATATCAAAATGAAATGAATTACGAGACCATTGACCGACCAATGATCGACCGTTATGAATTTAGCAGATTACGAACTTTTAGCAAAATGACGGTGGGATCGTGTTGGAATGACTAATTTATAAAAAAATAGCAGACATGGGGTTCAGGCTCCGAACCAACTACATATACGTGCTTTAAAGAGCACGGGTGCTTCACACAACTAACTTTAAAACTCCTGCCCCCCTAGCCAAGTTGCAACCATTTCATGTCAAATTCCGTTCTCCAATCGGTAACGCCTCGGTGTCAGCAACTTTAGAAAACGATAAGTTGGTAGCCATGTTGACGCGCCTGAGTCGACCTCTCCTTTTACAATGTCTTAAGAAAAACGACCTATTCTTTAGTTTATGGCGAGCGTTCCTACAAACGTCAAACAGGTTAAAATTTAAACTCTATTTAAATGCTTTAACCATTAAGTTTAAACATTTTAACAAAGTATGTAATATTGAACATTGTAGAAACGATAACTTCTATCATTTTGAACGATGTGAACTTGGTTATGAATTTTATATTCGTTTGTTCTAACCACGTGAGTTCGCGTTCACGTTTTCGACTAGCGTTAACGATTGCAGATTATCAACTTGGCTAGGGGGTTTGAATAGATGTTCATGTTGATGCTTTGTTAAGGAGTTTTTGCTGAGCATTAATATTATGTTGGTACATAGGTACTCATACCTGACCGGACTTTAAATTCGCATATTAATATTACTTATTTTATGATCTAGGAAAATATACTGAGATATATTGCACATTGTAAAGTACACGCAGAGATTGATAGGTATCATCTGCCAGACCGAACATAAAATAGGTACTACCTATTGGTATGAGTTGCCAAGTAGGTATTTATCTGCGTAGGTGTTAGTTATAAAGTTAAAGAATTTTTTTTCTAGAAGTTCTTATGAATTTAGAAATATGAAGGTCGCACCAACACGCACTGATCTCGTCTGGTAGATAATGGCCCTACTTGATAACATAACAATAAATCGCACTGTAGGGATAGTGCGATTTATCGTTATGTTATCATTTTGTAGTTTGCATCCAGGACTGCCTTCCACTGAAGAACCCAGTCTAGAGAGCCTACTTTTCACAGAGAACAGGTCTATAAGACGTTTGTCCCAGCAGTGAGAACGTTACAGGCTAAATATAAAATACCCACAGCTAAGGCTAACCATCAGCGCAATAACAGGTACTGTAGTACCAAAACAATTTTTCATAATTCCACTACAGTACTGTCAGTTTGCTCATTTAATTTTGTAAAACTATTTATCATGACGAAAGTGTCTCAGTGGCCTTCACCCAGTCAGTTCAGTCATCAGCGTCTTCAAGTATTTAGCAAGTGATGAATAAGAGTTAAGATGAGTCGACAGATAAGTCTTTTTGATCTTTTATTTAGATTTCTTGGCTAATCAATTTGATGAGCATCTGTGGAAGTGTTTTTGTAGATATGTACCCTGTTGATTTTTAAAAGTTTTGTAAGTAGGAGTAGAGCTTTGAATAATTCGTTTGTGAATTATTTTTCAGCACCTCTCTTCCTGTAGGTTTATCGTGTTAAAGATCATCCATGATGCAAAAATTATGTCAGTTCGGACTTTAAAAAAAAATTGGCAGTCGGAAATGATACACCCTAAAGATTCTTTATCCATCACAAGAGAAGTTGGGAAGTTATTATTTTTAAGTTTTGCAGCTAACGCAATATGCGACCAATGGATAGGGTTTGAAAAGTAAATAAAGGATCATTATAAAAAGCTCCATCCCTAATAATTGCAGGTAAGTTTTTTGAAAACCACTTATTTATTTAAAAAAAATTAAAAAAAAATTAAAAAATTAAAAAAAAAAAAAAAAAACCATGTTTGATTAAGTTTTTTAACTTAAATCAGATCGTGAGACAACTATATAAATAATGGTAACCCAGACCGAATCAATTTTAAGGTATTCATCATCATCTGCCTAGCCTTTTCCCAACTATATCGGGGTCAGCTCCCATACAAGCTGGATTCAGCTGAATATCAGTATTTTACGTAGAGCGGCTGCGTACCAGACCGCCACAACCTATTAACTGGGGAACACGGTGCTTCTTGGCAAGACTGGTGTCAGATTTTCTGGCTTCTTATAATCCGTAACGACTGCCAAAGATCTCCAAATGACAGCTGGGACCAAAAGCTTAACGTGCTTTCCGACGCACGGAGAAGTCTCGGTATGTGAAGATGGTCACCCATTCACAGACCAACCTCGGCAAGCATTGCTTAACCTCGATTGACCCGTGTAGCTGTTATAATTCAGCCACGAGCTCCTCAATTTTACAGTGTTATGCCTATATAAAGATGCTTGCTAAAATCAAAGATGGCTGACCAATGATGACTTGACAGTTTTATTGGCCTTCCCTTTTCTTTGTAACCATGTCGAAAGCATTTGATCAAAGACTCAAGAAGAAGATCATTATCTATATGTCATCGATTGTATGCTTTAATGGACGGTAAAAAGAGCAAAATATTACGTCTAGCCAATTTGATAAACAGGAGATAAGTACCTATCTCTGTGAGACGACTAATTTTGCCGTTAATCTGTTATATGGATTCAATAAAGTGCTGTTTTTAACGAATAAGGAAACTAAAACAGATTAAAAAATACCGTTTTAAATGTTTAAGTAAGCATGAGAGGGGTAAGAGTTTTGCTAATTTTTGCTGACGAGAGGGAGGGGCGAAGAAAAATTACAAAAAAATCTGCTTACGTAATACTTGAACGACCTCCACTAAATTTGTCACAAGGAAGATTAGCACGGTTGCGGAATTTGTTCGAAAGAGTCACCGCTGCCCTGGAACGCAAAGGGCACAAGAAGTATCACTGGTGGGTTGTAGTCAGTAAGAGTCTGACACTCCCTTCCGCTTCGCCCAGAGCGAGGGAAGTCATTTGATGATTTCCCATCAAGAAAAACAAAAAAGGAAAAGTAGCACATTATTTCGGCGAAGAAGCAACTGCTAATTAACCGCAAAAAAAGTTTAAATATTTCTAAAAATGCTTGTACCTCTGATGACTCATTCTGATTCCAATAATATAAGGATTTTTTATTATTTCAAGTACGGTAAAACTGACAAACTCACGGCCGCTCTGTGGTAACTTTCAGTAAACACTAATAATCTTCTAGGAAATCCTTGCAGTGCAGTGATAAAAACCGTGACAGTTACTTCTTACTAATTGCTTACAGACACGGAAAAACGTAGGTACTAAATTTAACTTTCAAATTTCGACCTTATCTTTATTTATTAAATCTTTGTTACTGTATAAAACTTAAGTTATTATACTGTATGGGATTCCCAACTAAACATATTCTTATAGCACGTCAGCTTTTAATGCTAGAAGCTCATGATTGAATAATAACAGCCGCACGGATCGACCTCCAAGGTTAAGTAACGCTTGCCAAGGTAGGTTTGTGGATGGGTGGCCATCTTTACATACTGAGACTCCTCCGTGCTTCGGAAAGCACGTCAAGCTGTTGGTCCTGGCTGTCATTTGTACATCTTTGGAAGTCGTTACGGATTGTCAGAAACCAGAATATCTGACTTCAATCTTGTCAAGAGTACCCTGTTACTTATTTAATTGGTTGTGGAGGTATGACTGGCATCAATATTTTACGTGGAGTACACGAAAAATATTGATGAATCTGGTTTGACTGGAAGCCGACCCCAATATAGTAGGGAAAAGGCTAGAAAGATGACGATGATAAAATATTATATGAAATTTTATTGTGATGATGACGTTAGCCTTTAAAGCACCAGGCTAAATGTGGGTTCACGCGGTCCTTCGGTGAGATGGATTTTAAGAACGGGTTCATTAAGAAAAAAAAAAACAACATGAAACTGCCAAACATACAATAGTCTATTATACCTATTGTGGTATCATGTGACTGCCGGTATCAGCAAATAAGACAAACAACCTGTGTAGCCTATTCAGACATTCTTAAACATCGAAAAAGAATAAAATTCATGGTCAGGAAACCCATGAAAACATAAAAAAATGCATGGCTAAATGAATGAGATTCACGATTTCTCAAATAAACCGCAAAACTATATTATATAATTTAGTAATTCTTTTTTATAGAGTGTCACGTCTCTTCTCCTTCGTACTCCGCGTCACACTTCCAGTCGCTATGGTGGTTCCTTCTCTGTGACTGCAGTGCGTCTCTGGAACTCTCTTCCACATTCCCTACGCGACAGCCCTTCTCTTGATGTGTTCAAGAGGAAAATTAAAGAGCATTTCCTTTCGCTATGACATAATATTCGTGGATATGTATATATATATTTTAATATTATGTGTATTTATATATGTATGTAGGTATGTCTATGTATGTATGATAAAATATGTTGTATTGTAGAATTTGTGCACTGGATCCTACCCTCTATGCTTATCTCTCTCTATCACTCAAAGGTTTGCTGGGAGAAAACTCAACTTTGAGTTAAGCTCGCCTTTGTACATGCACTTTATTATGTCTAATATAATATAAGTTGTTTTAGTGTACAATAAAGAATTAAAGTGTTATTTAAAAACATCCTGTATTTTAAATACTAACTATAAGTTTTTTCCGCAGCCTCGTTCCTGTGCTTACTATACCAAAAAAGCCGTGCATTTTTTTAGGATAAAAAGGCATAGTACATTCAGCGGATCAATACTTCTTGTTGTGTATTCAAGTAAATTGGCCCAAGACATTCTTCCATACAAACTTTAACATGCTAAATCGTCTGTTGGTGGTAGTTGTGAAAAACGAATGATGACGAATTTTATCATTTACTTTTGCCAGTATACGTTCGAAGTTTCAAGTATATTGGCCCAAGGAATAAGAATTTTCATACAAACTTCCATCCCCTATTTTATCCTTTTAGGGGAATAACTTCCACTGCTACATCAAATAAAGAATATGTCCTTCAAATTACAAGTCCCTTTTTTTGCATGGGAAATCACCAAATGACTTCTCCCGCTCTGGGCGGACCGGAAGGGAATGACAGACTCTTACTGACTAAAACCCATCCGTGATCCTTCTTGTGCCCGTCGCGTTCCAGGGCCGCGGTGACTCTTTCGAAAAAATTTCGCAACCAAATAACAAGTCCCTACGACCAGTGGTTTAAGCTATGCGTTGATTGATCCATCAGTCAGGGCTCATTATTTTATAATGCTTATGCATGAGTATGTACCGAATGACAGTAATTCTACCAGTAGGTCACAAAAATCGTGATTTTCATCAAGGAACCAACACCAAACTGCATAAATGTCCATATTAAATTTTTAACGCTAACAAGCAATAATGATCCCTATTGACTCACGCGAACGTTTTCAAAGAAGATGACATTATTATCATCGGAATTAGGCATAATAACTGTATTATTAACACTGAGTCTTTACAGTTTTTCACATGGTGATATGGCTTGGTAATAAGGTACAAATTGGATGTTTAACATGCCATGCTTCTGACACGGATGTCAAGTTTTTTTAAGGTTGCATGAAAAGCATCTTTTTTTTTTGATGGGAAATCATCAAATGATTTCTCCCGCTCTGGACGGAGCGGAAGAGAGTGTCAGACTCTTACTGACTAAAACCCACCCGTGATCTTTCTTGTGCCCTTTACGTTCCAGGGCTGTGACTGGTGACTCTTTCGAACAAAATCCGCAACCCTAACAGGCACTGACCCTATGGGGCCCCGTCTTTGTAGCTGACAGCTCTTTGAGGCGCCCGTGGAATACGATGCACCGTCGACCCGGGCCTGGTTGCCATCGGTTGACAAGCCACCCAGATAGCTCGCCGTTGCGTTCCAGGGCCGCGGTGACTCTTTCGAACAAATTCCGCAACCTTCAAGATTTATTGATGCCATTTTCAATAGTAGACCACCACCACTAGAAAAGCTCTGACTTTTCTAGTGGTGGCCACTGATCACAATCACCCAGACTCTTACTGACTAAAACCCACCCGTGATCCTTCTAGGGCCCTTTGCGTTCCAGGGCCGCGGTGACTCTTTCGAATAAATTCCGCAACCTTGTCAAGCGCTGGTCTTCTGTGCTGACATCTTACCTACCAATGGTATTTATTTATTACAAAAACAATAATGTTTTACGTAAATTTGTGTATAAATATTAATGCCTTCGAACTCTAACATTCGAATTTTCATCTGTATTTATTAATAAAATTTACAATTTTAGATAGATCGGCGTCAATGGAAAAATTTTCACACTATCAACTTACGTTATTTGTAATCTAAACGATTTTGATCATTAGTAGCATTTTTCTTCGTATTTTGAATTTGTTAAATTATTATAAATATTCGTATTTTCTTCCTTTGTTCTAATAATTATGCTCAAAGAGTTCAAAATGTTAATTTTGAACTCCTTTACATTTTTAAAAAAATTCTATTATTTAATGCAAATAAATGATTATTGTCTACCATTGTGCATATTACTTTGCATTTATTGACCTAAGAGAACTTAGCTTAGATTTTATTATCATCCTGCCTTCCATAAAATGAACATGAATTACTAAAAACTAAAAAATCAGGTTAGTTACTGATGTTTAAGACAACATTAGAATAGAATAGAATAAAATACTCTTTTTTATGTACACCATACAAGTTACAGAAAATATAGACAAAGAAAAAATTACATAGGGTGACACAATGGGCGCCCTTATCGCTAAAAGCGATCTTAAAATTGACTTTAAATTTGATTCAAGTAGAAAACACAGTTTTTGTTTTCAAAAATATTATATTTCATTATTTTGGTGTCATTAAGTACACAGGATAGGGTCATGTATGGAAAATAACACCTGGCAAATGTTCTCCAAGGCTTCGCATACGTATGATGGAAAATTTCGATAAATAGTGATTTTCCATCATCATTTCAACCACCACGTGCGCCTCAAAGAGCAATCAGCAAAGAAAACGGGGCCCCATAGGGCCAGTGCCTGCTAGGGTTGCGGAATTTGTTCGAAAGAGTCACCGCGGCCCTGGAACGCAAAGGGCACAAGAAGGATCACGGGTGGGTATTAGTCAGTATAAGTCTGACACTCCCTGCCGCTCCGCCCAGAGCGGAATAAGTCATTTGATGATTTCCCATCCAGAAAAAAAGGGAGCTAACTCGTAATAATAATTTCATCACCACTGCTCTCAAAATGGTGAAAGAAAACATCGTGAGGTAACCGGCATGTCCTAGAACCAATAAATTCGAAGACATGTAACATTCACCAACCCACACTGGGCCCGCGTGGTGGATTACACCCCATTCCCTCTCCTAGAAAGGAGGCCTGTGTCCCAGCAGGGGGAATATTAAAAGGATGCTTATGATTATATGCACAGGGACCACCCAGTTATATATACATATAGAACATAACGACGTCTATCGCTGGTCGGACATATGTACAATAATGAGAGCTAAAATATACTTACTTTGGCTTAATCAAATCAAAGCATTTATTTCAATCAAACCCTTTACAGGCACTTTTGAACAGTCAAGATCGAAAGAAGTGAAGCTATCTGCATGTTCCAAAGCGTCTCTATGGAGAAGAATGTGCAGGAAACTCCACAGACACTTTTAAGTTATATAATGTAACATCTTCTGAGGATACATTTGGTAGGCCTGCTCAAAGTTATTACTAAAAATTATATTTCTTCACTTCACATCGACTGATATATCCGTTCCAATACATTAGATATGATCAATTGTTCAAACCGCATCGTTAAGGCGAATGATTAGTGTCGTAACTCACAAGGCCGTCGATAAAGCAAAGTTTATAATAACTACTCTCACCGTAATGTGGGCTTTAGTAAAAGTAGCCGTGCAGCAAAAAATATATCAGTAGTTGTCTATTGTTCATCGCTAGTCTATGGTTTGGAGTTAAGTTTCAGTTGAAGGAAGCATTCCATTATAATTTAGTTCACAATTTTCCTCAGCAGCTGCTTTCTTGTACTTTGTCTGCTTAGTGGTCACAAGCGCTACTGCTGAGCGTCGAGTCTTTGATTCGATTGCCAAGTTGGACTAATTCTTATTTATTTTCCGAAGTCTTGTTTCTTAGGAGTCTGCGTATCTGCTATGTTAATACACGTGGTCGACTGACATCAATCAATCGCCCTCTATTGAATCTTGAACTAGATGGAATAAAATTGGCAAAAAGTAGTAGTAATTAAATGAATGAATCTTTCTAGAATATACAAATATTTTTAAATTGTATTTATAAAAAAAATATAAATACAATTTGGTTCCGGATGTCGGAAGTAACGATTCAAATTCCGTGAAACAGACCCAGAAATTCGTCCACTCATAAGTTTGAAAAATCCAGTTTCCTACCTATTGTTTTATAGCTATGGTATCTACCAGATCCTGAGACGGTAGATGCAACGTGTAGCAACATGTAGCAAACTTCTACCACTGTACGGGTATCCAATTTCTGTCTGCAGGGTTTGAAGGAACTTAAGGCGATACCCCGACCAAAACCTTGCGATAGTGCGTTTTTCTTCGCTATTCAGAGACTATTAACTCATTAGTTATGAGAAATAATCTACATGTAAAATCACATTATTAATGTTCGATGTCTTATCGTCATATTCCACGTTCTATTTTGTTTTTATGTGTTATAAATAAATTTAAAATCTACGTTTAAAAAATGACTAAAATTGTTGATTTTATGCATCTGTTGCTAAATGCAACGCTCTAATCATTTGAGGATTACACTAATGGATAGATAATTTAAAAATCTATGTTATACACATTTTATTTCATTTCAAAAGGTCGCTTCTCTTTTTAATCAAAATAATTCCAAAAATTTTGAGAATTTTATGTGCGCAGGATGCGGGCGGCAAAGAGGGAACTAATGCTCAAGGTTATTTGGTCAGGGAAACGCCTTAACATGAAAGGGATGGTGTGAGCTAAGTTCACTCACGTAATTCTGTTCGAACCTATCCTTCGTTTAATTCCATCAACCCCATATCGAATCTAGGGATTCGATATATGTAGTCAAGGAATAAAAAGTTCATTTATATATTTAAGGAACTAAGGCACTCTGCTGATCCAGATCTAGCTTTTATAGTAAAGAGCCTTTGCCAATTATTTTGTACTAGCAGCGGCCTGCGGTTTCACCCGCGTTGTTCCCGTTACTTTGTCGATACGGGGATGAAATAAAGACAATGACACTCCACAATAATGTAGCTTTCTATAAGTAAACTAATTTTGAAAATCGATTCAGTAGATCCAGAGATTACCCCTTACAACGTCACAAACCCACTACCTCACAAACCTATTTATAATATTAGTATTAGTAGAAGCCGGGAAACTCTATCTTTTCTATTTAAAATAGAACTTTGCTCTTCAATATTAACTCGTGTCGTGATAAACAAACAGAAACTAAATACAAACAATAAACCCATGTGTTTTATGTACACTACGGATTAAGTATTTGCTTTAGATTGAAAACAAGTTCTTGGGAAGAACACGGACCTAAATTAAAATAGAATAAATGTTGTAACGTCATAAAGGATTCAGCCTCTCATCCACTAGGCAACATTTTGACGTGGAACACGGCGCGCAGCATTGGGCACGCCACTATTGTGTAGCGTAATCAACCTTTTAACGTTCCCACTGCTGGGATACAGGCCTCCTTTCTAGGAGAAGGAATGGGCCGTAATCCACCACGCGGGCCCAGTGCGGGTTGGTGAATGTCACATGTTTTCGAATTTTTGGTTCTAGGACATGCCGGTTTCCTCACGATGTTTTCCTTCACCATATCGAGAGCAGTGGTGCTGAAATTAATTACCTACTCAAAGTAATGCGCCTGGCTCGGGGCCGTTACCACTTGGCCACTACTGCTCTTGACCACTCTGACAATTGTGTAGAGACGTCACGAGTTCCTCAACTTCTGCCTAATGCAGATAATCATCTGACCCGAATATTTCAGGAGGAATTTCGTATTCGGCGGGAGGACACGTCCGGGTGTCAACTCTGTGTCGATCACCCGGAGGACACGAGGGTGCATATGGCGCAGATCTGCCCTACTTGGGTGGAGTAACGCCTTATACTCGTTGAGGCCATTGGTAGCGGTTTCCTCTCGCTTCCGACCCTAGTTCAAACCATGGTCCGGAGCGAGAAGGCATGGGAAGCGGTAACCTCCTTCTGCGAAGCAGTAATGCTAGCGAAGGACGAGGCAGACCGAACGAGGGGGAGGGATACTTCACGCCATCGCAACAGAAGAAGACGTCCTTAGCGTCAGGGTCACATGGTGATTCCTGGGCACTGTAGGAACGTGCTTGCGGATGGCGAGTAATGGGTGGCTCGCCGTCCAATAAAAACTAGTCCCGGGTCGACGGGCGCATCATGTTCCACGCACGACGCTAAGAGATGTTAACAAAGAAGACGGGACCTCATAGGATCAGGACTGCCACGGCTGTGGAATTTGTTCGAAAGAGTCACCGCAGCTCTGGAGGGCAAAAGTCATTAAGAGGAACACGGGTGGGTTTAATTCAATATGACTCTGACACTTCCGTCCGCTCCGCCCAGGGCGGGAGCTGAACTGATAAAATGATTTCCCACCCCAAAAAATAAAATGCGCAATATAGACAATCTTACAAAAAAAAAGTCCCACGGCCTTCAACATGTTGTTCATGATGTCGCACGTAAAGTGTTGCCTAGCGAATAGCCAAAGAACGTCACTGGTTTGTCTTTAAAGCTCAATGTCCATTGTAAATTCAATATGTTTAACTAAACTTAACGCAATAAGAATCATCAAGACCGGTATATAAATAATACTATTATGCCCAAAAAGGGGATGCCCTTAGCGAAGCGGTCATTTAGTTTTTAGTAGTTTTTAGCCCTGGCTGGGGGCCTTAAATTCATTTGAGGCCACCACAGGATTGTTCGGTTAAGCAGTAATCAGCCTTAGTGTGCTGAACTGCGAGTGGTCACGTCAAAAAAAAAAACCAAAAACATGGTTGACTTGTTCACATCTGTGTACCCCTTCACAGCGTACTGGCGTTGTGTTATTTTATCAACTAGTAGTAGTGGTAATGACGCAATTTTATTTTATGAACTGGTGTAATTAATAAACAGACATTAGATTTCAGCAATCCCGGAAAATTTGATATAATTTTTTTAAGAGTTCCGTTGCCTATCTCCAAAGTTCCTCATCAGATCATCACTAAATCCAGTCCGGTAGCATACTCTTCTAAACAAAAAATAATTATCCAAACTGGGTGACAATAGGGATGTTTCCTGAGTAAAAAATATATGATTATGTTTAGTCCGTCAGTTAGATTATAGAAAAATATTGGACACGTATTTTTTCCTTTATCAAATCTATAAAAACTGAGGAAGATACAAAGCATCAAAGAACAGGAGTGGGGGCTTGTGACGTCATGGCTCGCTAAAAATTGTAGCTAGTAGTGATGTCACACGAGTTTTCAACGCACTGTATCGTCTTCATTTTTTGTTTACATGAAAAAAGAAAAAATACGTGTCCATTATTTTTTGGAAATCTATCCGACGGACTAATTACATTTTTTCAGTTAACTACCCTATTGGCAAAAATATCGCTGAAAAAGCATACAAAAAAACAACAGTCGAATTGAGAACCTGCACCAGTTTTGAATATATTTTTTTATTCATACGTATTTATGTATATATGATCGAATTTCAAGATTTTATAAATATTCTCAATATTTTTAGTAAAGCATAATCATTGGTGTATCTTGTTTGTAAGGCTTCATCTAGACTGGCCCAGAAGCGGTATAGATGACCAAGGCCTAAAGTCTGCTATTACAATAGTGTCAGAATGGTCTATCATAGATTTCATAATGGTTGATTTTCACAAGTTTGGTAATGTATTAGTATAAAAACGTTATTATGACTTTCCAATGGTCAACCACCGATACTTCATTGAAAGAAATGGCATAGAAAGGTAATCCCATACATAATGGCAAATGAATGGAAGACGTATGCGGTAATCTGCTAAAATTTTGACAATTCCTTTGATCTGTGACCTACCATTAGAATTTCATTGTACAGTCATTGTTTTCATAAGCTTGGTTATCAAAAAGTAGGTATTATGAGACCAATGATCGACCATTATGAATTTAGCAGATTATGAACTTTTAGATAGATAGATAAAACATTTATTCAGTGCAAGAACAGAGGACACACAAAAGCACAATCACGTGAATCATACATAACACTTGAAATTATTAATACTAAGGTAACAGTTAAAACATTTAAAAAATTGACGGATTTTTTTGCAAAATGACAATGGAATCGTGTTGATATGACAAATTTATAATAATAGCAGACATGGGGGCCCAAGTTCTATTAAGACTGGTTCTGATAGGCGCAAGATAAGCGGGAACTTCCCATTGGAAGATAAATGGTAGACATTAGCGCAGCAATTATATATTCTAAAGAAATATTCCATCCATAGAAATACAAAAACTATTATGAAATGTGAAAACTAGATGATAGTACAAAATTAGACGTGAATTTCAAATGACCGTTCATTGGCCCATACCATAGCAAGAATCGTTGTACCAAATGTGCAATCTTTGTCAGCTTAAAAGGTTAAACAACTGTCAGTATAACAACACCAAAGCCTTCGATCAAAGATAGAAACTGATTTAAGAAACCAGCCAAGTGACTCAAACACGAAAGGTTCCGTACCCGTCACTAAAAAATCACGTTTCTTAAATGGTTTTATCATTTTTCGTTTTAGTTGTCTACCTATTAGGATTCATGAGATACAGCCCGCTGAAAGACACAATACAGATAGAATAAAATAATTCCGAGAAACTTTCATCGTATATTTTTTTAAACTTATGAAACAAGATCAGCAGGGAGAGAAGCAGTTGAGAGATAATCAGTCCCCACTGACGGGGCCAAATGATGAAACATATGCATCTCCATCGGAGAGATTTTTCACTTACAATTTTCAACGGGTCAAAATAATAGGGGTAAAAGTATGAAATTGCCGTTTTATTGTAATAGGTTTTTTGAATTGACATAGAATCTTCGTGGTTTGAGGTTTTCGAAAGAAACTTTTTTCACATGGTTTCTATGATGTTCTTCTTTTAAAAAATGTGAAACATTTGAATATCGACTTTCAATTGTTTTTTTATTCAACTTATACAAGAAAGATCAACTTATACAAAAATCGAGTGATTTTTGAATACGAGTTCCGACCCGGAAGTAACGCGGCAGAAACAGCCCGAAATATCAATGTTGCGTTTGGAGAGGGGTCGGCTAATGAACGTGCCGTGCGATTTTGGTTTAAACGCTTTCGTGATGGAAACTTCGACTTGAAGAACGAGCTACGAGGAAGACCGCCCACACAGGTGAATAACGATAAATTAAGAGAGATGGTGGAAGCCGATCCTAGTCAAACTACCCAGGAATTAACGGCATGGTTTAACGTTACTTTACCCACAATATTGACTCATTTGCGTCAAATCAATAAAATAAAAAATACGAAAAATGGATGCCTCATGATTTGACTGATCTGCAGAAAGAAACGCGTGTTGAAACTTGTGCTGCCTTGTTGAATCGGGACAGAAATGAAGGAATATTGGATCGAATTGTGACATGTGATGAAAAGTGCATTCTTTATGATAACCGTAAAAGAAAAATGCAACGGCTGATCCCAGGTCAAACGCCACAACAGTGTCCTAAAGCAAAACTTACCAATAAAAAGGTAATGGTAACTGTTGGTGGTCTCAGCATGGTGTTATGCACTATAGTTTTCTCCGATCTGGTAAAGCAATAACGGCAGATGTCTATTGTGCCGAACTCCGAACAATGTTAGCAAAACTAGCAGTAAAACAGCCCCGACTCATGAATCGATCTTCACCATTATTGCTCCATGACAACGCGAGACCTCATACAGCACGAGAAATCGTTTTGACCCTTCAGGAACTGCAGTTAGAAACCGTTCGTCATCCTCCGTATTCACCAGACCTTGCTTCAACGGACTACCATTTTGTTTTGTGATTTGGACAAATCTACGTGACAAGAAGTTTTCTTCCCAGGAGGCAGTACAAAATGCTTTCACACAGTTTATGCAGTCTAGATCCTCAAAGTTCTATCGCAAAGGCATAAATAATCTTCCTATTAGATGGCAGCAATGTATAGGTAATAATGATAACTATTTTGATTAAATACATTTGTTAAAAATTAAAAAATGAACAATTTAGATTATCGGCCATTGTTTCGGTCAGTCTGAAATCTGGTTAACCTAATTGATCCCCATTTCTACAATACAATTATGTAGGTCACCTCATCTATACTAATATTATAAAGCTGAAGAGTTTGTTTGTTTGTTTGTTTGTTTGTTTGAACGCGCTAATCTCAGGAACTACTGGTTCGAATTGAAAAAATCTTTTTGGGTTGAATAGACCATTTATCGAGGAAGGCTTTAGGCTATATATCATCACGCTTAAGCCAATAGGAGCGGAGCAGCGATCAAGAATGTTTTAAAATCGGGGATTCCACGGGGACGAAGTCGCGGGCAGCAGCTAGTTTGTTATAAAAATGTACGTTATTTCTAACATCCATGTTTTTGTAAATATACGGATATGAGATATCTTCATGATGTTAATTTTCTTATGGAATAGCGACAGCGGAGATTATATATGACTCTGATGATTCTTTTTTGCAGATGTATTTTCCAGACTTGACGTCTGCAGCTCGTCCCCAAAGTAAGATACCAGAAGACATGATACTATGTAACTGTAGTAGACTAGTCTCCGTAAATTGGCGGGTTTTTCTAACAGCAACAGCAAAATATGCTGCTTAACATATCCGCCGTACGAGTTACGTTTAATGAGGACCCCACTGTAGCCTAGAGTCAAACGGTATTTCCAGGAACAACATTGTATCTACGAATTATAATTGTGCCCTGATTTGAATTTCTGAAGATTCGGTAAGGCAAATCTAAAGCAATTTGATTGCTTTTTTTAAAATTTAAAATCGAATTTTAAGCAGTTAACCAATTTTGGACCACCATTAAGCATTATTTATGACTTTAAGATTGTTAGTCTATTTGTTTAGATCTTAGCTCTTACATTTTACGTAAAATGTAACGGTACAACTCAGAAAGGCGATTAAGGTTATTTTTGAGTTTATCACGCAAACTACCAAAACAAACTGGGTTGAAGTGAATCTTCTACCTAGCCTTTTCCCAACTATATTAGGGTCGGCTCCCAGTCAAGCCGGATTCAACTAAATACCAGTATTTTACGTTAAGCGCCTGCCTACCAGACCTCCACAACTCATTAACTGGTGAACACGGTACTTCTTGGCAAGACTGGTGTCAGATCTTCTGACAATCCGTAACGACTGGCAAAGATCTCCAAATGACAGCCGGGACCAACGGCACGGAGAAGTCTCGAAATGTTAAGATGGTCACTGTTCGCGCCGAGCATCGCCTCGCCACTCGCAAGCTGGAGCAAAAGGACTCGGTACCAAGACAAGCGCCATTAAAACTAGATCAACTTTGTCATTGTTTCGACGTGTTTCCGCAAAACTTTTCTTTTTGTCATGGACGACGATAAAAGTGGTTGGAGTTCTCTAAAAACGTGCATAATGTAATTACTCTCTACCTGTTAACTTGCAAACCTAGTAAAAGCATTGTACAATCTCAGATTAAACTAGTTCAAGAAGTCATGAAGTTTTTTAATTTTGCAAACGAACATTTCTTATGTCAGGCGTGGACATAATTCTGGCGACCGTTACAGGACAGCAAGGACGATAGCGAAGGCCCGGCGTCTACTTGGAGCCATCCAGGACCGGCCTCCGACGGCAGTAGCGAGCATCGCCGGTGTAACCTGACCCACGCGGCCGCGCGGGGTCACACCGCAGCGCATCTTTTAAGTACAGTTTTCTTAAGCTAAGTGCCCTTTCCCTCTGTCTATTTTTGCAATTTCCAATGTTCTAACCATTATTCCTAACTTTTCACTTGTGCAAACGTGTGCTAATTAGACATTGTAAGTTGTCTACTCGTCACGTTTTCAAAACTTTTAATGTCATGCAAGGTCATGTCAAGTATCACATTGTCAAATAATTTGAACTTAGTTGTTTTCAAAGTACAATAACTTCGTAGTTTTCGTATATTTCAACATAATTAGCATAGTTTGCAACGTTTATTAATTCATTTAGTTATTTCAATCCGACTTTGGTAGTCTGTGTTCCTCGAAATACCCAACAGTTGATTCAACAGGTAGTCAGTACGTATCTCACTAGTTATTTCTCCCGTGTAGGCCCCTGTTTCGCCGTGTTTGCCTCATGTACATGCCCATTTAGTGATTTTTTCCGCCGAATATTCCAGACTAAGTCCAACCGGCGGCCTGTCTACTGTCGTACGCAGCCAGTTCCGGCACGTGTCTGCAGAGCCAACGCCTGCATCTCCGGTCTTCCGTGCGGCAGGTACCACCAATCTGGGGCGTGAGCGCAATCATTTACATTTTAGTAGTCAAATTGACAATTTATCTTGTTATTTAAACTCAAGTTTGATTTCTTTCTTGGTGACCATACTTTTGTTTCTATTACTCAACCATGTCACGAGAAGATTTAAGCTTAGCTGAGCTATATGTTAAGCGTAGCTCCGTCAAAGGACAAGTTACTAAATTTAAAAATTATATTGATAAATTGTCACAACTTGAAACATTTGCCGTCAGAGATAGGGCAGAACTTACCCTCAGGCTCAGTAAATTTGAAGCATTATCATCTAGATTTGATGACTTACAAAGCCTAATTGAGATTGCCAACCCTCATAAGTTGGATGCTGAGCTTGAGGAGCGGAAAAATATTGAAGGAGACTTCATTAGTAGCATTGTTGCCGCTCAAACTTTATTGCAAGTGCATAGTAAAGATGATAATGCCCATGATTCTAGTAATATTCACAACGTTAGTCAGTGTAGTTATGATCATAACGAGACTGGTATCAGGCTTCCTTTGATTAGTATTGCAAAGTTTGATGGTTCATACCTGAAGTGGATGGAATTTCGTGATACTTTCAAATCTCTAGTTCATGAGAATAGTCGAATTAGTCCGGTAAACAAGTTTCATTACTTATTATCTTATTTAGATGGAGAACCAGCTCGTACTGTCTCAAATCTCGAAATTTCTTCCAACAATTATCGGGAGGCCTGGAACTTGTTACTAGAACGTTATGATAACAAGCGGTTATTAATAAAGCATCACATAAGATCTCTGTTGAATGTTGAGCCCGTACAAAAGGAATCTGAGGGATCTCTCCGCTTCTTAGTGGACCATGTAACAAAAAATTTGCGTGCCCTTGCTCAATTAGGCAAAGCAACTGAGCATTGGGATGATGTTGTCATAGAGTTAGTCTCTTCCAAACTTGATAATGCTACGTTTGTGAAATGGGAAGAACATTGTAACACGCTGTCGACCGAATCACCCACACTCAATGATTTTAAGACATTTTTGAATAACCGCGCTGCCATTTTAGAATC
This sequence comes from Hecatera dysodea, assembly GCA_905332915.2. Lineage (NCBI taxonomy): Eukaryota > Metazoa > Arthropoda > Insecta > Lepidoptera > Noctuidae > Hecatera > Hecatera dysodea. The sequence continues at coordinate 2,934,258 of HG995291.1, forward strand.
TGTACACCGTAGTAGGGCAGATGGAGTTTCTAAGTCTAATAAGGGACAGCAGCGGCAAGCGGCCCCTATTAATGTTAGGTCTGAACGTTCACATATAAGGACGCACACATGCACCAACAATAGTGATCATCAGAAATCTGCATCGTCTAGTGCATGTTCCAGTTGTAAGTCTGCAGAACATAAAATATTTGATTGTCCATCATTTAAGGCTATGAGTGTCGATGATCGTATAACAGAGGTATCTAAGTTAAGGTTATGCCGGAATTGTTTAAGGCCTGGTCATTTCGCTGTTCGGTGTCGTTCCGGTCCCTGCCGCGAGTGCAAGAGAAGGCACAACTCCTTGCTGCATCTAGCTGCAAGCACCGAGGTTGGTGCAACCAGTGTCACTAGCGACGCTCGCCCAGGTGATACTCTAGTCAATTTCAGTGACGGGCGGACTAGCCAGGCCTTACTGTCGACAGCTCTGATTGAGGTGGTCAATCCTAAGACAAGCAAGACTGAAACCGTGCGTGCCTTACTAGATTGCGGCAGTCAGTCATCATTCATTACGTCTAATCTGAAACAACGATTATCCTTGGAGGACTGCCCCTTAAATTCAACAAACGTCATAGGTTTTGGTAACAGTTATTCAGGAACAATAACTGCATATTGCATCGCTCAACTCAAGTCGCGTAATACATCTTTTAATGTTATCTCCAGCTTTTATGTCATGGATCAGCTCACTAGTTCATTGCCTAATGCATATATCAATATTAGTTCGTTCAAGTTTCCTAGGAATGTAGTGCTAGCGGATCCCAAGTTTTATGAGCCATCTAGGGTGGATATTCTCATTGGTTCAGATCTGTTTTGGGACATAATTGGCTGTGAGCAGCAATCATTGGGCCCTAGGTATCCTAGACTACACGGCTCCAAGTTAGGCTGGCTAATAGGGGGTCCTTTGCCATGCAGCAACAATCAAATGCAAAATGTTAAGTGTAATCATGCTGTAACTAGCAGCATGCAAGACGACTCCATGCTAGAGTCTAACATGAGTAGATTTTGGGAATTGGAAGAGGTTCCACCCAAAAGGCATCTAAGCACAAGTGAAAGGGCGTGTGAGTCGCACTTTGTGCAGCACACGCAGCGTTTGCAAGATGGTAGGTTCTGTGTAAGGCTGCCATTGGCGAAACCAGTAGATTGTCTGGGCGATTCATATGCCATGGCAAGGAAAAGATTTGCTAGTTTAGAGAAGCGCTTTAGGAGACAGCCCGCGGTCAAGTCTCAATATGTGGAGTTCATCCGAGAGTATGCAAACTTGGGTCATCTCTCGGAGATCGCGCTAGGTAGTCTCGCTTCTAATTCATGTTTTTATTTACCTCACCATCCTGTGTTCAAGGAGAGCAGTGAGACAACCAAGATACGAGTGGTGTTCGATGCGTCTGCGCGCTCCTCATCCGGTGTGTCTGTTAACGACCTTCAAATGATTGGGCCTCAAGTTCAAGACTCTCTCTTCTCCATATTGGTTCGAGCTCGCCTCTACAAGTATATTTTGACCGCTGATGTAGAAAAAATGTACCGACAAGTGCTGGTCAACGAGTGCGATCGGAGCTTGCAGCTTATACTATGGAGGGAGGATGAGTCACTTCCTCTCAAAATATTGAGACTCAATACCGTCACATACGGCTTCGCAAGCTCGAGTTTTTTAAGTACGAGGTGTCTTTGGCAGCTGGGGGAGGAGTGTGAGGACCCGCTCACTAAAACCGTTTTGCAACATGATCTTTATGTTGATGACTTGATCACGGGCTGTGATTCTGAAGAGGAATTGAAGCGCATTCAAGTCTCAGTGTCTGAGGCTTTGAGGGCAGCATTCCTCTCAAGTTCTAGAATCCTGTACGTCTGAATCCACAGACAAGTTAATTTTGAGTGAGTCTGCTAGTGCTCTCGGTTTAGGATGGGACTCGAAGTCAGATTGTTTATACTATTGTTTCGATATGCCTCCTAGTACTGCTAAGCTCACCAAGCGTTACATATTGTCCACGTCCTTCAAGATTTTCGACCCCTTAGGTTTCGTGAGCCCCTGCATAATAATTCCAAAATTAATTATGCAGCAGCTATGGCTCGACAAGGTCGGCTGGGACGATGATATTTCCAATGAAATGAAGCAGGCCTGGATGAAGTTTTATAATTGTTTGAACAGCCTGTCTGCGGTTACAGTTCCCCGACGCGTCTTGTGCGACTCGCCTGTCGCTACAGAGCTTCATTCATTCAGCGACGCGTCGCAGAAGGCATACGGTGCTTGTATTTACGTGAGATCGGTTGATTCTGCAGGTAATGTGCACGTCCGTCTACTATGTTCCAAGTCGAAGGTAGCACCTGTCAAGGCTTGTACTATACCTCGTCTCGAACTGTGCGCAGCATTGCTAGCTGCACGATTGTGCCAGGCTGTCATTGAATCCTTGAGGTGCCCCATAGGGCGGAAGGTCCACTGGTGCGATTCCAGTGTAGTGCTGGCGTGGCTGCGCGCTAGTTCCAATAAATTGAAGACATTCGTGGCCAACAGAGTAGCGGAAATTCTAGAAGTCACCCAGGTGGAATCTTGGCGTTATGTTCCTACCTCTGATAACCCTGCCGATCTCATCTCACGTGGGACGTATCCTGATGAGCTTAGGCACAATTCTTTATGGTGGTCAGGTCCTAGTTTCCTATTGTTAAGTGAGTCTTCTTGGCCTGTCCTTTCTGGTGGTATCCAAGAACAGGGTGAGGTGCCAGAGCTAAAGGCAAGTGTTGTGAGTGTTGATCAGGATAATTTGTCAATAATTCAATTTACAAACTTTTCTAAACTAAACAGACTGAAGCGAGTTTATGCCTATGTGTTGCGGTTTATGCATAATTCAAGGAGCCCTAGAGATAAGCGTCTAGGACATGACCTCACGTTACCAGAATTGCAGGAATCATTTCATTTGCTGTGCCGTGTGGCACAGTGGCAGATTTTCCCAATAGAATACAAATTGTTGACTAGTGGTAAATCTCTTAGTCCTAGGTCTAGCATTTTATCCCTGTCCCCATTTTTGGATGACAAAGGTTTGATACGTGTGGGAGGGCGTTTAGACGCTTCCTCTCTACCATATGATGGTAAGCATCCTATTCTGTTACATTCTTCACATCACCTAACCAAGCTTATTTTTGAGCGGGAACACTTGCACAAGCTGCACGCTGGTCCACAGCTTCTCCTCGCGAGTGTCCGTGAGTATGTGTGGCCAATCAATGGTCGACACCTCGCCCGGAGAACTGTGCACAACTGTATGCAATGTAGGAAGGTGCAAGGCAAGACGTTGTCCCCACTGATGGGAAACTTGCCCTCGCAGCGTGTCACTGTGGACTTCCCGTTTCGAAGTGTAGGCATAGATTTTGCCGGCCCCTTTTTTATTTTGAATAGAAAGGGGCGCGGGGCAAGATTAACAAAATGTTATTTATGTGTATTCATTTGTTTGAGGTTCAAATGCGTGCATCTGGAAGCAGTGAGTGACCTCTCCAGTTCAGCTTTCATACTCACCTTACGTAGATTTATAGCGCGTCGCGGCAAACCTGCAGAGATCTTTTGCGATAATGGGCGAAACTTTGTTGCCGCGGCAAGGGAAATAGGTGATTTTTTAAAGAGTAATAAAACATCAATCAATGATTTCTCCACTGAGGAAGAAATCAAATTTATATTTTCTCCGCCATACGCTCCCCATTTTGGTGGTATTTGGGAGGCTGGGGTAAAACCAGCGAAATTTCATGTGAAGCGTGTCATGGGCAACACGCATCTGACATTTGAGGAAATTAGCACATTGTTTGCACAGGTGGAGGCCATTTTGAATAGCCGTCCCATTTGTCCCCTCTCCTCTAATCCCAATGACTACCCCTTCCTCACTCCTGGGCACTTTTTGCTTGGTCGACCGCTGGCCGCTCTGCCTGCGCCGGATCTCGTCGATTCTAAAACCACCCGGCTTCAGCGCTACGAGAGGCTCGAGCAAGTTCGACAGCATTTTTGGAGGAGATGGCAGCGGGAATATCTGGCGGAGCTGCAGCAAAGGTCCAAATGGCGGACGCCTGACACTCCTCTGGTTCTAGGAGACCTTGTGCTACTTCAAGAGGACAACTTGCCCCCACTGTGCTGGCGTCTGGGGCGCATCAGCAAGCTGTTTCCGGGCCCTGACGGCACCAGCAGGGTGGCGGAGGTGCAGACCAGCCGAGGAAGCTTTCGAAGACCTTTCACGCGACTTTGTCCCCTACCCGCAACTAAGCATCTCATGGAAGGTTAAAATCCTGTTTCTGCTCTACTGAGAGGAGGATTTTAACGGGGGGGAGGATGTTCGCGCCGAGCATCGCCTCGCCACTCGCAAGCTGGAGCAAAAGGACTCGGTACCAAGACAAGCGCCATTAAAACTAGATCAACTTTGTCATTGTTTCGACGTGTTTCCGCAAAACTTTTCTTTTTGTCATGGACGACGATAAAAGTGGTTGGAGTTCTCTAAAAACGTGCATAATGTAATTACTCTCTACCTGTTAACTTGCAAACCTAGTAAAAGCATTGTACAATCTCAGATTAAACTAGTTCAAGAAGTCATGAAGTTTTTTAATTTTGCAAACGAACATTTCTTATGTCAGGCGTGGACAGTCACCTATCAACAGACCAATCTCGGCAAGCGTTGCTTAACCTCTAAAATTGAACCGTGCGGCTGTTATAATTTAGCCATGACAATACGCGGATATAATAAAAATGTGTTTCCCTCCCACAGCAATCTCCTAAAATTTATTCAAAATTGATTAAAAAAAAAATCTCACAAAGCTCTCGCAAAGCAATGATCAAATGATGAGTTGGATAACCTTCAAATTACCACATTTGAATCATCGAAACTTCATAACGCGTCTTTGGACTTTGCCAGCCTCAGTAATTTTAAAGTTTTAACACTTGCTTACCCAGTGTGAACTATCGAGCGAACTCGTTTAGTCAATTAATATTATGTAGTAGTGTAGCGACACAAACCCAGTGACCACAATGCATGAGGGTTATTTGATCAGTAGTTCGCATCCTAATCGCCACCTTTTTTGTTTTTATTTTAGCAGTACGATTCTCTAAATATCACATCGTGTAATTTCGAACTTATTGATTTTGAGCTCATTTCAAGTTCGCTTACACAATCTGATGTTATAATAATAATAATAATTTATTTTCGTTAACAACAGGTTTAACAAGTATTTTGTGGAGGCCTTCTTTTAAGTATGGCAATACCTATTACAGAAGACCTCACTATCCATATCTATGTACATTTATATAGAGCTTGTTAAAAGCATAAAAAAATACAAATATTTAAAAAAAAATGATTTCACAACCTCAGAAAGTGTTATTTCAAGGAATGGTGAATGTGGAATGATAGTGTAGAGTGTAATGTAAAAACTTGTTTGTGTGCGTGCGTGTGTGCGTGTAGGACTAAAAGAGACTCCAAATGCTCAATAATTTTCTTTGATTACCATCAATGTATGGTGTGTAGATTGGCGGCTGTACACATTCTCACAGTGTACACTGAAGTGAAGCAAACATAAAGTAACCAGTGGCCGTACTACGAAGTGCCATATCATGATACAGGTGAGGGAAAGGGATAGTGCTATTCGTCTTGTGTAACTCCTTCTCTCTCTGACACAGGAATCATGTTGGATTTTAGATGTCATGGTAGGGCAGCTGACAATCTATAACTTAAAATTTTATACGTTGAGATGGAAAGGATAAATAGGCTGTTCTAATCTCTCAGACAACACCTTGCAGTGCAACAGTTGCAGTTTACCCGTGTTATAACAGTATTGTTTGACCGGTGGGGCGAGTCAAGCTACTGTCACGCGAGTACCTAATGTCAGGTCAAGCAGCTCGTGTTGTGTGAACGAGGCTTATGAGAGATTATTTATGTAAGATGCAAGAATTATAAATGCTAAAATTGAATAGATTCCGGCAACAGTAAATAAATTTTGTTGTGTTTGAACTTTGACTGGTTAAAGAAGCTGCATTTTTGAGATGTATAAACTCAGATTGCTATTGCTGATCGTTTTTGATAGGTCAAGGAATCGCGATAAGCAAAGTAATCGGTCCATTGTTCTTGCAGAAATTAGGTAGGTATCTTGTACAACCTGGTTATTAGCTTGGCAGTTTAGATTATGCAACAACCTTATTGGGAATTATGTATTTGAACCGTTTGGTGTTGAAACATGCCATTGGGCCATGGGGTCCGAGTGCTTAACGAGTTTGTTGTGAAATCAGCAAGCAGTTAGTCGACTCTTCGTGTGACACAGGGCTGGCCTTTTGTTTGGTCAACGAATCAGTAATGCCATTAAACGTGGCAATGCGGCCAGTGTTCTAGGCACTTTTCCCGTTGACAGCGAAGTGGACGCATTTTGGATGCCCTATGAGTTCTTCCCCCTTTTTACTCCGTTTGTACATTTATATATATTTTCTATCTTATACATAAAATTATCGTCTTATATATAAGGTTATTTTTGTATTTATGACGCAAATTACCAAATTTAAAACCAACTCAGGTAGAAGTGAATCTTCTGCCTAACCTTTTCCCAACTATACTGTGGTTGGCTCCCAGTCAAGCCGGATTCAGCTGAATACCAGTATTTTACGTGAAGCGCCTGCCTACCAGACCTCCGCAACTCATTAACTGGGGAACACGGTACTTCTTGGCAAGACTGGTGTCAGATTTTCTGGCTTCTAACAATCCGTAACGACTGCCAAAGATATCCAAATGACAGCCCAACGGCTTAACGTGCTTTCCGAGGCACGGAGAAGTCTCGTTATAGTTTGCAAAATAACATTGAGACAAATTGACTTCTTTATTTTACTACCGTCATTCAGACTTCAAAGAGTTCTTAGATTATTATTACAAGTGCATTCATAATGTCAAACAGCAATTAATAAAATTAAGAATACGAAATGAAAGAACGTCATACATGATGTGAATAGGTGTATGAGAATATAAACACATCAAAAGTATCTAGGGATCAACATATATTTTTGCAATAACTTTCCTCCTGATTGATATTAATTAAAATTTTCTTTAAGGATTCATCAAATAAAGTGTTTTCGTTTGTCACAGTAACGATAAACCAAGTCACCTTTGCATTAATAAAGAAATTTGCCATTTTCCTAATAAAGGGATTTTTGACATTTGAACCACTAACATTAAAGTTCGAAAAAAAGACTGAAATAACAGTTTTCTTTAAAATTTTATTGGGTAAATTAAACAATTAATAATCCGTGTTTCTACCGCGAACACTAACAACACAAGAACATCGGTTTGGCATACTCAAAATGAGTTCATCCAAATCACGCTGTGGAATGGCCGCCCATGTTCGTTGCAACAACAAAAAAAGGTCTTCTTGCGACTGGATACCCTCCATATTCGGCAGAGCTCTTCTCTGTAGCATATCCCATGCATGCTCAATCGGGTTCAAGTCTGGCGACTGAGCAGGCCAGGGCAGGACATTGATGTTAGCTGCGGCGAGAGTCTGTCTTACAACTCTTGCGGTGTGCGGTCGTGCATTATCATGCATTAACTGAAATAAGGGACCGATTTGCACTTGTAGAGGAACGATGACGTCTGATACAATCGTCTCAGCATAAATTTGAGCGTTGAGGTTGCCTCTGATCCAAATCAACTCAGTTCTTCCGCCGATCCAAATACCCGCCCATACTATGATGGTTCCACCACTATAAGGATGGACTTCCTGGCAGGATTTTAATCGCTGTTGGCGTCCAGGGGTTCTCCAGTGTCGTATACGTCTTGTATCCGGTCTCATACCAAAACGAGACTCATCAGAAAAGCACACGAAACGCCATTGTTCTTCTGCCCAATTTCTGTGTTCAAGAGCCCATTGATATCGAATCCTACGATTGTGCATTGCTATAGGTGGTACCCGTAGCGGTCTTCGGGAATGAAGGTTCACTTCATGCAAGCGGTTTCTGACTGTTTGGTCGCTAATTAAGTTCCCTGAAGAGTGATGAAGCCTCACGGCTAACATCATGGCGGTTATTGTTGGAGCTCTTCGAGTTAAGATTTGAATGTATCGGTCTTGTCTCCGTGTGGTGCAGCGATACCGTCCTCCATGGCGCTCAGCCAAGGTAAGCGAAGAGCTCTGCCGAATATGGAGGGTATCCAGTCGCAAGAAGACCTTTTTTTGTTGTTGCAACGAACATGGGCGGCCATTCCACAGCGTGATTTGGATGAACTCATTTTGAGTATGCCAAACCGATGTTCTTGTGTTGTTAGTGTTCGCGGTAGAAACACGGATTATTAATTGTTTAAGTTACCCAATAAAATTTTAAAGAAAACTGTTATTTCAGTCTTTTTTTCGAACTTTAATGTTAGTGGTTCAAATGTCAAAAATCCCTTTATTAGGAAAATGGCAAATTTCTTTATTAATGCAAAGGTGACTTGGTTTATCGTTACTGTGACAAACGAAAACACTTTATTTGATGAATCCTTAAAGAAAATTTTAATTAATATCAATCAGGAGAAAAGTTATTGCAAAAATATATGTTGATCCCTAGATACTTTTGATGTGTTTACATACTTCGAAATAGTGTTGCTAAACTGTTTTATTCATAGACGATCGTCGACTATTAGGCTGTAGACAGACTGCTGAGCTGGTTTTAAATGAATAGGGTATTTCAATAAAATAAAAATACTACATTAATAAATATTTCAGTATTTAAAGGTTTTAATAAACTCGACGATTTGTTAAAAATAAACAAAATCGGGGAAAAAAATAAAACTTAATTAATAAAAAAAAAACAGTTACACGTAACATTTTAACGAAAAAAAAAATGCAAGCATGTCACCCACACTATTGTCCGCGAATTTATAAAAGAAACATAGATTAGCCAACTTACACATCAAATTCATTTGACAGATGAAATCAATCTTTCACCCTAAAGGGGTCTAGAGAGAAAAGCGAGTACCTATTTTTTTTTCTTGGTTTGCGTTTGAACAAAACTTTCAAAATCGATAAAGAGGAAGTTATATATTGTAGTCACGAGGCGACAGAGAGGTACCCGCTCGCACGCGTGTGTTCTGTACTTTTTAGTGTAAAACAAACTGGGAACGCGCACCTTTCACCGCTGTTGTGAGACTCGTACAATCAAACTTATTGTTACCAATACGAGCGTCATGCCCATTCGCTGGCCTGGACTCAAGTTCAATATGTCGTAAACTTTTAACAGCTCGGTGTAATGAATTCGAATGCGAAGACATCTGTAACGCATAAAATTATTTTGTACCATTTCTATGCAGTTTTAGTATTTTTTCATAGAATCGGTTCCAAACTGGAACAGCATACTCCAACTGAGAACGTATTAATGTCTTGTATAGAGATTCTTTTCAAATCAGACCGCGCGGTACCATACCAATGTGTTCCGTTACGAGGACCTGAGCGGGCGTCCGTTGCGGATCGTTGCTCGGGCACGAAGCCCGCTTCCACCGCGACGGATGCTCGAACGCACGAGCACTGATCGACAGTGGCAACACGCGCGGGATTGTTCAGTCAATAACGCTATGTGAATAGGGATTTTTCCTGAGTAAAAAATATATGATTATGTTTAGTCCGTTATTTAGATTATAGAAAAATATTGGACACGTATTTTTTCCTTTATCAAATCTATAGAAACTGTCGAAGATACAAAGCAGCAAAGATCAGGAGAGGGGGCTTGTGAAGTCACGGCTTGCTAAAAATTGTAGCGAGTAGTGACGTCACATGAGTTTTCAACGCACTGTATCGTCTTCATTTTTTGTTTACGTGAAAAAAGAAAAAATACGTGTTCAATAGTTTTTGGAAATCTATCCGACGGACTAATTAGATTTTTTTAGTTAACTACTCTATTATTGTGATGCGTGCGCATACAAAAAAAATCAAAGAAATAGTCTACAGAAAGGACAATCCCCGCATAGCAGCCTCGGTCAATAAAAGGAATTATTGGCTGTCGTACTTTTTTTGCTAGTCGTCTTTTTGCTACGCAAACCCATCTTCACAACTGAATATGCACATCGTTACAACTAAACTAGTGACACTGCATAAATATAATAATCTGTGGCCGTACTACGAAGTGCCAATGCTATCATGATTCAGTGTGAGGGAAAGAGATACTGCTATTCGTCTTGTGTAACTCTCTCTGACACAGGAATCATGATAGATTTAAGACGTCATGGTAGGGCTGCTGTCTCCACGACGGTGACCGTTGCGTTTCCGCGAAGCCCATCCGCCGGATCAGGCCTGATTAAACCATTTTGTCAACCTTATGACGTTGTGTTGTCAATGTGTGTGTGTGTGTCCAAGTGCACGTTATTGAAGTAAAAAATAAATAAATAAATAACAACTGACACAAATCAAAAGAGGTAAATCCGCGACGTATTGCTAGGATTATATAAACGAATGAGATTTTGTTTCATATTATAATACCAAAAAAATTAAATCTACCTCTTTTACTTTTATCGATGCTACATGTAATTTTCTTCCGTATCTACTTCTCTCTTAGTTTTTCGACTGCACGGTTGGCGCAGTTGTTAAGTTATTGACTGCTGCGCTGCTTGTTGCGGGTTCGATTACCGCATGGAACAAATCTTTGTGTTTGTAAACTCACGATACAGTAAAAATTCTTACAGCGGGCAAAACGTTTAAAAAAAATCTCAGTATTCGAGTCACCCCCGCTATAAAACGTCAAAATTTGTTACAATGTTCTTTTGAAAAACCATTACCTTCCTTCTGAGCCAGCCCGTTAAAAACATTTTATAACAAGACAAAAGCTTATCGTCCACGATAATTCATACTGTTTTTTTAACTGCGCACTATTGTCTAAGTACCTACTGTGAATGTAATTCCTATGCTGTGTCCATTGTTCTATTACTAAGTTGACCTGATGAAGACATTCTGTATGACTTTGACTTATTTAGAAATTCTTGGACCTTCATGAATACATTGTTATTGAGTTTTGGTAGAATTTCAGCAATAACCTTTCGCAAATGTTTATGCGATGTGGTTCATTAAATCATTAATTATCCTCACCTGAATCCATTCTTTAAACTCTTTCTGTCCGTTTGTTACCACTGCATGTCATAACGGTTAAACACATTTGGATGAAACTTAGACATATTATTATGGGAAGACTAGTCATGTTCTGAATTAGGTCATAGGATTTTTTTATCCAGTAATTATGTAACTCTAGCAATATTTTAAGAATTTCGTGCAGGCGGAACTGCTGGCAGATATTTTTTTTTACGAAATATACAACCGACTAGGCGACTTCCAACTCTGAATAATTTTCAATTTCGAAAGTCGGTGTTTTTGGTTGATTCTTCCCTTTTTTGCACCGACTTCCGAAATTATTACATAATTTTTTAGCATTTTTTATTTAGGAGTCGGTTGTATTTTTTTTCTTTTTGTTTTTATTTTTTTTATTTTTCTCTTTTTAGTTGTGATGATATCCCCCACAGATAAATTTACATTGTTTTGAATGGTTGTGCTTATTTACCGTTAAGGAGTTACTTTTTGTGCCTTTATAGATCAAGTCTAGACCAGCTCATAGTTATGTAAATATCTACGTTGCTTTGGGATTCACATGAACTTAAAAAATATCTCACCTTACTAGATTTTATTCATTTTAAGTTGCGAAGTCAACTAATTTATTCTTGAAGTTAAACTAAAAACTAAAAATCACTAGAGATAAACTTCGCTTAAACGAAACAGCAGGAGCAGGCATAAAATTTCGCCGCGTGGTAGAAAGATAGTGGGATATTACTTCCTCTCCTACGCCGTGCCGGTGGTCTACAGTACTCTCCCTCCGTCTTACAAATTTTCAATCAGGTCACGTGTCCCGTGTTTCAAATTTTTACCTATCTCAAAAAAAGTGCACAACCCCGCTAAAGAATTTAACTTCAATAAACAGATATGCGATTTCAGCGATCCTGGAAGATGATCTACCTATCATTATTATTTAAAGAGTTTCACTACATTTCTCCGAAGTTCTTCATCAGATCTTTACCATATTAAAATGGAACCAGTCCAGAACAGAATTCCTTAAAAAAAAATTGAAATCGGTTGACTATTGGCGAAAATATCGCTGAAAAAATACACAAAAAAAATACAGTCGAATTGAGAACCTCCTTATTTTGAAATCCTTTATAATAGTTTGTTATTATAATAACTAATGTTATTAAGAATTTAAAATATAAATATCTATAGAAAGTTATATTTGCAGGTACGGATTGTGGGCTGACTGCTTTTTACCCAAGAAAAATGTACGGCAACGGAAACAAAGCCACAGACAAGATTGAATCACAGTTCACTTAACGCTCACTCCACTACTACACAGTGAGTCGTTGACAGAATAGATGGCTGATATTCGAAAGAAAAAAATACTTAATACAAATCTTTTTCTGTTACATTACACTGTCCGAGTAGGGATTAATGAATTAGTGTTGTTAGACATTAGGTATTTGATAGTATTATTTAATTTTATTTTATTACTCCACCATCCAGGTTTTTTGGATTCATAATATTATCATACCAGCAGCCACGGTTACGGAAACTTACAGATAGAGTCACAGCGAAACGAATGGAACGAAAAGGCATAAAGAGGAACACGGATGGGTTTTAGTCTGTAAGAGACTTAAACTCCCTTCCGCTCCCCCCGAGACCCGAAGAACTCATTCACGATGTTTTCATATCCATGAACGCGAACAACGTCGAGAAATTATTTATTTGAAAATAGGTGCCTCTACCTACTATTTCCCAGGGGTCCAAAACCTCGGGAATAAAAGTATCCTACATTTCCAGGTCATGGTCTGCCCGTGTTTAAAATTTCATTTAAAACCGGTTATTTTCGCTTTATCACGATATTAGTATGAATTTTAAAGACTCAAATCGACATTATTTTCTAATAATACTACTAATGACATTGACATTGAACTGTATCTTCACATTCAACTTTTATAGAACTATAAAACTCAAACTCTCCAAATTCCATTTAAGCCCATTCAAAAATGCATTATACCTAATTATATGCGCAATTAAATAACTATTTGGACGATAGAACGCACTATCTATAAACCAAATAGGTACTTACTTTTCGATTACTTAATCAATTACTGACACTTTATTTTCATCTCTGGTTTATCTGTTCCAAAGAGTATTGGTATAAAATCACGGTTCCGAGTATTTTATATTTCTATGGTTCTGAGTTCCATAGATCGAGAGTACAATCACGATGGAACGGATATCAGGTTAAATACTTTTAATGTGGCAATCTTGTTCCATCACTCGAATCTTATGGTTGGATAGACAACCAATCTGTTTTTTGACAGTAACTGCGTAATGGCGGGTAATGTTGACTTAGTATACTAATAGTAGGTAACAGTAAGTCAGTGTTTCCTAGTCGGCTAGGAAACACTGTTCTCATCTAGCTAAAAAAGAGTTAAATGTTAGATTTATGTTTAACCTACTTAAAAAAAAAGCACGTATCGTTTAACAGGATTATGCATAAAAAATCTAACCATATGATTTTTTTTAAATACTGACTAGCAGATTCTAAATTCAAATTCTTGTTGGTTAAAATTCAGCAAATCACTATTTTTTTTTATGAAATAGGCTGTTCGAGCTGCCACATCACACTCATGGATAAAATATGAAGAAGTCGGTTAAAAATTAAGTTCGGATACAATAATAACAAGCTGCTTCAAAAAATGAAAATTTATAATAGTTCCCATTCCCGTAGGAATATGGGAAAAAATATAGCCTATGTCACCCAGGGATAGTGTAGCTTCCCAACAGTGAAAGAATTTTTCAAATCGGTTCAGTGGTTTCGGAGTCTATTCAATAGAAACAAACAATCAAATCTTTCCTCTTTATAACATTAGTATGGACAATGGGGATTTTATTTGTACCATCTCGTTAAAACTCAGCTTGCGGTATATGTAGATACAAGTAGGTAATGGCAGATTGCCAGTAATTGCCAAGCTGGTTCTTTCCCTTTTTAGATCGAATATTTCTCGATGATAACGTAACAATAATAATCTAGATAGTAGCTTATATATATTCTCCTGAGTAAGAAAAAACTGTGTCCCAATTTTTCAGTAGTCCTTTATTTCCAAAAAAAAAAAAATTTTAACCATTTTTTAGATGGGGTCAAGGATTGTTCCTTTGATTTTCACTTTCTCGATTTAATTGCTTTTAAAAGCGCGTTAAAAATACCATTTTGGTTGATTCAACTTATCAACATGAACTACCGACAAATGACAAGATAGTTATTAATTTAAAAAAATAAAATTAATATTCAATATATATAAATAATTAAAATTAGAGTTCAGGGTTACAAAGCGCATAGAACTTGAACTTTTTTAGTCGACCTGCCAGACCTAATTTGTGGTGTCTCGAGTTCCTGCAATATAAAAGTACCTACTCTGTGAGTTCCTGTATCCACACTAAGTCATATGAATTTCATTAAAATTATTTATGATGCCGGTAACATGTTTGTGGTTTCTGATCTTCTAAAGTTCCTACATCCATATTTGGACGAGGCTGTGATGCGCGGTATTTTTAAAGTGATCTTGACAACTACCAAAATAAGGTTTCCTGTATGCCATCACAAGCGGCTCATGGCTTTTTGTTTTACATGTCACTCGGTAATATTGAACTGTTGACTAAATGAATAAAATATTTAATTGTATGTATATTGCCCCTGCAGAGAATGAGAGAGTTCAACAAAACAGAATAGGATTTTTTCCTGAAGAATAAAAATATGATTCTATTTAGTCCGTCAGTTAGATTATCGAAAAATATTGGACACGTATTTTTTGCTTTATCAAATCTATAAAAATTGGCGAAAATAGAAAGCTTCAGAGATCATGAGTGGGGGCTTCTGACGTCACGGCGTGGTAAAAATCGTAGCACGAAATGATGTGACACGAGTTTTCAACGCACCATCGTGTATCGTCTTCGTTTTTTGTTTATGTGAAAAAAGAAAAACTACGTTTCCAATGTTTTTTGGAAACCTATCTGACGGACTAATTTTTAGTCAACTACCCTATTGATATTACGAGATCACTATAAAAAATACACTCAAGCAACCGTTACTATTTAAAAAAATACGTGTGTTGTGTAGTTACTATCACTAACAAAGATATCACGTATCGTCACGTACAGTTTGATCTACAGAATCATTATCGGCGCGCGCGCACCGCATGTTTATTACAACGACGCCTTCGCGACTCCCTGCATTTTGTTTCGATCTAACGACACGCGCGCTTGCCCGCACGCAGCTTCCCATGCAGCATTTCGAAAAAAGAACACTTTAAATAATAATTATTTAACCAAAAACTATTTGCTAAATAATTATTTTAGAGTAAATAATTATTTCTTAAATTTTACCTAGGTATGTGTAATTTTAAAGTGTAGTGCTTAATTTGCAGTTAATTTCTCTAATTAGTGTAATTTAGGCATTGGTTTTGGACAATTTATAACTAGTGTTGGAATTGACAAACATGAACGGTAAGTTATTGTTTTCTTATTACAATAGTCTTTGGGAATTTCTTCGTGGAACTATGCTATTAATTGATTGCGATTAATAAACTTGCTCTCATTACGAGTGACACATTCCAGCTTTTTCTCTGATGTCCACATACCCTTTGTTAAAGGCAGTAAGTTAATTATTAATAACTTATTTCTTAACGAGTTTCAAACAGTCGCATTGTCCTGTGATTGATTTTCTTAATTATATAGAAACCTTGTTACATTTTTTTTTGTTTCGTATAAATCAATATTTATCAGGCACTCTTCAATTACTATTCATGCATATTTGTTTTTGATTCTTATTGCCTATGATTTATGTATAGGTTGGCAGTTTTTTTTTTCATAACTGGAGAAACGTATGTAGATTGATTCCAAATTATCTTGATGGTTGAACAAAAAAACTGTTTTCAAAAGTTGAGACGCATCTCAAATAAATAGTCATAGCCGTCAAATAGAATTAATGTATTTTTACGTAGTTTTTTCTTTATTTCATTCTAAGTTTTCCTTAATCAATGTAAAAAAATATAGCACGTTGCGTATATTATTTACACTACTACGCGTAATAAGTAATAGGCATAATTTGAATTGCCATAGACTTCAAATTCTCCTGAATATTTGAAGGATAATCATTTTTATGTAAATTTTACTTCTCTTTTACCTACTTATGATGTTAAAATCAAATAATTATAACACTATGATTCTCACACACTTAGATAAAACGATACAATCATTTAAATTAGTTTTCAAAAGGAAAGAAACTCAAACTTAATGAAATTACTCATTCCGGTCATGAACAATGATGAATAAATATTTACTCTAATATTTCATGTCAAATGCAATTTTTTTCATCATGATTTTATTTTAAAATAATATTTGAACTGTTCAATCTTGAATATGTGTATTTGAACAACGCTTTAACATAAACATTAGGTACTAAAGGTAGGAAAAGAACTAAGCAACTATGTATATGTGGATTGTGTGAAAGGAGATAAATTGTATGGCTAGGAAGTTGTTGTCCACTGAAAGATATATGGAAGAAGTAAGCATGGTGACAAGAAGATAACAAGAAGATGACAAGAAGATACTCAAGAAAATGTATCGAGTCTGGGCCTTTTTTATGGATGGGAAAACATCATATAACTTCTTTTGCTCTTCTTGGAGCGGAATAGAGTGTCAGGCTCTTACTGACTAAAACTCATCCATGTTCCTCCAAATGCACTGCGTTCCAGCGCTGCAGTGACTCTTTCGAACAAATTCCGCAAATCTAAACTAGGCCTATCAAAACAATAGAGGCGCAAAACCTTGAACCATTAAGCCTTATTATCATTGAAATTAGACTGAATTGATCACTCCATGACCTGTTTATCACAATAGCTTATAAATACTGCGTCTATTGTTTATAAGTACAGATGTATGTGGAAATAATCATATATTCTTTTCTAGATTTATAGTAGAGCAGTTTTCTTGAATTCATTTGCATGTGTTAAGTTATTATGTAGATGTCTAAGTGGCAGTTATATTACTCAGGAGCTGATTAGTTTATGACTGAGTTTGAACTGTTATTGTTATAGGTACCACTGCTAGGTACCTATTACTGTGTAAATCGCCCGGTGGACACGAGAGAGCATACGGTCGAGGTCTGTCGGCGGCGACCTCTCGCTTTTGGCTCTGGTTCAATCCATGGTCCGGAGCGAAGACATAAGTAAGCATTCACTTCCTTCTGTGAAGCACTAATGCTAGCGAAGGAGGAGGCAGACCACGCGTGGGAGAGAATAGACAAGTCGGGAATCGGGAGTCGTAGGACGATTCCCGGCCACGTGGGCGCGAGGATGGTTAGCGATGGACCCAAGTCGACGGCGCGTCGTGTTCCACGCGCGCCTCAAAGAGATGTCAGCACAGAAGATGGGACCCCACAGTGCCTGCTATGGTTGCTGAATTTGTTCGAATGACTCACCGTGGCCCTGGAACGCAAAGGGCGCTAAGAGGAACACGGGCGCGTTTTAGTCAGTAAGAGTCTGACACTACCTTCCGCCCCAACCAGAGCGGAAGAAGTCATTTGTTGATTAACCATCCAAAAAAGAAAGAAAAGGTATGGTTAAAACTATTTAATATTTTGCGTGGTACCTAGTGATAAAAAGGTTTTAACCTTTATTAAAAATCCTGCCTTGGTCTATAAACAGGTAGGTACTGTCAAACCACCTACATTCTCTGTTTTCAACATCACACATCGCATGCTCGTTTACCATTAAAAAAACCAGTTGGGTTTTTAAATCCATGTTACTTTACTATTACTAGTGTACTAGTATAGCATCTATTAACGACGATTATAGTAACAGATCATTATGGAGGCGCCAAGGCCCTACTGATTGAAGTTATCAATGAAATGGGCTTAATTATTGCACGTTGTTTGGCCTTGGAATATGAATTAAGTTGTGATTTTTCTTGCTCGTGCTAGCTTGTTGTTTACTATCGAAATGTGAGGTTTAATTAACTATTTATGAAACTGGAATCTGTTTATTTTGATTGCCTTACATTTTACGTGTTTTTGTATGTTTCTTTTTGATAGGTATGTGTTCCGTGAGTGTATCCGTGTCATCACAGGCCCTATCAGAATACCAGCGCTCAGTGGCATGCAGTGGTTCGAGTTACGGTAGGCCAGAGAAAACGTCCAACAAAAAAACCACTTATTCAGGGTTGAAATGTGGTGTTTTTTTTATTAGGCTATTTAATAAAACACTCATTTAATTAAAAATCAACCCTGAATAATGTGGTTATTTTTAAAATTTATTTGGACATTTTCTCTGGCCTACCCTAACTCGAACCACTGCACGCCACTGCCAGCGCTGTGGTATTTATTTATTTTTTAAATATCGCCGCATATGCTGAGATAGGGACCTTTTTCGGCCTCGCTCAATTTAAAATTAATATTTAGCTCTTTTATTATTATTATTTCTTTTTTTTCTATTTTTAACACCTTACAAAACTCCTTTACATCTGTACAATTCAAAGTTAGGTTCAGTTGAAAACCAGCGTCAGGCAGCTCCTAGTTTTTTTTTTTTAATTTATTTGTTTTTATTTAGGGGTTTTTGTCCAATAAGGATAATAAGGATATGTCAACCCCATAGCTCCTAGTTGTCTGGCATCTTGCTGAACTGCACCTATTTGGCGCAGCCGCGGGTCACACAATGTTATTGTTTAGGAGCTCGTCGCCGCACGGGTCGATCTTCAAGGTTAAGCAACGCTTGCCGAGGTCAGTCTGTGGATGGATGACCATCTTAACAAAACCAGACTCCTTCGTGCCTCGAAAAGCACGTTAAGTCGTTTGTCCCGGCTTTCATTTGGAGAACTTTGGCAGTCTTTACGGATTGTCAGAAGCCAGAAAATCTGGCACCAGTCTTGCCATGAAGTACCGTGTTCCCCAGTTAATGGGTTGTGGAGGTCTGGTAGGCAACCGCTTCACATAACATAGGTACTGGTATTCAGCTGAATCCGGTTTGACTGGGAGCCGAACCCAATATAGTTGGGAAAAGGAGATGATGAGGTTTTACTGGCGTCTACTATTGGAATTTAGTCTTCCCAATAACTCCGCGCCATCGACAGATTTTCGTTGGCACCTATTTTGTACTATTTTAAAATCAATCATTTTTGGATATTTTATTCTTCAGTCAAAGACGCATTTGAATAGCATTTTATTTTTTAACTGACTTCAAACGATAAATTACATGTATTTTTTTGTAGGTAAAACAACACTTTTCCGTGCCATTCTTTTTGGTTAATTAAAAGTAAAACAAAAGAGGTTATGTATTCGTTCCGTTTGTAGAACGCGATTTATTTATTAATTTATTTATCTATGTCCGCGATTTTTTTCAAAATCAACTGATTCGATTTGGATGGGGTTTTCGTAAGATAGGTACTATATTCATTCATTTTAATGCTCATTATAAAACTACTTATTTTACAAGCTTTCATTTAATTAAACCTTATTTGAATATCAAGAGATATTCAGGGACATCATTAATTAAAATACAACCTGCATCGCCTACTTACACACAATCATAATAACAAAGTAACACGAAACGATTTGTAAAGTTTATTTCTATATGGATTTCACACACTGATTTCTCACGGGGTCAGAAATACGAGGACGTTGCGAGTTCAAGTTGCCTAATGTAAACAAATAAGATCGTGAACGTGGATTAATTGTTTGTCTACCAGTTGCTAAAAGTTCGTAATCTGCTAAATTCAGAAAGGAACCGTCAAAATTTTAGCAAATTACTGCATACGTCTGTCATTCATTTGTCATCATGTACAAGATTACCATTCTTTGCCATTTCTTTCAATGGAGTGTCAGTGGTTGACCATTGGAAAGCCATAGTGACGCTTTTATGTTAGTAGATTACCAAACTTGTAAAATTCGACCATTATGAGATCAATGATAGACGTTTTTGACACTATTGTAATAGCAGACTTGAGGCCCAGGTGTTGGAAAGTGCGGTCCTGGAACGCGCAGGGCATTTTTAAGGAATACGGCTGGTTTTACTCAGTAAGGATTACTCTCTTCCGCTCCGCCCGCGGCGGGAGAAGTCTTTTGGTTATATCTAATAACTGGTGTTAGGTCAGAAATGCAAGGAGTTTGTAACTTTAAGTTGCACAATGTAAACTCGTAGGTTGATCTTGATATAATTGTGTATTTTACTAGATGTAGAAATCATAATTTTATTGAGTCCGTCCGATGGATTTCCAAAAAATATTGTACATGAATTGAATGCGAGTTTATTAACGTTTTCAATCGCGTTAGCGTAAACGTGAATTTGTATTGAGCTCCCTGAGGGCTTACTACGAGTATTTTTTAACAGAATTGATCGTATCTTGTTAATCAGTTTCAATACAAATTGACGTCTACGCTCACGCGATCGAGAATGTTTAAAAACTCACTCTGAACCAACAGAGGTGACTATAGGGTCGTTATATTTTTTTTAAATCTTTTGTTGGTGATTAATTTTGGGCTTCACGCATATAAGTAAAAAGGTGGAAAACGATGAAATTAAATTCACATTTTTTTCTTTAAGTGTACTTGTACCCATTTCTTAATGGGAAATAATAATGGTTCCGAAAAACAAATTAATCTCCAGCGATCTGTGGTCGACTATTATTAATAATTTTCTGGTTTTCATAAATTTCTATCATGAACGATCCTTCTATAAAAATATCTATAAGGGTTTGGTTTTCGCACTTAATCGTAGTGTGAGCCACGGTGGCCGTCACTCCAACCAGCCAACCTGGTAAAGGTTTAGTATCGTTTGGCAGGATTTGGGGGGGAGAGGGGGAGGGGAGGGGAGAGGGGGGTAACCCTTCCCCCATGGCACCACTCCCGTAAAAAGGCAACGCACCGTTTACGAGAAAATCGAATTTTAGTAACCTAACCTCAAAACACTTAAAGTGGCTTAAAAAGCGTGTCGGCTCAAAGGTTTAAAAAAAAACAACCTTCTAACCTAACCTGTCCGAGTCTGGGTGCCCCATGTCCCGACCCCGCTTCGGTCGCTCTTGCATCCTAAATTCTCCTTGTAACACAAAACTGCCTTTTGCACATACATACAATTTGGTATAAACACATCACATTAATTAAAGTTATTTATTTTATCCAAAATTTATCACTTTGATTAATTCCTCAAAAGGATCACTTTTATTTCTTTCTACCAAGTTTGAAAAAAGTCACAAAAATACTTCAAAACACACAGAAAACATTCACGCAACTCGGGAAGAAACGGAACATAAACGGAATGTTGACATAGACACATGATTGAAATGTCTTTTTTTACGTTCCGTTTTACCGATTTTGCACGATATTTACACCACAGACACTATATTGTGACAGATTTGGTTGTCAAACACCCATTTTAACGTTCCGTTTTCCGCTTATTCAATTTGAGGTTAGTAACTTATTTTGTTAATTTCTCGATAAATATGCGTTACCTTTTAATAAGAGTGGTAGCGTTATAATCAGGGACTCCAGCTCTTCCAGATTCAATCGATTTTACACCCCAACTCCTGCCGAACGATACTAGACCCGACCCGCCAACCTCCCACCAGAAGTGGCACGATCGGCGCAGTGGTTAAGTAATTGGCTACTGCGCTGCATGTCGTGGGATCGATTCCCGCACGGACCAAATATTTGCAAGACCACAGAATGATAGTCGTTCCGGGTCTGGCTGTTTGTGTAAGTGAATTTATATTTTTGTAAACGCACCCACGATACAGGAGAAATTCCTAGTGTGGGCAACGTTTTTTTTTTTTTAAATAAACAAGCAAATCAGTCCACTCAGTGTGTTTAGAATGCATTAATGAATCGACAACAAGAATCGATGTTTGTTTAAGTTCAAAAAAGTAGCATCAATTTTACAATTATCATATTTTTTTTTTCATCAATCTGATAAAATAATTGCCTTTAATTTAAATTCATTTTGCATAAAATATGTAGGTAAATCTTTTAAAATCGAAATAACAAAGACGCAAAGTTTTATTTTTAACATACCTTAATGTATATATTTTTTTTATTTATTGGATAATACGAGTACCTACTATACGCGTAAATAACACGATGAACTTTAAATAATTTCCATAACCTTAGCAATCTGAGACAGGTTATCAAGTTTTGTCAACATCTTTACGGCTTTTGTAAAGGACAAAATCTTAAGTTTGCATTTGAATTCGATGTTTTCGATTTGCTGTCCTTCATATAAAAAAAATCAAAGCTTTCTAACCAAAGATAACTTTAAACAATGATTAGCAGTTTCTAAATTCAAAATGTGTCAATTATTTGAATTCGTATAATTAAGGCCCTTTTTTTTTGGATGGGAAATCATCAAATGACTTCTCCCGCTCTGGATGGAGCGGAGGGGAGTGTCAGACTCTTACTGACTAAAAACCACCCGTGATCCTTTTTGTGCCCTTTGCGTTCCAGGGCTCCGGTGACTCTTTCGAACAAATTTCGCAACCGTAGCAAAAATTAAGGCCCTGGATTTTGAGTTTTGAAAGAAAGAAAGAAAAGAAAGGACAATGGCAGCCGCCCATACATTGTTTTAGCTGAGGTTAAATTCTTGCGTCTTAAAATGAAAAATATCTTGTTTAACTCAGCGTCACCTTCTAAATTAGTTTGTGCAAGAATTTTGGTTCAAGAAGGCCGAGAAAAATAGATATTCAGTCATGAACTTTTGTAGGTTATGTCTATGGTAACTTGGTAGGTAAAGGCCCCCCGAGACAATCAAATGCACTTGGCAAGTCGTCGTTTCACGTTATATTCAATAGGTATCTAAAAAATAATATAATTATAGTAAAACTGATTTGAGGCAGCCAGTCGCCGAGAGCATTGTTTTAGGTATTGAAGCAATAAGATTTATTTTATCTAATAAAATAAAATAAAAAAGGGAAATATTAAATATTTAATTTTAATATTATATAAATATTAAAGGGATTTAATAATTACTAGCTAAGTTTCGCAAGCTTAGCAAGTATTAAAAAATCCTAGAATGTGTGTAGAAATATCGAGTTGATAAGAACAAAATAAAACAAGTTTTATTTTAAATCTATATTTATTCTTCTTCATCCTCTTACAATTATTTCATCCAGAAGTTCTGTGGGTGTGGTAATATTTTGCCGATGTCAGGCCCATCCTAAATACCAGACTAGCGTCATTACATGAGCGTAACGATCTACTATGTGACGACAAACTAAACAATTACAGCAATGTTTACTGATTCCTCTCCGGCCAGGAATATCATTTAGTAGATACACAGGATTCGTGTCGGTTTGCTCTACGACCGTCCATCCGCCAGATGGATATCTAGAAAACAACTAGTTCACTGATAAGTAATCCAAAACAAAAGATCGGCGTCGAGTATAGAAAAAGCTCAATGTCACAGGGAAAGTCTCGCGAGTCCTTAAACATGCACAGGGTCACACAGGGGCATATCACAGTATTCACAGTCCATAATCAGCAGTCTATACAAATGAAAATTAAAAAAATACGGTAAAAAACAATAGAGAGCAGTGATTGAATATGGTATCAACCATCAACAATCGTGAATCGTCAGTAATCAAACTATTTTTTTTAGATTCGGGATACTAGTCTTTTTGCCAGCCGTTAAAAGCTATTTATTTATTTTTTCATTTCAGTGTTTTGACCTCACTGCAAGGAACACTTACACTTAAAAATAAACTATATTGTTACTCCGTTTAATTATTCACTTACTTCGTAATAGAAAAATAAAACTGATTACAATTCAATAATGCTGTACTTACTGTCACTTGGCAGGATAAATATAAAATGGCAACACTACACGGTAATCTAAAAGTCAAATAACTTTTCATTTAAAATATCTTTTTTCTCCGGCCTGATCTAGTAAATGTGATACTTTGAAAAAATATAGAAAAATAATGGAACTTCCGTCGTATATATGTCACTTTTAGACGCTTAATATCAAGTCAGCTAAAATTTCGCCATTGTTCTTTATTTGGCACATACAGATATAACACATATTATTATGTATATAAATATGGACGTCACAACCACCCGTGGACCACGGGTATAGTAGGTACTCGTATTATCCAATAAATAAAAAAAATATATACATTAAGGTATGTTAAAAATAAAACTTTGCGTCTTTGTTATTTCGATTTTACGTGGTTCACCAAGATACGAAGCAGCTATCTGAGATAGCATTATGTGATTTTGAATCTTGATTCATACTATTGATTTTGAAATTGAAGCCTCGTTTTAGAATAAAGGCTCCCACAGACAAGTACGAGGTGAAATGTGACAACAGCTTTTAGAACATATTTATGAAAAAAAACTTTTTACAAAAAATACAACCGACTTCTAAACAAAAAAAAAAAAAACAAAAAGTACAAAATAACTTTAATTTCGGAACTCGGTGTTTTTGGTTGCTGTTTTGTTTTTTAACACACCGACTTCCGAAATTAAATTTAAGTACTTTTTTATTAATTAAAATTAAATTTACTCCTTTATCGTGGGTGCGTTCAAAAACACGTAAACTCACATACACTAGACACCCAGACCCGGAAGAACTATCTGTAGGCCATACAAACATTTGTTCCTTGCGGGAATCGAACCCGCGACACGTAGCGCAGCAGCCGAACGCTCAACCACTGCGCCAACCGTGTCGTCGATTGTCATTATTTCTGCTAGGGTTGTGGAATTTGTTCAAGAGTCACCGCGGGCCTGGACCGCAAAGGACATTAGGAGGAACACGGATGGGTTTTATTCAGTAAGATTCTGAACCAGTTCCGCCCAGAGCGGAAGGGAGGAAAAAAAACATTTATCATCAAATATGATAAATGTTTTTTTTTTTCTTGTAAGCTAAATGAGGCCGGCGTTTCCTAACTACCCTGAGAAGAAACACAGAAAGGAATTCAGAGGTCAAAGTCTCTTTTAAAGTCCATACAATCAGTACTGGTCAAATCATAATTATATATTAGTTTCCCAACTATAAAAAGTATGCGCACCAAGTCAAGAACACATAAGACGGTATGAGTAATGAAAAATAGCTAACATGCCGTTCATTAAATTAATTCATTCAACTAATCACATTAAATCACCATTTATGTAATTAATGAACTGTCCGTGTAAAATTCCATGCAGTTTGTGTAAAACAATATGTTTGATGTCTACTTGTACGGGTATCAAGCATATTCTTTGCTAAGACTTTTCCCAATTATGTTGGTATTGACTTAGGGTTGCCAATCTCAAATCAAAAGGACAATTCAGTTTAAAAACAGGACGCAGTAAATGGTAGCAATAACCTATTTAAAATAATGTTAAATTAAATTCAAGTAATAGTAAGCAGAATATTGTAAAAGCATTTAAATAAAATTAAACGAGTAGTTAAAATATAAAATAATCTGTTTAAAAAATCTTTAATTTTTGGTTTGCACCTATCTAATAAACCATAATATTACAAACGTATTTATTTGTATTATATTTTTCAACGCCACAATTCTTTTTCTGTATTGTGGCTAATTTAACAAATAATCATTTAATTGGTCTGACGTTATATCGGTCCTGATATAAATTAGGCCAGACTAGGAAGCTGCTTAAAAATTAACCATAACATCCTAGGGCATTACGAAACCCAGAACGGCTGGCAACCCTATATTGACTGTTAATCGGGACTCCAAAACCCGTCTACTGGGTAAGATGGGTTATAAACTCTTAACAGATGTCAAAGGTCCATGAATGACGACCGGGCAACTGCTTGGCGTGCTTACCGTTTACGACGCTCGTTGGATGGTCGCCCATCCAAAGTTTGACCTTGACAGGCGTTGCTGCATCATGAAGCAAGCGACCGGTTAATATCTCGAGCTTGCTTGATAATTAACAAAATGCGAAATACCTCTTAGACTTTCCCATTTCTACAAAGTAAATAATTACTGC
Source organism: Hecatera dysodea (assembly GCA_905332915.2). Classification (NCBI taxonomy): domain Eukaryota; kingdom Metazoa; phylum Arthropoda; class Insecta; order Lepidoptera; family Noctuidae; genus Hecatera; species Hecatera dysodea. Next base: position 2,960,281 of record HG995291.1, read on the forward strand.
CAAAACTTTAGTTATATGTTTGCTTACTTGCCGTTCTGAAATGCTGGGATTGTTATGATAACCAAGCAAAAAATATTTCAAGTATTGAGGCATAATTATTATTCTCGAATAACGTACGTTCTCAGACAAGTCTTTAACATAAATCGGGACTTATGGAATCGATTCGTACCGAAATTTTGCAATCTCGAATGTCTAAAACCATCTACTTATTGCAAAATGCCATAAAATTATATCAGAATTGAAAAACCTTTTTTCTTTATCTCTTAATCATTTTGAAAAGTAAGGGATAAAAAAATAAGAAAGAAAACAAAAAACTAATTAAAAAACCAAATAAAAAAAAAACCTTATTTAAATTGAGAAATAAGAATTCTCAACAAAGTAAAATTATTTTTCTATCTTACCAGCCAGTTGTACCATTCTTATACTAAAGAAAAACAATAAATATTTATTTAAATTCATTTACATTTCCATCATCATACATAACAAGTTTGCAAGACTAGAAGTATGCCAGTTACGTCAAATGTTAATGACATTGCTGCTTTTATGTAATACAAACAACCACTGTTAAGGCCCATACACACTGAAGGTGTATTTATTTTTATATTTTTCACTGGCCGACCCGCGCAACTTTGTTTGTGTCACCTTTTTCGTGAGTGATCCGCTCCTATTGGTCTTAGCGTAATTATATATTGACTAGTAGTGGGACACAGTACGTTGATAAAAAAGAATAGTTTTGTAGTTGATTGCCAGAGAAGAGAAGCTTTTTCTTCTTCTCAGTAAGCTGAACCTACTAGGCGACACTTTTTTATGGATGGGATATACCTATAATCAAATATTTTCGATTTTCGAACGATGATACGGTTGGCGCAGTGGTTAAGCGATTGGCTGCTGCGCTACGTGTCGTGGGTTCGATTCCCGCACGGAACAAATATTTGTACGGCCTACAGATAGTGGTTCGGGGTCTGGCTGTTTGTGTATGTGAGATTGTATGTTTGTAAACGCACCCACGACACAGGAGAAATTCCTACGACGTTTAAAAAAGAAAAAAAAATTAATCGGTCCAGTAGTTCCTGAGATTACCGCGTTCAAACAAACTCTTCAGCTTTATATATTAGTATAGATTTAATTCTGTAACATATTGTTTTATTTGTCTCGATTATTTCATCTCTTGGCCCTCTGCTTTGAGTTACTACATAGAAAAATGATATTCTATCTTGTTAAAAGTACTATCACTCGGGCCAAAAAGATCGTGTAAAGTGTAATAAGTATAATAAATTAATAGCTAAAAGTTTCAGTAAAATAAAATAACCCACGTTTTGAACTTACCTTAGTGACCTATTAAAATAATTAAAAGAGAATAATGAGCTATAAATAACAATTAAACAATTGATCATGTTACATTAAATGAGCGTGGGAACAATTGATCAACACATTGTTTTACATTTTATGAGCTGTAGGAATTCAAATCTAAGAAAAAAGTTACAAAACACGCAATATGTTTGGAAAAATTCAATCCAACAACCATTTTTTAAATTTATTTGATATAAAATATAATAAAAACTAAAATCTTTATCATTTAAGTTTTAACTCTAGATTTTTCTTTGCTGTCATCTAAATCAAATGATTTTTTTATCCGTTTTGATTTTGGCACCTTTTAACAAAAATTGTCTTGTTTTAGTATTTGCTGTTATAGCGGCAACAGAAATTCATCATCTGTGAAAATTTCAACTGTCTAACTATCATGTTCATGAGATACAGCCTGGTGACAGACAGAATGACGGATGTACAGCGGAGTCTAAGTAATAGGGTCCCATTTTACCCTTTGGGTACCTACGGAACTCTAAAAACATTATCTATACTACTATTACAAAGAGGAAAGATTAGTTTATTTGTTTGTATTGAATAGGCTCCGAAACTACTGAACCGATTTGAAAAATTATTTCACTGTTTGGAAACTACACTATCCCCGGGTGACTTAGGCTATATTTTATCCCCGTATTCTCACGGGAACGGGAACTACGCGGGTTAAACCGCGGGGCGCTGCTAGTTATATATATATATAAGATAAGCTATTAGGTGACATAGTGTATTATGTACTTCGCAAGTATGTTTAAATTCTTCATTTGATATTACACTTTCGTTTGGTCCATATCGCTCATCTTTCGTCAGCGTAAAACAACACCTGTTGTTGTTTTACGCCGAGGAAAGAGTCCACTTGTTTCAATAATGTACCATGAGGTGCCCCATAAACCGTGTAGAATTTACGAAAATAAAATTGAAAGACATCACCGTCATGATGATAAAATGAAGTCTTTACTGACGCTAAAGTATCAACGTTTAAATTAATAATAATTTAGCGTTCAAAACATAGTATTATGATACAACAATTATGTCATTCATTAAGGATTGAGAAGTGGACTCTTTCCTCGGCGTAAAACAACACCTGGTGTTGTTTTACGCCGAGGAAAGAGTCCACTTGTTTCAATAATGTACCATGAGGTGCCCCATAAACCGAGTAGAATTTAGGAAAATAAAATTGAAAGACATCACCGTCATGATGATAAAATGAAGTCTTTACTGACACTAAAGTATCAACGTTTAAATTAATAATAATTTAGCGTTCAAAACATAGTATTATGATACAACAATTATGTCATTCATTAAGGATGTTGCACACTTGTGTCAGTGAAGTAAATGTATTTGTTTTAGTTCTTGTTTAAGAGTGCGCTCTCATCTTAATAATTATGTACCTATGTAAGTATACATGAAGTTTGTAATACAGTTGATTTTTGAAGTGTCTGGTATTATTGTTATTTATATACTTATATACTTATCTATACTTAATATTATAAAGCTGAAGAGTTTGTTTGTTTGTTTGTTTGTTTGTTTGTTTGTTTGTTTGTTTGTTTGAACGCGCTAATCTCAGGAACTACTGGTCCGATTTGAAAAAATCTTTCAGTGTTAGATAGCCCATTTATCGAGGAAGGCTATAGGCTATATTTTATCCCCATATTCCCACGGGAACGGGAACTACGCGGGTGAAACCGCGAGGCGCTGCTAGTAATATTATAAAGCTGAAGAGTTTGTTTGTTTGTTTGTTTGTTTGTTTGAACGCGCTAATCTCAGGAACTACTGGTTCGAATTGAAAAATTCATTTTGGGTTGAATAGACCATTTATCGAGGAAGGCTTTAGGCTATATATCATCACGCTTAAGCCAATAGGAGCGGAGCAGCGGTCAAGAATGTTTTAAAATCGGGGATTCCACGGGGACGAAGTCACGGGCAGCAGCTAGTTATATTATAAGTCTTCATATCCTTGTATTGTTGGTAAGCTTAGATGGTTTACGTCATATCATACTGATTTCAAAAACGAAAACCTGACATTTGGTTTTAGTTTACTAAGAACTTCACTGATATGGGTGAAGAAAGATATCGTGGAGAAATTCGAAATTATAACGAACTATTCCTATAGTTTGAACACGAAAGATTTTGGTACGAATTTATCTTTTTTTTTCTATTTTACCGGTACCATATCTCGTTGCTGTCGCTTCTTATGGTCGTATCTATTAAAGTCGCATAAGTGTACATGCATTGGACTCTTAACCTGCGCAATAAAATGACGTGCACACAAACGCAAGGGAAGTTTCCGTACGTTTTACAGATTATAGGTACAGTAATATCTAGGTGTACTAGTAGGTATACAAAGCTGAAGAGTTTGTTTGTTTGTTTGCTTACGCGCTAATCTCAGCAAGTGCTGGTCCGATTTGAAAAAAATATTTCAGTATAGATAGCCCATTTGTCGAGTAAGGCCAATAAGAGCGGAGCACTAATGAAGAATGTTTCAAAATCGTTTTTTTTTTTCGCTAAGCGAAGTCGCGGATTAACGGATTAAAGTTAGCCTTAGCCCAAAGTAGCTATTCCACGTGGACGAAGTCGCGGTTTCTTTAAACGAAGTCGTGGGTTAAGTTTAGTGTTAGCCCAAAGTAACTATTCCACGCGGACGAAGTCGCGGGCAGCAGAAGCTAGTAAGTAGATACATATACTCAGCTGTCATAATTGTCATCTTCTCCACCATTTGATTATAAAATGAGCGGTACGTATTGACAGTAATTAAATTAAATTGTTTATCAATTGTAATATTTTTCATTAGTGCTGGAAAAGTTGCCGTAAATATGTTTGTTGACTAAGATGACTTTGTTTTTGAATATGTGCGATGTAAATGAGTGGTGATGTTTTTACGCGAACATGTTACTACTTGCTTCAATTAACTTCAAATTGGTATAAAACATCTAAAATTGAATAATTTCATATAATAATATCATTTTTTTATATTATGGTCTAGTTTGGTCCTTAAACTATTGAGTAAAATAAAAAAAGGCATGCCAGTAGCGACATTGACAAAAACCATGTTTAATAAGCATGTTGTTCTACGATTTTCCACAGTGCGACGGGGTGAACGGCCTAACAGTTGCCCAGACCTTGTATTCTTAGCTGCAAAAATGCTAATTTAATTAATTTAAATTGTTGTAGTGTATTTTTAAAAACATCTTTTTAGAAAGGTTTCAGGGAATTCGTGGAGTAGGTAACTACTAAATCTGCGCAGACGAAGTCGCAGGCAAAGCGCTTTCTATACTAATATTATAAAAAGGAACAATTTGATTGTTTGTTTGCATCGATTTGAAAAATTCTTTCACTGTTGGGAAGCTACACTATCACCGGGTGACATAGGCTATATTTTGTCCCCGTATTCCCAAGGGAACGGGAACTACTCGGCTGAAACTGCGGGGTGCTGTTAGTATAAAATAATAACGTTTTATCGCGGAATTGCCAACAAATGAGTGACCATAATAAAATGTCGGTTTTATAAAAATTCACTTATCGATAGTGTCGCTTTCTATCAGCGAAAACGAAATTGGTAAGGTTTTAGAAATCGTTTGTTTTTTTTTAACAAATACAGCCCGAAAAAAAAACTTTGCGGTGACAAATTAATCAAGTTACCGGGCAAGCGTGCAGTCACCTTAATTGACTTACGCACTTTTATTCCACAGAAAAAAAAGTAGAATAAGATTTGATAGGATCACCCGAATCTCATTCAATCAAAAATTTATTAGTTGTTGTAAATCAAATTAATGAAATTCAAAGGTCAACGATTTGAATTGCCATATTATACTTTTTTGCATAGGTAAACTATTTGTCATCTTACGTCACTGATATTAGAACGATACCTAGTTTGCCTTCTGTAGGTGAATCATAAAAAACCAGCCAAGGGCGAGTCGAACTCGCGCACGAGGGGTTCCGTACCATTTTCTATAAAAACAACACAAAAATCATGTTTGTTGTTTAGGAACCCCCTTTTTTATTTTTTGGATGAGAAATCATAAAATGACTTCACCCGCTCATTTCTCTCTCTCTTTGTATTGTTGTTGTTTATTGTGTAACTGTCTAACTATCATGGTTCATGAGATACAGCCTAGTGACATAGGGACAGACAGACAGACGGACGGACAGTGGAGTCTTAGTAATAGGAGCAAAAAGCACTGTTTTATAATTTTCAATTTCAATTTAAAAATAAATGATAGCTACAATACGACGATAGAAATTTCGATGTTTTGGCGATTTTTGCACGTACATCATTAAATATTATATTTGCGACGCCGGGGCAAGTCACTAGTATATCTATACTAGTGACTACAATACAAGCACAATTGATAAAAAAACCAATTAAACTGGGCTTTAACGAACTTAAGTTTTCTTCGGTTGAAAAAGTACTGGCAATTAAGGAGAACTCTGTGACGAAAAATTAAAATAGCCATTTTTCGGTAGTCTGCGTTGGGACAGCCCCTTAACGGCAAAAGTAACCGTGTTAAATCTATTTTTGAACATGTCTGCTTACCCTCTGTACGCTATAAATGAGAGAAGAGGTGGCCGATTGGTAACGACCCTGACTTACGAATTGTAGGTCGCGGGTTCAAACCCAGCCAGGCGCTTTACTTTGTGTAATTAATTTCATCACCTCTACTCTGAAAACTGTGAAGGAAAACATCGTGAGGAAACCGGCATGTCCTAGAAACAAAATATGAAGACATGTGACATTCTCTTCTAGAGAGGAGGCCTGTGTCCCAGCAGTGGGAACATTAAAAAGAGCGATTGTGCTTATATTATGCTATAAATGATAGTCACAATTTTATAACAACGAGTTCCGTAGACTACTTAGTCTACGGAACTTTTTCATTAACAATCAAATCATGAGAAATTAATGATAGGTACCATTATATTCAAATGAATCAAGGTCAATACCCTGCGATGAATATATAATATCTACAAGTTTCTAGTCATCGTAGGATTGTTATTAATCTGTATTAAATTATAATTCCCTGACATTATGAAAAACTCGTTTTGTATCATAAATCCCTATCAAATTCAATATTTACAAAGTCTTAAAAAATAGTTAACAATATCACGCGATATTTTACAATCTAACGCTGTATACAATTTTATGGTGACACTAGTTGACCCGCGCAACTTCATCTGCGTCACATAAAAGAGAGAGAATTTTTTTTTTGCATGATTCTTCATTGGTGCTCCGCTCCTATTGGTCTAAGCGTGATACTCGATAATTGGGCTATTTAAAAATCACACGAAATTTTCAAATCGGACCCGTAGTTCCTGAGATAAGCGCGTTCAAAAAAAAAAAAACAAACTCTTCAGCTTTATATTATAAGTAAAGATATACATTCTTTATTAACTCACGTAACATCACAAATACCACTTTATAAATACACTTTCATCACTTACTAGTATGTATCTAAAAAGTAAGCGGTTTGGCTAAGGTCAGTGTCACTTTCGTAATATTTATTTTGTAAGCGTTGCAAACCTACATACGAGATCAGTGGAATTACATTGATTTAAATGCATGCCCGATGCACGAAGCGTAGTAATAATGTTATTATTGCGGTTTTGAATCGGTTTGTCATCATTTCGCGGTTTGAAGATAAATAACCCTAATCGTCATTTTTGACAATCAATAGGGTAGAAAATCTAATTAGTCCGTCAGATAGATTTCCAAAAAATATTGGACACGTATTTTTCTTTTTTTCACGTAAACAAAAACGAAGAGGAATCAGAGCGTGGAAAACTCGTGTGACGTCGTTTAACCACGCGCGCCTTTATGTCACAAGTACTCATGATCTTTGAAGCTTTCTTAATTTTTTATACATTTGATAAAGCAAAACATACGTGTCCAATATTTTTCGATAATCTAACGGACGCACTAAATATAATTATATTTTTATTCCTCAGGACATATCCCTATTATATTTAAACTAGGGAATACCTTCCCAGGATGAAAAGTGTCTTATGTCTATTATCATCATAATTCGTTAGAAAGAATGACTTCGCCCGCTCTAGGCGGAGCGGAAGGCGTCAGACTCTTACTGACTAAAACCCACCCGTGTTCCTCCTAGTGCCCGGCGCGTTCCAGGGCCGCGGTGACTCTTTCGAAAAAATTCAGCAACACGGTAGAATTTGCCCTTTCAAGGGCATATTTAGTGCAGGGTACTTCTTCGAACTATGTTGGTTACCTTGATCCTCTTGCAATTTTTGATTTCACGTATAAATTTGGTTCGAGTGAGACAAGAAAAAAGCAAGAACGATTCAACTATTTAGACTGAAAATTATTTCACCTGCAGTTTTGCAAATTTTGTCTGTAATCCGGAATTAAATTACTCTTGTCAGATATTCTGTTGTCAACATCCATATTAGAAAGAAATCTAACATATTAGATTCACCAGCGGGGTAATAAACGAAATTTATGCAGACTCTTAATGTCTATCGTTTAAATAAATACATAATTTATATTAAAAATAATATGATTGTTATTTTTATCTAGACCTTCAGTTTTTTGCCTATTTCAAATAGTTATAAAATCGATAGTTATTTAAATAAATAGTTTAATAATCATAAATATTAAATCTAGATACAATTTAGAATACTTTCATTGTGCGTACAACCAAGGAGTTAATCGACTCTTCACGTGACCGGAGGGCTGGCCTTTTCATTGGTCAACGAATCAGCATTGCCATTCAACGTGGCAATGCGGCCAGTGTTCTGGGCACTTTTCCCGTTGACAGCGATGTGGACGAATTTCGGATGCCCTATGAGTCTTTTCTCCTTTTTACTCCGCTTGTACATATATATCTTTCTATATTGTATCTTGTTTAGTTGTATTTTGTAAATACCAAGGATCAGTGGAATTCTCTGCCGAGTGTATGTTTGCTTTGCAAGAGTAAAACTCACCAACTTTAAAATATTACTACAAATAGATAAATCATTAAAAGTCTCCTTTTAACTATGAGGAAATTGTTCGTCTATAACATTTCTTCATTGACCTGCACTCACTCCAGTATTTTGACGATTACAGCTTTCCTCAAATAATTGTGTAAGCTTGCGTGGTTTTTTATATCAACCTTCATGACATTGAAAAAAATCATTTAGGTAACCTTAGGTCACGCACGCCCTGACTCATAACTTTTCAACCTAGCCTCACTTACTTATCAAAGTAAATAAACAATTCACATCTAATCCATAAATCAAGTTCAGCTAACGATTATATCACAAAACGATTATAAGAACAAAAACAAAATCATTTAACTCACGATTCATTGCATGATATGCAAAAAAAAATAATGCAAAACACTCGCATCCATTGAGCTGTCAAATGTAATGTGTATTATTTTAATATTTATTTTATTTATGTAATGTATATTATTTTAATATTTATTTTATTTATTTAATTCGAACACAATTATTCATATTGTGGTTAGTAACACTTATAAAACTATGTTAGTAACATTTTTACTTAATATAAAATAAATTAAAATAGGCTAATTCATAAAACTCCCCGCTGCACCAGACTCATAATATGTATTATTATTATTATACTTCAATATTTAAATATAATCAAAACAAGAAAGAATGAATGCAGAACAGATTTAAAGAATTATGCAAGAAGATTATGTGTTTCGGTGCAGTTGGCAGTCGTTACGGATTATCAGAAACCAGAAAATGTGAGCTAAATGCAGTTTGACTGGAAACCGACTCTAATGTAATTGGGAAAAGGTTAGGTAGATTTAGTCATTTAGAAGTTATGAGGGACCGTACATAATTATGTATGTATGTACATACCGTTCAAAATCATAAACCTCCTTTTGCTATGCCATAGTCGAGAAAAATACAATAAATGCTTAGAATAGGTACTACCGTATCTTTTGTATTCTTAATTTTTTTTTTATTGATGAGAAATCTTCAAAAGACTTGGTCTGCTCTGGACGGAAGGGTGTGTCAGACTCTTACTGACTAAAACCCATCCATGTTCCTTCTAATGTCCTTTACGTTCCAGGGCCGCGGTGACTCTTTCGAATAAATTCCGCAACAAGGTCCAGAAATGGACGCCTTTTGACTAAAATTTTAATGATGATGATAGGCCCAATGGGTTACTCAATAAATAATCTGTGGTAACGTTTTATATGAACTCAACAGTAACGATGATAGGTGAAGGGATATTAAATAGATGAAGGTTATTACAGAAATTGATCAATCATCCGATATCAATGAACACGGTATTTCGTTACACATGCGCAGATCGTGTCCATGGTATTTTTCCTAACACAGTTACGGTTCCACAGGTCTCGTCGATCGAGAGTATATGAACCTGAGTTCGATTTCTGAATTGGAAAAAAAGAGTTATTGAATTCCACAGTAATAGAAGAAGAGAAAGAAGAGGTTCTGAAGTCTGCTTTTGTGACCGTTAGATGGACATTTGAATCAAATATACCAGGTGCACATTATATGTGATGCTCAAACCTATTTTATGCGTGCAGCGGGCGTACCATGAGGTGTTAAAACGTGAGTCTTCCGAGCGAGAAAGAGGGATAGAGTTATATACCCTATATAGCTCCATCCCCTTTTCTCGCTCGGAAGACTCACGTTTTAAGACGTCATGGTACGCCCGCAGTACTGAATACTCAATAGTATATAATGATATGTTTATTTCTTACAAACTTAGTACATAATTCAAAAATAAACTAGGATACAATGTTTTTCTAAACATATGAATTAAGCTTCTGTATTCGAACTAGGCAGGGCCTGTATTTCGACTATTATTGCCCAACCCCCTAATAATACAATCAAGTTAACCTTTTTAGCGTTATTTTTAAGGAGTACAATAGATTTTATATTAATTTGAGTTTGAGCTATTTGAATTGTGTGTGTTGTGTGTTTATGAGTATATGGGAGGGTGTGTGTGTGTAATGGTGTGTAAGTGGGTGTTTATTTGCATAAGTTCAGATATGGGTGAGTGGATATGCATTATTTGAGTATGTGTTGTGATGTGTTTCTTGATAGCTACACGGCGGCGGCGTGGTATTTAGATCAAGAGTGAATTCAACTCCATTGTCGCTTGTCATTGCTTGTGATAATCGTCAAATGCGAACCAACTTTTTTAGAATATATATATATGTATAAGCGGAGTAAAAATGCGGAAAGACTCATAGGGCATCGAAAAGTTCGTTCACATCGCTTTCAACGTGGAAAAGTGCCCAGAACACTGGCCGCATTGCCACGTTGAATGGCAACGCTGATTCGTTGACCAAAAGTTCGTTCACATCGCTGTCAACGGGAAAAGTGCCCAGAACACAGGCCGCATTGCCACTTGGACCACTGGACTTGCCACAATGGAAATGCTGATTCGTTGACCAAAGAAAAGGCCAGCTCTCTGGTCACGGGAAGAGTCGCCCTAGTGTTTCAACCCCAAACGGTTCAAATATATAATTCCCAATAAGGTTGTTGTATTTGCGCCGTTTGAGATTTTATATATATTTTCTATATTACTTTTTATAGAGTGAAAAAGTAAGCCAATAAGTAATGTACTGTAATTCCCAGATTACCTTTAAATTGCATTATGTAACGTATCCTTACCATATCATAAACCCTTTACAAACACATCCAACTCGTAATTGACTGCTTTTCTTTTTGTTATTTAAACAAGATTATGTAGATGATAATAGGGATGTTTCCTGAGTGAAAAAACATGATTCTATTAATTAGTACACTAGTTATATTATCGAAAAATGTTGGACACGTCTTTTTTGCTTTATGAAATCCATAAAGTTATCGTTTTAATCAAGTAAATTGAATACCTAGTTTTTTTTTAAATGTAACTGATATAAAGCGTTTTGTATTCGGGTTATTTACGCAAGATCAACAGAGAGGCTTAAGTATTGTACATAGGACTCTCGCAAGAGTCAAAACCTGGCAACAACAACCGTTCTAGGACCGCTAAACCGACAACCGGCTCTCTAGAAAAAAAAAAAAAGCAAAACAAAAAAATAATAGTACATGTACACAAAGTCTAGTATAGTACTGTTTCTAGTACAAGCAAGGTAGCGGCTAAAGCAAAGTAAGGGCAATTTACTCGACTCACAGGCCACGCCCAGAGAACATTCCGCATTGTTTGAATCCGTACTCCTTAATTTTTTACTTAGAAATTTTCCTTTGTTTTTATGTGATTAAAACGTGAATTGTGGGCTTTTGTAATTGCAGATTTGGCTAAAGTAATTTGTGTGTAGACAAGTTTTATTTAGCCTCAGGAATTGTGGAGCTGCTAGCTGCAACTTTAAAAGTCAAAGTTTTTCGAAAAATGGATGAAAATCCTTCCCCATTTAAACTTCCAAATACCAATCAGATTTATATTGAACAAGTTTTTTGAAGCACGCCTAAAAATACTTTGGAGAAACAGGATTTAAAGCCCGCAAAAAATATCATATATTTAATCAAAATGTCAACCATTTCTGGCCCCTAGGCAAACAATCCTATAGTTCAAGGTCTTTTGATAATGTGATCGCAACGATTCCAATTTATGTGAATTTTAAAATTCTACATTTGTTCATTTCTAACCTACAATATGTAAACACGTGTTGCAAAAACTGTGAATGAAAAATTATGTATAACGTAATCTTTATTACAACTGCGAATGTCACGGTCATCGTCATTACTGTTCTTAGACTAAACCAACTAGTTGGGCCGCGCCTACAGATGGCAACGATGGGTATGTAGCTCGTAGTACGATAAGGATCAGGCCAAGGTCGACGGCGCGCCTTAAAGAGACGCGAGCATAGAAGACGGGGCCCGATACGGCCAGTGCCTGTAAGGTTTCCGGAATTGTTTGAAAGAGTTACCGCGACCCTGGAAGACGGCTTTTGAAGTAACACAAGTGAATTTTAAGCATGAAGACACAAGAGAGCGAGAGAGGAGTAATTTCTATTTTAAAAAGTAAAGGGAGATATTTTCTTTCCTTTTTTATTATAACTCCGAAGAGCAATTTTCAATTTGTGTAGATTATTTCATCACCTCTCAAAACGGCAAAAGAAGACCTTTTTGATGGTATTTCCTAAAACCAAATGTCGAAAACATGTGACATCCACCAACCTGCATTGCCAGTGTGGGTGGTGGATTACGGAATCGAAGCACCAGGCTCGGGTCGACGGCGAGTTGTGTTCCACGCGCGCCTCAAAGAGATGTCAACAGACGAAGAATGAATGGTAGAAGGTGGGTCCCATTAGGGCCAGTGCCTGCCAAGACCATGGAATTGTTCGAAACACAAAGGGTTTTTGAAGAATCACGTGTGAGAGGAGTAATTTCTTGTTTTTCATCTAAAAGGCTGAGACATGTTCTTTCTTTAGTTTTATAACTGCGCATAGCAACTTTCAATTTGTGTCGATTATGTCATCACCACTGCTCTCAGAACGGCGGAAGAAAATATTGATATGGGATTTCTTAAAACTAGTCTATAGTCAAGTGTGGGCGGTTAATAAATTTTTGGATGGAATCTTACAGAGATACGTTCTGTGTCCCTGCTGCAGCTGTGGGAAAGTTATAGGTTGATGAATGTAAAAAAGTAATATGAATTTGCAATTTATTCGGCCTTTCAGAAGGTATCAGTTGAGCCTTTGGCTTTTTTGCTAACACCACAGAACAGATTATTACTAAGGACAATACAAACATACCTTTTCCTCAAACCAATTACATCTTGATGCACACTAAAACTGTCATATCGTACGGAACCAACTGTCAAATCGAGGACAATCCTTCTCAGTCCGCCATTACGATCCGTTTTAGTGATCTTTAATTATTTGAGTGTCACTGGCACGCACCGGAACGTGTTACTAGTCTGTCGCAAGCTTTAATTAGATTTTTATTAGATGTAAGATAAGGTTGAGAGAAAATGCGTTGGTTTTTTTTGGCAATATTTGTTTTTAATATTTTTTTGGTTCTATAAAGTGTCCAGTGTGTGTTTCAATGTTACGTACATAGAACCATTTTTTTTCGTTTTGTGGCCATTTGGACCAATTTTATTATTATTACTGTCTAAAATTTTAGCGACCCTCATTTGGCTCAAAATTTTGGTATATTTTGTCGTATGTGACATGTATAATTGATTCAAATAGCGATGAGCGTGATTCAGTGTGCAGTAGCTGCTGTTACGATTAATAATAAATAAATAAATTCTAATTGACATAATAAAACCGTTTGTTAACCTGTAACAGCATTTTTAGTTAACATCATCAATAAATATAATCATCAAACTAAATTAACCAGTATATGTGACAATAAACTAATTTACATGAATAAGGCGCAGTTTTATAAAATATCAAAAACAAATTGGTTGACAAAAAATTAAACTATTTTGCATGAATAAGGCGCAGTTTATAAAATATCAAAAACAAATTGGTTTACAAAAATTTAAACTATTTTGCATGAATAAGGCGCAGTTTTATGGAATATCAAAAACAAACATAATGTTATATCTGAATAAAATGAGAACAATTTAGCCTTATTTTGTATATTTCAATGATTTTCTTTTATCAAAAGAATTTAGTATTTTTGTTTACCTTTTATTCTTTTCCCTTGAATTTACATGAATTTTATTCAAAACATGATTTAGGAAACTAGTTGCAAGATAGCATGATTTTATAATCGTTCTAAACCTTGAACTTCATTGAATTCAATTGAAAAATATTAACACAATGCAAAACTTGTTTTTGCTTAGGACGGTAAATATTTACTGTCCTGTATAAACTACGCAATGCTCTTAAATTATTCAATGATGTATAATTCGGATCGGAAATTTACAACTAAATTGAAAAATTTTATCCAACACAAGTATGGCAATTTATAAAGTTTCCTGGCATCGCTAAATTTGCTTGTAAGAGTTCTCCAGATAAAATGGACTTCAATGCACTGTTTTCTAAGTCATCAATTAGACTGAATACCACGGTAGGGTATAACCCTGCGCCTGGGCAAGTTATATAAACCAAACCGTTCATCATCTCCATATAACCTGAAAGATGTCCACTGCTGGACACGGCTTCCCCAAGTGTCACCAAAATAACTGGTCCTGAGCGTTTCAAATCCATCCGCTGCCCGCGACCCTCACCAGCGGGCGTACCATGAGGTGTTAAAACGTGAGTCTTCCGAGCGAGAAAGAGGGATAGAGTTATACACCCTATATAGCCCCATCCCTTTTCCTCGCTCGGAAGACTCACGTTTTAAGACGTCATGGTAAGCCCGCAGGTCATCACAAAATGCATTCCAAACTCTTTCGTTCTTACATACAACCTCTGTGGGAAACTTCCTCTGATGCCATGTGGCAGACTGTCAAAGGCTGTGGATTTGACACATCATCTGACAGTGATAAAAAAATAGCAGTTGATAATTAATTTTCCGCTGCTTCGTTATTTTTTTTAACGTAGTTTTTTTTTCTCTATACCGAAACAATCATTCAGTTATAATCTCCAATGTTTAATAGTGCCTTAGTGATTTTGGAAAAATTGTCTTGTCTATATTACAGAAGCCATTATGAAGAGTTTGAGTTGAAGGAATGTTGTACAGCCTTACAAATGTTTTACGTTTTACTCGTTTAACTCATAAAGCATGCGCTTCAATAACTTAAGTATTTACGCAGTTTTTATAGTGCAATAACCAATGAATTTACAAATATAATTGAGATGTTTATTCTTAAACAGTTTTCAAATTATTTTCTTTATCAAATCAGGTCACATAATACCTTTTGAAGCTACATCAATGAGCACACTACTGCATAGAAAACTGTATTTTAAAACCTTGAAAACAATGACCAATACGGCATGAACATTAATTATTCAATGTCTCATCGATATAAAACTAAAAACTTTTTATGGACTGGCCATTATATGAGAAATGACGATGGAATGAAAAATTATTCTTCACAAGATTGAAGTTACTCTCTCAAACTCAATCTCAAATGTTTATTAGTAAAACATACATGGATAAGTTTTGTACATAAGGTTTCTGCACTTATTCTTCATAATATAAACTTACAAATTCGTCGAAATAGAAAGATACGGAAGACCTCTAAGAGACATGGATGCGCACACTTTTTTAAAAAAAGGTACGATATTCTGTCCTTATGTTGTTTTATAGATTTGGTTTTTTTTTTATTAAAAAAGTGTTGTTAATTTCCGGATTCTAGAAGGTAAGAGTTCTATGTAAATTCCTTTATGTAGTTACTGAAAAAACTAGACATTACTACAAGATCTGATAACCTTAGCTAAATTCTCACGACTACAATACTGTGCTTACAACAGAAAGTCCTATCCCACGTTGTAAGACACGCTTCAAAATTAACCCTATTTCTATATCGTTTAGGTTTCATATCAAATATTAGTAGTTTGTCGAAACAGTTTGATAGTATGAAGCAAGAATCAGTGGAAAAGCATTGTCATTCAGTTTTTATTTCTACATAATTACGACGTTGTTGTAAACACAACTTTTGTGGTTGAAATTAATTTGTGAGATCACTTCTATTAAATGATATTTATTTTGTACCTAAGTAGGTTGTAAATAACACTTTTATACGTCAATCTTTTTGTTCGTTATAAACTAGGTGAGGCCGGTGTATTCTAGCTGACTACCCTGAGAAGAAACACCGAAACACACTCAGAGATCAGTCTCTTTTGAAGTCCATATAATTGTACTGGTCAAATCATATGAGAACCATGTAGGTTGATGTCTGAAGTGGTCTTTTGAGGAGAGTATCACTCAGATTTGAGTGGATCTGTCCAGACAGTGCAAGCATTTGTCAGTTACCGAGTAGCTCAAACTCAAACATTTGGGTAGGCCACATACAGAACTCAAACCGCCAGATTAACATGAAATTATTTTTATTGGTTAGCTCTATAGATTATTGTTTAGTCAAAACCACTATGAAGCAACGCCCGTTGTGACGATTGAAATAATCATATTTGCGGTCAATATACATAATAAATAACTTTTATTAAAACCAATTTATAATTTTCAATTAAATTATCAATTCAATGTACCAATTTTCTTTTAAAAGCGTTAATATCAAATCGGAACATGACAATAATATTTTGATTAAGTATTTGGATTAATTGATTTTAGGAATTGAATTATTTTTATTATCGATTGGTAAATGTATTTGAACTGATATGAAATCATACTAATAATACTGCGTAAACCATAACTGATATGAAATCATACTTATAATACTGCGTAAACCATAAATGATTAAGTATGTGAACGTGATAGTTACGTACTTGCAAAATAAGTACCTAATCCAGTAAAACGATATGACGAGATACGGCAATGTTCAAATGTATTAATTAATTTGCCACATTAGTACGATTTCGAAGAAGCCATTATTTCATTAATGACACTTGTGTGTGGTAACGATGCAACCATTGTAATTTGTTCATTTGAATGGGCTCAAAGTTTTCAACAAAAGTGTGGTTTCGGTGGAAATTGTTTGATTAATATTAGAGGTTCCGTTAGCTTATATTTCGGATTGAATATTTTTCTGAAATACCAAATCAAAATACATTGTGCTCGGTCATGTTTCGATCAGTTCTTTTTAAAAAGCTTTGGCTAACTGATTTTTATATGTACTCCTAGTATAAAACCATGCCTATTTTACGTATTGTACTACGTATGTAATTTTTAGAAAGAACATAATATACAACCGTATTCCGTATGGCATTTCATACAAATTTTCAAGTCACTATTTGGCGAAATGACTGAACCGATTTTATTATAGAGCGTATACGCTCTTGAGGCAAAAAATGGCTAGAACTTTACTACTTTTGCCATCAATTCATTACATCATGATAGATTTAAAAAAAAACATTTTTCTCGTCGCAGACTGTCACCATTCGCAACAAGATGTTTTTGTTTGTTATGTTCTTAAGGAACAAAACGTGCCCCGAAAATAGGAAAACTTAGAGTGCTTTTTTGTATGGATTATTTGGACAGGACGTCTCAGGTCAGCTCGTTATCTTAATATCGTCTATCTTAATATTATAAAGAGGAAAGATTTGTATTTTTAAATGTAACGAATAAACTCGAAAACTACTGGACCGATTTCAAAAATTCTTTCACCATTAGAGAGCTCCATTCACCTTGAGTAACAAAGGCTATATTTTATCCCCGTATTGCCACGGTAACGGGAACTACGCGGGTGAAACCGCGGCGCGCTGCTATAGTATAATATAATAAAGGTCACCTTTGAACAAGATTGTATTTACTAAATGTAACAATATTGTGCTGTTAGTTAATTACTATTATCATCATTATGAGAAATTCAGAAAAAAACGTTGTGTAATGTTTCTAATGATATATTGTAAAAGTGAAAGCTTTCAATAAATTAATATCTATACTATCTATACTAATATTATAAAGCTGAAGAGTTTGTTTGTTTGTTTGTTTGAACGCGCTAATCTCAGGAACTACTGGTTCGAATTGAAAAATTATTTTTGGGTTGAATAGACCATTTATCGAGGAAGGCTTTAGGCTATATATCATCACGCTTAAGCCAATAGGAGCGGAGCAGCGATAAAGAATGTTTTAAAATCGGGGATTCCACGGGGACGAAGTCGCGGGCAGCAGCTAGTTTAAGATATGGAAGAAGACAATCTCCAGCAACAGAATTTTTGGAATGAAAGAAAATCTCAATCACTATACTCCATTTACTTATAGCATTAGAGAAAAGCTAAAAAAGGCTCTTTTAGGTACACAATAAAAAAACTTTTTACAAAAAATACAACCGACTTCTAAATAAAAAAAAAAGTTTTTTTATTTTTAGTGGTTCACTCCCAGCTAAACATACCCATCACAGCGTACGTGGTATAAATTGCTGTAAACAATAAACAACATGTGATTTCAGCTATCCCGACAAATTTGCTATCATTTATTGAAATCAACAAAAAACCGCTTGTTCGATTTCGATAAAATTTTCATGGGACCATTTGGGAAGTATAATACCCTTTCCAACAAAAAAAGATTTTTTCAAATTGGTTGGCAAGCGACGGAGTTAGGCGCGAACAAACATTAAAAAATACAAACATCCGAATTGAAAAACTCCTCCTTTTTTAGAAGTCGGTTAAAAAGTCTAGAATAAATAAAAATGTAATAAATGCAAATAAAATGCAAATACCTTCTATCGTGAAGTGCAAAATCATCAGAAAAAATATTAATCTCTATAGTTTTATTTTTATTTAATGACTTCAAGTCGTAAAGCAAGTAGGCATCTCAAGGCTAATTATGTATTTTCGCAATACACTAATTTACTTTTAATGCTGAATTTGGTATGAATGTTAGTTTCCGATCGGTCTCTGCCTGAGAAGTGCAAGCTGGGCTCAGCGATTTCGAATTTTAGTGGTTTTGCTTAAGTTTTTCGAGTGCTGTGTTATATTTTCACTTTGGATTGGTATGTTATCGTGAATGCTTTAGTTTTTTTTCTGTTTTTTTTTTTTTAAGATATTTTCAAAAATAAAAGGCTTGCGTACTTTGACCAGTTTTAATTTTAACAAATTATAATTATTATTAAAAAAAATATATAATAATAAATAATAAAAATATTTAAACAATATTAATGATATTTTCCGGTGTCAGTTGAATTAGAAAGTAAGAAAGAAAGAAAAATATTTATTTTGGACTCGTACATTAAACAAAGAAAAACTAAAAATAAATTAAAAGTATTATTAATTTTAAACTGTGCGAGGCCAAAAAAGGTCCCCATCTCAGCATATGCTGCGATATTTAAAAAATATTTTTTTTTTAATAAATACCACAGAATTCGAAATTCTTTATTTTTATTTTATTAAATTTGCGCTATTTATTTCAAAATTACATTACTAACTTATTAAATGTAGCCATCGATTCCTTGTTTAAATTTTTATTCTTTTTTTTTTTTCAGGTCCAAACGCTACCATGTCGTTCGTGGACTCCTACCAGAAATTCATGGAACGCAACAGCGGTAAGTTTTTATTTTAATACATTTTCCATTATTAGAAAGTTCTCCAGCCTACACTAGTTTAAAACGACCAAATAAGATTGAAGTTAAGTGAGAAAAAATATCATTTATCACTTTAGTATTATAAATAGCTAAAAATAATAATCATCATCATCACACTATTGCTCTTATTCCAATTTGAAATACTGTTGAAAATCATTCATCAATCATATAATTCAGATGCTAGAAACCTTTATTCGGAGAAGTAGAAAAAATATTAGTTTAAACATTGCACCTTCTTCCAAAGCGTAGAAATGTTATTGTCTCAGGGACTTTATGTCAAGGTTACAAACGTTACTCATAAATAAATATATAAATAATACTAGCTGCTGCCCGCGGCTTTGCCTGCGTGAATGTCGGAAATTATCCCAAGGGAACGTAGTCCCGGGATAAAAAATATCCTGTGTTATTCCAGACTATGCCAAATTTCATCAAGATCCATTCAGTAGATTTTGCGAGAAAGAGTAACAAACATCCATACTTACAAACTTTAGCGTTTATAATATTAGTAAGATTGAGGGCATTCGATTATAAGCAGCCGTTAACTATTAAGTTATGTTATGAATCAATTGACTAAATGATATGTTATTAATGGAAAGTCAAACTTGTGTTGATTTGACAAAAAGAGAAACATGAGTCAAGTTACACTGTGTTAAGATGACGAGAAATACTTTGTTAAAGATTGTATGTTTTGAATTTATTTATTTTATTATTTTGAAATAACTATTCTTACTAACGGTCGCTTGCTCTTGATGTCCATTTTGTCGCATCAGTCTCAATAAAAGGATAAAAAATCACAATAGTAACTACTACTCATAATAAAATGTAAAATTTAACGTAAAATACAGTGTTGCATGGAGTAGTGGTGGCCGAGTGGTAACGGCAACGGACTTACGAATTGTAAGTCGCGGGTTCAAACCCAGCCAGGCGCATTACTTTGTGTAATTAATTTTCATCACCACTGCTCTCAAAACGGTACAGGAAAACATCGTGAGGAAACCGGCATGTCCTAGAACCAAAAATTCAATGACATGTGACATTCACCAACCCGCACTGGGCCCACGTTGTGGATTACGGCCCATTCCCTCTCCTAGAGAGGAGGCCTGTGTCCCAGGAGTGGGAACGTTAAAAGGCTGATTATGCTTATGATCTTGCAAAACGCCATAACAACATCTATACTATATAATATTATAAAGCTGAAGAGTTTGTTTGTTTGTTTGTTTGTTTGAACGCGCTAATCTCAGGAACTACTGGTCCGATTTGAAAAAATCTTTCAGTGTTAGATAGCCCATTTATCGAGGAAGGCTATAGGCTATATTTTATCCCCATATTCCCACGGGAACGGGAACTACGCGGGTGAAACCGCGAGGCGCTGCTAGTCATGAGATATACGAAATAATGCGATAAAAATTTGCAATGAGCGTAATTTTGAAGAAATCAAATTAGTTAAAGATGATAAGAATTAAATTGCTAAATCATGTTCAGTACACATATCGGTAAAATATGTTTATTCAGACATAAGTCATTATTATCCCAAAACTTATGTAGCAAAGTGTATATAGTTTACATAACTGATTTTAAAACATACCTGTGCCGATCTATGTTGGTATTGTATGTCGTTCGAACAGAATTTATGAAACTTTTGTAAAAATGTGTGAAACTAGTTTTTAAAAAACCTTGCGAGTGCTTTTTTTATCAAATAAATTTTAGAAAGTCTATATAATTTTATGGGATACTAACTTTGTAAGCTATACTGAAATTCAAAACCTCGGTTTTGTACACTAGTAGGTATTTGACTTAAAAATGAGTTCAATTGAAAATTTTACTCAAAATTTCACAAATTGTTCTTACTTCTCAATTTATCTATACATATAATAAATCTGTAGAAAAGTCATTTTTGTACATTGAAGAAATTGAAACAAAAAATAGCCAGCGTGTGAAAAGATAAGTAACAGAACCCATTTCCATCATTTTTGAAATTTTTGTCTGTTTGTCTGTTTGTCTGTTTATCTGTTTGTCTGTTTGTTTGTGCGCGCATCACGTAAAATCTACGAATTCAATGCTGACAATGTTTATATACAAAAATTATACGCAACTTGAGGTTTAACTTAGTTTTTGTTTCATCGAAATCGGTTCACTCTATCAAAAGATATGATTAATTTAGTGAGTTCAAGAAGTAAAATATTACGTTATTACGCAATTCAGTATAGTAGGTACTTGCAACGACATCTTAAGACTAAAAAACTTTTTACAAAAAAATGCAACCGACTTTTACACAAAAAATCAGAAAAGTGCAAAATAACTTTAATTTCGGAACTCGGTGTTTGTGGTAGCTTTTTCGTTTTTTGAACACCGACTTCCGAAATTAAAGTTATTTTGCACTTTTCTGATTTTTTGTGTCAAAGTCGGTTGCATTTTTTTGTAAAAAGTTTTTTATTTTTCACTTTTTAGTGGTACCTACATCCCCTCCCCTCCCCCCACCTAAACGAACCAATCACATTGGTGTAAAAAAAACGTACTGCTCCTTTGCAGAGTAAACTAAGAGGTCGTCAATGTAGATAATGTAGATATATTTTTTGATTTTTCGAAAACCGCTTAGTCGATTTCGATAAAATTTTCATGGGACCATTTGGGAAGTATACCCTTTCCAACAAAAAAATAATTTTTCTAATCGGTTGACTAGCGACGGAGTTATGCGCGAACAAACATAAAAAAAAAAATACAAACATCCGAATTGAGAACCTCCTCCTTTTTTAGAAGTCGGTTAAAAATAGAACTAATGTTGATAGTTGAAATCCAAATCCGATAGAAAGCGTTGTGCAAATGACGTCATTTTCTGAATCGCGGTGTTAAGATTTTCCGCGCGAGAATGACGTCCACCGTGTTTACTAGGCAAATTGGGTTTCGTTAGGTGTCTTAAAAGTTCTTGCGTGTGTCGTAAAAGTTCTTTGGTTGCTTGGTTTATCGATTTTCTAAATTGGTCGAAAAAAAAGTATTGGCTTATCTTATTGGTTTCGTTTGGTCAACTTTGGTCATTGGTTTGAGGTACGAAGTAAAGATTGTATTTTATTTACTTCATAGTTTGAATCCAATAGTGCCAATCGTTATACAGTAAGTTAGTGTTGCCAATTCGTTGAGTCAGGACCACGAACAGACGATACGTTGTCACACTAGACTGTAGTTCTTTTAAGTTTGTAGACTATTCAGTCATAAGTGTTGTTGGTTTTGTTTATTGCTTTAATTTTACTTGAAAATGCCTCAAAGAAAAAAAAATAACCTTTCGCTGCGTACCCGAAATGCGAAAAGGATGAGACTTTGTAGGTCTCAGGAATCGGAAGAAGATCGTGAAGCACGGTTATCTGCAAACCGAGAGCACATCGCTCTTTCACGTGAATCGGAAACGTTCACCGAAAGGGAGTCACGTTTAAGTTCACAAGGAACACGGACCGCGACTTTGCGGTCTCAAGAGAGTATCCAGGAACGCGAAGTCCGGCTGTCTGCTGATCGGGAGCGCCACTCTCTCTCACGCGAGTCAGAGACATTCACAGAAAAGGAGTCGCGCTTAAGTTCGCAAAGAACTCGGACCGCGACTTTGCGTTCTCAAGAGAGTATCCAGGAACGCGAAGTTCGGCTGTCTGCTGATCGGGAGCGCCACTCTCTCTCACGCGAGTCAGAGACATTCACAGAAAGGGAGTCGCGCTTAAGTTCGCAAAGAACTCGGACCGCGACTTTGCGTTCTCAAGAGAGTATCGAGGAACGCGAAGTTCGGCTGTCTGCTGATCGGGAGCGCCAGTCTCTCTCACGCGAGTCAGAGACTTTCACAGAAAGGG
The DNA here is from genome assembly GCA_905332915.2 of Hecatera dysodea. Classification (NCBI taxonomy): domain Eukaryota; kingdom Metazoa; phylum Arthropoda; class Insecta; order Lepidoptera; family Noctuidae; genus Hecatera; species Hecatera dysodea. The sequence goes on from HG995291.1 coordinate 2,983,513, forward strand.
AGTCGCGCTTAAGTTCGCTAAGAACTCGGACCGCGACTTTGCGTTCTCAAGAGAGTATCCAGGAACGCGAAGTCCGGCTGTCTGCTGATCGGGAGCGCCAGTCTCTCTCACGCGAGTCAGAGACTTTCACAGAAAGGGAGTCGCGCTTAAGTTCGCAAAGAACTCGGACCGCGACTTTGCGTTCTCAAGAGAGTATCCAGGAACGCGAAGTTCGGCTGTCTGCTGATCGGGAGCGCCACTCTCCTCACGCGAGTCAGAGACTTTCACAGAAAGGGAGTCGCGCTTAAGTTCGCAAAGAACTCGGACCGCGACTTTGCGTTCTCAAGAGAGTATCCAGGAACGCGAAGTTCGGCTGTCTGCTGATCGGGAGCGCCAGTCTCTCTCACGCGAGTCAGAGACTTTCACAGAAAGGGAGTCGCGCTTAAGTTCGCAAAGAACTCGGACCGCGACTTTGCGTTCTCAAGAGAGTATCGAGGAACGCCAAGCACGTCTGTCATCTGACCGAGAGCGACACGCTCTCTCGCGCGAGTCTGAATCTCTCTCCCAAAGAGAAGAACGATTACAAATAGCTAGACATAACTATGTAGGTGTACAAAGAAACAATGAAAGTTATCTTGCATCTGAAAGGGAAAGAATAGATGAACTAAAACGAGCAGAAACAGCAGAACAACGTCAATCTCGCCTAGAAATAGAACGAGCTCGATACCATATGAATAGAGAAACAAATAGCGGAGTTGATGAGTCCATGGAAAATGACGATGCAAATATTTGATTACCTTGGGACAATAGGGAAAAATCAGGGTTCACATATTCGTCTAGAATTAATTATGCTGGCTTTACTTCCGTGGGTGACATGAGAGAAATTTGTAATTTTTGTCATGCTTTGAAATGGAGGAAAAAGACAGACGGAATGTGCTGCTCAAATGGAAAAATTGTTCTTCCAAATTTCCAAGATCCACCACACTTACTTAAAAGTCTCCTGAATGGCGATCATCCCCAGTCGAAACATTTTTTGGATAATATTCGTTTATATAACAGTGCTTTCCAAATGACTTCCTTTGGGGCAAAACAAATAACGGAAGGACCGTTCATGCCAACCTTCAAAGTACAAGGTCAAGTTTATCACCTTATTGGATCTTTGCTGCCAGAAAATGAACCCAAATTTCTCCAAATTTATTTTGTACTAGCTGTGCCCGCGACTTCGTTCGCGTGGTTCTCGAGAACAAAACAACGTCGTTTAGATAAGAGTATATCACCTTTTTGATGATTTAGATAAGAGTCCTGACTTTGGTATAGTTGATTACGTTAATGTTTCTCTATATACTATGTTAGCGGTGGAATTACCCGGAGCATATACAAAAAGGTTGTTTGGGTTGCTAACACGTGATAGAGAAACATAGAGTTGGAAGCTCAGCATTGAGCTGGGGAAAATTGTGATTTCTAACATTGAGCTGTTGCGTGTAATCTGATACAAAATAAATTTGGAGAAATTTGGGTTCATTTTCTGGCAGCAAAGATCCAATAAGGTGATAAACTTGACCTTGTACTTTGAAGGTTGGCATGAACGGTCCTTCCGTTATTTGTTTTGCCCCAAAGGAAGTCATTTGGAAAGCACTGTTATATAAACGAATATTATCCAAAAAATGTTTCGACTGGGGATGATCGCCATTCAGGAGACTTTTAAGTAAGTGTGGTGGATCTTGGAAATTTGGAAGAACAATTTTTCCATTTGAGCAGCACATTCCGTCTGTCTTTTTCCTCCATTTCAAAGCATGACAAAAATTACAAATTTCTCTCATGTCACCCACGGAAGTAAAGCCAGCATAATTAATTCTAGACGAATATGTGAACCCTGATTTTTCCCTATTGTCCCAAGGTAATCAAATATTTGCATCGTCATTTTCCATGGACTCATCAACTCCGCTATTTGTTTCTCTATTCATATGGTATCGAGCTCGTTCTATTTCTAGGCGAGATTGACGTTGTTCTGCTGTTTCTGCTCGTTTTAGTTCATCTATTCTTTCCCTTTCAGATGCAAGATAACTTTCATTGTTTCTTTGTACACCTACATAGTTATGTCTAGCTATTTGTAATCGTTCTTCTCTTTGGGAGAGAGATTCAGACTCGCGCGAGAGAGCGTGTCGCTCTCGGTCAGATGACAGACGTGCTTGGCGTTCCTCGATACTCTCTTGAGAACGCAAAGTCGCGGTCCGAGTTCTTTGCGAACTTAAGCGCGACTCCCTTTCTGTGAAAGTCTCTGACTCGCGTGAGAGAGACTGGCGCTCCCGATCAGCAGACAGCCGAACTTCGCGTTCCTGGATACTCTCTTGAGAACGCAAAGTCGCGGTCCGAGTTCTTTGCGAACTTAAGCGCGACTCCCTTTCTGTGAAAGTCTCTGACTCGCGTGAGGAGAGTGGCGCTCCCGATCAGCAGACAGCCGAACTTCGCGTTCCTGGATACTCTCTTGAGAACGCAAAGTCGCGGTCCGAGTTCTTTGCGAACTTAAGCGCGACTCCCTTTCTGTGAAAGTCTCTGACTCGCGTGAGAGAGACTGGCGCTCCCGATCAGCAGACAGCCGGACTTCGCGTTCCTGGATACTCTCTTGAGAACGCAAAGTCGCGGTCCGAGTTCTTAGCGAACTTAAGCGCGACTCCCTTTCTGTGAAAGTCTCTGACTCGCGTGAGAGAGACTGGCGCTCCCGATCAGCAGACAGCCGAACTTCGCGTTCCTCGATACTCTCTTGAGAACGCAAAGTCGCGGTCCGAGTTCTTTGCGAACTTAAGCGCGACTCCCTTTCTGTGAATGTCTCTGACTCGCGTGAGAGAGAGTGGCGCTCCCGATCAGCAGACAGCCGAACTTCGCGTTCCTGGATACTCTCTTGAGAACGCAAAGTCGCGGTCCGAGTTCTTTGCGAACTTAAGCGCGACTCCTTTTCTGTGAATGTCTCTGACTCGCGTGAGAGAGAGTGGCGCTCCCGATCAGCAGACAGCCGGACTTCGCGTTCCTGGATACTCTCTTGAGACCGCAAAGTCGCGGTCCGTGTTCCTTGTGAACTTAAACGTGACTCCCTTTCGGTGAACGTTTCCGATTCACGTGAAAGAGCGATGTGCTCTCGGTTTGCAGATAACCGTGCTTCACGATCTTCTTCCGATTCCTGAGACCTACAAAGTCTCATCCTTTTCGCATTTCGGGTACGCAGCGAAAGGTTATTTTTTTTTCTTTGAGGCATTTTCAAGTAAAATTAAAGCAATAAACAAAACCAACAACACTTATGACTGAATAGTCTACAAACTTAAAAGAACTACAGTCTAGTGTGACAACGTATCGTCTGTTCGTGGTCCTGACTCAACGAATTGGCAACACTAACTTACTGTATAACGATTGGCACTATTGGATTCAAACTATGAAGTAAATAAAATACAATCTTTACTTCGTACCTCAAACCAATGACCAAAGTTGACCAAACGAAACCAATAAGATAAGCCAATACTTTTTTTTCGACCAATTTAGAAAATCGATAAACCAAGCAACCAAAGAACTTTTACGACACACGCAAGAACTTTTAAGACACCTAACGAAACCCAATTTGCCTAGTAAACACGGTGGACGTCATTCTCGCGCGGAAAATCTTAACACCGCGATTCAGAAAATGACGTCATTTGCACAACGCTTTCTATCGGATTTGGATTTCAACTATCAACATTAGTTCTATTTTTAACCGACTTCTAAAAAAGGAGGAGGTTCTCAATTCGGATGTTTGTATTTTTTTTTTTATGTTTGTTCGCGCATAACTCCGTCGCTAGTCAACCGATTAGAAAAATTATTTTTTTGTTGGAAAGGGTATACTTCCCAAATGGTCCCATGAAAATTTTATCGAAATCGACTAAGCGGTTTTCGAAAAATCAAAAAATATATCTACATTATCTACATTGACGACCTCTTAGTTTACTCTGCAAAGGAGCAGTACGTTTTTTTTACACCAATGTGATTGGTTCGTTTAGGTGGGGGGAGGGGAGGGGATGTAGGTACCACTAAAAAGTGAAAAATAAAAAACTTTTTACAAAAAAATGCAACCGACTTTGACACAAAAAATCAGAAAAGTGCAAAATAACTTTAATTTCGGAAGTCGGTGTTCAAAAAACGAAAAAGCTACCACAAACACCGAGTTCCGAAATTAAAGTTATTTTGCACTTTTCTGATTTTTTGTGTAAAAGTCGGTTGCATTTTTTTGTAAAAAGTTTTTTAGTCTTAAGATGTCGTTGCAAGTACCTACTATACTGAATTGCGTAATAACGTAATATTTTACTTCTTGAACTCACTAAATTAATCATATCTTTTGATAGAGTGAACCGATTTCGATGAAACAAAAACTAAGTTAAACCTCAAGTTGCGTATAATTTTTGTATATAAACATTGTCAGCATTGAATTCGTAGATTTTACGTGATGCGCGCACAAACAAACAGACAAACAGATAAACAGACAAACAGACAAACAGACAAAAATTTCAAAAATGATGGAAATGGGTTCTGTTACTTATCTTTTCACACGCTGGCTATTTTTTGTTTCAATTTCTTCAATGTACAAAAATGACTTTTCTACAGATTTATTATATGTATAGATCAGATTACACGCAACAGCTCAATGTTAGAAATCACAATTTTCCCCAGCTCAATGCTGAGCTTCCAACTCTATGTTTCTCTATCACGTGTTAGCAACCCAAACAACCTTTTTGTATATGCTCCGGGTAATTCCACCGCTAACATAGTATATAGAGAAACATTAACGTAATCAACTATACCAAAGTCAGGACTCTTATCTAAATCATCAAAAAGGTGATATACTCTTATCTAAACGACGTTGTTTTGTTCTCGAGAACCACGCGAACGAAGTCGCGGGCACAGCTAGTTTAAAATAAGTACCGCTCATGTCATTATCTATACTAATATATAAATCCGAAGGGTTTGTTTGTTTGCTTCAACGCGCTAATCTCAGGAGCTTCAAATTCGTTCAGTGTTAGATAGCCCATTTATCGAGGAAGGCTATAGGGGCTACCATCACGCTGACACCAATAAAAGCGGAACAATTTACATTTTTACACAAACGAAGTTGCGCAGATCAGCTAGTTCTAAATAAATGTTTTATAAAACCTACTTTATTTACTTTCCTTATATTTTTACTTATACAGTGATATCCGTCTATTATGACGCTGCTTACCTGTATTGACGGACTGCTTAATATGAAGTAAAACCGAGCTCATTTTGGTTTTCATATTAAATTCTTTAAAAAAGTGGGGATACAATGATTTCGTTTATTGACATATCGCTTACTATGACCTACTTTTTAGATACTATGTTTGGTGATCACTATAACCAAACATAATTGGAGACATGATACCGAATTTGTTTCTAACTTTGTTTTGATTGATCTACGACTATCAATATACAATTTCTTGTGTCTCTACTTATTACAAAAAATATCTAACAAAGATGAGAATTGGTTTAATTCCTAAGATTACGCTTTTTATGACGTCCACTTAGTATGACCTATTTTTGCCGACCGATGTCATTATAAGCGGATCCAACCTTATATTATATTATAAATATATTTAATTAATCAATTACTACTCGATCTATAGCTGCCCTCGCAGCAGGGCTTATTCTATTAGCTCGGGTATTGATTCCTTACGACACCTGTATAGCAAACATTCTACTATAACTAGTGCTAAAAATAATTAATTATCTATGCGTATTTTTTTATTTAATTAGTAATTTAAATAATTATAATGAGAAAAGAATGGTATTATAAAAATGTCAGTGAGTTTTTGGAAATTATTCTCGTCATGCAAACAAGTATGATGATTTTGTCCTTGGAATTGTCCAAATAGCTCATAAAATTATGTAACATAATTATAAATTAAGATTTCACTTCACGAGAATAGAACATTTCATGTTTTTCTTATTATTATTTTTTTAATTTTAGACAAATCGACAATTCGTAAATTTGTTCCTTACGATGTGTTCCTCAACTTGTTTAAAAAAGTCTTACCGCCTTAAAACTTAAAGATTTACTGGAGGCAATTATTTACCTGAGGTCAAAAATCACTATCGACGATCAAATCAGCTGACAGGCCTCAGGTGGAATTATAAGAAAAAACTATGAATTTATCACTGACACACTCTTTGACCGTGATCATGAAAACATGCCAACACAGCGGTATGTCAATAGTCCTACAAACATTACGACACAGTTTACTCATAAGTTAGTACCTACATTATACTTACATAAAAGGAACATTAATGTTATAAGGTTTACATTTTCATTCATCACGTCACACGTGTAAATAGTTGCCATGCGAAATTTGTCACTGAGAAAGTGTCACTGAGCCCTGGAACGCAAAGGGAATTGGGTATTTTCTCTAATTATTCCAATCGATGGATTTCCAAAAAATACTGCACACGTATTTTTTCTTTTTTCACCCTAAACAAAAAGTAAGACGATACAGTGCGTTGAAAACTCGTGTGACGTCACAACGTGCTACAATTTTTACCAGCGACGTGTTATCACCAGCTTCCACTCTTTATCTTTGATGCGATTTATCTTTTTGCTATATTGAAATGGAAAAAAAAATGTGTACAATATTTTTAAAAATTCAACGGACGGACTAAATAGAATTATGATATGTAGTAAAATACCCAATTAGGGGGAAAAATGATGGGTTTTATTTAGTCAGTAAGAGTTAGATACTCCTTTTTTGATGATTTCACGTCCATAAAAAAATGAAGGATGTTGCTGAAAAATTGTTTTCACACTAGTGCCGTGAAGATAATAATGGTATAGATATAAGAGGGTGACTACTGAGTGTGGATTGGTTTGCGCTATGCCTTATACCTAATACAATTTGTAACAGAAATAACGCAAAACATGAAAAGGAGCAATTACGAAAAATGTCTATTTATACGAGACCTACACAAAAATCGTAAAAACAAAACAACGCCATGCACTACTACTTGCATAACACAGGAAAATGTAGTGAAAAGCTGATTTTGTTTTTCGCAATTTAAAAGTGTTGATTACGTAGCAGAAGTTTTTCAGGTTTTGCGTTATTTCTACACCATGTATAAGCCAAAGAACGGCAAAAAATGAAAGGATTACCTTTGATATTAATTATGAGACTTTCTCATCTATTTCATTGCTATTACTATGCGGATCTATTTATAATGCTAAGGTATTATTTACTGGCACAGAAATGTTTATAGACCTACCTTGTGTATTCAAATTACCATAGAACTATTGGTTTAAGGCCTAGCCTTTGGACGGTACAATCGTCAACAAACAGTAAGTAAATGTATGTTAAGTTTGCCAAGAGACATGATTTTATTTTGGTTTATTAAATTTTTATACAAGATCTTTGACCTGCTTGCCATTTGTAGATCCTTGAGAAGCTAGTAAATCTTACAGCCAGGGAGGGCCTTATGCCAAGGTGTATAGTTTTTGGTTTGTTTGTATACCAAATAGATAGTAGCTTCATGTTAAATAATAGGGTAGTTAACTAAAAAAATCTAATTAGTCCGTCGGATAGATTTCCAAAAAATATTGGACACGTATTTTTTTCTTTTTTCACGTAAACAAAAAATGAAGACGGTACAGTGCGTTGAAAATGTGTGACGTCACTACTCGCTACAATTTTTACCGAGCTGTGACGTCACAAGTCACCACTCCTGATCTTTGATGCTTTGTATCTTCGTCAGTTTGTATAGATTTGATAAAGGAAAAAATACGTGTCCAATATTTTTTGGAAATCTATCCGACTGACTAAACATAATCATATATATTTTTACTCAGGAAACATCCCTAATGTAAATAGCTGCGCCCGGGTGCAATTGAAAACCACTTCATTGGCCTCCATTGGCCCACGGCTCTGTTGCAATCCTAGATTTTCTCCAAAAGTGAAATCGAAAAGCTATTCAAGCTATCGACAAAAAAAACCGTTCAACACTTCGGAACGTGGTTACATGTGCGTGACAGATTAGATGCGCCTTATTATATATGACTTATTATTATTTTACGTCCATGTACTGAATGTGTACCATTTTTTATTTGTAAAGACTTTATTACTTTTGCAAGAGAATAAAAATAAAATTATGATAGTTAACATGTTTATATCTGCAACTTTGAAAGACAAAATTCTACAGGGTTTGCAAACTGTTAGAATTATTCTATAAAAATACACATTATAATTCGCAGAATATTTATACAAAAAAAATGGTCGTCTTGTTTTTTGTTTACTGGGGTTTTAATAATAGTTACGAGTGTATTTTTAATTTCATTCGTGCTGTTTACTAATTTGCCAAGATGTTTTTCTGGATTTGTAGGAAAATTACGTGTTTCGTTACATAATCAACGCATTATATATTCGCAAATTATACCGAAAATGTCAAAAAATACATTAAAAATTCATTAACTTGATTTCTAAAAGATATCTCGCCGAAATAGTTTTCACACTTAAATGCTGAAATAATGTTAAATCCAACTTAATTTTGCATAATTACATCAATATTGTACTATGTTTTGAAAATGTAATGCTAATGTTAAATTAAAATCAAAAGTAACTTATTCAAACTAGGCTGAGAGCCAGCACTTTTTGAACGTCCAATTTTGCATAAGGACAGTCCCTCAAAACGCCCACCCGTCACCACTTCCTAGTGTTTCAGCTGGGAAGAAGATGTAGCGCAACAAACTCCCCAGCAACACATCTGTCTATTGCGTTTTAAAAACTTGAATTTATACAATAGTATGCAAATTATAAATAAATAACACGAGGGAGAAAACAAAATGTATTCAACATGTAAATCATAAATCAATTCACAATAAAACATTGTAAAGAGTATTCAGACAGTAAAGTAAAAACGGATTGACGTACATAGTCATCAGATAAATAAATAATAATATTTTATGTTGTTTACTTCGTCTTTTTAGTAAAGCTTGTTATTCTATTCATCGCAAACGTGTTTCTTCTAATCAATAAATTCTTTGAGGAAACGATATTTTCATCACTATTAACCTAAGCTTTCATTCAATGCGATCCTTGGTCGAATCTTATAATCGAATCGAATGTAATGCATAAAAAAATCTAATTAGTCCGTAAGATAGACTTCCCAAAAATAAAGGACACGTATTTTTTAGTTTTTCACGTAAACAAAAAACGAAGACGATATAGTGCGTTGAAAACTAGTGTGACGTCACTTCGTACGACGATTTTTACCACGCCGTGATGTCTTGATCTTTGAAGCACTCATGATCTTTGAAGCTTTTTATCTTCGTCAATTTTTAGAGATTACATAAAGCAAAAAATACGTGTCCAATATTTTTCGATAATCTAACTGACTGACTAAATAGGACCATAATATATTTTTATTCCTCAGGAAACATCCCTATTAAAGGGACCTAACACGAAAATTTAAATTTTTGGCAAATGAGCAAGAATTAAAATCTTTAAAAATTATTGGGTAAAAAAAACAAATATCTCCCGAGACCTATGCATAAACTGCCCCTATCCCAGTTATATTGCGGAATCTTTTTCACCACTGGCTTTTAGAGTATGTTTTTTTTTATGTTCATTATATAGCTAAATTATAAGTAACAGGAATTTTGAGTTAAGCCACTTTAATTCTGAGAGTGCGGTCTATCCTACCATCTATCCAGACAAAAATTTGAAGCCTGGAAATATCGTCCCTCTGCCTTGCTTGAGAGTTCCTGCGTTTGCTGATTCTCTTTCTCAACTCAAAAATACGGCTACCTATTCTTTCTTCGCCATTTGTACAGTGGATATTCCTTATTGTAGTCCCATCTCATCTCGCTCCCTTTCCACTGCACTCTGGCTTCTGTTACCGTGGTCAGTCTTTCCGGTAGAACTGCTCGTATCGATCACCTGGGTCTGTCACAACACTTTTCTATAACCAATAGGACGCTACGTTGTTGTGGAGTGTCATCTACACTAATAAAGAGGAAAACTTTGTTTGTTTGTTTTTTTTGGTTGTAATGAATAGGCTCAAAAACTACTAGACCGATTTTAAAAATTATTTCACCATTCGAAAGCCACGAGTAACATAGGCTACATTTTATTCCCGTATTCCCATGGGAACGGGAACTACGCGGGTTTTTTTTTTTTTTTTTTTTTTTTTTTTAATCTTTTGTTTTAGGGGCTTTTATTCTAAGAACATGCCAGCCCCGTTGAGTCATAACTAAACACTATAACTACACAATCAATATTAATCTATACTATTCTAGGATGTAAGTCAAAGGACGTCAATGACGCGTGAACACATTAAATAGTTTGATGGCAGCAGATGAAAGGGGATTTGCTAATATTATTAAAAAAAATCCAACATCCATCATATTCAATTTAAATTCACGCACCAGTGATTCCCTGTCTCTTTTATATTTATTACAGTCCACTAATAGATGGTAGACATCATCAAGTACACCACATAATTCGCAATTAGGAGAATCTACTTTTTTCATTAAATATGCAAATTTCTTAGAGGGATAGTGTCCTGAGCGTAACCTATTTGCTATAATTATAATATTTCTACAAAGTTTATAATTCATAAACCAAGGTATTCGAGAAGGCTGACATTGTATCGTTCTAAACCATATACCTTTCTCTTTACTTCTCTCATCAAAATACTCTTTGAATGAGTTATAACATTTGTTTTTAACTACTCTAAGATATTCCGTGTAAAATAGTTTTAAATTATATGGAGTGCCATCCGTTATTGCTAATTTAGCCAACCTGTCTGCCTCCTCGTTTCCTGTTAACCCGATATGAGATGGAACCCACTGCAGTCTAATATTCTGTCCACGACTTTTTAAAGTATATGTTTGCTTTAAGATTGCATAAGCTAGCTACGCGGGTGAAACTGCGAGGCGCTGCTAGTAGGCTATATTTTATTCCCGTATTGCCACGGGAACGGGAACAACGCGGGTGAAACCGTGGGGTAACGCTAGTCAGTAATATAAATCGGTCACGCCCTCTGCTAGCGGCTCCCAGGGTCCAGACTTGTACCGCACAGTACGCGGCAACAAACCAGGCGGTGTCATTGCTCAGCGCACTGACAGCTCAGCATCCGGATGTAGCCATATTCCACTCCAATATCCATATATTTCTCAAAAAAATTAAAGATTTTTTCGGCTTTTGTATTTAATAAATATTTAAATTATTTTTGTTTTCTATGTTACATTTTTTTTTATTCTACTTATTTTTCTTTGTTTAATTTTTATTTCCAATGACATTCATATTATTTTACAGTTTTTAATTCGAATGAAAAAGATGATGCACATGTTGGCTGGTAATGTTCAAGATTCAAGATTCAAGATTCAAAGCATTTATTTCAAATAAACCCTTTACAGGCACTTTTGAATTGTCAAGTCGAAAGAGGTGAAGCTATCTGCACGTTCCAAAGCGTAGATCTCTATGGAGAAGAACGTGCAAGAAACTCCACGGACACTCTTTTAAATCATGTTCTGTATTACATAACTTTGGTTACATCCTTGGTGCTTCTATGTGTGAGGACAATGCAAAGAAAAAAATAAGGAAACTATAAAACAATTCAAAGTATTAAAGATTAAAACAAGTCAGTGGCAGTTAAGAGGTGACCAGTCTCAACCGACGGCGCCCGTTCACGAACATGACGCGTGTACCGGCACCATTTAGCTCAACCATTTTGAAGGGAACCGAATGATCCGACACACGCGCCACCATCAGCGAGACATTTGAGCGAGCATGACATACTCTCAACTGCCATTTTAGTTCAAGTCACAAAGTAAACTATAACCTGTAAATGGCTCCATGGTACTCACATTTACAATATTTGAAAATAAACTGCTTCTACATTATACAAAACTATGGTTCACAATGACCAAGCAAATACAAGTAAAAAAGAGAAATTATTTATTCCCATTATTAGAAATTAATTATTTATATAAAATTATATAAAAAAAAAAAAGAATAAATAAATGAGACAAAAAAAGGGCGAGCATCTCTTCCAAATAAAAAATCCTAACTTGTTTACCCAAGTGGTTGAGTCTGTGGAGCAGGACCGGCATTTAGCCAAGCATTTTTATCAAGGATATAATCTTCCAGTTTATAATATGCTTGCCTACATAGTGTGCGTTTTATGCATGTTTTAAATTTTCTCTCATTTAATTGAAGGATATCGACTGGTATTTTGTTATAAAATTTTACGCAATACCCCATAAAAGAAGTGTGTACTTTAGCCAATCTAAACCTAGGTTGATCTAATTTGTTTCTATTTCTAGTATTAAAATTATGCCTGTCGCTGATCTTATTAAAAATATGCAGATTTTTCCGAACATACATAATGTTTTCATATATGTATTGACAAGGTACCGTCATGATGTTAATTTTCTTAAACAGTTCCCTTAAAGAATCGCGCCGGCGGAGATTGTAAATGGCTCTAACTGCTCTTTTCTGCAGAATAAAAATAGACTCTATGTCTGCAGCCCGTCCCCATAGCAAAATACCGTAAGACATGACACTATGAAAGTAACTAAAATAGACCAGTCTCGCGGTATCTACATTAGTAAGTTGACGGATTTTTCTGACAGCATATGCTGCTGAACTTAGCCGTCCTGCAAGTGATGCTAAATGAGGTTGGTAATAACTGTTAGTGCAAAGAGTAATAACTAATAACTAACTAAATAAAAATACTAACTTATATAATTAATGCCAAACGACTAAACCGACTTCAAAAATTCTTTCATCAATGAAAACCTACATTATTACCAAGTAAAATAGGCTATATTTATCTCCGTATTCCCATGGGAAATAAAAATTTGATAAGAAAATTAAATATGTTTTTATCAAAAACAGTTATTTATAAGTTAAGTACACATAGATAATACAGATAAATTTATATAAAGTAAGAAATAAATAAATAACAGAATAAACCAAACTAACACGTACGCATATATTATAAACAATGTAAGTTAAGAGGAAATACATGGCTAATTTGTTTGTTTATTATTCCCATGGGAATGCCCCTCACTATGCAGGTGAAACCGCGGGGCACTGCTAGTAACTAGCCACCCACAACAAAATCAATTACTTACATAAATATTAATAGTAATCACTCGTATTAATTGTTATAAAAATCATTTAAATCGTTTAATTCCTATACATAAAGTGTGCGTACGACGTGAATAGATTTTTTAAGTCTAACAGCATGCCAGTAACAGCTGACCTACAGAACACTACATCTCGATAGTGTTTTTCTTAGTCATTAAACGAACCCTTTTATTTTTTTAACTTTAACATTAACAAATCACGTCACTGATAATACGCAAAAACTTAGAAGTCGCAATAAAATCTCCATTGTAAAAGTGCAATACAAAGTTGTTAGTACTTTACAGCTGAGTTTGTAATATTTTATGACGCGCAGTTCTGTTATTCTAATCTATACTAATAAACCGTGAAAGAAAACATCGAGAGGAAACCGGCATGTCCTAGAACCAAAAATTCGAAGGAATGTGACATTCACCAATCCACACTGGGCCCGCGTGGTGGATTACGGCGTGTCCGTTACCCAGGCCAGATGTTGTCGAAAATGGTCATTTGAATCATATAGATAATTAGTTTTGCGGCTTCTGTAATTGTTGCGCACATTTTTAAATTTGTTGCGCTTATAGTTTTTTAATTATTTCACAAAAACATTTCCTGCTGGCGTAACGTTACGCCAGCCAGACCTTTTTCTTTCTAATGGGAATATTTAAATAAATATTAGCTATAAAATTAGTTGTCTACATGAAGTAAATGTTGTGCCTTATTTTGTATTTGTTCTTTCTTCGGTTGCGAAGTTATTCGAGATTTTGCTGGGGTAACGTTTTTGGTTTTGCTAGATCTTTGAAATGGTTAAGCGGATTCTTATCATATTTTGTACATGACTTCTTAGGACTTAGTTTAAATTTGTTCTACAATAATAAAACCAAAATATTGCATTATCTTAAAGGTTATTTCATTAAACAGAAAAACACTTCAATTGGTCCCAGCACTCTCAATAAGGAGTCTAACGACTTACTTTAAACGTTATTTTAAAGCTTGTAACTGCCTTCAAATGTATGTGAAGTTTCATTAGTATCCTGTAAGTATTTAACAAGTTATGATGATATTCAGTTCTTCACGAGCACGGTCTTGATGCGCGCGGTGTTATTTGGCCACTGGATTAGATATATGAACTGAATGTTATGTCAATTATTAGTTTTTTAGATCAGTTGTATATCAGTAAATTTTAAGCTCAGTACATTGGATAATTAATGAGATAATACGATTAAAGTCATTAGGAAGTGAATGACCGTGGTAACCCGACCAAGTTTAGGTGGTTACGAAAAAGCGAAAACGCAGAACATTATGGTACCTTCTAAAATATGTAGGATAGTGTTACAAAATTAGTACAGATATGTACAAAAGTTTTTTTAAAAAACTACATGATTATTAAAGAATTTTTATTGACAGGTAAAATAATCATTTCGGTGTATTCCCGTTTGTCCCCTCGACTTCGTCCCCCGAGGGGGACGAACGGGAATTTACAAAAATAATATTTAATTTGATCCCGATCGTCCCAATCCTAATTCAAGAGGGGACGAATCGGAATATGTTCTTCGATTAGTGCCATTCGTCCCACTAAAAAGATTTGTGCAGAAATATGTTTTTTCGTTGTTTCGTAGTTTACTTTTAAATTAGTTACTTCGTTAGATTTAATCGTTACTTTACAAAATTCTTCTCTATTTTTTTATGAATTATAAAACGTATCCTAAGTTTATCATTGTTTCATTATGTTTACCTACACTAAATATAACAACTCTGGCGGGAAGCGCCGGCGATGCTGGTAGTTAACAAAAGAGTGCCGATAACATTGTGTTATTTGCGTAAATCCTATTGGTTTACCTGACATTCTCTCCCTTTCCTATCCTTAAATTAGACCGGTCGGGTTAGTGTTGACAAAACAATGAAAGTGCACGGGTGTTAATGTAATAATATATATTCGACACGAGTTCTGCGGAAAACTATACAATTTTTTTTTCAAATTTGTTATTTTTACCAATTAAAACCACCAGTCTTATACGTATTATTTGGTGGGACAGGAAACGGAACTGCCGAAGCGCACGCGCACTCTACAAGATGAATTATGTGTTTATGGAGCATGTTTAGTACGTTATGCAAACAATGTATTACCCCTTCATCCCACCCCTCCCGCGTTCCATCGAACGGCATGCTCTAACGCTGATTTCTGATAAGTTTGTGCAACTGGGAAGATAATAATAATGTTTTCATAGTACAGATAATATTATATTATGTATGTATTTAACAGTGTACGCGTCTGTACTGAAATTGTAAGGTGTATTATACTAAACATTTCAAAAGATATTATAATGTTCTGCGTTTTCGCTTTTTCGTAACCACCTAAACTTGGTCGGGTTACCACGGTCATTCACTTCCTAATGACTTTAATCGTATTATCTCATTAATTATCCAATGTACTGAACTTAAAATTTACTGATATACAACTGATCTAAAAAACTAATAATTGACATAACATTATATCTAATCCAGTGGCCAAATAACACCGCGCGCATCAAGACCGTGCTCGTGAAGAACTGAATATCATCAAAACTCGTTAAATACTTACAGGATACTAATGAAACTTCACATACATTTGAAGGCAGGTACAAGCTTTAAAATAACGTTTAAAGTAAGTCGTTAGACTTCTTATTGAGAGTGCTGGGACCAATTGAAGTGTTTTTCTGTTTAATGAAATAACCTTTAAGATATGCAATATTTTGGTTTTATTATTGTAGAACAAATTTAAACTAAGTCCTAAGAAGTCATGTACAAAATATGATAAGAATCCGCTTAACCATTTCAAAGATCTAGCAAAACCAAAAACGTTACCCCAGCAAAATCTCGAATAACTTCGCAACCGAAGAAAGAACAAATACAAAATAAGGCACAACATTTACTTCATCTAGACAACTAATTTTATAGCTAATATTTATTTAAATATTCCCATTAGAAAAAAAAAGGTCTGGCTGGCGTAACGTTACGCCAGCAGGAAATGTTTTCGTGAAATAATTAAAAAACTATAAGCGCAACAAATTTAAAAATGTGCGCAACAATTACAGAAGCCGCAAAACTAATTATCTATATGATTCAAATGACCATTTTCGACAACATCTGGCCTGGGTAACGGACACGATTACGGCCCATTCCCTCTCTTAAAGAGGAGGTCTGTGTCCCAGCAGTGGGAACGGTAAAAGGCTGATTATTATGATTTTATTCGATTGATTTCCGTCTTGATCACTGTTAATTTATATGCAGGATCCCTTAAGGTGTCAACCTTCGGCTGCTAACGAAAACGATGATAACATCTTAGTTAATATTTATATTTATACAAATAAATCCGATACTCTGAGGTGGTAATAGATGTTTGCCCACATATTTATTGTTGAGACGTGAGAGAATTACTAACTAGGCGCACTTAGTGGTAGGTCTACCCATGTCATTGTTTTGGATCAACCTCAATCTGCGTATGATTTGAGATCCGTTACTAAAAATCCTTGGATGGCAGACAATAGGTGGCGCAGTAGAAAAATAAATAGGGTATTAAATTTAGCTTAACATAAGGCCTTGGGTTATCTGGAATGTGTGGCGTGTTACAATAGTTTTGGCGCCTGATTAATTTAGAAAACCAAACAAGTTTGTTTTGTAGAAGTTGTTAGTAATCTTCATTATATCATTAGGCGCAAAGGCATTCAACTTTTACAATGTCTTTGTCTGGAATTTCTGTTATCCAAGTTACAGCACTAGTTATCACCATTAGGCTTTTGGAGAAACCTTTTTACAAAAAATTCAAACGACTTCCAAATAAAACTTACCCTACAAAACATACAATAACATTAATTTCACAAATTGGTGTCCAGTCGCAACTCATTCTATATAGTACCTACCTTTGGGGCTATTTGGGGTAGGATTATGCGCTAATTTAAGAGTCTAGTACGCAGAAAAATGTAAAAAGTTGTTGATACCTACTCATTTTAGTGGTTCGTTAGATTTGATGATTGATATACCTACCAGTATATTGAATTTCGTCGCGTTACAATCATTCCTCCACAGCTTAATAACGCCTATCCAATAGTGATAAACAAACGAATAAATAGGTACTACTACGTTTCTGGCGACATCTGATGAAGAAGTCTCTAATGCTAAGACGAGACTGAATCACCTTCAGCGCCTCCTTTCTGTGAGCTGAAAGTACTTATTCAAAGTAGTTGAACATAAAATTGTAAGGAAACAGACAGGCTCTGTCCTGCACTGAGACAATGTATAGCTAGGAAAAAAATACAACCGACTTTTCCACAAAAAATCAAAAAAGTACAAAATAACTTTAATTTCGGCACTCGGTGTTTGTGGTTCCTTTTTCATTTTTTGAACACCGACTTCCGAAATTAAAGTTATTTTGTACTTTTTTGATTTTTTGTGGAAAAGTCGGTTGTATTTTTGTAAAAAGTTTTTTATTTTTCACTTTTTAGTGGTACCTAAATCCCCTCCCCCCACCTAAACGAACCAATTACATTAGTGTAAAAAAAACGCACTGCTCCAATGCAGAGTAAACTAAAAGGTCGTCAATGCAGACAATGTAGATATTTTTTTAGATTTTTGTTGATTTTTCAAAAACCGCTTGTTCGATTTCGATAACATTTTCATGGGACCATTTGGGAAGTATACCCTTTCCAACAAAAAAAGAATTTTTCAAATCGGTTGGCAAGCGACGGAGTTATGCGCGAACAAACAATAAAAAAAAAATAGTCGGTTAAAAAATGGGAAAGATCTTGAGATACTTACGATGAAGTCATCTGGCCAGCTGAAGATCAGATTCAACCAGATAAATCAATCTAATATTACGTCCAAACAAGGCGGAAACAATACCAGTTAATTACAATAATAATCAAATTTGTGTGCGAAGTGGTGTTCAGACGCATGCTCGCTCGTATTATTATGGTCATTTGTTTCTGCGATTGAGTCATATGACTGTGTCGTAAGCAGAGGTTGTTGATTGGTTTGTACTTGATGATAACAACAAAAACAATATGTTTTGATTATTTAAATAGTCGCATTTTCTGTCGGCTTTTCTTTGGGGGCTATAAAAATATTACCCTACTGGCAGCGCCTTGCGGTTACACCCGCGTTGTTCCCGTTCCGTGGCAATACGGGGATAAAATATAGCCTATGACACTCCACGATAACGTAGCTTTCTATATGTGAAATTATTTTGAAATTCGGTTCAAGATCGAGAGATTTCCCCTTTCAACGTCACAAACTCATAACCTCACAAACTCACTAACGTTCCTTTTTATAATATTAGTATAGAAAAGTGTTGGGTGTAGCTTTCCCTGACTGTGCCACTTTACTTCGACAAACGCTTTCCCCGTTAAACTATGCCATTCTACAAATACATAGCAGGGTAGATTAAACGTTGGGCAGGTTTTTTTTCGCGGCGCACAGGCCTTCAAAGACCAGCGAGTTGGTGGAAGGAGGTGTCGAAAGATTTTACGTTCCTACACCATCACTCATTCATCATCATTATCTACCTCATTTCGACCTCTTAAAATCTCAAGAGCATGAACCATACCACGCAAATGAAAGGCTTCTGCAAACAACCTGGCAATATGGCATTTTGTAGTTCGGCCTCCATGACACATGGTGATTGCGATTCCCCTGCGAGAAGATTTATATGCTCTTAATTCAAGTTCTTAATCGTCTCAATGAAAACCTATTAAGTACTTAATTTATGATTGAACCCTATTTTTCTAAATTCGAAGTTACTCCACTTTCCAGTACCTAATGCTTATTGGCGATCCATACGAAGATTGACGCTGTATGTCGTTCAGGCAGGATAACTCTTTACGGACTTGATTTCTATCAGTCTGCTGTATAAGCATAAGCATAGCATAATCAGCCTATTTATTAATGGGCCTCCTCTCTAGGAGAGGGAATGGGCCGTTATCCACCACGCGGGCCCAGTGCGGGTTGGTGAATGTCACATGTCTTCGAATTTTTGGTTCTACGATATGCCGGTTTCATCACGATGTTTCCCTTCACCGTTTTGAGAGCAGTAGTGATGAAATAAATTATACAATTCGTAAATCGGGGCCGTAACCCCTCGGCCACCACTGCTCTCACTCGGCCACCACCGCCTGCTGTATGTCGGGATGGTATTCAAGCTGTCGACTGTTATTCGAACTTCTGGTTTGTCAACCAAATTATTGTCGAGAGAGCTTTCAGTCGTGGTAAGCTCCATCGGCTTACTGTTCTGTTGGCCTACTGCAGGTCGGATAAATTTCGTAAGGAGTTTGAGGGTCCGGGTAATGTGATACAATCGCTTTCTATGAATGAACTGAGAAATTGGATTAGTTTAGTATGTACTTCCAGAAAGTATGAGTAAGTACATGCAACAAATAATATACAAACAAGTTTGTTCACCTCTGTATAATATTACATTACAGTTTAGATTCCTGAATATTCGACTATCCTAAGTTGGGTTGGTTTCCTATAAGATTTTTATCAACTATCGTTTCGGCTAAGTTTTTTTTTCGAGCTAGAATACTTCGACCGTTACAAAAAAAAAACATTACTATTTAAAATAAAAAGATAATGAAAAATTAAATATAGGGTATAGAGTCTTTGTTAAAGCAACCGAATCCAAAACAACAGTTATTAGATTTTTTTTCTGCCTATCTGTCTTTCTGTCTGTATGTTTGTACATGCATCACGGAAAAACTACTGCATGGAACTGCGTGCAACGCAGTTGTAACTGCTCTACAGCTAGATGCCTAACTTAAAATATTGGCTGCATTTTACCACAGGAAATAATCTTTTCCGTAGATCACGCGCACAAAGTCGAGGTCAAAAGCTAGTATAAATTAAAATATTATCAGATCTTTGCACCTACGAGAAATGATTCAACTTTTTAGAATACTTATTAGAACATTTATCTAATAAATATTATAAAAAAGGTGAATTTTCTAGAAATCTAGATCCAGTTTTCAATAGAAAAGCAAAACAACAATCCTGTTTATTTTAATGGGCCAATTATTTAAATAAGATCACCTATTATGGATGAAATTACGTATCTATTTGTAACATTCCAGTAGATCTAGAAACTATTTTTAAGTGAGGTCATCTGCTTACATTTTTTGTTACAAAAATAAAATTATATAGACAATAAATTATTACAACTATGCTATCAGAATTGATTATAGAAATTAGTTTTTTCTTTGGACCAGTCAGGATTGAGTTTTTTAATTCGTCCAGAAATAAAACATCGATTCCAAACAAACTTATTACGGAATACCGCATAATATTCTGCAGTCGAATGGACTTTGTGAAAATTACTCAATAAACATGGCCGCAAGCTGAAAACGAATAATTTTAAACACTTGAATATTAAACTATGCATGCACACTTTACATTATATTTCAGAAGAGCCTTAATTTATTGTAAAGCCAAGAAAAATCGTTTGAAAATAATTCTCAGTAAATTCACCCATCTCTAAAGACGACTAAAATGTAGTTTATTATAGACCAACATTGTAATTATTTCAGAGTCACAATGACAAATTAAATTTGATGATGTGCAAGTCAGGTCTTGTTTCTATCAGGAACCAGCTCGTATGGAACTTGCATTACATTGTGGGCTAGCAAAATGTAATGTGCATGCAGAAACACGGCCTTAACGTTTCAATTCCAGGCCAATTCAATTCCATGTGATTTTCATCACAATTTATTCCCTAATTCTTTTCTCCCTGATCCCTTTTCGAATCGATGGTTAACTCCTTAGATTTCTTCGGTGGCTTCGTTAAATAAAACGTCTGTGGAACTAATTAAATCCCCAAAGTATAGGTGTATAAGCTCTTGGGGCGTTCCAATATGTAGCCATCCTACCCTTAATGGCATACGGATCCGAAACGTGGACACTGACGGCTCGTATGGTCCACAAGCTCAGCGCTCAGCGGGCTATGGAAAGGGCTGTGCTCGGTGTGTCTCTGAGGGATCGCATCAGAAAGGTGATCCGTCAGAGAAGCAAGGTCATCGATATAGCCCACTGGATTAGTAAGCTGAAGTAGCGGTGGGCTGTCCATATTAGTCGTAGAACCGACAACCGTTGGGGTAAACGAGTTCTAGAGTGGAGAACGCGTCTCGGCAAACGTAGTGTAGGACGTCCTCAGGCATGGTGGAGTTACGATTTGCGCAGGACGGCTTGCAGAAACTGTATGCGAGAAGCCGAAAATAGATCTAAGTGTCGTGCAATTGGAGAGGCCTATGTCCAGCAGTGGACTGCAACAGGCTGTTGATGATGATATGTGGCTTATGTTCTGAACAAGAGCACCGCACTTTGACCGACAGGTCTATGAAACCCCTTTTCGCCAGGTTGTGTTTGCAACGGCTTATCTGGATGCGGAACCGATTTAGTGCCCACTATATAGGCTGCTGCAGTTCACAATTCCAGTCAAAGAAATTAAGAGGATGAAAAGTGAGAATAATTAATCTTTCTATTTCCCACTTACTGCCTCAACAGTGTCGTGGTTGAAAGCACAACAACTGACGATGGATTTCAGAGGTTTCCAATTATGACAAGCAAAGATTTTTGCTACTATATGAAAAAAAATCCTCCTTTTATTAATATCTGTGTTCCCATAAGGTATAAGGCACTTTTTTCCATTCCACAGTGCAGTTGAAGTTCAAGACACGTGGAAATTAGCTCTTAAGCTAATTTCCACGTAAAATGATCTGTTTTCACACATTTTAACTGACGTATAGCTTAGCATATCGACGCATTTCCCTGTTTGACGCGACATTTAAATATTGAAACTGTCTTGGCTTAGGCATACATTCTTGCATCATAATTACTTAGTAAGTATTTACATAATGCTTTAATAGTACCGACATCGAATGTTTAACCCCTGAGGTAAAATTAGCATTATAGATATCAAAGACTCTTTAAATATTGTGATTTATTTAAAAATTTAAATGTTCTATTTGTACTTTTTTTTTTAATTCGGTGCAGTCAAGTACTAATACATACGTTTTTGAAGATAAAACTGTTACGTATTACAATAAAGCTAAAATATTATCATTACGGCTGTTAAACAAACGTATAATGATAAAAATTAACTTGTTTAATATTACACAGAATAGTTATATAAAACCGCAAAGCTTAATGTTAAATTAGACTAATATACATATTCATGAAGTTTATTTGAACATCACAGTATTAAGACTTCTTGAATAAGGAATATCAGGAAAAAAATACCCTATTTTATATTATGATAAATAGGGATACTTTTTTAATTATTGTTAGGCTTTTGTTAAACCACAAAACCTGATAGATAGCGACAATGTGGTCGACAATAAATCCCGCTTGTCTAGAAGTAACCCGTTCACGACAAGACCCCAAGTTTGTAGCTATCAGGAAACGCAGATTCCAGCAGGAATTATTATTTGAACACAGAAACCTATAATAAAGTTAAAACGATTATTGAACACAAAAACACTAATCCACAATGTTCTCTTCTTTACAGATCCTCGAACCGAGAACTGGTGGCTGATGTCAGGGCCAGGTCCCCTACTGACGATCCTGGCAACGTACCTCTACTTCTGCAACTCAGTCGGCCCCAAGTACATGAGAGACAGGAAACCATATGACTTGAAGAACGTTATGATCCTGTACAATCTGTCACAGATATTAATGAGCATTTTTTTGGTTCATGAGGTGAGAATATTTCTGATAAACATAAGTTATATTTTTTTTGTGATTAAGCATCGTAATTTGGTTGCAATGAAACTATGTACTGTGATCTTGATGAGGATGATTTTTGACAAATGTTTAACTTTTGAAGACTTTCTCGTTAAACTCTGTTGAGAGAGAATGGCTGCAAGGAAAGTGGTGATACTAACATAAATTATCAATTAATTAAAGATTGAAGTAAATTCACAAAAATCAGAATACTTTTATTAATTTACTAACACCCAGCCGTGATTAATTCAAGACTATCTCTGTAGTGCCCTACATAGATATTACTAGTTTTAAATTCTGTTATTAATGGAGATTTCCTTGTTTTTAAAGGGTTTAGTTGCTGGATGGTGGAACGACTACAGTTTCTCATGCCAACCCGTAGATTACTCAAACAGTCCCAAGGCTACCAGAGTAAGTACAAGGAGCAATCATTACATCAACAAAGACCTCTGACTTTTGCAATGTATTACCGACCTGTTTCTCTACTAATTCGCAGAGCAAAATTTAGATCACCATATTTTTTACGTCTGAGATATTGAGTGGAATTCCTATAACAATATGCTTTGAATGATACAAAGTTTTTAAAGGCTCTATTTATAAAATTTCAGATGGCATCAGCAGTATGGTGGTACTTCGCAGCCAAGATCATTGAGCTTCTGGACACAATCTTCTTCGTTTTGAGGAAAAAGAACAGACAAATCACATTCCTGCATCTGT
This sequence comes from Hecatera dysodea, assembly GCA_905332915.2. NCBI lineage: Eukaryota > Metazoa > Arthropoda > Insecta > Lepidoptera > Noctuidae > Hecatera > Hecatera dysodea. Next base: position 3,007,098 of record HG995291.1, read on the forward strand.
ACCATCACTTCATGATGCCGATCTGTGCTTGGATCGGTGTCAAATTCTTGCCAGGTATCTCTATCACTTTTCTCGCACGTCTACTCATAATTTTGAAAAAAATAATAAGAAAGAAACATTGGTTGTCAACACTATACAATCATTACATTATGAACAAAACAAAGATATATGAAAATATTTAGGAAGGGTAATACGTGGCTTGTGGGGAATAAATCTAGCAGCATGTTTCAAAAGACTAACGATCGATAGATTGATGATAACTGTAAGCCTAGAAAAACCCTTAGCAAAAATACAAGTAGTAAAATAAATGATGAGCCTTACAACTGTCAAACACATTTTGTTTATTAGAAATCGGTTACGTATGTTTTCAGGTGGCCACGGAACTCTCCTCGGTGTGATTAACTCTTTCATCCACATCATCATGTACACTTACTACCTGATCTCCGGTCTCGGGCCACAGTACCAGAAGTACTTGTGGTGGAAGAAGCACCTGACCACCATGCAGCTGGTAAGTTGATGCATTATTCACATCTTGTAATACGCGTGATCACAACAGAATATCAATTGGAAAAAAATAATGTATCAATTAATGTACAGTGAACATTACTGGCACCTTCTTGACATCCCAAAAATCAGGACAGTCCAATTTATTGCAACCTAACGCATTTAATCTGTGTACGTGGTGATTGACCTAGAAATGATAAATCATTTTGAAATAAAACTGAATTAAATAAACGAACCTGTCACGATCACACACTTACTTTAAATTGCTTTGTTAAAAATACACGCTTCCAAGAATTCGGACATTGGAATGAAATCGAATTAAAACAAAGCAAACAAGCTTTAATTATGTTAATTTGAATAATTTGCAAAGCATACAATGTTGAGTGATGAGTAAATAGTGATTTGCCTATGGTAACAGTACATGTTTAAGTTAATATTTGCTAAGTTGAATGTGAAGCTTAATAATTAGAAACTTCCGAAAACCCAACCAAATAAATATACTAATGCATCAATGCATGTCATACACATAAGATATTATATTCCAATCATAATTTGGACGGTCGTGTACGTTTGCATAATTTATTATGTGAACACTCAATATGAAAAAAAAAATACTAAAATACCGCCGTGTGCTCAAATACTGTTACTTGTATATCTTACTTTGGTCTATCAGGCTTCTAATGTTCTTCTACTTTGCATATTAGGAAGTCCTTGCTCTAGTGCTACAATATCTCTTAGTATTGATATGATCAAAATGTGAATGGATTTTTATCCTTTTTTACAGATCCAGTTCTGCATCATCTTCTACCACAACTTCGCAGTTATGTTCTGCGACTGCAACTACCCAAAGGGCATCAACTTCTTGCTTTCTCTCAATGCTGGTCTCTTCCTTTATATGTTCGGTAACTTTTACTACCACAGCTATGTTAAAAACAGGAAGGCAGCTCAAAACCCTCAGGTCACTGCAAACGGAAAGGCGAAAAAGTGTTAGTGCAAAGACTTTAAACTTTAAATTGTGATCATTTTAGTTTAGTCAATTTGAAACTAGCTTCAGGCTGGATTTTGCTGTGTGATAGATTTATGTGTTATCGGTTTTGTAGATTGTGTGTTTCTTTAGTTTTCATATGAGTTTTTATTTCTGTTTAGTATTTTTTTTCTTATTTATCAAAGTCATCAATTTATTTGTTTAATACTTTCTTTTTATCCTACGCACATGAGATATTTGTTAGTTTTATTTTGGATTTATTTATATTTATATAGAAGCATGTGTACATAAACATCCGCCTTTTCTTTCTACGTGGATAGGCAAAAATTATATGACATCATCTGCAACGATTCTTTCACGATTCCTTTTGCTTCGTTTACTTTCATACATTCTTGGTCATACATGGTTACTGGTTGTGACTAGTACTTGCCTGACCATTCTGTGGTATTCACCAATATCTATATATGTTCTTATATAGCAACTCCTTTCGGCGTTTTCACCCATTGTAAATACCTTTTGTTTTTTGTATTTTTATTTTGTTTAGTTCTTTTGTTAGTTAGGTACTTTAATTTATATATCTTTCTTTTCTCTTTTTCAAAAGTTTTAACTTCTTAGTCAACACACACAATTTACAGAATCTTGAACACATAAAAGATATACCTTAGTAGATATTCATATAGACTTCCACCATTTATTATAGGTTAATGACTGTATATTTGTATAAATAGTTTTAATTGTTGGTTAAGGTATAATATATTATTATATCATCGAAAACTATTTGATGTGTGCCCTATTTTCGACTGTTAAAATATATGTATGTGAGCTTTGTTTTGTTTGAGTTTTCAAGATTGAAGAAAAAGATATCAGGTTTTCATTATCAATTCAATAATTATGCCTTCAAATGATATACATATGTACATGTTTATGATAATAATATAGAGTTCCTTCATATTTTATTTTCAGTTTATTAAGGTAATAAGTTTTTATTTAGCAGTGAAAAAAATATGTTAATGTTCTCCCTAAGATTTAATATTACTTCCACCTTCAGTAATGTTATATATTTAAAAATCTATTTTAAAGAGGTGCTATTGATATATTTTATTATGAGATGATTTGAAACCAAGGCAGCATGCAATATTTTCAATGTGTTCTTTATGAATTTATTTAAGATAATCCGACAAATCCGTTTATGAATTCGTATGTATCTTGTATTAGATTGACCGAGAATAATCCTGTTTTTTTCACATGCCGTTTTTAGGTATTTATCCGAAGATTGTTTAAATAAAAGATAATACTCGACCCTACAAATAAATTTATACATATATACTTTTTTTTTAGTGAAACTTCACAGACGTGATAGATATCGATAATAAGCGGAGTTTTGCTCATTAATTTACTTAATTTGTCATTGCAAAGACCACGCAGGTCTAAATAGGCCTTAATACTAAGGTATTAACTATTGAATAACAAGACAATGCTCACTAAAATGTATTTAAGTATAGCATTTCCTCTCTTGTGACGTACGAGTAAGTAGGTATATTTTTTATAAACTTTCATATAGATATAAAAAATAAATTGAAAATTGTAAATTTAAAACACGCATACGTGCAAGACTTGTTATTTTAAGAGTATCTGAAATATATGGGTAATTTTATAAATCTGTCGTTTCATTTCTTACTAGCTTTTGTAGGCAAGAAAAAACGGGATATTCTTGTAAGAAGTCGCAGCTTCTTACAAGAATAAACGGGATATTCTTGTAAGAAGTCGCAGCTTCTTACAAGAATATCCCGTTTATTCCTATTCCCGTAATAACTTTATTGATTTATTTAATTTAAGGATCACCAATGAGCGTTACAAAATAATTCAAAACTTCTTATATGTTTGTGGTCGAACTCCTCCGAAACGGCTCGTCCAAATTTCGTGAATCTTAGCGTGCATATCGGCTAGGGTGGCGAATCGGACAACATCTATTTTTCATCCCCCTAAATGTTAAGGGACCACCCTTTACATTTAGGGGGATGAAAAATAGACCATAGACACCCCTAAATTTTTTATTTTAATTTTATTTGGCAAAACGACGTTTGCCGGGTCAGCTAGTACAGAAATAAAGATTGGTACACTTCCTCATCATATAATGCACACACAATTATATGTAACCACTCAGCTTACGTATACATATTTTCGGGCAATCCTCTCTTTGTGTTCAACAATTTTAGCTTTCTACGACCAGCACTTTCGGTTGTGCGTTGTCTGTCAGTTATACTAATATAATCGATATCTTTAAAACTATATATGTTTCGGGCAGCCAAAATCAATAATATTGAGGTAGAGATAAAGGTATTATAACACTAACGGCCGAACCCAATTACCGATCTATCACATACTGGAGATATGAAAAAAAATGAAACAACAGAAAACCTATATAATTTTTCTGTTGTTTTTCTATCTCCAGTATGTGATAGATCGGTTATTGGGTTCGGCCGTTAGTAGGTAGTACATTCCAGGGAGTAGTCAAACAGTTTCTTTGGTCCCTCCATCTTGATATCATGATGGAGGGACCAAGCATTTTGTTAAAATATTATGTATATGATGAGGTAGCTAAAATTATAGCAAAGGTAGCAAATAGTAGATTAATGGTATTATTTTTTATATATGTTTCGCAAACATTGGAGACTTGGTCCCTTCATCTTGACGGTCACTACACGAGTAACGGAAGTCTTTGATTATATACGTGTTTGATTGATTTTATTGATTAATACATTCATATACACAAGTACACAATACTACGAGTATTGTGTCAATACATACTTGTATGTATATGTTGTAAAATTTTCTTCATAAAGGTGTTACAAATAATGGTCGACTGGAATGGTATACTGTTTTATTTTTAACTGATGATGTGAGCTTTGAAATAAATTCATGTTCAAACATTACACAATTTAAATTACAAATTAAAATGTCAGATTAATTATATTCATGTCATATTAAATTATCATAGAATATCTTAATGATTTATTAAATACCTACAAGTCATAATATTGAATTAACATAAAATGGGATACTAAGTATCAGATTGATTAAATGCAGGTCATAATAAATTAATATAAGATGTCACATAAAAATTAAAAGTTAATAAATTATTGTTATACATATAAGCAATTATTTTTTAAATACCAAACACTAGATTACAATATTTTTTTACTGCACTCTTGGACATTATAACATCTATCAATTAGGAATCTGTATAAATATGACTTGGAACTTGTGAAATGGGTAACTTTATAATATCGTCAGGTATTTTTTGTAAATCAAAGATGCCATGCAAAGAACACTCTTATTGACTAAGGCTGTTTTCTCATGCGGTATTCCTATTTCTTATCTTTTTGTGTCACGTAACTTTATAAAAATGCTTAGAAGCTAATACGGATTAGCTTTCAAAGCATTTCCGTTCATTCCCCGCTTCGTTTCGTCGACGTGTATGCAGAGAAAACACGTTTAAATATGGAGGGCTAAATAAAGTCAACTCACGACTTTGTGACGATCTGGACAGTAAAACGTCCGTACCGTCAGTGGTGTTCACATTAGGTCGGGTCGGCAGGGTCTAGTGTGAACAGCAACAACCGACAGTCGGTCAACGGTAAACTGTCGGTCCGACCTAATGTGAACCAGCTCTAAGATTGTCATCCAGTTTGCTAAATTTAAAATACGTAAACATTTAGTTTTACGTATTACGAGCATAAATTTAATAGTACTTTTCGAGAAAATACATACATAGGTTATTTTTTTATTGAAATTTACTATTACAACCGTTACTTACATTAATTATGTTAATTAGCATATAAATTAGGTTTGTAAAATACACAGGACTTTAATTTTTTGCTGCTGTCAAACGAATTACTGGATGAATAACTTATGATTACTATTTTTTTAATTGTATCTAGGACTCAATCATTTTTACTAAAACTTAGATATAATTTGGTATTTTACTAGTTATAAAAATCATAATTCTATTTTGTCCGTCTGTTGCATTTTCAAAAAATATTCGAAAGGTATTTTTTGTCATTACAAATCGTAAAAAAAAATTACAAAGATAGAGCGCATCAAAGTTCGAGAGTGGGGCTGATGACGTCATGTCGCTGGTAAAAAAATTTGTATGCAGTGACGTGACGCGAGTTTTTTAAGTCACTATATCGTCCTCATTTTTTATTTACGTGAAAAAATAAAAATTACGTGTCCAATATTTTTTGGAAATCTATCAGAAGGACTAATAAGATTTTTTCAGTAAAATCCTCTATTATGTACTATAATAAATAGTAAATAGTAATTATATTGTCAAGTAAAAATCCGATAGCCTTGTGTGTTGCATCTTAGAAAGAACGCATTTATTTTTAGTAGGTATTTGAACTATTTTAATACTATTCAGGTCACTTTTAATTAAAAGTTTCTTTTTTTCATTTCTTACATTGATTACACATTTGAACGGTCCACTGCAATAATGATGAAAGACCACTTTGTAAAAAAAAATTAAGTAAGCACGTCTTTCAGCCACTGGATATCTGTAGTTGGTAATCTCATTAACAAACTTATAATCCCGATATTTTAGACAGTTCACGCTTATACTAGATAAAAAGACGGTACTACATAAAGTCCTGGTTTTATTACTTAAACAGCCAGACCCGGAACAACTATCTGTATATAAACAGGTGACAGTATACGTATAGCCTACACACGCCGCATACATTACTTTTTCTGCACGATTTCTCCGCCCATATCGTATTCAACCATATCACTCTGAACTACACTGAGATGCTGAAGAGAACCAAATTAAGAAAATACTTAATTTTATTCGTGGACATTACCCAGAACCCTCGCTACATTTTTTTTTTATGACAAAACTGTATGGCACCCTGTCGAAACACTTTGTATTTCAAATAGTGTTATTGAATTTTGTGATAGTTCGGACTTTGGAAGCTGGTATGTTATACTCTCGTACCTTGAAAGGCACGTTAAGCCTTTGGTCCCGCTTCAGATCGCTCTCCAGTCGTGTCATATTGCCATCCTGACGATTTTGATAGTTACGGAATAGGGATCCGTGTTTTCTCACACACTTGTTCACTAAAATACAGTAAGCTAGGCTCTTTTAAGATTGGACGTCGTGGCTGATATCGGTCAGGAGAAACATGATAAGGACGACGCCGTATGTTTGTTGATTCTAATCCCCGACGACTGCGTTATGATAAAGAAGGAATTGGAAATAACAAATCAGGTGACACAACTTTGTATATCCAATCAAGCATGACACTACTGAAAGCGATTATGTAATTTTTCAGTTCCTTACACGCTTTAGCAAGTCATGGCAATATTTACAATATTAATTAGACAAAAGGAATTAATTGAGAGAATTTAACTTGGTAATAAATTGAATGCGCGATGATTTTTACATTTAGTTTTGTTTTGTTTGTGTAACATAGGGCTTGTCTTATTATTTATTTCTTACTTTCTTTTATGAGAAATAATTAGAAATTGTGTGGCTACTTTGTTAGAGTTTATGTAAGTCGAGATGGCGGCGCTCCTAGGAAAGATACAGGAGAATTACCAATATGTTTTTTATGATTTGTGTGGTAAGTTATTTTGGACATTGATATTGTTTACTTTTTTGTGTATACTCTGGTGTAAATTGACAGATTGAATCCGTTATCATGGCGACGTCGTATTTAATTGCAAATTCTGCAAGATTGCCAATGGAATAAATTATAAAAACGCCTTTTGCTTTAACTGGAAACTGATCTCAGGACCCAATACTCAGCAGTCGAATAATCAGAGTAGAACATTCTTTCGTTAGTTCTTCCTTACTTGAATATCAACAATAGTTCAAACTTAACTCCGCTTTGGGTTGAAAGCGGTCTGAGAAACAGTGTTGAAATGGATGACAGAAGATAGTAATCTTAGAGTAGATTAGCACCCTTAGAGTTGCGTAGATTTCCTTAACATTAACTGGGAAAAAGAAAACACTAATCTATACTAATATTATAAAGCTGAAGAGTTTGTTTGTTTGTTTGTTTGAACGCGCTAATCTCAGGAACTACTGGTTCGAATTGAAAAATTATTTTTGAGTTGAATAGACCATTTATCGAGGAAGTCTTTAGGCTATATGTATATCATCACGCTTAAGCCAATAGGAGCGGAGCAGCGATAAAGAATGTTTTGAAACCGGGTATTCCACGGGGACGAAGTCGCGGGTAGCAGCTAGTGTTGATATAAATGCCGTTCGTGTTTGTTTCGGGAAAACTAATCTCGTTAATCATTATCATCTGCCTAGCCTTTTCCCAACTATATCGGGATCGGCTGCCAGTCAAACCGGATTCAGCTGAATACCAGTGTTTTACGTAGAGCCTACCAGACCTCCACAACCCATCAACCGGGTAACACGGTACATCTTGGCATGACTGGTATCAGATTTTATTGCTTCTGGCAATCGGTAACGACTGCCTAAGATCTATAAATGACAGTCGGAACCAACGATCGATTGCTCAGAAAGCATGTTATGCTTTCTGAGGCACAGAAGAATTTCGATGTGTTAATATGGTCACCCATCCACAGATCAGCCTCAGCAAGCGTTGCTTAACCTCTAAGATCGATCCGTGCGGCTGTTATTATATAGCCAAAAGATTCTCCTTAAATACGTAGCGAGTAAACGTCAGACTATTTCGTCTTGTAGGTACATAATTATGGATGCATTGTATGCAAGTAGTACTGAAACTTACGTCACTGAAAAGCAGAAAGGTCATACATTTACATTCATTGACATTTTAATATAACGGTTTTCTTCAATGTCACCTTATGACTGGCTAAATTGGTGTTGCCTCTAACTTATAGAATTGTATCTGTATTGTGGGAACGATTACAATGATTTGAATTCACAAACACAAGCAACCAGACCTGGAATAAGTAACTCGAGCTAATTTCACTCTCAAGTGTTTTAGTTACACTAAGCTACAACAAAGGTACTTTTTGGATATGGATGGGAAATATTCAAATGACTTCTTCTATTCTGGGCGGAGCAGAAGGGATTGTCAGACTCTTCCATATTTACTAACAAAAAAAAAATATAAAAAATAATAAAAACACACATGCCTTGTCACAAAGTGAACTAAAGAATTAAAAACAAGATAATTAATAATCTTTTCATTGCAGTCGGGTGGATTTTTTGATACAGCTGGCGTGTTTTTTTTTTTTTTTTGACATCTAGGCTTATCATTTCTAAACGGTGAATTCAAGGTTTAAAGTCAATATTTAAAGTCGATAAAATTTGCTACAAATTCAGCGCAACCATAGCTCTATTGATTTAATAGGTATTGAAGTACAGCACTTCAAATTTGATCCATTTTTCCCAAACATTTGAAATTGTGTTCGGAGTTCATCACCATCACATAAATGCGGAACCTATTCCAAAATATCCCAAAAAATCAACACAGTGCAATAGGGATGTTTCCTGAGTAAAAAATATGATTCTAATTAGTCCGTCAGTTAGTATTGAAAAATATTGGACACGTATTTTTTGCTTCAGCAAATATATAAAAAATGACGAAGATAAAAAGCATTAAAGATCAGGAGCGGGGGCTTGTGACGTCACACCGTGTTTAAAATTGTAGCACGTAGTGATGTCACACGAGTATTTAACGCACTGTATCGTCTATGTTTTTTGTTTACGTGAAAAAAGAAATGCGTGTCCAATGTTATGTACCTAATTATACCAAATTGTTGTACGAGTATATATGTATATCCATTTCTGAACACTGTGCCCCAAAATACAAGCGATAATCTTAGTTTGGGAACCAGTGTCATCAACTTCTGAGAAAACTGTACCTACCTCTTCTTTAGAAATAATAATATTGTGAATGTTGTTTCTTTTGCTGAACTAATAAATATTCTTTTTTTTTTCTTTTTAATATTTTTTGGAAATCTATCTGACGGACTAATTAGATTTTTTTAGTCAACTACCCTATTACTGTGATATATCGCGTTTAAACCTGTCTACGGTGACTGGTCTGTTTCGAGGTTAGAGATCAACATACTGAATGACAACAATAGCATTTAGATTTGCAGGTGTTAAGGTCAATCACTTACACAACTATTTGTTACGTCAATGACATTCCTGAAGGTTTGTTTTTGTAACAGTTTGCAAAATGAAGTCATTTAATATATCAAAGAATTACCGGACAGTTTCATTATTATTTTAATCAAAGAATTTAGCTGAATATAACATAATTTAATAACTTTCTGGCCTTTGCTCATTTTATTCTGATTCAAATTCCTTACGAATAGACTATATTTACTACAATCTTCTTCAGAGCATATCAATGAAAAATAAACTCATCTCTATATTAAAATTGTTTATTTTGCCCAATGGTCTACTAGTGCTAACGCTATTTGCTGATACCATAATAAGGTCATCACTTGTTAGGTGACTAGGCTTGCTACAATATTATTATGCTACACTTTTCTTTTCGCTGCTACAGCAGATACCGATCTTATTTATTCGAAAATGACTAACAAGATAATATTCTGTTTATCGAGAGCAACAAGCTTCAGGTACCTACAACAAAATCTTCTACACCAAAAATATAATGATAAAGTTCCACAACTGGGCAAGGACTTCTTTTCATAATATGTGTATGTCAAGTTGGCGATAAAGTTTTTTTTTTTTATTCTGGTCTAATGAATATGCAATCGTCTTTAAGCCAGATCGTCAGATCTATTCTGAGAAGGATTTAGATTGGGTGCGTTCCATTAAACGCCACCGTGAAAGTTAGGGGAGCCTTATATAATCAGTTTCTCTAATCGAGGTCTAATATTTGCCATCTTTGAAGGCAATTTACATCTTTCTGTGGTGTTAGCAGATTTTTAGCCAGTTTATTGAGCTTTGCTTTGTATCTACTGCTATTTTTGTAATTTTCCTCTCTAATGGCCGGCGTTTTTATATACTCATGTATTTCAGATCTTCTCACGAAACAGGTGCGCTTGAGAGATATCTTTTATCTTTTTTATAACCTGTGGATAACGTAGTTAGTTGCGCACTTATATACCTAGATAATAAGCTTATTTTAAACATGTATAGTGTGCAATTGTTTGTTTTCCTGAATAAATAAAATAAAAATTAAATAAAATCTTATTGCAATGTTTTGAAATCTCTGAAGTATCTCGATGTTGGAGCTACCCCAGAGTTATATGCCGTAGATTGGTTTTATGATGGCTTTATATACAAATAGTTTGTTACTGAGGTTCAGTTGGAGTTGGTGCCCTAGTCGCCAAGACTGTCCTTTGAATTGTAAGATGGCTTCTGTTTTTAGTTTGCCTAGTTCTGGCTTTGATGTGGTTAGCCCAGGTTAGTCTTCTGTCCAGGTGTTGGCCAAGAAATGTTATGCTTTTATTGCATGGTAGCAGTTTATCTTTGGAAACGCCACTATAGTAGCGATACATCTCTTCTTTGAGAAGTGGTTAGACAGGCGCCACGTCATCCTTACCTTCTGCTTGATGCAGGTACTCACTGGACATGGTTGTTTAGGTAGTCTCTGTGTCGGTTTCAGCGGGAGAACACACCCGGGGTCATCACTAGGTATTTGGATCGCCTGGAGGACACGGTGGAGCATGCTCCGCCCAAGCAGGGCAGACCATATGCTCCACTGTGTCCTCTGGGCCATCCAAACAGTATTGACCCGGATGTGTGCTCCCGCTGAATCTGAAACAAGCACCTTCCGAAACAGCCGTGTCCGGAGAGCACCTATGTCAGGCGGAAGGTGAGGACGCCGTGATGTTTCTCCAACCATTCCTCAAAGAAGGGAATTATCGCCACAATGGTGGCGTGTTTAGTGCTCTGTGATCCTTAGTGGTCAACGTTGTCTACTCTATAATAGTTTTTGTGGATTTTTTTACAGCTACACTGAACAGTCCTAAGTTTGCTTCTCCGCTTAGTTGCAGACTATTTGGCTGGGTAACCTTGGGGTTATTTACAGGCTCGAAGATTGTCATATCTGTGATAGTTAGGACACATTAGTTGCAGCGTCTTTTATCGGCTCTTTCGAGGTTCATCCGTTTGTTCCATACGACCTCATACAAAGATTTGAACCCTATTTTTTCTGGATGGGAAATCATCAAATGACTTCTTCCGCTCTAGCCGGATTGGAAGGGAGTATCAGACTCTTACCGTCTCATACAACGATTTGAACCCTCATGGACGAAAAGCGAGGCCTGTTCACTCCTCATGGTATTTCATACAAACGAGAGTCCTTTATCTTGGAAATTGTTGATACAATTTTTATCTCTATGTAGAAAACTGAAAATTGCTGTCTGTATTTGCGTTTCCGTATCAAATTTAATTGAAAATGAATCATTTATAAAAATACCTTGACAAAGAAATGCTTTTAACAGCTTAGCTAACAAAAAGCCTATGTTTTAATACTCTTTTTTTTTTCTTTCCTTTCAGACCCCAGAACTGTGGACTGGTGGCCGTCACCTCTAGTCTTGTTCACCATTATACCATTTTACTTATACTTTTCAAACAGTTTGGGACCGCGTCTCATGAAAGACGAAAAGCCTTTCAAGTTGAAGAGTGTCATATTCTATTACAATATATTTCAAATATTTATAAGCGGTTATATATTTTATGTGGTAAGTTTTTGGAGATGTTATTCTCATTTTTTTTTTATTCCCGACTATATTTTACTAGCGGCTTCGCCCGTTTGGATGTTGAAAATTACCCTAGGGGAACACACGTTTTACATCAATGTGGTACTTGGTCTACAGGTTTGCCAAGTCTCATCCAAATCTATTTAGCCATCGAGACGTGAAGAGGTGATACCAGACATAAAGAGTTAATTTAATGTAGATTAGATTTGTTCTTTGCGTCGATTTCAGCTGATAAGCGATATAGGAGGTTTACGATTAAACGTGCGAGCCCAGATCAAAAAGTGTTTGGTATTCTTTGCTAATTAAAATAATTTATATTTCAGGCCTTCTTTGCGGGTTGGTGGCCATCTAGCAATGGATATAGCTGGACTTGCCAGCCAGTGGACATGACTGACAATCCAACTACTCGAAGAGTAAGTGCTAACCAGTAAAGTTGAATGCTTTGTAAACTTCGCTGACACGTATTTGGATCAGATCAGCGTACATTTACTTTTACAGCATAAGGTCTCGGGTTTTTCATATGTAGTATTTTTCAATAATGTTGACTTTCTTTTAAATTGAAAAAAAAAAAAATACAGAGTGAAACGTTTTCTATTTTTAACCGACTTCTAAAAAAGGAGGAGGTTCTCAATTCGGATGTTTGTATTTTTTTTTTTTTTTTATGTTTGTTCGCGCATAACTCCGTCGCTTGTGAACCGATTTGAAAAATTCTTTTTTTGTTGGAAAGGGTATACTTCCCAAATGGTCCCATGAAAATTTTATCGAAATCAACCAAGCGGTTTTCGAAAAATCTAAAAAAAATATCTACTTTGTCTACATTGACGACCTCTTAGTGTACTCTGCAAAGGAGCAGTACTTTTTTTACACCAATGTGATTGGTTCGTTTAGGTGGGGGAGGGGAGGGGGTGTAGGTACCACTAAAAAGTGAAAAATAAAATTTTTATCGAAATCAACCAAGCGGTTTTCGAAAAATCTAAAAAAAATATCTACATTGTCTACATTGACGACCTCTTAGTGTACTCTGCAAAGGAGCAGTACTTTTTTTACACCAATGTGATTGGTTCTTTTAGGTGGGGGAGGGTAGGGGGTGTAGATACCACTAAAAAGTGAAAAATAAAAAACTTTTTAACAAAAAAATACAACCGACTTTTACACAAAAAATCAAAAAAGTGCAAAATAACTTTAATTTCGGAAGTCGGTGTTCAAAAAACGAAAAAGCAACCACAAACACCGAGTTCCGAAATTAAAGTTATTTTGCACTTTTTTGATTTTTTGTGTAAAAGTCGGTTGTATTTTTTTGTTAAAAAGTTTTCCATGATAAACACTCCAAAAGCAACTAAGTTAAAATCCCATTTTAACTTAGTTGCTTTTGGAGTATTTATCACTGGTCTGGATGTTTGCGGCATGTAAACTGTTCATGTCCTGAATTAACTGTCGCTGGACATGGTGATGTCCAGCTACATCACGGCAGCGGGCAAGATTTTAATACGAGCTTGAAGCCTGATGAGAGGGTTAGTCCAATATTGTCAAAAGCTAGCAAAAAAGGAAAGAAGGATAGGAGGCATTTGCTCACTGCTTAGCAAAGGGCAGAACATACTGATAAAAAATCTATACTAATATTATAAAGAGGTGACGTTTGTGACTTTGTGACGTTGTAAAGGGTAATCTCTGGATCAACTGAACCGATAATCAAAAATGATTTCATCAATAGAAAGCTACGTTATTGTGGAGTGTCATAGGCTATTATATTATCCCCGTATTGCCACGGGAACGGGAACAACGTGGGTGAAACCGCGGGGCGTTGTTAGTAAATGATAAACACAAACTAACTCACATTTAGCTGCTTTTAAATAACATTTAATCATATGAATCATCTGTTTTATTAATGTTTCAGATGCACAATGCCGTTTGGTGGTACACAGTGGTGAAATTCATAGACATGTTGGACACAGTCTTCTTTGTCTTGAGGAAGAAGGACAGACAGATCTCTTTCCTGCACGTGTTTCATCATTCCGCGATGCCTGTAGCGTCATATATAGCATTAAAATATTATCCAAGTAAGGAGTTTTTTTAGTCTCATATGTTCTGTATAAAAATTCGCAAAATATGCTTTATATTTTTCTAGTTGGGGTAATTAGTCTTGAAAAAAAAATCATAGGTAACAATTTAATGAAATCAACAATTACAAAAATTGTTATACGGTAGATTTTGGCTGAAGTAAGATTAGTAAAAATCAAAACAGCCTTGTTTAATTTTGATTTGTCGATTAACACTCATAAGTCACGTTTTTCAACACAAACGACAAGTTAAGTTTTTTCTTTAACTCGTACCCATAGGATTTTATAGGTTGTTGCAAGTAGCAATCTGTCAATAATTCTGTTTAGAGCTCTTTGTAATAGATGGCGTTTTACTCATTTTGTCTCATCATCACAACAACTGTAACCACCTAATTTACGTTTATTTGTTTCATTTTTTAAGGTAAATCAAACAACTTTTTTTTTAAATTTTCTCATGGTACCTTTTCATCATTTTTTTTTCGATGTTTTATTTATTTCAAGCAACGATGACACCTAGTATCTAGGCCATCTCCTAGATGGCGTTGTAAAACTACAGTCGCTGATGCTTCCATCTGTTAAAAATGGATGAAAAAAAAATAGCCACTTCAATAGCCTGACTTAGGGAGGTGTCATTTCTTTGTACGGGATTGGGTGTCTGTACTATAGTATTATCTGTGTCCGGGGCTGTACTAGGGAGAACGAATGCTATCCTTATTCGGGGTGAGAGAGGGATGGTACTATTAGTTGTGTAGCTCTATTTCTCTATAACACTGTAAGTACAACTAATCTATACTAATATTATAAAGCTGAAGAGTTTGTTTGTTTGTTTGTTTGAACGCGCTAATCTCAGGAACTACTAGTTCGAATTGAAAAATTATTTTTGGGTTGAATAGACCATTTATCGAGGAAGGCTTTAGGCTATATATCATCACGCTTAAGCCAATAGGAGCGGAGCAGCGATAAATAATGTTTTAAAATCGGGGATTCCACGGGGACGAAGTCGCGGGCAGCAGCTAGTATTTAATATAAGTTGTACTTCTTACATTTATACTTCATGCTATGTATTGTGAAGATAGAATCAACCTATGAGCTTTGCAATAAGATTAAAGAAGAATAAGGCAATAATGAAAACAGAACACTTATTAGCAAGCGCCTGAATTTACTTTTGAGCAACAAAATACTTTCGTATGAAGGCGTTTAGCTTCAATTTTCATTTCATTATATTTTTTCTTAGTAGGTGGAAACATAACCGTATCATACATAAGAATGTGTGTCATCGACTATTGATAATAGTTTTTCAACAAATTTATAATTAACTTCCTAATTTCCAGATGGTCACGCTACTCTGCTCGGCATCATCAACTGTCTCGTCCACGTCGTGATGTATACCTACTACCTGATATCAGGACTTGGACCCAAGTACCAGAAGTATCTTTGGTGGAAGAAGCACCTTACTACCATGCAGTTGGTAAGTTATTACTCTCAAATCACAATGAGAAAAAATGTTAGTTACTTTGTAATTGAGAGGTAGTGGTTAAATAATAAAAGCTGCTTCGGTCGAACTTCCACGGGTGGATTTTAGTAACTGTAAGAGTCTGATACTCACTCCCGATACGCCCAGAGTGGGATCTGATGATTTCCGAACTAGTAAAAAAAGAAGTTTCTCTCATGAAATGATAATTTTGAATGTTGTTGCTCTCTCTATGTTTATACCTTTGTATATATTCCTGCAACAACCTCAGGAAGGCAGCAAGTCAGTTAAATTACAAGTTCTCGCATTAAACAAAATGCCATGACGTCAACACTGGGATCGGAGATTGACTTGGCAGAAGCGTATATG
Organism: Hecatera dysodea; assembly: GCA_905332915.2. Classification (NCBI taxonomy): domain Eukaryota; kingdom Metazoa; phylum Arthropoda; class Insecta; order Lepidoptera; family Noctuidae; genus Hecatera; species Hecatera dysodea. The sequence continues at coordinate 3,023,170 of HG995291.1, forward strand.
GACCAAGCGAAAGCAACTTGACAGCAAACTCCGCAGCATATATTGGCTAACAGGTCGCCACTCCCGCCTAAGAAACAAGAGCAAAATGATGGTCTACAAAGCCATCATTAAGCCAATCTGGACATATGGAATTTAACTGTGGGGCATAGCAAGCAATAGAAACATTGACATTTTAGAAAGATTCCAAAGCAAAGCATTAAGAAAGATCTTCAATATACCTCAAAGTATAAGCAACAAATATATGTATCTAGACCTCAACATACGAACAGTTAAGCAGGAAATAAGTCAACATAGCCTAAGATACCACAAAAGGCTCGCACAACACACAAATGAGCTGTCACCAGCACTGAGTGGAACAGGAGGACAACAACACACGAGGTTGAGGAGATGTGGCATCCCTAGTCTCAGCGCCAGATTCGCATAGGGAAATGAGAGCTACCCTGAAACCACTCTCATTATACATAAGATGAAATACAATCAGACTCAAAGTCGATCAATCCAGTGGCTTATTGTTCTAGGACAGATTGCCATGGTGCAGAAAAGAACAAAAAAAAAATGACTTCAAAACTATTCTGGAGTCTTAACCACTCCAGCATAATCGTCAGTGGAGACCACTAGTAAAACGATAAATCAAAGAACCAGGGCCCCAAGTCTGCTATTTTTATAAATGTGTCATTCCAAAACGATCCCATTGTCATTTTGCTAAAAGTTTGTAATTTTTGCTAAAAAATAAGTTTGCACTCATTGCTTTTAATAGCTCGGCTATCAAAAAGTATTACGAGACCATTGACCGACCAATGATCGACCAATATGAATTAAGGTGTGCAATTAATTACACACCTAATCCAGTTAATAAATCCAAATAGTCCAATTAATTAATTATTCACCTGTGACCTGTAAACCTCCTTTTTTTTTTTTGGATGGGAAATCATCAAATGACCCCTCCTGCCCTGGGTGGAGCGGTTGGGAGTGTCAGACTTTTACTGACTAAAACCCACCCGTGATCCTTCTTGTGCCCTATGCGTTCCAGGGCCGCGGTAATTCTTTCGAACAAATTCAGCAACACCTGTGATGTTATAATAGGGATGTTTCCTGAGGAATAAAAATATGATCCTATTTAGTCCGTCAGTTAGATTATCGAAAAATATTGGACACGTATTTTTGTTTTATCAAATCTATAAAAACTGACGAAGATAAAAAGCTTCAAAGAAGTGGGGGCTTGTGACATCACGGCGTGGTAAAAATCGTAGCATGAATTGACGTCACACGAGTTTTCAACGCACCGTATCATCGTCGTTTTTTGTTTACGTGAAAAAAGAAAATATATGTGTCCAATATTTTTTAGAAATCTATCTGACGGACTAATTAGATTTTTTAGTCAACTACAACTTATTATTTTCTCTTCTTCAGGTCCAGTTCGGCATAATCTTCCTTCACAACCTGGTACCTCTGATCTTCAAACGAGATTGCGGTTACCCTAAATGGATATCTACTCTCCTTTGCATTCACTGTCTACAATTCATTTATATGTTTGGAAACTTCTACTATGTCTCATATGTCAAAAACGCCAAAAAAAACAGTACAAATGGAAGTTTTCAATCAGGAACCAGCAAGAGCAAAGTAAACTGAACTGTATCTATTGTGTTTTAGACTGTTTTTGCAAGGTCATGGTAGTCGTAGGATTCAACTGAAGATTAGGTTGTGACCAGGTGTGATTCATGGTTAGCGATTGTAAGCTGAGCGATTCTTAATTTATTTATTTACTTGAAAAAAGGACACTACATAATTTAATGCCTCAATGGGCATTTTCTATCAGTCGTGCTTAGAATGGCGCAGAGGGGTGTGTAATGTTAGGTACAACTATTTTTAATATAACAACGAACGACATAATTTCAAAAGCTTCAGTTGATACTTATACTAATGATCAAAATTATAATGTTCATTTTGTATAAAAATTTTTATCGAGATGTCAACATGACATGCACAGAATTACAAAATTCGTCCTGCGTAATAGGGATGTTTCCTGAGTAAAAAATATATGATTATGTTTAGTCCGTCAGGTAGATTATAGAAAAATATTGGACACGTATTTTTTCCTTTATCAAATCTATAAAAACTGACGAAGATACAAAGCATCAAAGATCAGGAGTGGGGGCTTGTGACGTTACGGCTCGTTAAAAATTGTAGCGAGTAGTGACGTCACACGAGTTTTCAACGCTCTGTATCGGCTTCATTTTTTGTTTACGTGAAAAAAGAAAAAATACGTGTCCAATATTTTTTGGAAATCTATCTGACGGACTAATTAGATTTTTTTAGTCAACTACCCCATTATGGCTAAGTTTATGTCTTGAATAAGATGTGTTATTTGGAAACGGTTGGTCGAAGTATTTTTAATGTAACAACAAATGATATAATTTTGATTTATATAATTTTTATTTGTTATAATCATCTATTACTTCAACATCTTATGATATGCCTCCATGAGATATAATTGCACTTCATATAATATTCAGTGGATATAACACATACTTAAACGAATGGTTAAAAGTTATAATATTCGTATTGTACAAGATTTCTTTGATTTAATAATAATTTTATCAAATGCAAAATTCGGCTTAAATTACGGTCGTGAGTGAGGAAAATAATTTAGTAACTAAGAAAAAATCTTATACAATGTAGTATACAAAGCTGTATGAAAAAAAAAGTGTTGTTATATTAAATGAAAATTATGTAAAGTGTTGTTAGATAAAGTAAACGTTAAGTCATTTGAGCGTTATAGCTGAAAAATATGATAGTAGAAACGCACTTACATATGTACATAGATATTTCATTGGTTGTTCGACGATAAAATACTGGTACACTACAGAAGTTGTTCTATCGGTTTAGATCTTCTTGAAAACGATTTTGTTTAACGTATGCTTTTAAGGCGACTTATAAAACAAAAAGAATGTTCGGTATTTAGCCTTATTTATTGTAAACTTAGATAATAATTTACATAGGTAAAATAAACTAAAAATATACAACTGGCGTCATATCGCGTCCTACGTACCACGATCTGTTGCAGGCAACCTAGCATGGACGGAAAAGCCAGTTTCTCGGAAATCACTTCAAACATTTGATCCAGGCTGTCATTTATAGAGCTGAGACAGTCATTAAAGAAATTCAAAAGCAAAACACCAGTATTGCTAAGGGTATCGATTTTACTAGCTTACGGTCGTGACTAAGAAAAGTTAAGGCTTTATTTCAGTTTGTAGGGTTTAAAGGAACCTAACATGAATAGAATTATATGAGGCAGATTGGGATTCATCATCTGTCTAGCCTTTTTCCAACTTTGTTGGTGTCGTCGACCGGTCACAAATCAGAGCCCCAAGTCTGCTATTTTTATAAATTTGTCATTTCTACACGATACCATTGTCATTTTTTTAAAAGTTCGTAATCTGCTAAATTCATAATGGTCGATCATTGGTCGGTCAATGGTCTTGTACTACTTTTTGATAACCGAGCTATTAAAAGAAATGACTGCAAAACTTTAGCAGATTACCGCATACGTCTATCATTCATTTACGAGATTACCATTTTAAGCCATTTCTTTCAATGGCGTGTCAGCGGTTGACCATTGGAAAGTCATAATGACGCTGTTATATTAGTAGATAACGAAACTTGTCAAAATCGACCATTATGAGATCAATGATAGACCATTCTGACACTATTGTATTAGCAGACTTCGGGCCCTGATTGGCAGTCGCCAGCTGCACCTCAGATCAAAACCGATTCCAACATAGTTGGGAAAGGAAAGTTTGTTTGAACGGTCTCTATGATGATCTAATTGGGTTTCAACCCAGGCAAAGTACAAATCATTCTCTCTGTGAGTAATATCTGGTGACGACAAGTGATTGTAGTTTGTCGTGTAGTTTTGTGAAATTATTAGTTTAGTAGGAATTGTTCCTAATGTTACTCGTATCTTTTAAGTTTTACTGTTGTCCGAGCCTTCTACTAGTTCCAATTTCTTATTAAATTCAATATTATCACAAATACCAATGAACGACGCAAAGAAAACAATAAATGATTTGAGAAATGCTTTGGTTTATTTATTTTTGTACGATTAAGTCTTTGACGAGTGTGCTGTGTGATGAGTGGGACAGTCCATTGCTCGCTCACTGAATACATACGTAGGTATCAGTAATTTCCATTTCTATTTTTTTACTAACAACATAATATGAAATAAATTATTAATCATTATTATTTTTATAATTTGATCGGAAATAAATAATTATTTCCTTTATTCATTTTATATACTTACATTTAATTTTCATTTTAAAATATTTCTGTAAAAAAAATAATAATTAAAATATACTACCAAACGAGAGCCTGCTGAAGTTTTGTTCGAGGCTCTTGGGTATTATACCATTGGCTGACACGACTATCAGTACAATGATTACTAAGTCCACATCCCACATGTCAAAAACCTCGTGAGCCGAGTCAAGATATTTGATTTGCATGCAACGTACATTTGTCCACCATGAACTCCATCCTGATGGCGTTACTGAAAGTTTCAGTTACCTTCAGTAGCTCCATCAGTTGCAGCTTACTGGGGGCGAAGACTTTCAAATCATCCATGTAAAGGAGGTGAGATATAACCTGACCCCGCTTCAACCCATAGCCTAGTCCTGAATTCTCTAACAGCATGCTTAGTGGATTCAAGGCTAGGCAAAACCAAGGCAGACTCAAACCATCGCTCTCAAATATACCTCGCTCAATCCTTACCAGCTCGCTACTCCTCTGGATATTTCGACATCCTGGATATCGAAGGACTGTCTTCCATTGCTCGATACACGACATCAAGAAGGTGCGTAGCGTCGTGTCAATTTATATAATTATTATTTGCTGTTAAGCTGACGGAAGAGATGCACTACCACTCAAAATTATTTAGCCACACAGAAAATGATAGATATATTGTTAAAAGTTTGAATAAATTAAACTACATAGTAATTTTAACAATTACTTTGTTTTTAAATTTGATACCTACCTACTCAACTGTTCGCCTGATTTTTTTTTTTATAATGGCTTCACAAAGCTTTGGCTTTACAAAATAGTAATAGTGTCCAAATAATTTTGAGTGGTAGTGCTTCTTTTGCGTTGGTGATTAGTATTTGTTGAAATTGACCGCCATGATGGACTATTTAGTTTATTTGAAATAAAAGACAGTTATCATGATGTTGTGATGATGATAGAGAGATGCGGTACAGAGTGTAAAGTCCCACAAACCTCCATTGTTTTTTTTTTATTTGCCGTACAAAGCTTCCTCAGTTTTTTCGGTGACGGTATTGGCGCTGCTTAGGGAATGCAGTGGCGTGCAGTGGTTCGAGTTAGGGTAGGCCAGAGAAAATGTCTAAAAAAAAACACACCACATTATTCAGGGTTGAAATGTGGTGTTATTTTTATTTGTTTTCTTTTTTTTAATAGGCTATTTAAAAAAACAAAAGAAAACTCATTTCATTAAAAATCAACCCTGAATAATGTGGTTATTTTTTAAAATGTATTTGGACATTTTCTCTGGCCTACCCTAACTCGAACCACTGCACGCCACACTGTGGGAATGCAATATCGGGATACCAGGATCCCGCACTATTTTTGCGGGATCAGTCCCCCAATTAAATCGGGTGGGATCCCGCGGAATTAGTGGGGCTGCGCAATGGTAAATAAAACATGTTTTTTTTGTTCGGCACGTGGAAGCGCGCGGCCCTCACCCGGCATTCGATTCGACTGATCTCATCAGATGCTTGTACGACGTCTTCTATCTCCACTCAAGATCATGATGATTTACCTCTTACTACAGTGGCCGCAATAATGCAAATTGAAACTACGGAGCATGAACCAATATCTCTTCGAGATGAACTTGAACAAACTCTATCAAGTTTTAAAACTGCTTGTCGCACTCAGTCTAGAATTCATTCTCTTGAGTTTTTGAAGATTGAGAAAGAAATGAATTTGTTTGAGTCTGGTGGATTAAAACGCGAGTATCTTCAATTCGCTTGCAACGCTTTATTAACAGTTGTACCTACGAGCATGGAAGCAGAACGAGCACTTCCATGCTTGTAGGTACAACTGTTTTTCTGTTTTTTCTGCTGCTGGCTATCAGGGCCCCAAGTCCGCTATTTTTATAAATTTGTCTTTCCAACACGATCCCATTGCCATTTTGCTAAATCTTCGTAATCTGTTAAATTCATAATGGTCGATCATTGGCCGGTCAATGGTCTAGTAATACTTTGTGATAACCGAGCTATTAAAAGCAATGACTGCATAATGGCGGTCTAATGGTAGGTGACTGATAAAAGGAACTTTCAACATTTTAGCATATTACCGCTTACGTCTGTCATTCATTTGTCATTATGTACGAGATTTCCATTCTATGCCATTTCTTTCAATGGAAGGTCAGTGGTTGACCATTGGAAAGTCATAGTGACGCTTTTATATTAGTAGATTACCAATTTTGTAAAAATCAACCATTATGAAATCAATGATAGACCATTCTGACACTATTGGAATAGCAGACTTGAGGCTCTGCTATGAAAAGTTAGGAGTCGTTTGGCAGTTAAAATTATTAAAATGCTATGTTTTATGCGCAGTTACTTTCAAAACAATGCCTAAACTACCGTATTAGACATATACAGCATGTGAATTAACAGAGGGCTTTCCGTTTTTTAACAACGAAAACATTTTTTTTTAATATATATTAGAATATTCACTAAAAATATTAAATTGATACGTTAAAGAAAGACTCTGTACACGCGTACTTGCCGGTTTGGGCATTGCTGCTACGAGTACCTACTATTCCGCGCTAATATTTTGATTTTAAACAGGTGTTTCGAATTTATTGTCAATTAATTATTTTCTGAATTCGAATTATTTTGTGCTTATTTTTCTATGCTGATATTTTTATCTTAATCTATTAATAATATAGATTAACGAGTTTAAAGGAACGCCCTCTGTTATGTAACATACTGTATATACCCTCGCAGACTTTTTATGAGTACAAAATTATTGGTGATATATAAATATTAGAAGTATTTTTTCTTAGAACATAAAATAAAATATCATAACTTAATAATATAGCTTTTTAAAGGCGATAGAAACTTTAAAATTGATTGAATGATTTTTGAGTCAAATAGTAACAAAACAAATCTTTCCTCTTTATAATATTAGTTTTGATTATCGCAAAAAGATAAAAATAATACAGGCACTCTGCTGTCGCTGGACTTATTTATACCTTCCTCACGTAATTACGTATTTGTACCGCTGATATCTCGATACGGCATTCATACAGATGCGATGCAGATTTGAAACAGTCGCGCGTTATATTATTATCTGTCAATACCTGTTGACTCTACTGCGCTGGTGTCCTTTTTTTCTGGATGGGAAATCATCAAATGTCTTCTCCTGGCTGGCGGAAGGGAGTATCAGACTCTTACTGACTAAATGCCACCCATCCGTGTTATTTTAGCGTTCCAGGGCCTCGATGAGTCTTTCGAACAAATTCCGCAACCCTAGCAGGCACTGACCCTATGCCTAGCTTTGCTGACATCTCTTTGAAGCGCGCGTGGAACACGACGCGCCGACGACCCGGACCTGGCTGTTAACGGACGGTTTTAAACTTGATTGTCCTTGAGATTATATTCCTATAATATTGAATTTGAACGCTTTTTTAGTACTATAATTAAGCCTTCTGGTCATTGGCACCATCATCACCACCACCACCAACCATGCCCCACCCAAATGCCCTGGGCGGGGGATAATAAGGAACACCAATCCTGATCCAGTCCAGTCCAGATTTATGACGAGTTAATGAAAATCAATATTATAAAACTCTTCTGTTACTCAGCGACGTATTGACTGAGAGACAACACACAGCCGAAACTTGCAGCCAGCAGCAAATTTCGGCATAACTACATAGGTTCCTTGGGAAGCGTAGTCGACCTAACAAGAAGATTCCCAGAAGTACCTACGGTAACGGGAAAAGACGGGTTATGCGCTTACGAATTCGCAAATAAAAATTAGTTCCTTATATGAAATTATTCGCCTGCTATAACGTGAGACTTAGAACATAATTGGCAACGTGAAAGTTTGTTATAGGTAGGTACACCTCTGCTGAACCATTGGGGAAATACAGGCGAGATTTTGTGTTACGAAATATCGGTCAGAGTTTTGAAACGGATTGATAATTTCGATTATAAAAACGGAGATAAATCACGTTTCCCGTCCGGTATATGAAAACGTGCTTCATCTACAATATCTTTAGTTCTCAGTCACTCGACGGAAAACCAGGAATTCGCTCATGGTTTTAATTAACAAGTAATTATTTTAATTACCATAATTAACAAATGATAGTTTAGTCACCGTAATTAAAAGACAGTTATTGTAAAGATCATAAAAGAGGCTTGATAAATGGTATTTACAAGTAAAATTCGGCTATTTGAATTTCGAATTGGATGTGCCCGCCAAACTTTGATTTGACCTCTTCGACGTTTTTGCAAATCACCATTAAATGTTAGATACTGTGATAATTTATTGGAAGTTTGTCGTGATTTTATACAAGAATTTGATTTAATTTGTTTTCTTTTAAGTAGGATGTAAATGAGTCGGCAGTTTGCTTACAAGTGTCATTGGAGAAGTGACTCGGCAGTGGCTTAAACGTATTTTTTTATTTATAAAATGGCGGGACTACTGGATAGTATAGCCGAAAAATATAATTATGTGGTACATGATTTGGCCGGTGAGTTTATATTTTCTTTTTTAATAATTTAAGTTCAAAAGTGAATAATTATTAAATTACACAAATCTTATTTATGCATAATATTTGCCTTTTTTAGACAAAGCGAATATTTTTACCACCATGTTTTACAGTTCGTAGTGGATGGAAATATTAGTTTAAAGACTTATCATCTCTCTTATCTCTTTTTTAATTTCTTAAAAACTCAAATCATATTCCAAAAAAAAAATCGTGTTCTGCCTAAAAAATCTATGATAATTCTGGCAATTATTCCGGTTTACAAATCGTTGTTTGTGAACAATACATATTTTCTTTTTTTACTTACATTGTGGCTAGTAATACAGTTCATAGTTTTACTCTGTAAACTTTTCTTAAATGCTTATATTAATTTAAATATATATAAATAAGTCAGATACTAGTAACACTTGAATTTATCCAGTAGACGCGGTTGTACGTTTTCATACAAAATTGCCTAACCGCCAAAGTGAAATTAGGAAGATATATTTCATTCTGTGGAGGTACACTATAATATTGTATTAGGTATTGATAAGATCGAAATATTTTCCAGATCCCAGGACGGCAGACTGGTGGGGCGTTTCAAATCCCATGGTGGTGATCTCAATTGCAGCAGCTTACCTGTATTTCTGCAAGTCTCTGGGTCCTCGATTGATGGCCAACAGACCTGCCTTCGAACTAAAGACCGTGCTTATGTTGTACAACATCTTCCAGATTTTATTCAGCTTGTTCTTAGTCTATGAGGTAAGAATTGGGTATTTTTATTTTATTCTCTCATTGCTTTTGAGCCAAACTATAACACGCAAATAAATCTGTCCTTTTTACAATATTAGTTTAGGTTTAGATATTGATGTATGAACGAAATAATAATATAATTTGATAACTAGCCCCAACCAAAGGGTTCACTTATACCTCGGACAAAGGATAAGCATTGCCATAAAGCTTGGCAATACTGCCAGCATTTTAGATACATTGCCAGTGGCCAGCGATGCGGAGGAATTTTTCGACGCCATCTTTTGACTATTTTTATTTACTTAGAAGTTTTTATTTCGTTCATTCCTTAATTTATATTTATTCTTTTTTTTTAAATCTGCTTTATTTTTCTTTAAAAGATCGTATTTTTAACTGGCTGGTTGGTCTAGTAGTGGCAATCACTACTGCTGAGCTCCTGCGTGTTATGAGGGTTTCTAAATTTACATGAGAAATAAACATTACTGGGGCACGTGAGTGTAATTAAGTAGGTATAACTCTGTCTTATCCTTTACTCTGCATGGACTAAAAGCACAGTATTATGTTATGGTAATCTAGTTTCTCAAAAATAATACAACCAACTACAGAAAAAAAACACAAATAGTGCAAAATATCTTTAACTTTGGAACTCAGTTAGTATATGCGAGACGGTTAAGAACCTTGGGGTTTGGATCGATAAAAATCTGTCTTGGGGTCCACAGCTCCAGCACATCAGCCGCAAAATTTATGCATCTGCTGGGTCTCTCAGACGATTGCGGAACTTTCTTCCCACTGCCACTAAAACTGCGCTTGCACAGTCCCTTCTGATTCCTATCCTTGACTATGCTGATGTCAGTTATCTCGATCTCACTCAGGCACAATTAGATAAACTTGAGCGTCTTCAAAACCTTTGCATAAGATTTATATTTGGCCTGCGCAAATATGATCATATTTCTGAATTTCGCACAAAGCTCAAGTGGCTACCCATACGTCTTCGCCGGGATTCTCATATTTTATTTCTGCTCTATAGTATTCTGTTTAATCCTACAACCCCCTCTTATCTTAAATAACGTTTCAAGTTCCTTCATGACACACATAATAGATATCTGAGGTCATCGGAAAATTTGAGACTAGAGATGCCGATACATTCCACCAGCTTTTACGACAAATCATTTACGGTTCAAGCGGTGCGGCTATGGAATGCCTTGCCCGTGTCGGTAAGGCGTGCTCAATCTTTGTCCAATTTTAAAACAATGGTCAAAAATCACTACCTCTCTCTTTAAATCGTTTTTATTTGCGTTCTATTCTTTTTGTTTTATAATTATTATTGTATATATTTATCTATCATGTATTTATTGTATATATAATTAGTACACCTAAGACTACCTACAGTACTGTAATTCCTTTTTCTCTGTCAAATCCATCCAAAGGTTGTCTTGAAAAGATCGCTTTTAGCGATAAGGCCGCCCATTGTGTCACACTATGTAGTGTTTTCTTTGTATATATTTTCTGTAACTTGTATGGTGTACATAATAAAGAGTATTCTATTCTATTCTATTCAGTGGTGTAAACAGACACGTGATTTCAACAATCCCAGAAGATTTGAAATCATTTATTGAAGAGTTCCCATTGCTATCTCGGTTCTTCATCGAATCTTCAGCAAACTAGAAAGCGATTACCTAGAAATAATAAGATGCTCTTCCAAACCATTGTATACAGGGTTTTTTTCAATTTACATCGACAATGACAGAATATTATGGGAACATCATCAACGTAGTCGGAGCCACACATTATTAGAGACTAGCAGCGCCCCGCGGTTCCACCCGCATAAGTTTCGATCCCTTGGGAATATCGGAGTAAAAATCTCATTCAAATTTAAATGGGACCATACGGCACCAGCTTTCGAATACAAAAATAATCATCAAAATCTGGCCACCCAGTGCAAAGTTGCGTGGTAACACACACACACCAAAAAAAACAGTCGACTTAGAAACTCCTCCGTTTTTAGAAAAATACAGTCGACGCCGTGAAACCTCTTGCTTTTTTGGAAGTTGTTTAAAAACTTTTGCGATCATAGTTAGAATCTTTGCTTGAAATAACTGTTTATCAGAAATATCACGTACTAGCAGCGCCCCGTGGTTTTACCCGCGTAGTTCTCGTTCCCGTGAGAATATGGGGATAAAATATAGCCTGTGTTACCCAGGATGAATGTAGCTTTCTAATGGTGAAAGAATTTTTTGAAACCGGTTCAGTAGATTTTGAGTTTATTCGTTACATAAAAACCTATAAATCTTTCCTCTTTATAATATTAGTATAGAAAACAGTTCTCGATACTTATGAATCAATTGTGAGTTGTTAATACATATTAATGATCCGTAGTAAAACTGTACTGCTCACATGGCTGTTCGTATTGATATGACGTATGCCCTTGCGCATGTCACATTTGTTGTAAACGCACGTACAATTTACAGGAATTTCTTAGTACGAGATAACTGATAATTAATTTATCAATTAAAATAATCAATGCTATCAGAATTATTGATGTATTGCGACAGAATGATTATCTGCAGATAGTTTTTATCTAATAGGTCTCTCAATTTGTTCAGGATATATGTATGACCCACACAAGGTTTTTTGTCTATCTTTGGAAGTATGAGCAACGGTTTCAAGAGCACCAAAGCATAAAGCATAATCAGCCTTTTAATGTTCCCACTGCTGGGACACAGGTCTCTCTAGGAGAGGGAATGGGCCGTAATTCACCACGCGGGCCCAGTGCGGGTTGGTGAATGTCACATGGCTTCGAATTTTTGGTTCTAGGATTTGCCGGTTTCCTCACGTTTTCCTTCACTGTTTTGAGAGCAGTGGTGATGAATTTAATTACAAATAGTAATGCGCCTGGCTGGGCCCGCAACCTGCAATTCGTAAGTTGGGGCCGTTATCACTCGGCCACCACTGCTCTTATATCAAAAAGAGTATCAATGCGTGCACCAATGAGCATGGATACTCTTGAAATCAGTGCTCAAACGGGAATACTTCGTATCTTAGTTATGTTCGTCAGAAAAGTACGTGCGCATCCATTTAATCCGTCTTCATGCATGAATGGCTTCTCAAATAACTGCCCGTTAGGCCTTTTGTACAAAAGTTTATGTTTATCACACACCACGGTGCTACCGTTGTCAACAAGCTCTTTGGCTGAATTTTAAGGGATTTGGCACGTTGTGTTTGGGTGCGAAAATCACCGTACTCATTATTCAGTTCACCCAGTGATACACTGTGCCCTTTTTTTTCTTGATTTGGATATCAAAATTTTGGGTGCGAAAATCACCGTACTCATTAGTCACCCAGTGATACACTGTGCCTTTTTTTTCTTGATTTGGAAATCATCATTTTGGTGCAAAAAACACCATACTCATTACTCACTAAGTGATCCGCTGTGCCCTTTTTTTCTTGATTTGGTAATCATCAAAATGACTTCTCCTGCTCTGGGCGGAGCGGAAGGGATTATCAGACTCTTACTGACTAAAACCCATCCTTGTTCGTCCTCTTTTGAATGAATGCCGCAACCACTAAATCCGCAGCCTATGAATGTGTGAAAAATGAGGTATCTGTAACTCCCCTGGCTTCTATGGCATGAGCTGCTTGGATGTTGCACGCGCAATCCACTTGATATATTCGTTTTTAGATATTTAGGAGAAACCTCCAATTTCAGTGTCCGAGTTTGATTCATCAGTTCTTCTCTTGCATAGCACAATAGGTGTTCGAATTAAGATGAAAATTAGTCGACGACGTTTTCGTGTATTTCAGCGTCAAAGCGTTCCAGGTCTTTGTACAGTTGACCTGTTCCATAAAACATATAAGTTATTGTCGTTCAAAAGTAAAAATTTTGTTTTATAATAAGGGTCCAAAGTAACAAAAGTTATTAAAACAAATTCACTAGTGACAGTGTACTTGACCTTATAGACATAATTTATTTAAATAAGTGTCCATAACATGTGATTATAGCATGCTATTTCCTACTTTGTAGAATGTATTTGGAATAATTTTGGCGTTCTAATTTAAAGAATTTCTCGAAAAAAAATCTGGTTATCATTTGTTGCTCATCATCATCAGCGTGACATTGACCGATCTTGTGATTCTCGAATGCGTTGGAGTCTTTATCAACCTAGGGAGGGCTATGATCAAACCTTGAGGGAGGTCATTATAATGTCCTTACCTCTCTTTAATTGGATTCAGCGAAGTCTACAACTGTCATCTCAGTAGTAACCTCTTTTCTGATCCAACTAAATTATCATCTGTACAGCAATCTATCCATAACTTTCTGGTTATCTCTTGGCCGTTGGTCATCAACATCCCTGCACGTGTTTCTTCGTCCGTCATTTTAATTAATATTTATTTTTAAATTTTCCAGGGAGCAAACTACGTCATTTCTAAGGAGTACAACCTAGCGTGTGAACCAATAGATTATTCCAACAACCCAAGAGCATTGAGGGTAAGTACCTATCATTTTTTTTCTAAGAAAGCTGTAGATTGCCTTTTCTTGAAAATTGGAATAAAAACTCTTATAGCTGTTTAGAAAGAATTCATTTAAAAAAATGGCACATTTAAATATAGGAAATGGAGTTTCATAATTCAATGGCCAAACTAAACAAAAAAATAATAATTAAAAAACAATAACATGGAATCGTATTTTTGAGTTTAAGAATCGTACAAATTGTACATAGTATGTTTGATATTAAAATTGGTTTTGAACAATGAAAACGCATATTACCGTAACCTATATTCTTGAATTTATAATTTACGACAATTTAGCACCACCAACTCAAGTATCAACTTCAACGTTGTGTATTTTTAAATAGTCTGTAAAGAGACATTTTGTATTTAATAAAAAGTATGGGTTGCAAGGAAATCTGAACTTTCTTTTGTATGATCTAGACTTTATTGTTCCAAAAATTATCTCAAATTCTGAATTCAAAATAAACAAGAAGTAAATAAAAAGAAAAATGAAATGATTTCTAAATAATATAGTATTTAGAAATCATTTAGTTTTTTTTTTGTTAGTTTTTTAACCCTGCACGACGCAAAAAGGGGTGTGTAATAAGTTAGACGTCGATGTCGTCTGTCTGTGTGTGTGTGTGTGTCTGTAACGAATGGATCGATTTCGATGCGGCTTTTTCATTTGAAAGCCAATTTTCTTGCGGTGGTTTTGAGCTACATATTATGTTTGATTAATATCCGTCCGGTTTTTTTGGCATATGATTACTCGAATAAGTGCTTCACGCGTGCCAGTATCGTTAAATGACAATTAATTGATAGCTTTGATCTAGTGCTGCAACCAGGATAGTTTCCACAAAACCCGACTGTTCGAAAACTCACAGCAGACATATCGTATTTGGGTTCAACATATTAGTTTCAATGAGTATGTTAATGAGTGACTTAAAGTGGTGGCGGGTTATCGCTATGTAACAAACTTTAGGTAAGTATCGCTATGTAACAAACTTTAGGTATCGCTATGTAACAAACTTATCGATTAACTATATCGATTCTTCTTCTTCTTCTATCGCATCGGCGGCGTATTATATCAGTTTCCAATTGGTCCAGTACCTACGCTTCCACCTTGATTGCGTTCTCAGATGCGCTCATAAGCTCCCTTGCCTCCCTAGCCAAATTGATAATCTGCAATCGTTAACGCTAGTCGAATACGAATCAAATGTATGGGAATGAAATTATCTCAACGTTAAGTCACGTGGTTATAACAAACTAATAGAAAATTCGTAGTCAAGTTCACATCTTTCAAAATAATAAAATGAATTGATATCGTTTCTACAACGTTCAACGCTACATCTTTTATTAAAATGTTTAAACTTAATAGTTAAACAGAGTTTAAATTTTAACCTGTTTGACGTTTGTAGGAACGCTCATCATATACTAAAGAATATATTTATATATATAAAAAAATAGATCTTTTTAACCGACTTCTAAAAAAAGGAGGAGGTTCTCAATTCGGATGTTTGTATGTTTTTTTTTTTATTTTTTTTTATTGTTTGTTCGCGCATAACTCCGTCGCTTGTCAACCGATTTGAAAAATTATTTTATTGTTGGAAAGGGTAGGTATACTTCCCAAATGGTCCCATGAAAATTTTATCGAAATCAACCAAGCGGTTTTCAAAAAATCAACAAAAATCTAAAAAAAATATCTACGTTGTCTACATTGACGACCTCTTGGTTTACTCTGCAAAGGAGCAGTACGTTTTTTTACACCAATATGATTGGTTCGTTTATGTGGGGCAGGGGAGGGGGTGCAGGTACCACTAAAAAGTAAAAATAAAAAAACTTTTTACAAAAAATAAAACCGACTTCTAAGCATAAAAAAAAAAACAAAAAGTATAAAATAACTTTAATTTCGGGAGTCGGTGTGTTCAACAACAAAAAAGTAACCAAAAACACCGAGTTCCGAAATTAAAGTTATTTTATACTTTTTGGTTTTTTTTATGTTTAGAAGTCGGTTTTTTCTAAAGACATTGTAGAACGAGCAGCCGACTCAGGCGCGTCAACATGGCTACCAACTTAACATTTTCTACTGTTGCTGACACCGAGGCGTTAGCGATTGGAGAACGGAATTCGACACAACTGTAACTTGGCTAGGGGGCTGCCCCCCTAGCCAAGTTGATAATCTACAATCGTTAACGCTAGTCGAAAACGAATCAAATGTATGAGAATGAAATCGTCTCAACGATAAGTCACGTGGTTAGAGCAAACGAATAGAAAATTCGTAGCCAAGTTCATATCGTTCAAAATGATAGAATGAATTGTTATCGTTTCTACAATGTTCAACGCTACATCCTTTGTTAAAATGTTTAAACTTAATGTTTAAAGCATTTAAACAGAGTTTAAATTTTAACCTGTTTGATGTTTGTACGATCAATCGCCAGAGACTATAAAGAATAGGTCGTTTTTCTAAATACATTGTAGAACGAGCGGCCGACTCAAGCGCGTCAACATGGCTACCAACTTATTGTTTTCTACAGTTGCTGACACCGAGGCGTTAACGATTGGAGAATAGAATTCGACACGAAACGTTTGTAACTTGGCTAGGGGGGCTGGTGTACATATACAGGGTGAAATTGAATAGATGCGACATATTTAAATATACAATAATACGTGTTGTCAAGAAAATTTAGAACATACCAAATGTAAAATTAATGAACTTTTATCACCGCTATGATTGGCAACGTTTAATAACGCGAGTACTCCACAACGATCATTGAGCACTGCGATTAGTTGGACGAGATTTGTTGATACTTTAATTTTTCTTATTTATTTTGCATATTAATTATTTTTCTGGAATACCGATAATTCGTACTTAAATAAAGATATTAACATCGATGGATCATTTTAAAACGCCAACCACGTAACTTTTTTTAACGATTTAGATTGTAGAAAAAACAGTTTATAATTACTATGTTACTGTAACTGAAGCTCCCATTTCATTTTGTCGCATCTATTCAAAGTCATCCTGTATGTATGTAAATATGTGTAAAAGCAGCAATATCGATTCTGAACTAACGATACCCCACCGCGACTTTAAATCACTATAAAAAATCTAGGTAGGTATGTTTTGGAATGTTGAAAAACAAATTTGAAAAACTGCGTAATATACATAGTTAAGATATAGTTTATTGTCAATTTTCATCAGAAAATATAATGTTTAGGGACGGCTTCTTAAATATTTTTCAATTAACATTTCGATAAAAATTTGTTTATTTGGTTTCTATAGACTAATAAGATAGCGGACAATTTATTTTTACTTTGTTGTTCCATCTATACTAATATTATAAAGCTGAACAGTTTGTTTGTTTGAACGCGCTAATCTCAGGAACTACTGGTTCGAATTGAAAAATTCCTTTTGGGTTGAATAGACCATTTATCGAGGAAGGCTTTAGGCTATATATCATCACGCTTAAGCCAATAGGAGCGGAGCAGCGATAAAGAATGTTTTAAAATCGGGGATTCCATGGGGACGAAGTCGCGGGCAGCAGCTAGTATACTATAAGTTTCTTTTTGCGTAGTGGGTTTTTTTTTTTTCAACACAAAAAGTTGGCTGGTACCATTGATATACGGGCTTTTTGTATATCAATGGCTGGTACAGAATATCTTGTTACATCCTAATACATCCAATTCCAATTTATCCTTAAAATCCTTTTTAAGTCCGCCTATGTACCTACAACTTTTCTTTTGTTTTCTTGATTGGAAATCATCAAATGTCTTCTTCCGCTCCGGGCGGAGCGAAATGGAGTGTCAGACTCTTACTCACTAAAACCCACCCGTTTTCCTCCTAATGCCCTTTGCGTTCCAGGGTTGTGGTGACTCTTTCAAACTAATTCCACAACCCTATCAGGACCTGACGCTATGGGGCCCCATCTACGTTGCTGACGGCTCTTTGAGGCTCTTTGCTATCGGATGGCGAGCCACCCATAGCTCGTCATCCGCAGGCCCGCGCCTACGGTGACCGGGAATCGCCCTGCGTTTCCCGACGCCCGGGGCGTCTTCTTCTGTTGCGGCGGCTGGGGCGTGAGGTTTCCCTCTCTCGCACGCGTTCTCTCCTCCTTCGCTAGCATTACTGCTTCGCAAAAGGAGGCGACCGCTTCTCATGCCTCCTCACTCCAGACCATGGCTTGAACCAGGGCCGGACGCGAGAGGTCGCCGCCACCGATCGCCTTGACAGGACAGGACAGGACAGGACACGTCGGTGCTCCTCCCAAGCAGGGCAGACCTCCACCGTATGCTCCACCGTATCCTCCGGGAGATCCACACAGTGATGACACCCGGACGTGTCCTCCCTGCTGGATCCGACACAGGTATGTTGGAGGTTGATACTTCGTGGTTCGTAATCTGTCACATACTTGTACCATAGAGACTTGGTTGTCATGGTAGTAGTTCCAAATAAAATGTCTGACGACTAACACGAGTTTCAGTGATTAATAATATAATAAGTGATTTGGGATATCCGCACTGCGCGGCACTCTCTGCTAGGAACATTTTCATCAGGTTATGGGCATACTGTAATTGCCGGATATCATAAATTCTTGAAAATTGGAAATACGCACTTTTGATCATGACGGATCAGATGAGTTCGTCAGGTTCCGTGTTTGGAATCCAGAAGCTCAGAGGAGCAGATGACTTCGAGATTTGGAAATTTCAAGTACAAAACTACTTAGAATGCAAAAATTGGTGGGTGGCCGTAGAGGCTACGGAGGTCACTGCAGAGCTTAAGGACGCTGATCGACAAGCGCGTACGACAATGTGTCTTCTATTGGAGCCTTCATGCTTTTCAAATGTACATAATTTGAAGACCGCACGTGAAGTATGGCAAAAGCTGTGTGGTGCATATGAGGATAAAGGCTGGGGAAGACGTATATCACTGCAGCGTCAATTATGGTCATGTAAGTTGGAAAATTTTGCGAATATGGAGAAATACGTTTCGAAGGTACTATCCATAGCACAACAGTTGGCTGCAATAGACGCGAAAGTCTCAGATGATTGGCTCATTTCCATCTTGCTTGCTGGACTATCACCAGATTACAACCCGTTGATAATGGCAGTAGACAATAGTGGAAAAGACATTAGCCTAGAGCAGATTAAAACCAAACTGCTGCAGGAGGCTAAGAGACAGGCTGAAACAGCTGGAGCTGGAACAAGAACTGGTGAGCACGCCCTTGCTTCTAAACAGGAAAAGGCACCCAAAAACAATGCTCGTAAACCAGTGCGCAAGTGTTACAAATGCCACAAAGAAGGACACAAGGTCAATGTAAGAAGCAGAATGCCGGTGTAGTTGGTTTGTGCATGAGTACAGCAGATGCCAAGAACAAAATCGATTGGTATGTAGATAGCGGATGCTCGACCCATATGACTTACGATGCTGAAAAGTTATGTAACTATGAGAAAGTAAAAGGTAACTTGACAATTAAAGTGGACAGTTGAGAATAAATACCAGTTGAAGGTAGAGGAAATGCTAAGCCAAAAGTTAGCGAAAGATCACATTTCACATTGGAAAATGTTCTACACGTTCCTCGACTAAACTTGAACTTGATATCAGTGAGCGATCTTGTTAAGAAAAATTTCGCGGTTAATTTTGACAAAGGAGGTTGCACTATCAGGAATAAATCCGACCAAATAGTTGCGACGTGCAATGAAGTTGATGGAATTTTCAAGTTGAATGAAAAAGACAACTATGTCAACGCAACATTGTCAAATGAACCTCTGTCAAACTTATGGCACAGAAGATTGGCACATTTAGGTCAAAATAACATGCTGATATTAAAAGATTTGGTAATTGGTATGAAATTCGACAGTAAACAAAGCAATGAGCCATGTATTCCATGCATTCAAGGTAAGACATGTAAAAGCCCGTTCAAAAATAAAGGCACACGAGCACAACAGATTCTTGAGTTAGTTCACACGGATATTTGCGGTCCAATGGAAGAGCCATCGTTTGTTGGTTCTATATACATGTTGCTATTTATCGACGATTACACGCGCAAGACGCATATATATTTCTTGAGAAATAAGAGTCAAACTTTCGATAAATTTCGTGAGTATAAGGCGGAAGTAGAGAAAGAGACTGGTATGTCGATAAAATGCCTCAGATCTGATAATGGTACTGAATTTTGTAACCATGCCTTCGACAGATTCTTCAAGTCAGCTGGTATCAAGCACCAAACGACGGTTCCGTATACACCCGAACAAAATGGCGTAGCTGAGAGGGCGAACAGATCGATCATTGAGAAAGCAAGGACGTTGCTTTGTGAGGCGAACCTAAGCAAGAAGTTTTGGGCTGAGGCAGTACATACCGTGGTATATCTAAAGAATCGAAGCCCTACAAAGGCAGTCACGAATAAAGTACCTGAAGAACTATGGTCTGGTAAGAAAGTAAACTTGAGTCATTTAAAAATCTTCGGATGTTTGGCGTTTGCATTGAAACCGAAGCAGAAAAGGCAAAAGCTCGACATGAAGACTGAAGGTTTGGTTTTTGTTGGCTATTGTGAGCTTTCGAAAGGTTACCGACAGATGAATCTGGAGACTAGCAAGATAGTCATTGCTAGAGATGTCAAGTTCTTGGAAAATGTGTTTCCAGGTGATGGTATGAATGTGACGAAGAACGCAGTTGTTCCTTTGTCCCTAGAACAGGAACAAACTGAACCTGCGATACTGGATGTGTCACCTGAAGTTCACTCGAACAGTGAAGACGATTTTCAGGATGCAGATACAGGAAGTACCGAATCCGCTACGACTCCAGAGACGAGTAGCGAGTTGAGTACTGAAAACGCTGGAACGAGTACTGAGCCGAGTGTTGAGACGAGTATCGAACCGAGATACAACCTGCGTGCACGGAAGTTGGTCGACTATTCATGTACGTGCATCAACGCTCTCGCGGCAATTGACGGCGATCCGATGACTGTAGGGCAGGCACTAGCCAGGCCTGATCGTGAGTTGTGGCAGAAGGCCATGAACGATGAGCTGCAATCGTTGAAGGAGAACCAGACGTGGACGCTAGTCGACTTACCACGTGACAAAAAGCCGATACAATGTAAATGGGTATTTAAGATTAAGCGAGATAGCGATGGTAAGGTCTCAAAGTATAAGGCTAGGCTGGTAGAGAAAGGATTTACTCAGGTACGTGGCGTAGACTATAACGAAACTTATTCTCCGGTGGTTAGGAGCTCAACTTTGCGATTTTTATTCTCATTAGCTGTAGAAGTGATTGGGACATAGACCAATGGGATGTGACGACAGCTTTCCTTTACGGTAGACTGAAGGAAGACATTTATATGATGCAGCCTGTAGGTGCTATAGCCAAGGGTCAGGAGACGAAGGTCTGCAAGTTAAATAGGTCGCTGTATGGTCTGAAGCAAGCGTCGAATGCTTGGTTTCATGAACATGACCGAGAGATGCTTAGCTTAGGTTTCACTCAATCAAAGATAGAGCCCTGTTTATACCAAAAATTGTTAGGAAATAAGGATAGGATAGTTGTAGTTATTTACGTTGATGATATTTTTATTTTTTGTAGTTCTGTACACAAAAATGAAAAGGAGAAATTAAAAGCCGGTTTATTAAAAAAGTTCAAGATCAAGGATCTAGGTCGCGCTAGACATGTTTTAGGCATGAGACTTAGGAGGGACGAAAATACTATTTACCTTGATCAGGAACAATATGTTATTAATGTGTTAAAGGAATTTGAAATGACAGATTGTAAACCAGTCATTACCCCCATGGAAGCTGGTTTCAGACCGGAGAAAGCTTCGGATTCCGGTTGTAGGTTGCCATATCAGAACCTGGTAGGATGTCTGAACTATTTAGCCCAAAATAGTAGGCCAGATATCGCGCATGCTGTTAGCGTTCTAGCACAGTTTAACTCGTGTTACGATGAAACTCATTTCAAGTATGCTAAACGGGTGCTTAGGTATATAAAAGGGACGTCTGATTTTGCACTTACTTTCCGAAAGTCAGGTAAATTAGAACTTCTTGGCTACGTGGATGCGGATTGGGGTGGTTCATATGATAGAAAATCCTTTACGGGTCTAATGTTCAAGTTAGGCGATAGTTTAATAACATGGGAGAGTCGCAAGCAAAGGTGTGTTGCTCTGTCGTCTACCGAGGCAGAGTACATAGGTCTTAGCCAAGCTTCAAAGGAAGCTATTTACTTAAGAAGTTTGTTGAAAAGTTTAACAAACGATAGTAGCGATAAACCTGTAGTCATTTATAATGACAATCAGTCTGCACATCACATTGCGAGAAACAAGATGAACCATAATAGGACGAAACATATCGATATTAGGTTTCACTTTGTTCGCGAAGCGATAGCAAATGAGGCAGTAGAGGTGCAGTACCTTCACAAGAAATGATAGCAGATATGTTAACAAAGTCTCTGTCAGGCCCCAAGATAAAGTTAGCTTTAGCGAGATTACCCATTAAGAGGGCGGGTAGTGAAAGTGGCATAACTTAAGTTTTTGATATGTTGTATTTGTATTGTACAAGTAGGTTTAGGGTTTTATAATGGTAATAATCTCTGTTTTGTTTATTTTCAATGTTTTACTGTAATGTGTAGATGTAGGTACTGTTGAGTACAATGTACTTATGTACAAAGTTGCATACACACTTGTGCATGTTTTGGTACTATGTGAGCTGTTGCGATTTAAGTGTGGATGTATACTTGCTAGGCTTAAGGGTGCGAAACCATGTGGCAGATTAAGGGTGCGTGTTGGAGGTTGATACTTCGTGGTTCGTAATCTGTCACATACTTGTACCATAAAGACTTGGTTGTCATGGTAGTAGTTCCAAATAAAATGTCTGACGACTAACACGAGTTTCAGTTATTAATAATATAATAAGTGATTTGGGATATCCGCACTGTGCGGCACTCTCTGCTAGGAACATTTTCATCAAGGTACCTCCCGAAACAGCCATGTGCGGTGAGCACCTGCGTCAGGTGGAAGGTGAGGACGCCGTGGCGTCTCTCTAACCACTCCTCAAAGAGGGGACTTATCGCCGCAATGGTGGTGTGCCCAGCGCTGGGTTGCAGCAGTCGCTGTCTCCATACCTCCGTGAGATCCCTCCGTCCGCTGCGCAGCAATTTGCCGCGGCAGCAGAGTTTCACCCCGGCGTAGCGCCTCCACGCGCACCGCGTAGACGTGCGCGAGGGCTCTCGCCTCAAGATCCCACGGCAGCTATCCGGCAAGGAGGTTCGCCGCCTCGGACCAGCCAGATGGCCATGACCCTCTGGGACGCCACCAGGTGGCGCGCTGGCAGTCGCCTTAGCGACAGCGCCCACACCAGGGCCCCGTAAAGGGCCATGGACCGCACGATCCCCGCGTACAGCCTCCGGCAGGAGGCGTTTGGTCCCCCTAGGTTGGGCAATAGCCGCTTGAGGGCAGCCCCGGCCCGCCCCACTTTGGGAGCCAAACGTCGGAATAGCTCCGCGAAGTTCCACCGGCTGTCGAGGACGAGACCCAAGTAGGTCATCGTCGACCCGACGCCGATGCAAACCCCTCCCACCATTATCTGGGATCCCAATGGTGGCCGGTTCCGAGGGCCATGAAAACACATGGCCTCGGACTTGTGTAGGGCCACCTCGAGACCCAGTTGCCGTTGAGGTCGTCGCGCAGCACCCAGTCGTAACCAATGCCCCACAGGAGCGGCCCCAGAACCGAACCCTGCGGAACACCGCACGACATCTCTCGCCGGTTCCAATCTCCCCGGTGACCGGGGTAGATGACGGCTCTCTCCGTCAGGTATATGCGAAAGAGGTAGGTTGGCACTCGGTGATACCGGAGTGTCTCCCTGATGCAACTCCAAGGCAGGGTGTTGAACGCGTTGGCGATGTCAAGAGACACCGCCACCACCACCCCGCCCCGAGAAATCGCCTCCCCCGTCGTGAGGGCTCTCATGCGCATGATGGCGTCCACCGTCGAGCGCCCCGTGCGGAAACCAAACTGGTTCTCCGCCAGATCCGGCCCAACTCTCACCAAGTGCTTGATGAGGTGGTTTGCAATGATTTGACTCTTTCAAAGAGCTTGCCCACCTCGTCGAGCAGTACGATGGGCCGGTATGCGGACGGAGAGTCCGCAGGGCGCCCTGGCTTCCCAATGAGGACCAGTTTCCCCGTCTTCCAGCGACGTGGGAACTGGCCCCTCTCCAAGCATGCGCTTAGGAGCCCACGTAGTCGAGGCCCGAGAGCCTCCGAGGCCAGGACCCAGGCTTTCCCAGGTAAGCCATTGGGTCTTGGGGCGGTGTTTTTGGCCTTTCGCCTATTAACCGCCGCTCTCAGGTCTACCTCGGTCACCTCCGGAGTATCGTCGTCGTCGTTGCCGTCGTCGGTGTAGTCCGCATCGGGCACCGCGGGTAGCGGAGCCATAGGCGGGGAAGTATGGTCCTCTCGCAAAGGGAACAGAGCGCTCACCACGTCCTCCACCAGCTGGGGCCGGAGACTCTGCGTCAACGGGGGGGCCTAGGTGCAGAGTTTGTTCCGCACCATTTTGTAGGGTCTTCCCCACGGGTCCCCGTCCAGAGACTCCAGCAGCTCTTTGCGTGCCAGATCCCTGGCCCGCAAGATCCCCGCTTGGAGGGCGGTCTTCGCCGCTCTGTACTCCTCGTACAGCTCCGCCTCCCTGGTCTGCGCATCCGGAGGGCGGATGCGGAGCCGGGTCCGTTGAGTACCTGCGTCTGATTGTAGGTGAGAACGCCGTTGTGCCTTTCCAACCACTTCTCAAAGAGGGGACTTATCACCACAATGGTGGCTTCCCCAATGTACCACTGCCACTGCACTTCTATACATAAAAATTAAATATGGTTTTTTTATATTTCTAGGTTGCAGCTGGATCATGGTTCTATTACTTCGCCAAAATCACAGAACTGCTGGACACGGTCTTCTTTGTCTTACGGAAGAAGTACAATCAGGTGACGTTCCTGCACGTCTACCATCACACGCTGATGTCTCTCGTTGTTTGGATTGGAGTGAAGTACTTCCCAGGTATGTGGCCTCCTTTCATATAATTCTAATTTTTCCAGCAGTTTCGTTCTCGCGCCATATAGCACAAGAAACATGCGTTTTCTCGAGATAAAATGAAGCCACAGCACTAACCATAATAAGAGTTTACATATTCATCTCAGTAATTCCTGATGTTACCTATTACAGACATACAATTTTACAGCTTTTTTATGTGTTTTACACTATATGAAAGTACCTGCAACAAAAATGTATTTCAATTGGTTGGAATACTGATAAATCTTAAAAACAACAACTAAGAACTCAATAACAACTTAGTTACAAACTACTTCATCGGGTGTCCACACAGTAACCCGTTACTGACATTAAGTTCCATTAAAAATGTATCTCGAATATTTTCTAGTCTTTCAAATAACGAGAAATGTATTATTGCTTAAACTCTTTGGTCCTTTTACCCAAACACACCCGTACTATGTACTTATTATTAAACTTAATACAAAAAAAAATGTATTGATATTTTGCAGGTGGTCACACAATCCTCATGGGATTCTTGAACTCCATCGTACACGTCATTATGTACACTTACTACTTCATCTCAGGACTTGGACCTGAATACCAAAAGTACGTGTGGTGGAAGAAGCATGTCACCATAATACAACTGGTAGGTTTTATTTTCTTATTAATTTCTAAGGAAAGTCATGCCAGGAGCTCGTGGGTAAATAATAACAGCAGAACGGGTCGAACTTCGAGGTTAAGCGATGCTTGCCGGGGTTGGTCTGTGGATGGGTGACCATCTTAACATAGCGAGACTTCTCCGTGCCTCGGAAAGCTCGTTAAGCTGTTGATCCCGGCTGTCATTTGGAGATCTTTGGCAGTCATTACGGATTGTCAGAAGCCAGAAAATCTGACACCAGTCTTGCCAAGAGTACCGTGTTCCCCAGTTAATGGGTTGCGGAGGTCAGGTAGGCAGCCGCTTTACGTTAAATACTGGTATTCAGCTGAATCCAGTATGACTGGGAGCCGACCCCAATATAGTTGGGAAAAGGCTAGGCAGAAGAATTTCTAAGGAACGTCATTTACCGTCAAACGATACAGAGTTACATAACTTCTATGCAATTTAATCTGTTCAATAAAGCAATGCTGGTAAATTCAGTTTAATAGTTTTCTTTTTATTCAGAGTTCAAAGTCTGTATCGTGTGCACCCACTATAAAGATTCTATACTGGGGAAATACAGCACTGTAAGTGACAACTTACAGTGCTGTATTTCCCCGTACCGCAGATTTGCTGCATTCCACCTTGTGGGACACCACAAGGTGGAATGCAGCAAATCTGCGGTATGCGTGAAGTACGGGGCCAGTCGGTGTGGTTTTACTTGGGTGAGTGTGTGCAGACTATACAGTCGTGTGCACACACTATAAAGATTCTATACTTACAGCACTGTAAGGTGTTCCCCAAGGTGGAATGCAGCAAATTTGCGATATGCGTGAAGCACAGGGCCAGTCGGTGTGGTTTTACTTGCGTGAGTGTGTGCACACTATACAGTCGTGTGCACACACTATAAAGATTCTATACTGGCAACCACATACCGGGAAATACAGAACTTTAAGGTGTCCCACAAGGTGGAATGCAGCAATAATCTGCGGTATTCGATTCGGAATCACGCAAGTAAACCATCTGGTCCTGTGCTTCACGCAGCACAGGACCAGACGGTTTACTTGCATGAGATCTATGTTCACGAGTTGATGACCTATTTATCAACGCATACGCCGAGGGAGAAAGGAGAGGTCACATTCTTCTAATTCTACTCACAGTCATCAGATCAGACTTTCTATGTATTTAGCTGCATTCGGCGGCGATTTGACGAAAATTTTCTCGATTTGCTCACGAATTTTCAAAATTTCTTCGGTTAAAGCATTTCCACCAGAGTATACAATATCGCGAAGAGAGAGAACAGATCACCATTTAAGGTTGAATCAATGTGTGATTCAACCATAACTGATGTGAATGTAAAAGTTGAGCTTGAACAAAACTGTTAAAATGTACTTCCGTATAGTTTGAGAACTTGTAAAGTGCTGGTATATTTTTAGCCTTTCTTTGATTGCATCTTGTAATGTTTTAAGGCCCTCGTTGTAATCTTCTCACAGTATTTTAATTACCGGTTCATTATATTTAAAAGATCGAAATATTTTTCCTTCCAGATCCAATTCTTGATCATCTTCGTCCACAATTCAGCGGTCTTCTTCTATGAGTGCAGTTTCCCGAAACTACTCAACACGTTGTGCATTATTAACTCAACAGCTTTCATCTACATGTTTGGAAAATTCTACATCAATAGTTATAAAAAGAATAATAAGAAGAAAACTGTTCTGGAGAGCAAAAAGGAGACTCCAATATCTAGCAAAGTCAACAATAGCTATGGTAGAAGAAAACATGCGGAAAAATCACGATAACGGACAAATGGAGCCTGAAGGCGTTGCCAAGTGGTTCATAACATATTTAAACAAAAATGTAATATCTTAAGTTTTTTATAGAATAGCGATAACTCGTTTGTCCTTTAATAAGAAAGTATATATAATTGTCATTGAATATAATGTACATACATATAAATTATCATAATTTTAAATTTATCTCAAGAAAACTGCGAACAATGTTATAGTTTTTACCATAGGAAATCTCTAACATACTCAAATGTGCTCAGTAGCATAAATTGTATAGGACATAATATATGCAAGCCACTGCCAATGTATGTAATAATTATTGATACCAAAGACTAGACAGCTACATAAGGCACTGTCTAAAAGAGATGCCTACTTGCACACTTATCTTTGATGCAATTACTGCTCAACTGATTTGTAATAAAGTTGAATTATGTGAGCTAATTACTCAAACTCAGAGCATTTATTTCTATTAAGCCATTTACAGGACCTTTTGAATTGTCAAGATAAAACAGTCATGTACTTTACGGCCCCCTTCTACCTTAGGACATCTAGACGCACTGTACACAGGTTACCATCCCTACCTTGTTGCTATTCCATCAATTCGCACCAAGCGTTTTCAATCGTCTTTTGTAATGGGCACAGCAAAGGAGTGAAACTCTCTGCCTGAGTCTGTGTTTCCGAACGCATTCAACCCTGATTTCTTCAAAGTTAGACTGAACAGGCTTCTTCTGGGTAAGCTCATTCCATCGTCGACTTTGTGCGTCACCTGCGACCTCGACTAGAGTCAAGAGTATATCCATCTAGCAATAAAAAAAAAACGTGGAAGAAACTCTACGGACAGTCTTTTAAATCAATAAATTGTTACAAAGTTGTGAAAACGTTGTTCTTGTAGAAATTATTCATTATGTGAGAACGATGTAGAAATACGGTGTCGATAAAAGCATTCTGAGTAAAGGAATAATTCAAAGTATAAATATTAACAACTGCTACTACTATGTTTTATTTCCCTTATTTTATTATTTATATCAACAGCTTATATATTATTTTATTCAGTCTAGGTTGGAACCTGGAACTTTTAAAACAGACCTCTAAAATGAAAGCGCGTCACTACTTCCCAGTGTTTAAGCTCGGAAGCAGGGCCCCAAGTCTGCTATTTTTATAAATTTGTCATTCCAACACGATCCCATTGTCATTTTGCTAAAAGTTCGTAATCTGCTAAATTCACAATGGTCGATCATTGGTCGGTCAATGGTCTCGTAATACTTTTTGATAACCGAGCTATTTAAAGCAATGACTGCACAATGACGTTCTAATGGTAGGTCTCTGGTCGAAGGGACTGTCAATTTTTTAATAGATTACCGCATAAGTCTGTCATTCATTTGTCATTATGTACCAGATTACCAGTAGTTCAATGGAGTGTCAGTGGTTGACCATTGAAAAGTCATAGTGACGCTTTTATATTAGTAGGTTACCAAACTTGTCAAAATCAACCATTATGAAATCAATGATAGACCATTCTGACACTATTGTAATAGCAGACTTGGGGCCCAGGAGTGGCACAACAACTCCCCTGTTTATTTATTTTTTTGTATGGGAAGTCATCAAACTTAACGAGTTCTTCCACTCTGGGTGGAGTTTAAGGGAGTGTCAGACTCTTACTGACTAAAACCCACCCGTGTTCCTCCTAGTGCTGTTTTCGTTCCAGGGCCGTGGTACCTCTTTCGAACTAATTCCCCAACCCTAGCAGGCACTGACCTTATGGGGCCCCGACTTCTTTGCTGACATCTCTTTGAGGCGTGCGTGGAACACGAGCGACGCACCGACGACTCGTGCCTGGTTTTTATCGGACGGCGAACCACCAATAGCAATACGGTGGCCAGGAATCGTCCTGCGACTCCCGAGCGACGCCCGGGGCGTCTTCTTCTGTTGCGGCGGCTGGGGCGTGAGGTCCCTCACCCACGCGCGGTCTGCCTCCTCCTTCACTAGCATTACTGCTACGCAGAAGGAGGTGACCGCTACCAACAACCGTTTCCTATGAGTACATGTGTCAGTCGGAAGGAGAGGACGCCGTGACGTCTCTCGAACCACTCCTCGAGGAGAGTACTTATCGCCGCAATGGTGGCGAGCCTGTGGAGCTACATTAGTTGAAATTGGGCATAAAGAAAAACTTTTTCCAAAATAATAAAACCGACTTCCACTATTTAAGTTAGTTTGTAATTGATAGTATTTTTATTTGGAAGTTGTACTTTTTTTTTGTTTTAAATTGGATCGATTTTTTTTTATTGTTTATCTCAGAAGTTCTACATCAGAACTTTACGAAATTTAAATGGAACTATTTGAATACACTCCCTTTGAACTTCCTTCTTTTTTTAAATCGGTTGAAACTGGCCAAATGTGAGCTGGACTAGCGCGCAAATAAACCAAGAAACTGCAATACAGTTCTGTAAACTTCTCACCGTTCAAACTCAGCATAAAGTGAGCTGTCGATAGTGCAGCTGCTGTGAGACACTCATAAAGTTTTTTTACATGCCTTTTTTGAAATAAATTTACTGTTCGTGTTTCATGTATGTACTAAATATTTTTTATTATTTCCTTCTTTTCTTTTCTTTTCTTTTCTTTCCTTTTCTTTTCTTTCTTTTCTTTTCTTTTCTCTTCTTTTCTTTTCTTTTCTTTCTTTTGTTTTCTATACAAACAAGACGGGATGATAGTTGGCTTCTCGCTCACTTCACCTAAACTGACAAGGTGAGACGTTGTCAGAATAGACCGGCTGATAACGGTTTTGCCAAAGGGTATCGAGTTACCTAATAACTGCTTTGTGCAGTTCAGGTTGGTAGTCGTTCCGTGTAAAATACTGGTACTCAGCAACATCCGGTTAGACTGAAACCAACCCCATTGTATAAAGTAGGGGATAGGCAGGGAGAAGAGTTAGGCAGATCGAAATTGTGAAGGATCATCTGAATCATAGTATAAAGAGGGGAAGTAGATTATCTCCGGCCTAATTCGCGATATAATTGCCTACTGTCTTAGGGTTGTCACTTTAACACATCTCTGTATAACTAATTCAGTGATCATTAGTCAATAAAGTTCAACAATGGTTTGATTTTACAACTGTAAGTACTTACCTACTTAGTTACTATACCTACAATACTGAGAAATCGGCATAACTAAACGTAAACAAAGCAATAGCGGCAAATCAATTGATAGATCAAAAGTACCTACCTAATATATTCTAGTAGGAAATTAGGCCTACCTACCTACTTTCTCTGTGTGATAGAAAACTAATAAAAATAAGTAAGTAGGTATCTCATCATCAAGTAAAAATTATATGCTAGAACTAGCTTCTGCCAGCGACTTCGTCCGCGTGGAATAGTTACTTTACCCCCGATTTTGAAACTCTCAGCCCGATCGGTTTAAAATTGACAAAAGATAGACATGCTGTTTCGGGATATTTATTAGATAATTTTATGTAGAACATTTCCGTAATACATGATTTCTATGTAACTTTAACCATTAAGGCTACACACGCGACGGAAGCTTAAAAAATGGAGTAACTTCTTCCGTTTTCCCAACATTTTCCTTCACTGCTCTGCTCCTATTGATTGTAGCGTGATGAAAAGTATACTATAACCTGCCCAGGAGTATAAAGAATAATTGCACCAAGTTTCGTTAAAATCGGTCGAGTAGTTTTTGTTTCTATAAAGAACATACAGACATACAGACAGACAGACAGACAGACAGACAGACAGACAGACAGACAAAAATTTTACTGATTGCATTTTTGGCACCAGTATCGATCACTAATCACCCCCTGATAGTTATTTTGAAAATATATTCCTTGTACAGAATTGACCTCTCTACAGATTTATTATAAGTAAGTATAGATAAGTGACTAGCTTACCTTTCCTGTTCATTAGGTAATCTGAACAGAGATAATTCTGGAATCGATTAATTATTGAGACACCCAAACACACAGCAATACGTTCTCCTGCGACTGACAGACATTTTTTATTTATTTAGCGGTGACGCGCGAACCTCGTGCAGTGTTAGCCCCGACTGGCGCACTGAGAAACGGGTCGAGACTTGTTAAAGTGTGCGTGCGTCGACGCATAGATACTATGGCGCACACATACAAGCCGCGCGCGGTGCGTTTGTATGAAGATAACCTACTTCCCCTGTTTATACTATGTCTGAATCAATAAATTTTATCGAGGGTTCCGTAACTCTGGGCAATTTATATTAATTCTGCTAATATTGAAAATAAGGCAATATTGTTATAGATGTTACTCTAAATCTACTAAAATCAGCGTACGTGGTGTAAATTGGTACAAACAATTTATTGTTTGTACCACACATGCGATTTCAACAATTTTAGAAGATTTGCTAACATTTATTGAAAGAGTTCCTTTTCTTATCTCTGTTCTTCATCAAATCTTCACCTAACTAGAAAGAGACCACCTTGAAATACCAAGATGCTCTTCCAAACCATCGTATACCGATCACAATTTCTTTCATTTTACATCGACATGAGTGAATGAGAACATCATCAATGTAGTCGAAGCCACGCATTATTATGGATAACTCAAATACTAGTCGTCAGATCTCTATCAAATTTAAATGGGCCCACATGACAAGCACCAGCTTCCGAATATAAAAAGAATCATCAAAATCGGGACACCCAGTACAAAGTCGAATTGAGAACGTTCTGGAAGTCGGTTAAAAACAGCCTTTACCAAATTTTGTAATAAGAAATAATAAAAATTGGATGGAGATATATTTATTGGTGGCTTTAACTAAGATTGCAAATTCCATAAACTGTCTCCCGCTCCAAGGCATCCATTCTGCAGGAACTGAACATAAAGACGAAGTTGTCCACCATCTGTGTATGCAGAAAGTTGGAGTTTTTAGCCACATCACCCGAAAAGAATGCCATCTTGAACATTTCATTATAACACGCAAGATAGGCAACTTAGAGGGCGCAGCCCTACTAAGAGGTCATACATACCAAGTTCGACGTTGACTGAACACTAAGCTTCACGTTGCCCTCCACACCATAAACCAAAACACGTCGAAGGACATGGTATACTACTTTGTCAAGAAATTACCGGGAAAGGAACAATAATGTTATTATAATACACAAAATTTTAATTATTCATGGAACTTTATTTTATCACCTCCATATATGCTCCTTCAGAAACAATACACTTACGTCACTGAATAGTCCGTCCATCACTCACGTCCCAGCCGCCGCAACAGAAGAAGGCGTGAGTCGCAGAACGTCGGGAGTAGCAGGGTGATTCCTGGCCACCGTAGGTGGGGCCTGTGGGCGGCTAGCGATGGGTGCCGTTCGATAACAACCAGGCCCGGGTCGACGGCGCGTTGTGTTTCACGCGAGCCTCAAATAGATGACAGCATAAAAAACTGGGCTTAGGACCAGTGCCTGCCAGGGTTGCGGTAAATTTATTCGAAATATTTACCACAGCCCTGGAGTGCATGAGAAGAAACATGGATGGATTTTAGTCAGTAAAAGCCTGAAACTACCTTCCGCTCCGCCCAGAGCTGAAGTGGTTTTTTGATAATTTCCATCCATAAAAAAAAGTTGAAAAGACCTTCATGGTCTACCAGAACGAGGCAAATCTTCCTTAACATCTCGACTGCTTTGTACTACTCATAAGCACGTGATTTTGATGAAGTCGAATCACCGTGAGCCTCGTGTAACATTTTCACTCCGAACAAGAAATTCCGTAGGCGATGTAAAATTTAAGACACTTTTTGTTCGAAGTTTTTTCCATTATGAAAGTCGCAATCACCCTAGATAAGATATAACTAATTACAGCACTGCATTTAATTTAAATAACAGATGTAACTTAAATTCCGCGAAAAAATGGAAAACAGCTGTTGTTCCAATCAAACAAAAAATAAATAAGTAGTACCTACCTATTAAGAACTATAAACAAATCAATATCCAATACCGATAATCTTTTGACTGAGTGTATGATTCTGTAGAGTCACGAGCCTCAGTGATGAACGAACGATACGACGCTAAGAGGAGGAATTAATTTAGTTAATAATCGTTTAATAGGAAAGCAAAAACGCTTTTATTAGAGCTGCAGAAAAGTCATGAGTATGACGTATTTGGCAATGACAATTTAAATTTTGACTACCATATTGTTGTCACGTTTCTTTATTTATTTTCATTAAGATTGTATAACTACTGTCACGTGGACAACGTTCCTTGTTTTTTTTTAACTTTATGTAAATTCTATTTATCATATTAAACTGAACAATCGATTTCTGTGTGTCGGTAGACCATTATGTTAGTATAATTCTAGCCAGGAACGCAAATATATAAGCTGTAATTTTAACAGATTACCATATGCTTTAAATACAATGCGTACTAAACAATAACGCACGAATTTAAAAACGGCCAAGTGCGAGGCGGGCCCGCGCTCTATGGTTTCCGATTTTATTTTAATTCATCAAAAAAGAAGAAGAATAAGTTTTTTTTAATAGATAGCTTTATTATCAAGACAAAGGTCAAGGTTTTGTATCGAGAGAGAGATTTAGTATCATCACTGCACCCATGCGAAGCCAGGGCGGGTCACTAGTAATTTATATTTATTCTAGCATCGAGATAATTGATTGACCTATAATCTATCGATTTAGGAGATCACTTAAACCTTTGCTTGAATAATTTATAAAGGCTTGATTGATAAAGGCAGATGTGTATAGTCATTAAAATAATGATCCGTTCAGTGGTTTGGGCTGTGCGTTGATAGATCACTATGTCAGTCAGTCAGTCCCTATTGAGTTATATATATTTAGATTACGTAAGATAATATGGCATTTTCAAGAAAAAAAATGACCCATAAAGGTGTGGAATAAACTGTAAACCCAGATTTCAACGAAAACAGTGCCCAAGATGGTGACAAATATTGTGACCTGATATATTCACTTTTGAATACATAAGTGGAGTTTATTTTCACGGTAGAAAGGTAATAATAATATATTGTGTAGGTACATGGAAAAATAATCGTATTATTAAATTAATTAAATTAGCCGAATGTACGCTCAAGTAAATGCACTTTGAACGGGACCGACATTCGGAGATACATAGACAGAACAACGATTGCATGCATTTATGTAAAGTATTTTAATTTAGTGTTTAATTAGACGTGGTTTGAATCGGACTAATTGCATTTTTATTTAAGTTCTTCCCATTTATTCACTCAGTGACATATCTGCATTTTTTACACTTGCATTTGCATTGCATTGACATCATATTTATGTTAGGATTGCACCCTACAGGTAACAAGTATTACTGCTACTGTAATCTAGAGATCATAAGGAAAAAATACAAATCAATATGCGTTTCATTACTTTTACAGCATTACAGGCAATACGCAAATGAGACTGACCTCAAAAGCAAAAAAAAAATACACCTTTCAGTTTGCATTAGTTGAGTATTTATATAGTTCGTATAGATAGAATTGCAATAATAAAAATTCTGATAAATTGGAAACAAACTTCTGTACAGGATTTAATTTATTTTGTAAAACCAAACATAAATGAAAACGAAAAAGTGTCATACAAAATCTATAGGACACAATATTGTATAGATCATACAAACGTAGGTATAAAAATGTAATCATAACAAAAACATATTATAGATTGATTTTTGTGTCCGCTGTACATTCAACATCATGAAACGGGAACCCGAAATTGTAGTTAGACTGATAATGTAAACAATCGATGAGTCTGAAAAGCCTATTCCTAATTAAATGGGATCGGATTTTTAACCGACTTCTAAAAAAGGAGGAGGTTCTCAATTCGGATGTTTGTATGTTTTTTTTTTTTATAATGTTTGTTCGCGCATAACTCCGTCGCTTGCCAACCGATTTGTAATTCAAAAATCGAAAAATTCTTTTTTTGTTGGAAAGGGTATACTTCCCAAATGGTCCCATGAAAATTTTATCGAAATCGAACAAGCGGTTTTTTTGTTAATTTCAATAAATGATAGCAAATCTGTCGGGATAGCTGAAATCGCATGTTTGTTTATTGTTTAGACCAATTTATACCACTAAAAAGTGAAAAATAAAAAAACTATTATTATTAGAAGTCGGTTTTATTTTTTGTAAAAAGTTTTTTTTAGTCTTACCGGATCTGTATACCATTTTACATGAAGAGCCTGCCTATTTGTACTGGTTAATAGGGATGTTGCCTGAGTAAAAAATATATGATTATGTTAAGTCCGTCAGTTACATTATAGAAAAATATTGGACACGTATTTTTTCTTTATCAAATCTATAAAAACTGACGAAGACAGAAAGCACCAAAGATCAGGAGTGGGAGCTTGTGACGTCACGGCCCGGTAAAAATTGTAGCGAGTAGTGACGTCACACGAGTTTTCAACGCACTGTATATTCTTCATTTTTTGTTTATGTGAAAAAAGAAAAAATACGTCTCCTATATTTTTCAGAAATCTATCTGACGGACTAATCAGATTTTTTTAGTCAACTACCCTATTGTGGGGAGCTTAATCGCCAAGCTTGCTTAAAACTACTTATGAAAAGCATATATAACTTTAGAGAAGTCACATTGGTGCTTGCTGGAGTTAGAACTCGCACCTTGGGGTTTAAGATGCGGATCAGATAAAGTGGTCACCACGACTTATACCGATCCGCACTAGGCCCGCGTGTTGGATTACGGCCCATTCCCTCTCATATAGAGGAGGCCTGTGTCCCAGCAGTGGGAACATTAAAAGGCTGATTGTGCTTATGCTTATGCTATGCCTGCCTACTTGACCTCTAAAACCCAGTACCTTACTGAGTAATACAATACCCCTGGCAGAGCTGGTGACACATTTTTCTGGCTTCTAAATATCCGTTACGACTGTCAAACATCTTCAAATGCCAACCGGGAGAAACGGATGAACGTGCTACCCGGGGCACAAAGGTCTCGGTATGTTATGGATAGTCAGCAAATACAAGGACCGTCCTAAGTCCTTGATTGCTGACTAGGTTTTCATTGACTGACTACATTAAAAAATCACCATGAAAACTTAATCCTATTCTGGCCATAAAAGGCCCGAAATCAACTACTACGAATGTACAAATGTACCAAGGGAACGATTATTCACCGCAGTCCTGGAACGCAAAGGGCATAAGGACCACGGGAGGGTTATAGTCAGTAAGAGTCTGACACTCCCCTCCGCTCCGCCCAGAGCGGGAGAAATCATTTGATGATTTCCCATCCGGAAAAAGCCCTGGAACGTAAAGGGCATATGGAGGAACACGGGTGGGTTTTAGTCAGTAAGAGTATGACACTCCTTTTTGCTTTTTTATGGATGACATCCCATCCATAGAAAAGGTAGTACCGGCCAAAAGACGATTACTGATGGTAATTTTCTGCAGAAAATACTTGAGCTGTTGGTTCTACAAATGTGTACGGAACGCTTATAACAAAAATGGAATCCTTGCTGATTAGATTTTTTGCCAAACTGTATAAGCATTACTTTAATTATATTAACATATTACATTAATTAAGAAGTAGTTACCTTTTAATTAAATTTTAAACTTGCTTTCATTGTAGCTACTAACTTATAGAGGGTTGTGTTAACTCTTAGTAGTAGCTAGTTATTTTTCTTTTATTTTATATAATATTATTGTGACGGTAAAGTGGTTGCCAAAATGGGGGGAATTATAGATAGTATAACTGGTTCATATAATTATGTCCTTGAAGATTTAGCAGGTACGTATTACATTATTTTGTACATAAAATTTATTCTACAAGGTTTATTTCCTAAACCGATTACCCACTAAATAGGACAGTAGGTACTATTTTACGATTTTTTATTAGGTACCTACATACGTCAAATCTGGTGACATTTGACCCAACTTACTCGATTAGCATAAGCATTATCATGAAGTTCTGAACTTGATTTAATTCCCTATTAAGTTGGATGTCATTATTGGAACTAGCTGCTATATTTTTAAATAATATAGATACAATATGCATTTTAAAATTGGACCAAGAATGCGATCAGAATTATAGGTCCACTCCAAATTATTACCGATTATTTTAGTGCAATAATTTAAACTGTATTACCAACATGCTTTGATAGAACGTATCAGATTCCTTAGTGCGTAGTTTTTTATCGTACTCGAACGCGATAACGTACATGCTCGCTTATGTCAAATAGGGTAGTGGACTAAAAAAAATATAATAAGTCCGTCAGATAGATTTCCAAAACATATTGGACACGTATTTTTTCTTTTTTCACGTAAACAAAAAACGAAGACGTGCGTTGAAAACTCGAGTGACGTCCCTTCGTGCTACGATTTTTACCACACCGCCGCGCAGTGACGCCACAAGCTCGCACTCATGATCTTTGAACCTTTTTACCTTCGTCAATTTTTATAGATTTGATTAAATAAATATACGTGTCCAATATTTTTCGATAATCTAACTGACGGAAATATGATCATGTTTTTATTCCCCAGGAAACATTCCTGTTGTATGAAAAAAGGTTTTCATTTAATGCCACCAGACGGCATTTATTCAGTTTCAATACAAATTGACGTTTACGCTAATACGATCAAGTGCGTTAAAAAACACGCACTAAGGTCACTGCTCTTTAATCAAACTCCCACTCATGATAATTTCGTAACTCTTTATCTATACTAATATTATAAAGAGGTAAAGTTTGTGAGTTTGTGACGTTGTAAGGGGTAATCACTGGATCTTCTGAATCGATTTTCACAATTATTTCACCAATAGAAAGCTACGTTATTGTATTTTATCCCCGTATTACTTACCACGGGAACGGGAACAACGCGGGTGAAACCGCTGGGCGCTGCTAGTACGAGTATTTTAATAAACAAAAAATAACCATTTGGGCCAGTGACTGACCTAATTTGAATGTATTTCGGCCAACGGATAAACCTTGACCAGAGACATATATTTGGACATTGGACAAGAATTGACACTTATTATACATGTGGTAATTTTGATCGTCATAATAATATTTCCACGGGATAGTTTTGAATTTCCACTGGCAAGCTTTTCGTAAAAGAAAAAAACATGTAATTGGTCACTTTTGCTTTGTTTACGTTTACTAGATTTGTTCACTAAATCTTGCTCCAATTCTTTTTTATGTAAAACTAGCTTATGCCCGCGACTTCGTTCGCGTGGAGTTCCATACAAAATGTTAACCCCTTTTTCACCCCTTAGGGAACGAATTTTCAAAAATCCTTTCTTAGCGTATGCCTACGTCATAATATCTACCTGCATGCCAAATTTCAGCCCGATCCGTTCAGTGGTTTGGGCTGTGCGTTGATAGATCACTACGTCAGTCAGTCAGTCCCTTTTGAGTTATATATTTATGTAATAAAATACATCAAGAAATGTAGTAATGATAATAATATAATCATAATTATATCATATTTATTTTATCCACAGATCCTAGAACGAAACATCTGCCTTTAATGTCAAGTCCAATATCAGTAATGGTTACCGTACTTGTATACTTGAAATTCTGTACTGATTATGGACCCCGATTCATGAAGGATAGGAAGCCGTTTGCTCTGAAAACTCCTATAATGGTGTACAACATTTTTCAAATACTATTAAGCATATTCTTAGTGTATGAGGTGAGTAATATTTTACTATATGTTTATATAGACATTCAATAAATAATATAAGAAAGTGGTGGCCGAGTAATAACGGCTCCAATTTACGAATTGTCGGTCGCGGGTTCAAACCCAGCCAGGCGCATTACTTTGTGCAGTTAATTTCATCACCACTGCTCTCAAAACGGTGAAGGAAAACATCGTGAGGAAACCGGCATGTCCTAGAACTAAAAATTCGAAGACATGTGACATTCATCAATCCGCACTGGGCCCGCGTGAAAAAACAATATTTTGTGGCAGAGCAATGCAGCTGCGAAAGTACGGATGAACTACAAAATTGTCCATATAATTTTGTTGTTCATTCGTACTTTCACAAAAGCAAAAAGCAAAAAATGGCACAACACTATATAAATAAGAGAAATAGAGCTAATTTTGTATCGTATAGACGATGACGACGAGACGACAAACGTAAATTAATACCGTATCCATTGATCCCAAAGGTTTTTAGGCAATCACATCGCTGCTATAATGTTGTAGTTAAGTATTTTCCTAAATACCCAATAACAAACACCTTCATTCCATTAAAAGATTTAAAGAAATGGTCACTTACTTTTTCATTTTTCATGTAAAAAAACAAATGAAGACGATCAACAAATGAAATGAACTGTCGAACTAACTAAAACTCGCGTGACGTCACATTTCAGTACACTTATTACTAATGCGTGACGTCACCAGCCCCTACACTCTTGAACTTTGACGTGCTTTATTGTTTTGAAAGGACAAAACATAAGAGGCCAATTTTTTTTTAAGCGACAGCCGAACTAGCTATGATTACTTTTTTATGTCTGGGAAAATACCCAATTTAACTGCCTCTTTTTTTTTCTGGATGGGAAATCATCACATGACTTCACCCGTTCTGGGTGGAGCGGAAGGGAGTGTCAGACTCTTACTGACTAAAACCCACCCGTGTTCCTTATAGTCCTCTGCGTTCCGGGGCCGCAGTGACTCTTTCGAACAAATTCCGCAACAGCAAAATTAACTGTCTGCAAACTTATTCATTTTGTGGACTCTTTGCTATTAACGTAGGTCAGGCGCTCTGAGTCAGTGTCGCTTTTTATTCTTTCGACCCTCAGTTATGACCACCTTTTTTAATTGTTTTCAGGGTCTCAACTACCTCTTATTGAAGGTATACAGTTTCGTTTGCGACCCTTTTATAAATTCAGAAGATCCTCGTGTAATTAGGGTAAGTTTAAAAATATTAATACACTGTTCATTCGCAATGTGATAAAATCAATTCATGTTATATTTACAACTTACAACTATGTAAATTTAATACTGGCTTATAAAAGCAGAGTATTTTTTTTTTCAATTTTCTTTTTCTTATAAAGAACTTTGCCCCACTCTAGAAATTTCAACTGTATCGTGGGTGCGTTTAATAACATATAAGCAAACATCCAGATCCGCAAACTAGATGTAGGCCATACAAATATTTGATCCGTGCGGGAATCGAACGCAGCGCAGCAAGCCAGTTCAACTGAATTTTACGTCTTTTTTTAATTTTGTAACTTTGCTTTGCAGACAGCAGCTTCATCCTGGTGGTATTTTTTCGGCAAACTGACAGAACTCCTGGACACCGTCTTCTTTGTCTTTAGAAAGAGCAACAGACAGATTTCAACCCTACATCTTTATCATCACTCAATGGTTGTCATCAGCGCTTGGGCTGCAACGAAATACTTCCCAGGTAAGCTAAGTTTGAAGCAGTAATGCTAGCGAAGGAGGAGGCGGAGCGTGTGCGAGAGAGGGAAACCTCACGCCCCAGCCGCCGCAACAGAAGAAGATACCCCGGGCGTTGGAAAACACAGGGCGATTTCCGGCCACCGTAGGCGTGGGCCTGCGGATGGCCCGCCGTCCGATAGCAACCAGGCCCGAGTCGACGGCGCGTAGTGTTCTTAAAGAGCCGTCAGCAACGTAGACGGGGCCCCATAGGGTCAGTGCCTGCAAGGGTTGCGGAATTTGTTCGAAAGAGTCACCGCGGCCCTGGAACGCAAAGGGCACAAGGATGATCACGGGTGGGTCCTAGTCAGAGACTGACACTCCCTTCCGCTCCGCCCAGAGCGGGAGAAGTCATTTGATGATTTCCCATCCAAAAAAAAAAGGTAAGCTAAGTTTCAGACGCGCAGAAACGGTCAATGTGGTGACGTCCACTGGCTTAAGTAAAGAAGCTAGGTTCTAAGCAGTACGAAGAAAGCAATGAAGCGTAGTTTTTAAACAAAAACAGTATTTGATGTTCCCAAAACAATGAAGACTTAGTGCGTGTTTGTTGGTGGACATCATTTGTATTTAGTTTAATGACATTTCCGGTATGCCATGCAAGAACGCAGACTAGAAATCTACCCTAATATTATAAAGAAGAACGATTTGATTGTTTATTTGTTTGTTTGCATCGAATAGGCTCCGGAACTACTGAGCCGATTTGAAAAATTCTTTCTCTGTTGGGAAGCTACACTATCCCCGGGTGACATAGGCTATATTTTATCCCCATAGTACCACAGGAACGGGCACTACGTGGGTAAACCGCGGGGCGTTGCTAGTGTCAAATAAAATATACTATTTCAAGGTTTTCTAAAAAAATAATTCACAATAAAGAATACTGAGCCCCTCCTAAGGTTACAACGAAAGATATCGGCAGTATAAAACATGCTGCAAATCACGTGCAGGGCAGTCAGTAATTATTTATTAATAATGAACGCTTGCCGTTAATCGATGTGGTTGAAACTGGCTTTGAGAACACTTTAGGGGAACTTGCATGACCGGTTTATTTTGGAAATCAATTACTTCCATTGTAAAAACATTTTGGTTGATATTATTATTACATAACTACAGAATGATTATTCATTTCTGACATATTAACTACACAGGGTTATTTGTAAAACACCAACAACCTCTTAAGAGGTCATTGTACTCATCATTATGAACAACTTTTACTATAGGACCAAACCTGAAATCGCAAAAAGAAATTCAGCGGACAGCTGTTTTTTTTTCACTCTCATTGTACTCATTATTATGAAAAGTTGTTCATAATTATGAGTTTAATGACCTCTTAAGAGGTTGTTGATGTTTAGCAAATAACCCTTTTTTTTTTTTTTTTTTTCTGGATGGGAAATCATCAAATGACCCCTCCCGCCCTGGGTGGGGCGGTAGGGAGTGTCAGACTTTTACTGACTAAAACCCACCCGTGATCCTTCCTGTGCCCTATGCGTTCCAGGGCCGCGGTAACTCTTTCGAACAATTTCCGCAACCCTAGCAGGCACCGACCCTATGGGGTCCCGTCCTTGGTGCTGACGGCTCCTTCGGCGCGCGTGGAACACAACGCGTCGTCGACTCAACCTGGTGTCGGACGGCGAGCCACCCACGCTCACCGTCCCCAGGCATCAGCCACTGCGCAATAGCACAGCGGCCGACTTGTCTCTGGAGGAGGCCGAGATGGGACCATTACTGGCACTCCATCTCAGCACCCTCCCGAGCGTTGGGAGTCGCAGCACCCGCAGCAGAAGCGGCAGAAGCGGCGACGGAAGCCGCGGCGGCGGCAGAGGCGGCGGCGGCGGCAGACCTCTTGCCCTTGGTCGGGGCGGATGGCGCGCAGGCCCTTCCCCCAGCCCAGTGCTCGGCCGGCTTGCCAGCAGCCGCACATGCACTGCAGTGCGGCGTGGCCTCACATGAGCCGGCCCGATGACCGGGCTGACCACAGCGGAAACAAAGACCGCTGCGGTCCACCTCCGAGGGGCACATAGCTCCCGTGTGGTTGCCCACATGGCAGCGGTAGCACCTCAGAGGCCTGGGTTCCAGCAGTTTTACCCGCGCAGACACCCATCCCACCAAGAGCCTTCGGCCCTCCGACACAGTTCTGGCCGCCGTCACGGGGCAGCTCACCACAAGGGTTTGCATGCCCGTGTTGTCAGGCCGGAGGGTGCCCGCCTTGACGAGCTCGGCAGAGCACCCCCCAGTCCTGGCGACGGCGGCCACAACTTCCTCTAGCAAATAACCCTGTATATGATATTATAGTATGACGCAAAAGGAAGAAAATTTTAATGACCTCCAGATCTGATTTATGTATGTCACATTTAAATAATAAATCATATTGATATTAATTTTTTGTAAGTAGGTTATAAAAACACTCGTGGATAAAGCTCGTGGCTAAATTATAACAGCCGCACGGGTCGATCTTCGAGGTTAAGCAACGTTTGCCGAGGTTGGTCTGTAGATGGGTGACCATCTTAACATAATGAGACTTCTCCGTGCCTCGGAAAGCACGTTTAGCCGTTGGTCCCGGCTGTCATTTGGAGATCTTTGGCAGTCGTTACGGACTGTCAGAAGCCAGAAAATCTGACACCAGTCTTGCCAAGAGTACCGTGTTCCCCAGTTAATGAAGAAAGAAAGAAAGAAAGAAAGAAAAAGCGTTTATTTACCACAAAATAAACGACAGCAATTGTTCTAAACTAAACCGTAAACTATAGTGTAGGCAGCCGCATCACGTAAAATACTCGTATTCAGCTGAATCCGGCTTACCTGAGAGCCGACCCCAATATAGTTGGGAAAAGGCTAGGCAGATGATGAGGTTGTAAAAAACACTTTATCTTTTTTGGCCGTTATAAACTAGATGAGGCCGGTGTTTCCTATCTGACTGCCTTGAGAAGAAACACCGAAACAAACTCAGAGGTCAAGGCCTCTTTTGAAGTCCATACAATTGTACTGGTC
Source organism: Hecatera dysodea (assembly GCA_905332915.2). Classification (NCBI taxonomy): domain Eukaryota; kingdom Metazoa; phylum Arthropoda; class Insecta; order Lepidoptera; family Noctuidae; genus Hecatera; species Hecatera dysodea. Next base: position 3,067,001 of record HG995291.1, read on the forward strand.
AAATCATATGAGAACCATGTAGGTTGGGTGTCTGAAGTGGTATTTTGAGGAAAGTACCACACAGATTTGAGTGGACCTGTCCAAACAGTGCAAGCATTTGTCAGCTATCGTGTAGCTCAAACTTTGAACTTTAAGGAACTAAATGATGGCTATTATATCTGAGAACCCACTCAGTTTTTCTTTAATAAGCAGTTATTGAACACTTCACATAGCCACAGGTTTGGCCCATTTTCTGACCAATGAGTTGGATCAGATTAAATAGCAATGCACTTATGGCTACTGTCACATATATATATATGTTTTGTTTTTTTGTTAACCTGTTAATCTAATACTTATTAATATGTATTTAATATATTCTAATACTTATATAATGCATTAGCAGAATATTTTTTGTAAATGTTTTTTTTGTCTCAACGATTCATTTTGCTTTACAGTTGGCCCGCTTATCCTGATTGGAACAATGAACTCCTTCGTTCATATATTGATGTACATTTACTACTTCATAGCTGGTCTGGGTCCACAGTACCAGAAGTACTTGTGGTGGAAGAAATATGTTACTTTGATTCAATTGGTAAGATGATAATAAACTAGAAAAAATAATATTATAAGCCTAATCTAACTAAACGAAGAGGTATTATAAAGAGGTAAACATGAATAATGATTGTGGTAATGTTTAAAAGGCAATCCATACGTTCTGGTACAAATAAGAAAATTATTGTTCAACAACAACTTTGAATGTCAAAGTCTACTTTTATCCGAGATTTGCAATGACTGCGTCATGTGGCGCCGTTTTCCTCCTCTTTGTACCAAAACTGTGGCAAAGACCATGCCTCCTACAGGTTAAAGATAAATTGTCCCAGTACTTAGTTGTGGTGTTTGGTGATGGCAATTTAGCGGACAAAGAAGTTGCAACCGTTTTTTTTTATGTGTTCATACAGGAAACTCATACTTAAAAGGTTATTAATGAATCTATTCTTCTTAATTTTTCAGGCCCAGTTCCTAGCCATAATCACTCACAACACGAATGCTTTATTCCACA